>CM061142.1:571871839-572471839 GCA_030789695.1 Scilla litardierei
CCTTCGCTACGTGGTCTGTGGCCCCTGAATCAATCAACCAAAAATAGTTAGATTCAGCAAGAAACATGGAACTAGAAACACATATGTAACTAGCCCTACAAGTTACCTTGTCACTTCCATCTGTACACGTACGGGCGAAGTGACCGTACTTGTTGCACTTAAATCACTTGATCTTCTTCAAGTTTTTCTTCTTTGAGTGCACATTCTTTTGCCACTTAGTCTTCTTTGAGGTTTCCGGTTCTTGCTTTCGTTCGTTCACAAACCTTAAGCGTTTATTATTCCGCTTATTTCCTCCATGTGAGGAACCAACGGCCATGTGCACTTCTGCACTAGGTTTTGCGGCTTGAATCCGCTCTTCCTCGAGTTCGAGGTGTTTAGATACATCGCTTAAAGTTTTAATGCACTCATTATGAGTGAGGTGCATTTTCATGTTATCCCAGCTATCTGGGAGTGAACGAATGACTGCTTGGATCTGCTGTTCGTCAGACAGCGTAAGACCCGCATCCTTCAATTCAGCTATGAGATTCGCCATGTGGCGGAGATGCTTTTTCATAGAATGATCTCGCCGCATCTTGTACGAATCAAATTGAATATTTAAGGAGCGGAGTTTGGTAACCGAAGTTCCACCAAACTTTATTTCTAGCTCAGACCATATGTCTTTGGCTAGGTCGAATTCCTGAAATAGACGCATTATGTCATTGTCCATTGCGGACAATAACGTAATACGTGCTATTTTGTTCTTTCGAGTCCAAGTATCATAAGCTTCCCGGTCCCTCTTGTGTTGGGCCGTATTGCCCAACTCAGGTTCTTCCATTATGTTTTGGAGTGTTTCAAGCACATCTTGCTCCTCCAAAACATATTGGATTTTTATTGACCAAAGTTTATAATTGTCGCCGTTGAGCTTTTCACCTTTGTTAAGCTCTGCGACAATGTTCTTAGAAGCGGTAGACATATTCGATTCAAAAAAACTGCAAAGAAGATGATAAACACGATCAAAATTCTATGCATAAAGTTTCGATTCTTTAAACACTTGATAAGATCCTTGGATGCGTTGAAATGTTACTCTAGAATCGAGAAGTTCACTACGTTCCCAACTACCATCTAGAAGTAACTTTCAAAGTATCCCTTTTACTTATCTCAAGTAAAAAGAAATCAGAAATGATACCCGTATGGTACCAGCAGCGGACAAAATACTTTTGAAAAACATATCTTTCAAAATAGAATAGGTGAGAGTTTGCGCAAAGAATTTTAGCGCAACAATTGCCAAGCCACGAGACCTGTTCTACACTCCCATGGGTTAGATAACCATGGCTGGATCGTGGTAGGACTTGGAATTCTAAATTGCGCTATCCCGATTAAGGACGGGACATAACCTATTTGAAAACGCCTTTTTCAAAAATTTGAAAATACATTGGCTAATCTCCGTAGAGTAGAGCACAACGTTTATAAGTTCATTGGCTAATCTCCGTAGAGTAGAGCACAATGACATGGCTAATCTCGCATGAAGTAGAGCATTACGGCTAATCTTCAAGGAGTAGAGCACAATTTCATAAGTACATTGGCTAATCTCCGTAGAGTAGAGCACAATGACTTGGCTAATCTCGCATGAAGTAGAGCACTATGGCTAGTCTTCAAGGAGTAGAGCCCAAGTTAAAAAAACTTCATAAAATGTTAGCCCTGTATGGGCTAATCGGCACATTCGTGTTTGACCAAGCCTTTTGACACCCCGTATGGGCTAGTCGGCAAATTCGTGATCGACCTAGACCTTTCACCGGATTGGTCGACCAAAACACCCAAATTGGTCGACCAAAAATTGGTCGACCAAAAATTGGTCTTCATCACTCTCGGCCAGTGTCGATCAGACCGGCCCTTGGCCAAAGAACAAACCGCTGCCCTGGCCCTTGCCAGGGTGGCCAGGCCCCTGGTCGGGGCCAGGGCCCCTGCCCTGGCCTGAGGCCAGGGCGCTGCCCTGAGGCCTGGCCCCTGGCCTGAGGCCAGGGCGCTGCCCTGGCCCCTGGCCGGGGCCAGGGCCCCTGCCCTGGCCCCTGGCCTGAGGCCAGGGCGCTGCCCTGGCCCCTGCCAGGGCGGCCTGGCCCCTGGCCGGGGCCAGGGCCCCTGCCCTGGCCCCTGGCCTGAGGCCAGGGCGCTGCCCTGGCCCCTGCCAGGGCGGCCAGGCCCCTGGCCGGGGCCAGGGCCCCTGCCCTGGCCCCGGCCATGGAGGCCAGGCCCTGGCCGGGGGCCAGGGCCCCTGCCCTGGCCCCGGCCAGGGAGGCCAGGCCCTGGCCGGGGGCCAGGGCCCCTGCCCTGGCCCCGGCCAGGGAGGCCAGGCCCTGACCTGGCCGCGGCCAGGGCCGGCCCTGGCCTGGCCGCGGCCAGGGCCGGCCCTGGCCTGGCCTGGCCAGGCCGCGGCCAGGGCTCCCTGGCCCTGGCCCTGGCCGGCCATGGCCTATTAGCCTTGACCGGCCATGGCCCTTTAGCCATGGCCGGTCTCCCCACTTTCATGGGGTGGCCGCATGCACTCCTCCCCCTTGATGGGGTGGTCGCCGGTGGTTATTGGCCGTAGCCAACCCCCTCCGCATTGGGAGGGGGGTGCATGGCCTACATAGCCCATTTGGCCATGGTACACATGCACCAAATTTCATCTTCTCCGATGGAGATAACTACCATCATCTTCCTCGATGAAGAACCCGTTCGTCGATGAAGCACCCGTTCGTCGAGAAATTAGTTATTTCCTAATGGCCGTGTGCCAAAAATGAAAAATAACATACTACGTGAACGGTCGGTTCTTCCCGTCACGGAGAGTTCCTACCATATCCGTAATGATAGGAGACCCTAACGTGAAAAGAACAACCGCTGCGTTCTCTCCGTCACGAAGCGTTCCTACCATATCCGTAATGGTAGGAGACCCATTCGTGAAAAAGACAACGACTCGTTCATAGTTTCGACAGGGCGGCGGTTTGACCGGGGCGAACCCGTATGGCTCTGATACCAATGTAGGATCCTGCCAAAACAGAGTTAGGATCGATAAATAAAGTTGAGACTTACACTTGCGTATGCGGCACGGTAGTCTCGGAACTTTGCCTTCGGATTCGCCACGACGGATCGAGTCTTCTCACGAACGGAGTAAGGCTACTAAATCCACAATCTAAATCTCTACTTTAGATTAAGAACTTGGATAGAGGGAGAGGAAGTATTTCAGCAGAGCTTCGCTAGAATGAAAATGCATGCAAGAATGCCATGCAAAAGTGTAAGGAAATGGCTTACCCTTGGGTCTTATTTATAGCCCCCAAGGTAGTTATTTTAGGGTAAATTGTTCCTTTGGAACAATTTAACTAAGGTGTACCATGATACATGGCACATTATAAGCTTAAGTTGTACCATATGCATGGTACAACATAAGCTTAAGATATTCCCCCTTTATTAGCCATATGTCGCATGCACTTATGCATATATAATGCGACTTTCCTACTCATCCAGAGATCCTCTCCACAAGGGAACAGATTCCCTTTGCACACGACTTCGTCTACGCGACGTTCGAGGTCCGTATTCCCTCGTACATCCCCCACAAGGGTGTACTAACGTCTTCCATATCCAACACAAACGATGTCGGATTGACTCGCCGTTTCTTTCTACGCGTTCACCGTTCAACCATCTTCAATTTGATAGGTTGTATCAAGATTGAAGCTTAACGGTGAGGGAGTTAAAATTCATGGAAGTTTGGCCTTTATGAATGGTAAACCAACTTGAATTATTAAATTCTAAAAACATAGTCCCACATCGGAAGTGGAATAAAGGGGAGGGGTCAGCCGCCTATATAAATAGGGGCCTGCCCCCCTCCTCTAAACTCGTCCCAAGCTCTAGATCTGAGTGGCTCTCAAAAATGTTGGAGCACGCTCAGATCTAGGCTTAAATTAAATATTCTTTTCTCCCTATAATTTCTGCCTTACTCCTGAAGAGCTCTAGCAAAGCCACGAAGGGGTTCGGATCCGATCCGAAATCTTGGCGAAGGTTCATGCTCAGGTGAAACTTTCTTCGGGGCATGGTTGGCTCGGCGACAAGAGGATTGCTCGCCTCGGGACACGGAGTGGTTCGAGGAGCGGTTCGACGGGGACGGGGAGCGTCTCGGAAGACGATGTGGTACACCTTGCCTGTACCAAGGCAAGGTTTCGGGTTTGTGAATTTAATTAGCTTTCCTTTAATTTAATCGCAGTAGCTTAGCTCCCTCTTGGTGTGGTCAAACCCATCCCAAGTTGGCAGAGATCTTGGCTAAGGGTCTTGAACCTTAGGGCCCCGTTAAATAGTTTAACGCATCTGTTTTTCCGCTGCATTCTTTTGCGTCTGTGGTCCATCCGACTTAGGATGGGGCACAGAATGTACCCTAAGGGTCCATCAATACCCTACAGTGGTATCAGAGCTTAGTATGTATCTTGATCTAAGGACTGAGATTTTATTAATCGAAGAATGCTTTTTAAATGCATGCTAAAGTTTTAACTTTATACGTTATTATTAAAAATGAAACTGTTTTTCATTTGAGATGTTTTTAAAATTCTTTTATGCGATAAAAATAATTTTATAAACATGAAATTTTTTTATGATGGTATTAAAACATAGTTTATGAAATAAAATTATATGATAATTTTTTATGAAACTTTTTTAAGTTGTAAAATCTTGGTTTTAATTTAAGTGTTAAATTATAGATGCATGTTAATTATTTATAAGATAAATTTTTTAAACATGTTGTTCTATTTAATTGTTAAATAGTTGGATGCATATTTTTATGCGATATAATTAGAGTAGTTTATGTTTTAATGGCAATGTTATTCTTGTCACTTATTTGATAACACAAGACAACCCTTTTAGGTTAGCCATTAAGAACTCGTTAAAATTTATGAAATGAATTTTAATGACATGCTATATTTTAATGAATCATTAACACCCTTTTGAGACCTAATTCCTGATTAGGGTAGTCCCTTAAACGATGATTATTATTTTAATCGCTATCATAATAATTCTCATTAAAAGACTAGGCTTTTAAGCGTTGTAAATGATTTTATTAAAATCCTAATAACGATTAGGATAGCACGTTAACCTTATAGTTGATAAGGATTTAATAAAAGTTATTAAACAAATCCTAAAATTTTGAATTTTAAGGATTCAACTAGTTGATAGGATTAATTAGTTGTTAATAAAATCTTTTTAGTCTAAGACATGCATATAAAAATGACAAGCTTCATTCAATGGACCATGATCCGGTCAATGTGCTTGGCTAAGTTTGTTGGATCATCCTAGCTAGTCTAAGGGATAAGTGATCCTGTCTTAGTCAATTCCTGTCTTAGTCAGGTTCACGCTCGGGTGAAACTTTCTTCGGCACGTGGTTGACTTGGCGACAAGAGGATTTCTTGCCTCGGTTCGAGGAGCGGTTCAGCGGGGACGGGGAGCGGCTCGGAAGACGGTGCGGTACACCTTGCCTGTACCAAGGCAAGGTTCCGGGTATGTGAATTTAATTAGCTTTCCTTTAGTTTAATCGCAATAGCTTAGCTCCCTCTTGGGGTGATCAGACCCATCCGAAGTTGGCAGAGATCCTGGCTAAGAGTCTTGAAACTTAGGGCCTCGTTAAATAGTTTAACGCATCTGTTTTTCCGCTGCATTCTTTTGCGTCTGTGGTCCATCCGACTTAGGATGGGGCACAGAATGTGCCCTAAGGGTCCATTAATACCCTACAGAAGCCATGCCTTCAGCTGTTGCTCCCTTTTGGAAAGAAATTGTTAATATTGAAATTAACTCAATTTTGAAAAATAAGATTTTGATTTTAATTAACATACCTCTTGATTTGAAAGCGCTTAGTTACAAATGGATTTTTAAAAGAAATCTCAAACCTGATGGTGCTGTGAATAAGTATAAAGCTAGATTAATTGTTAAAGGTTCACATAAAAGAAAGGTTTAGATTATTTTGATACTTATGCACATGTTAGTATTTTTGCTACTTTGCTAACTTTAATCTATTTGGCTTCCTTTTAGGAACTTTTTATTCGTCAAATGATGTGATAACTACCTTTTTGAACGATGATTTAATGAAGAGATTTATATTAAACAACCTAAATATTTTCGAGTTAGAGAATAAAAATCAAACTTTGTAAATTGATAAAATCTTTACATGGTTTGAAACAAACTCCAAATAGTGGCATTTGAATTTTAATAAAGTGATTTCATTGTTTGGTCTTCAAAATAATGATTTTGACAAATGCTCGAATTTTAAATCTGTTAAAAATGGATTACTCTTTCTATGTCATTATATTGATGTTATTTAATTTTTGTATCTTCTATGGATTTGATTGATGATGTGAAATTATAATTATCTAGTAAATTTGATATGAAAGATTTGAGTTAAGCAGATGTTATCATAGGTATAAGACTGATCAGGAGTAGTAATTCTTTTGCCTTAAATTTATATCATTTTATTCAGAATATGCTAAATGCATTTAATTACTCTAATTTGAAACCTATTGCTACTCCTAATGGTTCTTTTTTAATTATATCATATTTTTTTAAGTGTAGCTTTAAACATAAAAGATACAATCATTATCAAGTGTAGCTTTAAGCACTAGTGGGATGACGTCGGATTCTAGAGCGAGGCATTGCTCAATTCTCAAACCAGAAAATTATTGTTTCATAATTATTTTATAATTTTTTCTGTAACTCTTAGTTAATTATTATTTCTGTAAAGTATATCGATATTTTTTTTACATATCTATTGAAACTTTAACAATAATCATTATATGTTTGCATCATAGAATTTGTTTGTTTTTTTTAAATTTAATATCTGTTTCGATAACGTCTCACTTGCTTTCTTAATGCGACACCCTTGTCGTTGAAGCTTGTCCAGATATAGTCTTTATATGCTCTCCCATCTCCAATCTCTATAGATACTTGCTCTACAATCGAGTCTTTGTAAAAGTTGGCTCGACTGAGGCGCTGAAGAATTATTGAGGATGTGCAAACGAGCTCTCTTGTGCAGAGCTAACTCGCTTGAGCTCTGGATCCTGCCTATCTGGATCTACACAAGTTAGATACGGGGATTTCGAGCTAATGGACTTATTCAAGCATGGATTTTTAGGTTAGAGGATCGGCAGCTCATAGCTTGGTAACTCTACATCCAAACTTCGGATAGCTTGTCACTGTACTTCATCAGCTCGGTCTTCAGTTGGGAGTTTGACAGCACAGAGGGGTCGACCTTTGGATGTAGTGTCCTATTTGACGTAGAGTCATGATTGGATTAGAACTTCGTTTGAGTCAGTGTTCTGGTCAAATAAGTATTCTTCTTCTATTAAAACACCCATTGTACCCTAGGATATATAAGGGGTGTTTACGCGAGGGTTTTCTGTGATCGATGCTATTGCGATATTGTGAGCTGTGAGCCCCCGTTATTAAAATCCAGCTTTGAGAGATTGTATTGTGAGCTTTTGATATATCTTGAGTGATTATTCCTTATTGGTGGATGGAGAATATTTGTACTTGTTCTCTCTTTCGTAATAAAGCTCATGGGTATTTCCCATGTCAGTTCTCAATGTAAAGTTGCAATCTTTCTATATGGTTGATTGTGATCTGGTCATCTTCTTCCTTCACCGCAATCATCAACGGTTCTAGAATTCTGCTGTTGCACAACAAACTGGTGTCAGAGCTTACAGATTAGGTGTTCTTCTTAGACATTGATGATGAGTAGCAGCGACGATGGCACTTTGAAGGCGTCAACCTCTAAAGAACATGTTCCAGTTGCTCTGACTATTGTGTCTAACACGAAGTTCACAATTGAGAAGTTTGATGGGAAAATCAACTTTAGTATGTGGAGATGCAAGATCTTGGATGTCTTGAACCGACTTGGTCAAGATATCCCATTAGAGGAGAAGCCGATGAGCATGTCGGACTCGGAGTGGAGAAATTTAAATCGCAATGCATATGGGACGATCCGACTATATTTGACGAAAAAGAAGAAAGACACGTATATGAAAGAGACAAATGCAAAGAAGTTTTGGGATGACGTCGGTGACAAATATTTGAAGAAGAACATCTAAAACCGACTGCAGTTGAAGAAGAAGCTTTTTGGTTTGATGCTTGAGGATGAAGTTTCTATTGAAGAACATCTCGACTATTGCCACAAGCTTCTAACCGATCTAAGGAACATCGATGCTAAGGTCGATAACGAAGATAAAGAAATGGTCCTCCTCAATTTTCTACCCAATGATTACGAGTTCTTGGTATCAGTTCTTACTTACGTTATGGACTCGATCATGATTAAAGACGTGTCCAATGCTCTTACGAGCAATGGGTTCACGAAGAATGATGAGGACACGAGAAGCCAAGCTAACGATGCTCTTACTGTGGTAAGAGGTCGGATCAACGAGAGGGGTTGTGCTTGAAAGAGGTATTTTCGATCCAAGTCCAGGGACAAGAGTAGAGGCCATCCTCGCAAGAAATTGGCAATGGACCAATGTACCTTTTGTCAGATGAAAGGGCATTGGGTCAGAGACTGTCCAAAGGCAAAGAAGAAGCACGATATGACTGCAAAAGTTGTTAAAGGTGTTGAGGTCGAAGAGTGTGTATTAGTCTATGCTTCAAAAGGCGTGACATCAGATAGTTGGGTGCTCGATTTAGAATGCTCCTTTCATTTGACGCCACATAGAGAGTAGTTTACGGCGAGTACTTGACGCACCCGAAACCTACACCTAGATTCCACCCGGCGGCGTCACGATCGCCAGGCGTGGTATGGCCCCTAGGTGTCAATTCCGGGCTCAATCCGCAAGCGGACGGTGTCAAGTTGTAGTATAAAAGATATCGAATCCCACAGGGATGGTGATAGTGTATTTCGGGTTCTCAGATTACTTCTATATCTCGAAGTGAGATAGCTATCGGGTTGAGAGAATTGGTTGTTGTGTTGTTGTTGTTTTAATAATAAAAAGGAATAGGGCGTTAGGGATCACCGCTAAGACCGTCGGGTATCGACGTTGGAATAGAATCCTCACGTTGCATTAGGGTTAGGGGACTAAATTCCCAATTCGTACCACTCTCGTAGGTTAGAATTGCGAGGTATTTCGGTGGCTCTCGTTGACGCAATGGCGGTAGCCGTCAACGTAGTGATATAGTTCGTCGGGGGATCCCCTCAAGGCACGAGCTGGGTATGGTCACGAGCCTTGGTTGGATCCACCGATTTCCCTATTCGAATCTTATGGATACCCCTTAAGCACATCAATTCCATAGACCGTGGGCATGATCTCAGTACGGGTTATCCTAGGGATTTTGTAGGATCGACCGAAATACTCCCCTAAATCCCTAATTCAACGTAGGGATCCAGATCTACGTCTTCCCCTAGGATCTTAGGGCTAACCCATCAACCCTAGAAAGGTCTACTCACTCATAGCAACATTAACGAATAAAAGCACAATTTTCAGAGGTGAAGACATCATAACAAATTGACAAGTAAAGATTGAGAACTTACAGCGGGAGATTAAGAAAAATAGCGATTAATAGATCCAAAGAGAAATCGAGATTCCAAGAGCGCGAGAAGAAAAAACAAGCTTCCAATCAATTTCGATCCAATAATATTCAATAGTTTTTAATCTAGATCTAACAAAAATTATTCTCTAATCTCCGTCTCCAAAAAATCTAATTCAAAAACTCCAAATGAAAGTTCGCACCCTGAACATTTCGCAGCTGCCCGCCTTCACACTCCCCAAATCGCACAACAACTGCACCAAAAAAATCCTTCCAAAAATGGCCTTAGCATCGTCGACCGAGTGGGCTACTCGGTTGAGCAGTTCGTTGCTCGGTCAGTTGCTCGGGCCGAGCAGCTGTACTGCTCGACCGAGCACGACAGGAAATCCCAATCCTTCAAAATCCTTACTCTGTCTGCATGGGCCGAGTCAGCTCTACTAGGTCCAAGCAGATAGCTGACTCGGTTGCTGAAGAAGTCGCTCGGTCCGTGCAAGGAGCTGCTTCAGCTTCGAAGGTTGGCGCTGCTCGACCGAGCACATAGGTGCTCGGTCCGAGCAATCCCCGTATCAGCCTCCTCTTCTATATTTGCACCTGCTCGACCGTGCAGCTGCTTTGCTCGGTCGAGCAGCCTGGGAATTTATTTCCTGAAGCTGCTGAAGCTCCTCCTCTCCTCCTGCTCTCTCCTTCACTCCTCCCATGGCTCCCAAAACACGGCGAACTCCTGCAGAGCCTCGCCAATGAGCTCACGGGCATGTCGGATGTGTCCATACCCATGTCGGGTCCCGAATTGCTCCAAAATCCCTAAAAACTCATAAAATACTATGAAACTTGAATATAACGTCAGAAATTGGATATCGTAGGGAAAAATGGGATTTGGATGTGAAAATGGCATGGAATGCAGTGTCATGATGCTATGAAAAAGGTGAAAATATGGACACACCAAAATCCCCCAAGCTTACCTCTTACTCATCCTCGAGAAAGACGAATACTAGGTACGCCAGGAGGAAAAAACGGAATAAGAAATAAAAATAAGAAGAGAAGAGAATGGAAGTAGAGGGAGGGTGCTAAGGGTGTTCGGTCAGATCTTATGCCTAAGTAGTGTATCACGATGCTCCGAATAGTAAAAGTACATGCTAATGGTATTTTCAAGCTTTACAAATCATTTGTCTAGCATGCAATACAGACAAAAGAGAGGAATCTACTGAAATAATGCTATCAACTCATATCAATCTCATGCAGTCCATAGAGTCTAGTATAAAAAGAGTTGGCAATGCACTTTTCAATCACAGATACACATGGAGCATATAGAAATCACACAGCATGCAGTAAAGAATAGAATGGGTCATGCTATTCAATTATTCATTTCGAGTCATGACAAATCTCCAAAAGCTAAAGTGTTTCGTAAAGTTTAAGTATTATCAAATCTCCCCGTTATGTACCGTTTCCACTCTAATGTCACACTCACTCATGTGATCAGTTGGTTCACCCCCCCAAGCTTAGCTTGAGGCATCGCATCTAGGGATAGGATATGGAATTTTTCTTCTTCTTCCTAGTATATGTGATAGCTTCTAATGAAAGTATAAAAACGACTTTTTTTTCTTTTTTTCTTTATTTTTCTTTTCTTTTTCACATATAAATATATACACATTTTTTTTTCTTTTTTTTCTTTTAGAAACTATACCTTTTCTTTTTGGGTTTGGGGAGTGAGTGTTGAGTATTGATTCTCCGGATTTGGTTTTGATGATGAACAAACATAAATATCGTGAACTAACTTTTTGTGAGCGCAGTTATGGAGATCGTCGCCAAATTACTTCGTACATCAAAAGCGACGTCTCAAGACTTCTCAAAGCGCGTGATCGTGTGCCTGAAGCTTCGATGAAGCTATAGGAGCATCATTGAAGTCAAGAGATTCAGATTGAAGCTTTGAAGATGGTTCGTCAAGTTTATTTTATAGTCTTCTAGCTTCTTTTCGTATAGAATGTTAAGCCTTGAGTAGGTCTTACATTATATTCTTCATATCGCTCATATCTTAGAGCTAGGATTGTCATAGAAGCCATTAGAATCTTTCCTGAAGCTTATCGTTTCTTTCCTCGGCTTCTTATGCATCTTAGTTGGTTCAAGAAGAAGAACCAACCGACTAGATGGCAATCTAGTCGGTCGGCAATCCTTCTTGAACCGACTAGATATCCTTGTCCATTTCAGCTCTTCACTGTTGACCAATTAGTCGGTCCAAGAAGGTTGATCGCTCCGGGATGTAACCCCAAAGAACGGTTGTAGTTTTACCGCAAGTGCACGGTGTAGCAGCGAGCGGGTTATCGAACACAGGGAGGACGAATGACCGTGCTTGTTCCAATCAACCGGGCTATTTAAGAAGAGAGAAATTTGCCTTTGGCGATCCTGTCACAATCGTCAGACAAAGCACGGAAATATCAAATCAAATAAAGAACGTCTAGGGAATGGGGAATTCCCGCTACTCACCATATTTCGTAAAAGTGGTTCATCGGTATCAAAATCGCTAGAATAAGATTTTGGGTGAACTAGTTGCAACTGAATGTAGAACCAAGCTCACGCTCTCGCGCTGTTGCCGGTCTATAGCTATCCTAGGCTCGGGTCCAATCTCTTGCAAACCCTAGCCTAGGGAAGCTAGCATTAGGATCAACATCATCGTTCAATCGCGCACCGAGCCCAATCTCTTGCAAACTCGGCCCACGACCTAGTTTGGGATAGTTCCTACCCGTCCAATCTCTTGCAAACGGGTATTGGCGCGGAATTGGGACCGGAAACCCTAGTATCGGTCCAATCTCTTGTAAACCGATACTACGGAAATTTGATTCCAACCCAATTCGGATTTCTAGGGTTTCCTATCGAATTGGGATCCAATCTCTTGCAAATCCCAATCGATGTGAATTCCTAGACATCTGTATTAAATTGATCCCAATCTAATCCCTAATAGCAATTCTAGCAAAATTCCTACCAATTCATCACAATCATGAAATAGGGCTTGTAGGGTTCATCCCTACGCCCCAAGACGTGGCGACTACTCACAATTCATAGCAAGATCAAAAAAATAATCAATGAAATAAGCAATAGAATTCATCACAATATTGAGATATGCAATAAAAATAGAATTTTTAGAGAAGAGAAAACACAAACCAATGGAGTTCTTCAAATAATTCTACAAAAATCAACTTTTGTCTCCTCTCCAATCTCAAGAATAAAGCTAAAAAGTTAATCTAAAAGGCTACAAAAAAATCTAAGAGAAAAGCTCTCCAAAACTAGGGTAAAAACAGGGGTTAAATACCCCCCAAAATCGTCCAAAAACTGTGACCAAAATACCCCTGCGCAGCCTGTTTTCCGCAATTTTCGCTACAGGCAGCGCGTCGCACTCGGCCGAGTGAAAACCCTGTAAATTTCCAGTAAGTCTCGATCTTCAGGGGTCTTCACTTCGGGGGCTGCTCGGCCGAGTGAGTTGTCGTCACTCGGCCGATGGCTTCATGGTACTCGGGCGGTCGGGATTATCCACTCGGCCGAGTGGGTCTTCTGAAGCTCAGGCAGCCGAAAAACAGTAACTTGGCGATTTTTGAAGGGCTTCGTCTGGGCGCCACTCGGGCGGACGGGGTCTCGTCACTCGGCCGATGTGGTCTCCGTCGCTCGGCCGAGTGCACATATGAATCGTGTCTGATCTGGTCGGCCGAGCGGTGTCTCGCTGGTCGGCCGAGTGGCTCCTCCACTCGGCCGAGTGGGACCCAAAACATGCCCAATTTGCTTGTTTTGGCCTCCTCGTCGCTCCTGCGACGTCCGTTCTTCTTCCGCTCCTCTCCAACAGTAAAATACCCCTCGGGGAGGTCATCGGTGACCGTCTGGAGTAAGCGCATCTCGAGATCACTCCAAATCGCGCCAAATCACCTGAAATGCGACAAAAACAACAAATCGTGAAAAGCATCGCAATATCGTCGATATATCATGAAAAAACATGATTTGGGCGATCTAAATGGCATGCAAACATGCGGTAAAAAAGTGTAAAATAAGGAGTGATCAAAATCCCCCAAGCTTGCCTCTTACTCGTGCTCGAGGAAGATAAGTAAAAGGAGAACCCGGTGGATTCGGAAAACGAAAACGGCGAAAAAAATGAAAAACGAAAAACGGAGAAGAATGAAAAACGAAATAAAAATAAAGAAGAAAGAAAGAAGCGAAGAGGTAAGCTGCTAGATCATTTCCTCAGGACGTGGGTTCCGCTTACTCATATAGCATGCACTGAACGAAAAACACATGTCAAAGAATTTTATTTTGATATCATAGTATAATAGTGCAAATAGAAATAGAAAACCCACGAACAACAATATAAACATGAAAAACGGAATAATTTTATAATTAACATCGTCTGAATCATTTAAAGCGGTATACAAATCACAGATCACACACTTTTCAATTGAATGCTTTCTATCAGGAGTATAAGAGTATCACACTATAGAATAGAGAGAATAGAAAAGTATGGATTTCATGATATGAATGCTAGGCTTAGATTTCTGGATGTCGTAAAGCTAGAAATAATCTCATCGAGTATAGAATATTACTTAGCCTAGGTTGTCGTGCAACGTCAAGTAGTCACTCTCTCACACATCAATGGATCCCCTCCCCCAAGCTTATCTATAAGCGTGGTGGCATAAAAAAAATATTTACATCCCCATTTTTATAAAGCTCCAAAAGTAATAAAAACGAACACGAAAAGAGAGAAGAAAGAAAGAAAGAAAGTGAGATGGGATCTCTTATTGAGGATTTTCCCTCTTTTCTTTTTCTTTTTATTTCTTTTTTTTTCTTTTTTTTTCTTTTTTTTTGCAATAAAAAATTTGGAGCTAGGAATTAATAGCGGGGGAAATGCCATATAATAGAATCGCTAAGGGGAGATTCACCAATGATTTTAAAAGTAGAGAAATGATGTTCAAGATTTGTGGAGAAAGAAATGAATATATCTCTCGGTTCACTCTATGAGACATGCACACCAACTTCAGCAGGGTAATCTAATCTACTCAGTTTCGATCACAAAAAGCTAACTAATCCAGATTTATCATAGCTAACATCATTCAATCATCCTGAAGTGAAATGTACAATTCATGCATATAGAAGTGATATAGGAAAAGAAATCAGTACTCCAGATATAGGCATTCAATGCGTGAATCTTGGTGTGTTTTCTATGATAGCATACATATGAATATTCAGACTCAGCTAATAATAAAATTTCATCCATTTTCAGGTGAAAAAAGTGTGGGTTACTATCTCTAGATGCAAGGCAAGTCATAGCATATGATATCAGAAATAAAGTCTAAGACATGACAAATATAGCATGCAAATAGAGTAAGCTAACTCCACGTCATCATCATCACAGAAAAGTCATCTCTAGCATGAGATGAAAAAGAAAGAAATAAAGATAAAGGGAAAATAGAACTATTTACAATGCGGCACACAGAAAAATAAGAAAAACGTGATGCATGGCAAAATAATAGAAAAATGATGAAAATAAGTGCAAAAGCGAAGAATGGTGTGAAAAACTAAAAATGAAGGTGGCAAACCGAAAAAGAACGTGAGAACTCACTCCCCCAAGCTAAACGGCACAGTTTCCTCAATGTGCAAAGTGTGGCACACCGAGAGACAAGTAATGTGAGGGGTAAGTGAGGATGCATGCATGATGGGAAAAAAAAGGAAAATAAACGAAAAATAAAGAAACGAAAAATATGAGGCGGACATGATGCATGCAGGAATGGAGTGATACAGATATAAAGGTGGGGCACCAAGAACTCTCCCTCTCTCCCAAAAAAGATATATAAGGATACGATCTGAATGAGAAACCCAAAATAAGTGAGGGGAGGGGGGTGGACAAAAGGCAACAGGACCCAGCAGAAACGGGCAGCACAACGGCAGGAATAATCGATGGCATCAAGGGTGCCTAAGAAGGTGGTGCTGCGCCGTCTCCGTCCTGAGGCGGAAGTGGTGGTGGTGGCTGGACAGGCTGCTGAGCGGGTGTGGGTGTGGAAGTGGTAGCAGGCTGAGTGTGTGTGGAAGTGTGGGCGGGAACCTGCTGGGTGGGTGGGGGTACGCGGGGGAGACGCTCCAGGACCTGGGTAAGACAGTAGTGAATCTGCGGGAGCAGGTCAAAGCGGCCAGCCATCGCAGAGACGGTGGAGGACAGGGTCCTAAGGTCACCTCTGAGGCCACTCACCGCCCCCTCTAGAGCACGAATGCTCTGAAGTACAGTGTCGGGGGGAGGTGGTGCAGAGGGAGTTGCCGGTCGGGGCTGTGCAGGGCGGGGCTGGCGTACTCGGGTCGCGTATGTGACGGGCTCAGCGGGGAAGGGAACGAAAGGTGCTGTGCTCGCAAATGTGGGCCTGGCCTCAGTGTGAGGCCGGGGCACCGGCTGGTGAGAAGTGGAGGCAACAGCAGCGAAAGAAGAGTGCAAAAGTGGCAGCGAGGCGGCCAGAGAGGTCAGTGGCACAGAAGTGTGGACAGACGCCACGACACTCTCGGAAAATACAGCAGCAGTAGAGATAGAGGGCTCTCCGCACTCAACTACGGTCGGCGGGCGCTCGGGTGGTGCAGAAGAAACAGGCTCAGCAGACAGAGGGCCAGTGGTGGTGGTGACAGCCTCGGAAGCAGTGGAGGTGGGCTCAGCTAAGGTACTCCCGACACCGACAGAGGTGGGGACAGAGGTGTCAGGAGCAAGGGAAACATCAGGTATATGCTGAGGGGCCACGGGGTCAACAGGGGCGGCAGGCTCGGCAGGTGCAACAGGGTCTGCGGGGGCAGCGTGGGCAGCGTGGGCCTGCTCGGCCTCCTCGGCCTCGAGCACGTAAGCAGCGGGGTTGAGAACATCCATCGCAGGGAGCCAGTCCACGTGGGCTGGTGCAATCTGAGTCCGAGCTGGGCTCGGAAGAATCATGTAATCGGCACCGTAAGGGCCGTGCAACCAGACCCAGTGACGCTCACCGTGCGGACGAAGCATCTTCATCCGGGCCATAACATCGATCGACAAAGAAGTGGGGCCCGGTACTCGTCGCAGGTCGTCAGGGAAGTCCTCGCCGGTCATAAGGGCAAGCAAGGTGATCAGGCCACCGCAGCATATCGGTGAGCGAGCGCCCACCGACACAATGATGCGGTCCAAAAACCAAGCCGCGACATCAATCACGACGTCGGGGACAAGCTCATCGCCATCCCTAGATAGAGCTCTGGGACGTGTCATCGCGTAGAGCATGTAGAGCTCTGGCGTAGACATCGTGCCCGGCTCATATCTGGCCAAAAAGGTCGTCGCCATAAGGCGCTGAGCAATACGGAGGCAGGGATGGACAATGGCCGAGGCCTTGGCCCTACTAGGGTCAAAGGCAGCGTGAAGACCCGTAATCCGGGCCCAGAAGGCACCGGCGTCGAAGGAAGGTGGGGGGATATGGGTGGGGCTGTAACCGCGATCGGCTCCGGGGACATCGTGCCACGAGAAAAATGCTCTCATCATACCGAGAGTGACCCGGCACTCCCGGTCAATGAACCGAAACGAGCATTCCTCATCGGTCCGGGCGATCGAACTAAGTACCTCAAGTGTCGGACGGATAAACGTGTCCGCCGACACCTGAAAGAAATCTCGCCAGCCCACGTTGTCGTACAACGTGAGCATCCCCTCTAGTACCCCCAGGCGTCCTAGGTCGGCAAGGTGTGCAAACCTGGAGGGTACGATCGAGCGCTGGGAGATACGCTCGAAGACGGCGCGGTGTGCGTCGTCTCGGAACGTAATCCCGAGCGGCCCGACCAGTGGAGCCGGAGGTGGTGGCTGTGGAGCGGCAGGGAGTGGCTGTGCGGGCTGTGCGGACTGTGTGGGCGCTGCAGGCTGAGCGGGGTGTGCGGGGCCTGCAGGATGTGCTGGGTGGATGGGGTGTGTGGGAGAAGGCGGAGGAGAGTCCTCCAACTCGTGGGAGGGGCCGGCATCATCCGACCGCTTCCGCTTGGCGGAAGCTCTCTTCGACCGCGGCCGTGTCCGGGGCGGCATATCGGCCCCGAGCGCGCGCCGAAAAATGAGAAAAGTGCGGCGTGTGCAAAATAAAGGAAAGAGTATACCCCGACACGCCACGAGTGCTAAGCAATGTAAGCGTGCGAAGACAGCGCCTCCGCGAAGCCCAAATCAGTCCGTAGAAGCTCCCCTGGGTTCCCCTAAGCTCCCAAAACAACTTGCGCATGAAATGGAGATATCCGCGGGTAATATTCAAAACGTATGGAGAATTAGGGGTATAATAGATAGATATAGAAATTGATTAGGGTTTGGGGGTCGTTTAACACATGGATCCTCGAAAAATACACAAAAAGAGGAGAAAAAGGCGAAATTGGCAATACCGGAGGTGGTCGGAGCGGCGGCCGCCGGCGGCGACTCGGGCGAGGCGCGGCGGGTGCTTGGCCGGCGGTGGCTGGCCGAGCGGTGGTGCGGCGACGATCGGTCGGGCGAGTGGGGGCGCGAGCGAGGGGAACGGGCGAGGGGAATGCGAGGGGTCGGGCGTTTGGGATTTTTGCGTTTTGAAAAACGTGCCCTCCCTCGGCCCCTTATATAATAAAAGTTACGACTCGACCGAGTGACTAGGTCACTCGGCCGAGCGAGATCAATGGACATTTCCTCCCCGCTATCGCTTCGGCCGAGTGGCTTTGCCAGCCTCGGCCGAGTGGAGTAAGTCCATTCGGCCGAGTGGCTCAAGCTACTCGGCAAGACTCGCCCTAGGAGCGTATCCGTTTTACTCGGCCGAGTGAAAATATACACTCGGCCGAGTAGCAGTTATACTGAAATCAAGAAAATAAACAGAGAGTTGGGTACAGCAGACTTCCCTCGTTCGTGAGCGGCTCGGCCGGACGAACTTGTGTACTCGGCCGAGTGACTAGTATACTCGGCCGAGTGAGCCTTGTTTTCTGTTGTTTGTCTTCGTTTGGGCTCTAAACTCCGTCTTTCTTCCTCCAGTCGATTTCATCTTACTCCTAAGCATCGAGCGTCTTCCTGGGGCGCTCCTCGTCGTCTCGTTCATCCTCCTCATGATGGATTTACCTATCTCCTCTCCTGTCAAGAAAAATAGGACCCGTTATCACAAAATTTTTGGGCGAACGACTCAAAACACTAAAAATTTCTAAAACAAAAATAAAGAAAAAGTAAAAATAAAGCAATAACCGTCGGGTTGCCTCCCGACAAGCGCTCGTTTAAGGTGGTGAGCTCGACCCCCTATGATTTTCAATTAATGCGGGATGTTTGGTGCATATGAGATGCACCCATCAAACTTTCCGGGGAGAACGCTTGGATTCGGAAGTTGCGGCGGCGTGTTCTCCCGCGGTGGTCTCTCGTCTCGAATTGTGTTGGGGGGAGGCTCCCCCAAGCTAGCTTTTGCCCCGGTCAACGGCTTCACCGGTGACGCCGATTTCCGTATCGGCGGAGCTTTCTTTGGAGACTTTAATTTCGAGAGCTTGCAGAGCTCTCGAATCCTTGCGACATCAGCGTCGCCTTCATCATTTTCAGCGGAGAGGTCGGGGGAATCATCTATCTTTTCATCTCCGCCTAAATCCGGGCCTTCCTCGAAATCCTCATCGAAAAGAGCGCCAATCGAGTGGGGGGTCGCCTCTTCTATCACCTCATGAAGGAGGTCCATGTAGTCAAGTTCCTCGTGGTAGGGCATGTGTTTCATAGCCTTTGGAATGTGAAGCTCCACCTCGATGTTGCCGACGTTTAAAGTTAGGGTACCTTCGCGCACGTCGACAATGACTCCGGCGGTGGCGAGGAACGGGCGTCCAAGTATCAATGAAGTATCTCCCTCCTCCTTAACGTCCATGATCACGAAGTCACATGGCAAGCATATTCCCCCCGGGACTTGTAGCGGGATGTCTTCGGCGATCCCTACCGGCCTTGTTATTCGCCCATCGGCCAATTGTATCCGCATGTCGGTAGGTTTCAACTTCGTCCCGATGTTTAGCCTTAAGAACATGGAGAGAGGCATGAGGCTCACACTAGCCCCTAGATCTACCAACGCCTTTTGAAGAGGGACGCCGCCCAAGGTGCAAGGAATCCGAAAACTCCCCGGGTCTTTAAATTTGGCCGGCTCCTTCTCTCTCTTGGTGAATCAAGAGCCCTCCTCGGCTAGCATAATCTTCTCCTTCCTCTTTCTCCCCGAAATCAAGTCCTTTAAAAATTTAGCATATGTGGGGATCTCCACGATGGCGTCGAGGAAGGGAATGTTGAGGCTAACTCCT
The DNA here is from genome assembly GCA_030789695.1 of Scilla litardierei. Lineage (NCBI taxonomy): Eukaryota > Viridiplantae > Streptophyta > Magnoliopsida > Asparagales > Asparagaceae > Scilla > Scilla litardierei. Next base: position 571,891,577 of record CM061142.1, read on the forward strand.
CTCAGATACTCGAGAAACTTTGCTAGCCTTTTCTCCATTTTCGCTCTAGCAAGCCTTTGGGGAAATGGGACCGGTGGCATGAAGCGCCTTTCCTCAATCAATTGCTCCGCTCTAGATTTCTCCTTTTCTTGTGGCTCTTTCTCCTTATCAATTTCAACTACCGGCTCAATTGGCTCCAAACTTTCCTCCACGGGCTCCTCGGTAGGAATTATGGTGGGGGTGGTATCCTTCCCGCCTCTAGTAGTAACGGCAACTACGGCATTGATGTGGCCGGTGTTGCCCCGTGGGTTTTGCTCAGGTTGCGCCGGCAATCGTTGAGTGTTCCGATTGAGCAACGCCAATTGCTCTGATATTTGAGCCACAACGGTATTAAGGGAGTCTTGCCCCGCCTTCAAGGTAGCATTGACCTTATTTTTCTCGACCATAAACGCCTCCACTCTAGCTTCGAAGTCGGATCGTTGTTGAGCTTGTGGAGGGTTTTGATTTTGATTCATCCACCCTTGATTGTATCCGGGCGGCCTATATGGTGGAACTTGTTGCTTCGGTTGGAAATTTTGTTGTGGAGGCCCTCTCGGCGGATAGTGTTGTTGTTGGGGTGGTGGTGGTCGAGCTTGTGGAGGTGGTTGTTGTGGCGGGTTCAAAGCTCCTTCATTGTTGGCGTAAGAGAATATGGGATGATTTCTTGTGGCCGGATTGGCCCAATATCCTTGGTTCCCCGCGACATATTGTACTTGCTCCAAGGATCCTTCTCCTTGCTCTCCTCCCACATACATGGCTTGAGATTGGTCTTGCCAATCACTCATTTGGTTCGTTGGAGCGGAGGTGGAAGGGGTTCATTGGGGCTCCGTGATAAACTTCTCCAGTCTCTCCACTACCTTGTGGAGAGAATCAAACTTGCTTGTAAGCTCCGCTACGGCCTTCGCCTCATAGATACTAGTTGGCTTCAAGGAGGACGTGGAATGTCCTCGCTCATCGCCCCATTGTTGGTTGTTTGAGGCCATCTCCTCAATTAGGGCCGTAGCTTCCTCGGGAGTCTTTGACAAGATAGCACCATTCGCCGCGGCATCAATAATTTGTTTGGTCCCCGGTTGGAGTGTTGGATATGGAAGACGTTTGTACACCCTTGTGGGGATGTACGAGGGAATACGGACCTCGAACGTCGCGTACACGAAGTCGTGTGCAAAGGGAATCTGTTCCCTTGCGGAGAGGATCTCTGGATGAGTGGGAAAGTCGCATTATATATGCATAAGTGCATGTGACATATGGCTAATAAAGGGGGAATATCTTAAGCTTATGTTGTACCATGCATATGGTACAACTTAAGCTTATAATGCGCCATGTATCATGGTACACCTTAATTAAGTTGTTCCAAAGGAACAACTTACCCTAAAATAACTACCTTGGGGGCTATAAATAAGACCCAAGGGTAAGCCATTTCTAACACCATTTTGCATGAAATTCATGCATGCATCTTCATCCTAGCGAAGCTCTGTAGAAATCCTTTCTCTCCCTCTTATCCAAGTTCTTAATCTAAAGTAGAGATTTAGATTGTGGATTAGTAGCCTTACTCCGTTCGTGAGAAGACTCGATCCGTCGTGGCAAATCCGAAGGCGAAGTTCGTAGACTACCGTGCTGCATACGCAAGCGTAAGTCTAAACTTCATATTATTGATCCTAACTCTGTTTTGGACAGGATCCTACATTGGTATCAGAGCCATACGGGTTCGCCCCGGAGAAACTATGAACGAGTCGTTGTCTTTTTCACGGATGGGTATCCTACCATTACGGATATGGTAGGAACGCTTCGTGACGGAGAGAACGCAGCGGTTGTTCTTTTCATATTAGGGTCTTCTGTCATTACGGATATGGCAGGAACTCTCCGTGACGGGAAGAACCGACCGTTCATATCGTCAAACTCGCTCTCTTCATGGATGCTGAGTCTCCATTCATAGGGAATGGGCGCTCTCTTCATGTGGAGCGCGTAGTTTACGAATTTTTGAAGTGGGTTCATTTTTTGGCACACGGCCATTGGAGGACAACTACTTCCTCGACGAACGGGTGCTTCACCAGAGAAGAAGGTGGTGGTTATTCCCATCGGGGAAGATGAATTTTTTTTATGCATGTGCACCATGACCAAATGGGTTATGAAGGCCATGCACCCCCCTCCCCATGCAGAGGGGGTTGGCTATGGCCAATAACCACCGCGGCAACCCCCTCCGGCGGGGGTGTGCGGCCTCCCATGAAAGGGGAAACCGGCCATGGCCAAAGGGCCATGGCCGGTCAAGGCAAAAAAATGCCATGGCCGGGCCATGGCCGGCCGGCTCTGGCCGGCCACGGCTAGGGGTAGAAGGCCCTGGCCGCGGCCAGGCCAGGGCCTGGCCTCCCTGGCCGAGGCCAGGGCAGGGGCCCTGGCCCCGGCCAGGGCTTTGCCGCCCTGGCAGAGGCCAGGGCAGGGGCCCTGGCCCCGGCCAGGGCTTTGCCGCCCTGGCAGAGGCCAGGGCAGCGCCCTGGCCTCAGGCCAGGGCCCGGCCGCCCTGGCCGAGGCCAGGGCAGAGGCCCTGGCCCCGGCCAGGGCCTGGTCGCCCTGGCAGAGGCCAGGGCAGCGCCCTGGCCTCAGGCCAGGGCCGCCCTGGCCGCCCTGGCCGAGGCCAGGGCAGAGGCCCTGGCCGCCCTGGCAGAGGCCAGGGCAGCGCCCTGGCCTCAGGCCAGGGCCTGGCCGCCCTGGCCGAGGCCAGGGCAGGGGCCCTGGCCCCGGCCAGGGGCCTCTGGCCTAGGCCAGGCCAGGCAGAGGCCAGGCCGGCCTCTGGCCTAGGCCAGGCCAGTGGCCAGGCCGGCCCTGGCAGTGGCCAGGGCTGCCGCAGGCCGTCCTTGGCCGGGGGGTCGGACTGATCGGCATTGGCCGGCAGTGATTCAGACCAAATCGGCAAAAGGCCTTGGTTGAACATGAACGTGCCAACTAGCCCATACGGGGCCAAACAACAGTCGTCTGCGTCAAAACTCTCTCATACGGGGAGAAACGCCTGGATCCATACGGGAGCCAGCGACGATAGTTTGCAGAAAATCCCAAAAGGGGGATCCGACCTAGGCACGGCTACGGCTCACTCCCGACAAATGGTCAGGAAGTGCCGAATGTTTCACTAAGTACCATAAGGGTACTAAGATGAAATATTCATTTTTTTTGAAAAATGCGTTTTCATACGTTTTGAAAAATAAGTTTTCAAAAACGCTTTTCCGCTGCAAAGTACTATAAGAGTACTAACATTTGATAAAGTGAGGGAGAAATATTGAAAGTTACTCTAGATGGTGATTGGAAACAAAGTGACCTTTCCGATTCTAGAGTAACATCTTCAATATTTTTCGAAAGTAACTTATCAAATTATGAGTATCATTCCAAGTGGGAGTTGATTTTAGAACTATCCATATGGGATATTCTATTATCATTTCAAGTGGGAATTATATTTGAAAAATACGTTTTCAAACTCGTTTTTCCGCTGCTAGTACTATAAGAGTACTATTGTTTGATAAGTGATGGGGGAATATTGAAGGTTGTTCTAGATGGTGATTGGAATCAAAGAGACCTTTTCGATTCTAGAACAACATCTTCAATATTTTTCGAAAGTAACTTATCAAATATAATATAATTTCAAGTGGGAGTTATATTTTAAGAATTTTTATGCAATGTTTTGATCGAACCTTCGGTTTTGTGTCTTTTGCAGCATTTTAAAAGTAAAATGTCTTTCGCTTCAAAGAATATCGTCGCTGAGTTAAACAAAGGTGAAAAACTCAACGGCGATAATTACAAACTTTGGTCCATTAAGATACAATACGTTTTAGAGGAGCAAGAAGTGCTCGAAACTCTAAAGAACGTAATGATTGAACCTGAGTTGGGCACTACGGCCCAACACAGACGAGACAAGGAAGCTTTTGATGCTTGGTCTCGGAAGAATAAGATAGCGCGCATTACGTTATTAAGCAGTATGGCTGATGACATAATGCGCATCTTCCGAGAACATGACCTAGCCATGGACATATGGTCCAAGCTAGAGGAGAAGTTCGGTGGCACATCGGTGTCCAAACTTCGCGCCTTAACTATAAGGTTCGATACATATAAGAAACGTCCAGATCATTCCATGGGGAAACATCTGCGACATATGGCGAACCTTATCTCAGAGTTAAAGGACGCAGGTCATGTGCTCACGGATGAGCAACAAATCCAAGCAGTCATACGTTCCCTACCAAATGGGTGGGATCAGATGAAGATGCATCTCACTCATAATGAGAGCATCAAGACCTTCAACGACGTTTCCAAGCACCTCGAATTAGAGGAAGAGCGGCTTGCGGCTGCCAAGCCAAGTGCAGAAGTGCACATGGTTGCTAGTTCCTCACACGGGGGAAAGAAACGTAAAGATCGTTCGAAGTCTTCTAATGAACGTAAAAAGCAACCTGAGTCTACCAAGGAACCCAAACATAAGGGTGGGCACAAGAAATGGCACAAGAAGAAAGACTTGAAAAGGATCAAGTGCTTCAAGTGCAACAAGCTCGGTCACTATGCTCGTTCGTGTACGAGTGGAAGTGACGAGGTAACTTGTAATACTAGTTACATATGTGTTTCTAGTTCAATATTTCTTGTGGAATCTAATCCATTTTGGGATAATTGATTCAGGTGCCACCGACCACATAGCAAGGGACAGACGGTCCTTCGTGGAGTATCACCGGATACCCCAAGGAATGAAGTGGATCAATGTAGGAAACAACACACGTGTTGTAGAGAAAGGCGTTGGGAATTGCAAGCTAGACTTGGACAACGGCCACACTCTCCTACTTTATGATGTTCTCTTCATTCCATATATTCAAAGGAATATTAATACTGTGGTCAATTTAATGGGTCTGGGTTATAGTTGGTTCCTTCATGATTGTAATATGGACCTATTTTGTAATAATTCCTTTATTGGTACTGGGTTTGTATTTCAAAGGATTTATTGTAATAAGTACAATGTATTTCCTCATGTAATGAAAATTTCCTTGTGACAAATTCTTTGACTAATGAGTCTAATATAATTTGTTGGCACGCAAGGCTTGGTCATATTGGACCAATGCGTATAGATAGACTTGCCAAACGTGGCCTTCTATCCAATGTTTCAAAGGTTGAAATGTCGACCTGCGAACATTGCCTTGTGAGGAAACCTTGTCGCAAGCCGTTTGGAACTGGCACAAGGGCCGAGGTTCCATTACAGCTTATCCATTCGGACATATGTGGTCCGATGAATGTCAAGACAAGACGCGGGAGGTCCTATTTTTCATCACTTTTATTGATGATTTCACCCGATTCGGTCATATCTATTTGATATTCCACAAAGTGAAAGCACTAAACCTGCTTTAAAAACTATATAAGTTTAGTGGAGATTCAATTAGATCGCAAGATTAAGGTCATGCGAACCGATAGGGGCGGTGAATATCAGTCAACAAGTTTAAAGGAACTTTGTGATGAAAAAGGCATAGTACATCAGGTAACTATGCCCTATACTCCTCAACAAATTGGTGTTGCAGAAAGGAGGTATAGGACTTTAATGAAAAATGGTCCGTTCAATGATGGAGCAAGCTAACTTGCCAATCACCTTTTGGGGTGATGCATTATTAACGGCCGCTTTCATTTTGAACCGCGTACCCTCGAAATCAGTTAGCTCCACTCCTTATGAGTTGTGGAACCAAAGGTCTCCTGACTTAAACATTTTGAAACCTTGGGGTTGTGCATTCTACGCACATATTTCCTCCCATAAGTATGGCAAACTTGGGCCAAGGGGAAGGAAGCGTATCTTTATACGATACGCAGAAAAATCCAAAGGTTATATTTTTTTAGTCAGGAAGACACTGGTGGGCTAATTGAGTTTGAGTCGAGGGATGTCACTTTCTTGGAAAACGAGTTTCCAAGACAGGGCGAGATAAGTCAGGACTTATCTTTATTTGAGATTTATGATCAAGAAGGATTACCTCATTCGAGTGGGAGAATTCTTGGTGAAAACGAAAATACATTTCAACCTTCACCAATGGATCATACGAATGACGATTATCCTATTCCATACGGGAATAATGATCCAAGTGGGAGCAATTCTAACGACATTCCAAGTGGGAGTGATATTAGAATTGATCTAACTTCGAGTCAACAAGGACTTGAAGAAATCTCAAATACGACGTAGTAGTCGTACAAGGTTGGCTCCTCTAAGATTTGAGGATGAATTTCCGTAAACCTTTATGACTTTACTACAAGATGATGACGAGCCTGCTACTTTCAAACAGGCCGCATCATGCCCTGTGAAAGACAAATGGATGGAAGCGATGAAGGAGGAATTGAAATCCATGAAAGTTAACCAAGTCTGGGACTTAGTTAACTTACCCAGAGGACATAGAGCAATTGGGAACAAATGGGTTCTCAAGATCAAGCATAAGGCTGATGGCTCTATTGACAGATATAAAGCTCGCCTTGTCGCGAAAGGTTTTACGCAACAGGAAGGGATAGACTACGAAGAGACCTTCTCACCTGTTGTGCGTTTTACCTTGATTCGCATGATTCTGGCAATGGTAGCTTGCTTATACCTCGAATTACATCAGATGGATGTAAAGACTGCCTTTCTCAATGGAGAATTGGACGAGGAGATCTATATGGAACAACCAACAGGGTTTGTAAAAGAAGGAAACGAACATAAGGTTTGTAAACTTCATAAGTCCATATATAGTCTTAAATAATCCTCGAGGCAATGGTATATACAATTTCAAGAAGTTGTCTTATCAAATGGATTTTCCATGCTTGATGAAGATAACTGAGTATATATCAAGAGGATTAAAAGCAAGTATATTATCATGTCTCTATATGTAGATGACATTTTAATAAGCCAGAAATGACAAGGGCTTTGTGATGAGTATCAAGGCTTGGCTTTCATCAGTATTTGAGATGAAAGGCATAGGAAAAGCCGCATATATCCTTGGAGTTAAGATTTCAAGGAATCATTCGAAGAAACTTCTTTCTCTTTCACAGGAGACTTATATAAAGAAGGTTCTAGAACGATTTAATATGCAGGACTGCAAGTCCATTGATATTCATATAAGCATATGCGATAATTTATATCTGGAATCGTGTCCAAAGAACCAAAAGGAAAAGGAAATTATGGAAAAAGTTCCATATTCCAGTACAGTTGATAGTCTTATGTACGCTATGGTGTGTACGAGACCAGACATCTGTTTTGCCGTTGGAAATGGTAAGCTGTTACCAATCCAACCCAGGGCAAGAACACTGGAAAGCGGTTAAGAGGATAATGCAGTATCTTAAAGGAACTGCAGATTTGCAAAAGACTATGATAAAACCAAGAAGGTAGACATAAGGTACATATCTACGCATGAGATGATAGAGGATCAGCTTACGAAAGCGATCCCCAGAAATGTGTTTTATAAACACTTATCATCCCAAGGATTGCGTATGAGCTGAGTTGTACCAATACATATTCCCATGTCTAAGAAAGATCAAATTTAATAAAAGAATAAGTTCTTTTTCAAACATTGCATATGAATTTCTTAAGAAATGTTTGTGTACATTTTTGAAATCTCAGCTGAATTGTGTGTATGTCGGACAGATAAAGGTTGGCTCTCTCACATGAGCAACCGCCTTATCTTATCAGATGGATAAGATAGAGATGAGACTAGTTTAAAGTCAAAATCAATAGACGAATGATTTAGAGTCATGACTTAAACAAGATAGTCGAATGAAAGATCTGCATCATATGGATGCTTACAAAAGATCTGAGATCTGTGTCACAAGGATATTTGAAAGAGATCTCGTAGGATTTTTTAAATCCTATCTGTCTTAAGCAGGATGAGAGTCCGTGAATATTTCACGAGTAGTAAAGGGACTCAAAAAGATAGGCACTGTGGTGTCTGATCTTTCCATCCGTACAACATCATTAAGACATACTCTCCCTGGGAAAGGAGTGATGTTGTAATACGTGTTCATACCACGTATGCATTTCGACCACTGAGTTAGTAGCAATAGTGTTTGCTATTATGTGAGACTCAAAGGCCATACGGGTCTTAACTCTTACCCTCAAGGACTCCAATTGGTTCCTTTAGATTTGACGAGATGATCGCTATCTTAGCATGTTACTTATGGGCTATGATAATTCGGCTCGGCGGGGCACGTTAGAAAAGCGAATCAAGTCAAGATCAGAAGGTTCGCAAGAAGAGGAAGATTGATTTCATATTCGCATTTGGACTTTAATGATTCAAAGCTGGTCAGCCAATTGTAATCCAGATGGGATTCAATTGTTGAATATAAAGTATAAGAAATGCGAAGAAATAATCTAGGGTAAAGCATGCGTTGAACTGCTCAACTTTGCACCTTCGAGGTCGTTGTGTATCTCTAACAAGTGCACAACAACAGACTCTACGCGCATGACGGTCGCACGGTCTATTTCTCGGTATGATAGATGAAAGAACTAAGAGATAGATGTTCTCTTATAATCCCCTCAAGTGTGAGTGGGAGATGTTGGATATGGAAGACGTTTGTACACCCTTGTGGGGATGTACGAGGGAATACGGACCTCGAACGTCGCGTACACGAAGTCGTGTGCAAAGGGAATCTGTTCCCTTGCGGAGAGGATCTCTGGATGAGTGGGAAAGTCGCATTATATATGCATAAGTGCATGCGACATATGGCTAATAAAGGGGGAATATCTTAAGCTTATGTTGTACCATGCATATGGTACAACTTAAGCTTATAATGCGCCATGTATCATGGTACACCTTAATTAAGTTGTTCCAAAGGAACAACTTACCCTAAAATAACTACCTTGGGGGCTATAAATAAGACCCAAGGGTAAGCCATTTCTAACACCATTTTGCATGAAATTCATGCATGCATATTCATCCTAGCGAAGCTCTGCAGAAATCCTTTCTCTCCCTCTTATCCAAGTTCTTAATCTAAAGTAGAGATTTAGATTGTGGATTAGTAGCCTTACTCCGTTCGTGAGAAGACTCGATCCGTCGTGGCGAATCCGAAGGCGAAGTTCGTAGACTACCATGCTGCATACGCAAGCGTAAGTCTAAACTTCATATTATCGATCCTAACTCTGTTTTGGACAGGATCCTACATGGAGACCGTTGTAGAAGCTATGAACTAGATCCCAATCTTCAATGCTATGGTGCGGGCATTGATGCTGCAGATCCTTAAAACGCTCCCAAGCCTCACAGAGCGTCTCTTGGGGTCCTTGCTTGAAGGACATGAGAGCGCTCTGGATCTTCACCGTCTTGGAGGGCGGATAGAACTTGTCAATGAATGCACTCGCCAACTCGTCCCAAGAGGTGAAGACTCCCTCAGCCTGCGTCCTCAACCAATAGAGTGCCTTGTCCTTTAGCGTGAAGGAGAAGAGACGCAGTCTGATGGCATCGATGGAGACCCCCGGCATTTGGAATGTGGCGCACTTCGACAAGAATAATTGGATGTGGTAGTGAGGATTTTCATGGGCATTCCCATGAAACGGATCCTGCTGCATTAGAACCACTAGTCCAGTCTTTAGCTCGAAGTTCTTGTCAGCCGCCAACTCCGGCATGGCAATGGATGAAGTCGTAGAGGAGGTCTTAGGCCGAAGCCTATCTCGAATAGAAATTATCCTCGCCATCCTTGCCGCTAATTAGTCCGCAGTTTTCGGGTTGGTCATAAACCTCCCTTCCGGATTTTGTCTCCTTTCCGCTCTAAGTCTCCGCACGGTACGTTCGATCTCGGGATCAAATAATATAGCTTCAGGGTCCGCCGTAGATCTCGTGTACATGCACAGGGAAAACAGAGTTTCAAAGAAATGATTAGTACCGTGGAAGGGTTAGGTAAAAATAAAGAAATGTAAATAATAATAATAATAATAATAAAAGAAAAGAAATAGCTAGGGTGGTAAGATCAAACGCAATCGCCTCCCCGGCAACGGCGCCAAAAACTTGATCGCTCCGGGATGTAACCCAAAAGAACGGTTGTAGTTTTACCGCAAGTGCACGGTGTAGCAGCGAGCAGGTTATCGAACACAAGGAGGACGAATGACCGTGCTTGTTCCAATCAACCTGGCTATTTAAGAAGAGAGAAATTTGCCTTTGGCAATCCTGTCACAATCGTCAGACAAAGCATGGAAATATCAAAACAAATAAAGAACGTCTATGGAATGGGGAATTCCCGCTACTCACCATATTTCGTAAAAGTGGTTCATCGGTATCAAAATCGCTAGAATAAGATTTTGGGTGAACTAGTTGCAACTGAATGTAGAACCAAGCTCACGCTCTCGCGCTGTTGCCGGTCTATAGCTATCCTAGGCTCGGGTCCAATATCTTGCAAACCCTAGCCTAGGGAAGCTAGCATTAGGATCAACATCATCGTTCAATCGCGCACCGAGCCCAATCTCTTGCAAACTCGGCCCACGACCTAGTTTGGGATAGTTCCTACCCGTCCAATCTCTTGCAAACGGGTATTGGCGCGGAATTGGGACCGGAAACCCTAGTATCGGTCCAATCTCTTGCAAACCGATACTACGGAAATTCGATTCCAACCCAATTCGGATTTCTAGGGTTTCCTATCGAATTGGGATCCAATCTCTTGCAAATCCCAATCGATGTGAATTCCTAGCCATCCGTAGTAAATTGATCCCAATCTAATCCCTAATAGCAATTCTAGCAAAATTCCTACCAATTCATCACAATCATGAAATAGGGCTTGTAGGGTTCATCCCCACGCCTCAAGACGTAGCGACTACTCACAATTCATAGCAAGATCACAAAAATAATCAATGAAATAAGCAATAGAATTCATCACAATATTGAGATATGCAATAAAAATAGAATTTTTAGAGAAGAGAAAACACAAACCAATGGAGTTCTTCAAATAATTCTACAAAAATCAACTTTTGTCTCCTCTCCAATCTCAAGAATAAAGCTAAAAAGTTAATCTAAAAGGCTACAAAAAAATCTAAGAGAAAAGCTCTCCAAAACTAGGGTAAAAACAGGGGTTAAATACCCCCCAAAATCGTCCAAAAACTGTGACCAAAATACCCCTGCGCAGCCTGTTTTCCGCAATTTTCGCTACAGGCAGCGCGTCGCACTCGGCTGAGTGACAAAAGTCGCTCGGCCGAGTGAAAACCCTATAAATTTCCAGTAAGTCTCGATCTTCAGGGGTCTTCACTTCGGGGGCTGCTCGGCCGAGTGAGTTGTCGTCACTAGGCCGATGGCTTCATGGTACTCGGGCGGTCGGGATTATCCACTCGGCCGAGTGGGTCTTCTGAAGCTCAGGCAGCCGAAAAACAGTAACTTGGCGATTTTTGAAGGGCTTCGTCTGGGCGCCACTCAGGCGGACGGGGTCTCGTCACTCGGCCGATGTGGTCTCCGTCGCTCGGCCGAGTGCACATATGAATCGTGTCTGATCTGGTCGGCCGAGCGGTGTCTCGCTGGTCGGCCGAGTGGCTCCTCCACTCGGCCGAGTGGGACCCAAAACATGCCCAATTTGCTTGTTTTGGCCTCCTCGTCGCTCCTGCGACGTCCGTTCTTCTTCCGCTCCTCTCCAACAGCAAAATACCCCTCGGGGAGGTCGTCGGTGACCGTCTGGAGTAAGCGCATCTCGAGATCACTCCAAATCGCGCCAAATCACCTGAAATGCGACAAAAACAACAAATCGTGAAAAGCATCGCAATATCATCGATATATCGTGAAAAAACATGATTTGGGCGATCTAAATGGCATGCAAACATGCGGTAAAAAAGTGTAAAATAAGGAGTGATCAAAGGTTCACCGACCGACTAGTTGTCAAACTAGTCGGTTTGGAATCCTTCTTAGACCGACTAGTTATATCTTCATTTTCACAACCTGAGCTACTGTTTATCGTTAGTCGGTCAAAGAACAACCGTCGACCGACTAGTTGTAAAACTAGTCGGTTGGAATTTGTTCTTAGACCGACTAGTTCTCTTGTGTTCAGCTTATCGCTTTTCAACTGCTTAGTCGGTCAAAGAACGCTCACCGACCGACTAGTTGTGAAACTAGTCGGTTGGCAAGTCTTCTTAGACCGACTAGTTCTATATCTCCTGAACTATCCTTCTTGGCTGTGAACCTCTTAGTCTGTCCAAGAAGAATCACCGACCGACTAGTTGAGAAACTAATCTGTCAGTGATCCTTCTTAGACCGATTAGACTGCTTCAGAATAGAGCCGTTGGAGCATTAATTGCTACGAATTTTGGCTCTCTCTTTCCTCTAACCTATATATAATTGATGAGCTTCTTCATAGATATCAAGGCTGATATTATTGAGACTTAGAGAAATAAAAGAGAAGCATTTAACTCCATTTCTAAAGCTTTCTCTTTCTCACAAGAATCTCTCCTTCAACTTCTTCAGCCCTAATTCCTCAAGAGAGATTCTCTTCATTGTGACCATTCAAGCCAAGAGTTTGATTCAAGTCACCAATCTCTCCCTAGCCACCTATTGCTGGTTATCTTGGTGGAGCTAGGGTTTGGTGTCATCTTCTGCCTCAAAATCCTCCTTGCCCTAATATTGTAAGTTTTACTCAAGGCATAGGATTTTGTTGGTAAGTATTTCATCGTTTCATTTACTTTGATATTGCAAGTTTATCTCTCGGTTGTGAGAGAAGATCATGATCCCAGGTTGTGGGAGTCACGTTTTCGTTTGTGTATGATTTGGTCTTGTATAGGTTTTCTACAAGAATTTCATAGTGCAAACTTGGGTTAGAGGATTCTAACTCAAGTATCCGGAGGGGATCTGGATGGTTGGGACGTAGGATCACCGGGAACAAGTCGGGGAGACTTGGGTGGATCCGAACCCGTTATATCGCATGTTTGCATTGTTTAATTCTTGTTGTTTGCAGTTATTCCGCATTGTTGTTTGTAGTTGCAAGATAATTAGGAATTATACTCTTGATTATTTTAAAGTACTATTCACCACCTCTCTAGTACTTGTGCAGTAGCTATCAGGGAATTACATTTGGTATCAGAGCCAAGTTCATAGCTATGACAAACAACGACTACAGCGTCTTCAAGAATCGTGAAGGAGCTTCTTCGGTGATGGAAGGACACTCCTCAACTAGGCCTCCCTACTTCAACGGTGCCAATTATGAGTACTGGAAATGCCGGATGGAAACGTTCCTCCGGAGCACTTCACTATGGAGAGCTACGTTGACGGAGTATGTCGAGCCCGTCAAACAAGACTTCGCGAAGTGGACTACCGCGGAGGTCACCGCGGAGGTGAACAATGCCAAGGAAATGAATGCCTTGCAATGTGCGTTGGAGCCCGAAGACTTCAACAAGATATGCACATGTAAGAGTGCATATCAAATCTGGAACTCACTCCTCATCTTGCATGAAGGAACGAGTAGGGTAAGAGACTCCAAACTCACTGTTGTCAATAAAGAATTCGAATTATTTCATATGCAACAGGATGAGAAGATGAAGGAGTACTATGCTCGCTTCGTTGAAATTACCAACGAGTTGGAGGCTCTTGGAAAGACTTACACCCAAAAGGAGAAAGTCTCAAAGATTATCAATGGACTTCCTTCTTGTTGGGAAAAGCGTACCTTCGCCATCGAGGAAGGTAACGATATGAATAAGTATACTATCGTACAACTAATGGGTACCTTGATATCTTATGAGGTACGCAAGGACAGTAAACTAAAGATGCAGGACAAGATGAAGTCGTACTTGAAGCAAGACGAGCCGAAGAAAAAGGCGATTGCGTTCAAGGTCGCTCCATCTACATCTACCGATGATGAAGAATCGGAAGATGAGTTGGACATAGAAGCCTTGGACGATTTGGCAAAGAAGTTCAACCGATTCTTCCGAAAAGGTAAGTTCAAGAATAAATCAAAATTTATTTCGACTAATGCCTCCGCTCCTTTGTGTTATAAATGCAACAAGCCAGGACGCATCAAGGCAGATTTTCCTCTCAACAAACACAAGGAGAAGTGGAAGGCACCTAAGTACGACAAGTCGAGAAAGTACAAGAAAGGGTACAAGAAAGGACTTGTCAGCACATTCATCGACTCCGACGAGGACTCCTCAAGTGGAGAGTCGGATGATGAACAAGTGGTGCAAGCACACATGTGCGTCATGGCGAGAGAGGAACAGGATCAAGAGACCTCTTCCGATGAGAGCGAGGATGAAGACGATGAGGTATCGATGGATGATCTTAGATTAGCTAACAAGCAACTTTGGTCTAAGTTTTCTAAATTAGCAAATAGATATCTTAAGACTAAAGATGAGCTAACTAGTCTCCAAACCTCACCTAAGCCTATCATCGTCAACAACGACACCGTTGTTGAAGGTTTGAGAAATGAGATTATAAATCTCAAATATCAACTTGAGCATGTTCATATTGAGAATTCGGATGAACGCGAGATAGCGGATTTGACTTCTCGAAACTCAACGTTGAGTATTGAGAACGAGAATCTCAAGTCTCGTGTTTATGCACTCACATCGCAAGTGTCCACCTTGGATGCTTCTATGCATTCTCTCACCGAGAAGTATTAGTGCATATTAGGCTGGATTAATAAATTCAATAAAGGTAATGGCCATTTGGATAATATCCTAAATGACTTACTTCCGGTCAATCATCACATTGGCTTGGGGTATAAGATGGGAAATTCATCCAAATCGTCCACCACCTTGGTTGGGCCATCTTTTGAAGCCTCAACTAGTGGGAGTAAACACCCCAGTGGTAGTTCATCTACCAATGGTGCTTCCATTAGGTACACACCCCCGTTTGGAAAGAAACCCACTTTGGGTGGACCTCCAAAGAATGGTCATGCATTCATGTACACCAATACTATGCCACGTAGGAACACACCTCCTACTCCACATGTTCACATGAATGATGGTTTTTATGTTCCACACCCACGAGCACGTGCAAACACTCATTTGAGACACTCTCATGCACGTACTCATGCTCATGCACCTCCACATGCATATGTTCAACCACATCACTATCATATGAATGATTACCATCATGCATCATATCATATGTCGCCACCACCATTTCATCATGCGCCATATGCTTATCCGTGACATCCATTTCCTAGGCCACCTCCTCATAGGCCACATGCATCACATAGAAATCAACAACGTATGCATGCTCCCAATAGGAATAGGGCTCCCAAGACATTCACCATCTGGGGCCCGAAGGACACAAGCATGCATGAAAAACAAGCTTATATTAATTCGTATTTCATGAATGTTGTGCACAATGATGATTTTGTTGGGAAGTCTAAGTCCAATTGGACTTGGCTTCCAAAGGTCTAATCTCTTAGGACCCAATGACCTTGGGTACCATGGAATGATATTTTTATCTCCAGGTACTCAAGAATAAGAGAAGGAGCAACAAATCAATATTTATCTCCAAGAATAATTGGATACCAATTATGTTTTCTAGGTTCAATCCACCGTGGGATACCAACCCTACCAACTCCTTGATTTGCAAAGTTTTTCATTCAAATGGAGTTGATGGTGCTTAAGTGATGCACCAAAGTAGGGGGAGCTTAATGTTGTAAGTATATTCTTACATATGGCATCCATGTGTGTTGAATGCATGTAGATGTCACTTTGTGTTTTAAACTATCTCATGCATATCTTGATGCTAGTTTTTAGCTTATGTTATAATTTCTTATCTTTCTTATGCTCATGGCATTCCATGCTTATTATTGACTCATTTAGTGAGTATCTCGGAATGCATGCTAGTACTATGGTTCTTTTGAACATTGTTTCAATTAGTATCCTAGTGTACTAGAATTATGTATGCCATAAATTTTATGAAGTTTCTATCTCTATGTTGGCATACCAATTTTGCGTGATATAGATATTTGATATTCATATTGTTTTTTTATCACATTGTCACCTCACATCTCACACTTCACTTAGATTTGGTATGCTTACCCTTTGTGATCCTTTTCGATCGATGTTGTGACATTTGGTGTTGTATGATGTGTACATCATGTTGCCATTCGTTTCTCGTGCACATTGTATTTATGTCTCTGATCGGTTATATTGGTTAAATAGATTTACTTTTATGAAAACATAGAATTGTTTTCCATACACTAAATTAACCAAGAATGTTGATATTGGAGAGTATGTTCCATAACTCAATACGTGAATTTGGTTTTGAGTTTTTGATGATTTCGTTTTTCGACTATGGTCTCGTTGGCACGCTTTGATTTTCTTCGTTATTTTCCATTGGTGTCATTTGGACTGTGGTCGTATTTCTTAGACTCTCGTGCTTTTATTTTTAACCATTGTTGTTGTCGTTGATCTCCTCCCGCTCTTTTTGCTAATGCCAATGGGGGAGAGAATTAATAATGACGATGTGCTTAATAATAATTCAAAGCAATTTACCGTGAATCTAATTTGATATATTAGATTGAGGGGGAGTTAAGATATAAAAATGGATTTATATCCTAAATTTCAATAATTGGGTTCATATTTTATACTTTCCTTGTCTGCTTGATGCGTATGATTATTATTTAATTCGGAATTAACGTGTCATCAATGCAGGGGGAGTAAGTAAATTTCTTTTGACTCATTATTATTGATTATTATTTATGTTGGTTTGTCATCACCACAAAGGGGGAGAATGTTGAGTATTGATTCCCCGGATTTGGTTTTGATGATGAACAAACATAAATATCGTGAACTAACTTTTTGTGAGCGCAGTTATGGAGATCGTCGCCAAATTACTTCGTACATCAAAAGCGACGTCTCAAGACTTCTCAAAGCGCGTGATCGTGTACTTGAAGCTTCGTTAAAGCTATAGGAGCATCATTGAAGTCAAGAGATTCAGATTGAAGCTTTGAATACGGTTCGTCAAGTTTATTTTATAGTCTTCTAGCTTCTTTTCGTATAGAATGTTAAGCCTTGAGTAGGTCTTACATTATATTCTTCATATCGCTCATATCTTAGAGCTAGGATTGTCATAGAAGCCATTAGAATCTTTCCCGAAGCTTATCGCTTCTTTCCTCGGCTTCTTATGCATCTTAATTGGTTCAAGAAGAAGAACCAACCGACTAGATGACAATCTAGTCGGTCGGTAATCCTTCTTGAACCGACTAGATATCCTTGTCCATTTCAGCTCTTCACTATTGACCAATTAGTCGGTCCAAGAAGGTTCATCGACCGACTAGTTGTCAAACTAGTCGGTTTGGAATCCTTCTTAGACCGACTAGTTATATCTTCATTTTCACAGCCTGAGCTACTGTTTATCGTTAGTTGGTCAAAGAACAACTGTCGACCGACTAGTTGTGAAACTAGTCCGTTGGAATTTGTTTTTAGACCGACTAGTTCTCTTGTGTTCAGCTTATCGCTTTTCAACTGCTTAGTCGGTTAAAGAACACTCACCAACCGACTAGTTGTGAAACTAGTCGGTTGGCAAGTCTTCTTAGACCGACTAGTTCTATATCTCCTGAACTATCCTTCTTGGCTGTGAACCTCTTAGTCGGTCCAAGAAGAATCACCGACAGACTAGTTGAGAAACTAATCAGTCAGTGATCCTTCTTAGACCGATTAGACTGCTTCAGAATAGAGCCGTTGGAGCATTAATTTCTACGAATTTTGGCTCTCTCTTTCCTCTAACCTATATATATTTGATGAGCTTCTTCATAGCTATCAAGGCTGATATTATTGAGACTTAGAGAAATAAAAGAGAAGCATTCAACTCCATTTCTAAAGCTTTCTCTTTCTCACAAGAATCTCTCCTTCAACTTCTTGAGCCCTAATTCCTCAAGAGAGATTCTCTTCATTGTGAGCCATTCAAGCCAAGAGCTTGATTCAAGTCACCAATCTCTCCCTAGCCATCAATTGCTGGTTATCTTGGTGGAGCTAGGGTTTGGTGTCATCTTCTTCCTCAAAATCCTCCTTGCCCTAATATTGTAAGTTTTACTCAAGGCATAGGATTTTGTTGGTAAGTATTTCATTGTTTCATTTACTTTGATATTGCAAGTTTGTCTCTCGGTTGTGAGAGAATATCGTGATCCCGATTTGTGGGAGTCACGTTTTCGTTTGTGTATGATTTGGCTTGTAGAGGTTTTCTACAAGAATTTCATAGTGCAAACTTGGGTTAGAGGATTCTAACGCAAGTATCCGGAGGGGATCCGGGTGGTTGGGACGTAGGATCACCGGGAACAAGTCGAGGAGACTTGTGTGGATCCGAACCCGTTATATCGCATGTTTGCATTGTTTAATTCTTGTTGTTTGTAGTTATTCCGCATTGTTATTTGTAGTTGCAAGATAATTAGGAATTATACTCTTGATTATTTTAAAGTACTATTCACCCCCCTCTAGTACTTGTGCAGTAGCTATCAGGGCATTACAGTGAGATGCGGTAAGGACAGCTGTGGGGGTGTAACCAACCGATATGTGGAGAACTATATAGATATGTGGAGAAGGAAAATAATAGATATCTCGGTTCACTCATAAGAGGTGCATAACGGATTGATAAAATAATACTCTTACTAAACTCATAAATAGCATGGATATTTACATTCATCTAGATGAAAACTGAAAAAGCATGCAGTAATGGGCACAATGATATCAAGCATGCAAACAGAAGTGAATAAGATATAAAACAGATGCTCCAGGTGTTCTAGTGATGCGTGAACCTAGGTGCATTACCCAACATAGCGCATACTAGATACTAATTCATGCATTTAATTTTCAATTCATTTCAAGCATTAAATCAGATAGATCAGCAAAAGAAAATGCACGCATATAGATAGTAAAACTGAAACTACCTTAATAGCATGTCAATAGAGAGTAATCATCGTGCGTAACTACTAGGGGTACGAGAGGTATCATCATGCGGAACATCCTTAGCATAAAAAGAGAAAAAGGTGGAGAAAATAGAAAAATGAAGAAAGAGAGATGCATGCATGATAAAAAGCAGAAGACATGATGCAAAATGGAAAAGAAAAATAAAGAAGTGAAAAAGTGGTGGAAAAGTGAAATAAAAACTGAAAAAGGAAAAAAATGTGAAGGAAAAAGAAAAATAAAGCGGTAGCGCTCATCCCCCAAGCTAAACCCAGCAGTGTCCTCACTACTGAGAAAACGCTGGTAGGCGGGAGATGATGCTAAGTAGGGTGGGTGGGTGGGGGAATATAAAAGAAAATATGTGCAAAAAGAAGTAAAAACATGATATGATGAAATGATGCAGGAAAAAAAATGGTGCATGCGTGGGTCCTCCCCCAAGATGTCAGAAATCAGGGCCCCGAACAAACAGATGGGCTCACTAAAAAATGAGGGAGGCGAAAGACTGGTAAGGACGACATCAAGCAGAGGCACCACCCTTTGGGGGTGGTGATGGGTCCCTCTGCTGTGGACCAGAAGATGTGGGTGGAGCATGGTGGGGCTCAGTGGTGGTGGGGTAAGGCGCAGCTGAAAATAACACTATAGCAGAAGTGGTGTGTACTGTGACGGCCGACTCAGATGTGGAGGAAATAGGCTCTGCAGATGCCTATGAAAGTGAAGCACTGAGTGGTGCGAGGGTAGTCACAAAGGCTAGCCGGGGTGGTGGGGCAGTAGCGAGGATCACGGATGGTGGGCCATGTGTCCGGAGAAGGTCTACAATGGATGCCAGGTCTGCCTCAACTCTCACGAGATGTGTCGTCGTCGAGCATACGAAGGCGGCGAAATCTCTCCGTAGGAGAGAAGTCGACCCTCCAACACCGTCAGACGACCGTCTGTAGTACGGGCGACGGGGGGAGGGCGAGGAATGTGGCCTGGAGACACCACTCTCGTAAAGTGGCCCCGTGAAGAGGATACACGGTGCCTCGGGAGAAATGTGGGAGAGGGTGAGCTCGAAGAGATCTCAGCAAAGGAGAGAGCAGTCGTCAACATAGTAGTGCAAACAGACATCGAGACGCTCTCGGTGAGGATAGCGGATGAAAGCGACGAAGATGTGGCGGTGAGTGGGGTGTGGGAGCCTGGAGAGATAGGCAATGAAGCTATCAGGTCCAAAAGTGGCAGAAGAGTGGTGGCGGGGTCGTGCTCGGGAAATTCAAGATCTGGGAGATCGGGAGTAGACTGGATATCGCTGCCATCCGGCACGGAAACAGTGGGGACCGAGGTTTGAGTCTCGGGGAAAGATGTCAGGCCCCGCTTCCTAAAACAACGGAGGCGAAGCGTGACCAAGGCCCGCTTGGGCCAGAGCTGAGAAGCTCAGACCCAATAAGCATCTGTAGGGGGTACCATTTTAAATTTTCTTCAGGTTCTTGCATTTATAAAGTTCGAAACAACAGGAAGTACAGAAAGAAAGTTGCATTCATTAAAATAAAGAATTAATATCCAGCGAGTACAAAAGTCTAAAAAGAGGGAAGCCTAAGCATGGCAACAACTACAGAAAGAGAGAAGCTAAACGTAGTAACCTCTGAACGTCCGTGTTAGAAGAGACCTCTAAGTCTGGTCCTTGTCAGGTACGTCCTCCGGGTCGACGTCCTCGGGCCCCACGTGCTCCGGTAAATCTGTCTCGTCCACGAACTCTGGCTCCACACCTGACGTACAGGACCCAAAAGAAAGGAACTGTACGTCAGGTAAAGTCTACAAAAGAGGTCAGACTCTACTGCAAGTGTACCGAACTATTTAAACATCAGTTTACTAGTTGATTAGCATGCTGGGGTTATAACAGTGTAACAAAAAGTAACGCAGCAGAAAAGTAAAACGTAGCAAGTAGTAGTCGTAATATGTGCTAATGACTACGGGACTAACCTAAACGGGTCGTGACAAGACGTGACAAGGCAAGAAAGACAGGACAGGACAAGACAAGACGAGACACGTGTGACTCGAAGGGTTCACGCCTTACGGTTCGAGGGGGATCAGACCCTCTCCACGTGCGCACGCTGAACCCTACCCCAAACCCAAGTGCTTAAGACAAGACAATATAGGGACACTCACTCTGCTAGGTGAGTGCCTCTATCCCCACGATCGGTAGTATATCTCTCACTCTGCTAGGTGAGCGACGGGCGCCTCGTAGGTGAAACTGTACTACTGTATAGGAACACTCACTCTGCTAGGTGAGAGTCTCTATCCTCTCGGTCTGCTGGGACACTCACTCTGCTAGGTGGGTGCCGAGCTTCCCGTAGGTGTTCCGTAACAAAGATCACCCACTCTGCTAGGTGAGCATCTCATTGCCCACAGGCTGTGTATCCGAACAAGGGATCACTCGGAGAGTGCCCTATTGCCCGCAGGCTGTGCAAAACAAGACACGACGTGACACGACAGGGATAGTTCTTCAAGGGTGTCCACACGCACGCACACGCAAAATAACCCTACGGTGTCAAAAGTTGTTGTTACGCTTAGACTTCGTCGTCAAGCCTAAGACGTCAGGGGCGTCCCGGACGCTATCATTTCACGTCCGGTTATCTTGTTTGCAGTTTAATAGTTCTAACTGTCTAAGGCCTAGGCACGGCTGAAAGAGCAAGTGAGTACACTTGCCTGCGGTGGCGAGTGTGTCGTCTGTCCGGATCGTCTCGTCCAGTCGTCGCGTCCGTGGTAGTCCGTCTGAAACAGGTCACGGCGACGGTGTCAGGTCGCGATTTTCAATAAATCCTATTTATGTTCGTTTCTAGGTTGGACGTGGCTACCCTAACAGTCACATGTCAAAATGTCCGTTCAGCCTATCCGACGATTCTATCCTATATCCACAGTCAAAAAGTCCGATCGTCGATCTACGGTTCCACATCGTTTTAAGGGAGCAGAAAGTAAATTTAATGTGTTAAGTTGCCGATTTTAGTTAGGGTTCAGTTTTTCTACAATGTGGGTTTCGCTACGAGTTAGGGGGACCAACCTTTGCTGCGTTTGAACGTTGATCGGACGTCGGGTTTGAAAGCGGTGACGGTCGTATGAAAGACGTATTATATCTACATATGGTTTAAGGGTGTCCATATGATCGTAACGATGAGCTCCAAAAATCTGCGAGATCGGGTTTCTGATGTTAAGCTAAAACGTTAAAATTAATAACATCATAATCTAGCATGTATAATTACTGTTTATACCAACATATCAGTACTTACTGACCAATATCTCACAGGCTAATATATATATAACCAAAGCTCAAGCACAGTAACTTGTATATAAATAATAGACCAATATACGGTATAACCAATACTTGCACTAGGTAAAGTGTGCCCTGTGATCAATTTGTCACAGTGACCCACATAAGATTAGTACCCATACAGCCATAAATAAAACTAAAATATAATTACAAGTATATAATATTGCTTACTATCCAACTAATATGTATTACTCACCGTTCCTTGGGTGTGCATGCTGCCGTTAAGATTTGTTTTGCAGGTGGAGCGTGCGACGACCTTCAACGGTGAACGATACAGCGTTGGATGGCAAGGCGAGTAGAGAAGAGACGGACAGCGGTAGTTTGGGCCGAGAGGCTGCGAATAGAGGGTGTCACGGCCTGGAGATGGTCGGATCTGCGGCACGGAGTCTGCCGTGGGTTTTGTGGGAGGTCTGCGACAGCTAACCGGCGGAGAACGTCTAGATGCGAACAGCCACCAGCGATCTGGATCTTCTCCAGCAACCTGGGCGACTGGGGCGGTGTCGGACTGAGAAACAATGGCTGTGCAGGGGCTGTGACGGGCGTGGGCGGCTGCGGAGGGTGCTGAAGGGATTAGTGCGGCGGCCTGAGATGGGTGGCAGCGCCTGGGAAGGTGGAGACGCGACGGGGCGCGATGACGCTAGGGAGGTGAAGAAAGCTGTTGCGCGATGGGATCTCGGAGAGAAGAAGAGGCCGCGGTGAGCATGAGCGAGGGGGCAGCGGCTTATGGCGTGGGGAAGGAGGAGGAGAGAAACCTAGGGGAGGCGGCTGTGTGTAAAGGGAAGAGAAACGGCCTGGCCCATGGGGGATAGAGTTTAAAAAGAATAAGAAAGAGAGGTCTGCTATTAGCTTACGGCGTGGGGAAGGAGGAGGAGAGAAACCTAGGGGAGGCGGCTGTGTGTAAAGGGAAGAGAAACGGCCTGGCCCATGGGGGATAGGGTTTAAAAAGAATAAGAAAGAGAGGTCTGCTATTAGCTTGCGGCTGTGTGTTGTAGCCCTAAGTTATTTTTTTAATAGTATATGGAAGAGAGATTTAGGGGGGTGTTTGGGTTCGGCTGAGAGTAGGGAGGACCTAGTCTAGGGTTTATCTTAGGTTCCATTCCCTTTTGTTTATAGGGTAGGTTGTTGTCACATGTGTAGCCTAGAGCTAATGCATGAAAGCCCAGAAGTGTCTTTCGTAGGAAAAATAGAGAGAGAGAGTAAGACATGTGGGATGGGAGAAAAAGTTGTTGAACGTGGGAGAGAGAGGGGGTTGTTGGGATATGTTGTTATTATAAGATAAGAATTGTTTAAACCAAGCCAGCTACAAAGAATTCTTATCCCTCCTTTTTTATATACTAGGATCATTATTAATTGTTAAATGGTAATGGGTTTGGTTTGAAAAAAAAACACATCACCTGCATTTCAAATTGGAAATTTAAGTAAGTAAGGGAAAAAAAATTTTAATAACTGATAGTGAATATAACGGTAGGTTGGTCCCCAGTCATCCAAAAATTAAAAGGAAGAACATCGGGAAAATCGCGCCTCCAAGAGTACCGCGAATACGGGGTTCGGTCACGCTTCTGAACTATGGACATCAGTAATAAAAATCAAAAACACAAAACGCTCACGAAACGCCACTACGCGCTAAAATACGTAAGGTCGGAAAGTGACCGTTACATTCTACTCACCTTAGAAATGATTCCGTCCTCGGAATCACTTATACTAATAATAATTATAAAATCTATAAATACTTAAGCCTATAACTCCCATCTTCCACACAATGATCTCTAATCCTATAACTTCAACATCGTTCCTCAAATAATCCATCATAACCCTTCTTTTCACTGGATAATGCCACGACTAATCTCACATCCTAACACTTAACTATAGATCCATCACTGCTGTTCAAATTTCCAACCCCAGGTTCTCATAAAAGGATAATAATCATATTCCTATACCATACCACTTTATTAAACATCATCGCTCCATAACATCTATAAATTTCTCAATCTCTTCCCAATATTAATCAATCGCTAAACTTATGTTCTGGTCGATCACCAATCCAAGATGAAAATTTTGTCTATCTCATCACACCTTTCGCAAATCAACAATCGTCGTGTCCTTATACATTCCTGGTCATATCTTCCCATAAATTTATCCGCCAAAAAATTTTAACTATCAGAATCACATCTCATCCTACTCACTATAACTAATCCCAACCAATATTAAGTCCGCCTACCTAACCATCCATTCATCTCAACACGTCGTGTTATCCCCAATGTCTTCTCACGTTAACTTAATACTCATGTCTTGACGCTCCAAATGTTTTCATCATTTCATGGTCACTCTAAATCATACCATACCTTATGACTACTCCTATCTACCACTCGCTCAAGTTTCAGGTCGATTAAGTACGCATCTTCCTATACTTAATTTCATCAAATCAGAGTTCTCCACTGAGTCGTCATTCGAAAGAAATCTATTTAAATGCCTGTGTTCAAATTAAACTAATCTCCGCTACCGTATATCTCATCTCACTCTACGCCTACCCGCAACATAATCCTATAAGAATAATAGCTAGTACTAATAATATCATAACAATCAAAAAGGTAACACTCTCGAAGAAAAGAAGAAGAAGAAGTTTAAGGCCAAAGACAGATTTTTAAAACATTTGGAAAAACGTGTAGGGTTGAGGTATTGGATGAGGAAAAATAGGTGCGTTGTGAACTTGTGTGCTTATTTCAAAACTTTAGAGATTTGATTTAAAGAAAGCAATTAGGTTTTGAAACATATATAAGCAGCAAAATAAGCTAAACTATACTACGGAAAACTAGGTCTAAGGAATTTGTCTGCTATGACGTTGTCCACACAATTATGAATACCATCATTCAGATAACTCCATATGTATGTCATGGACCACACTGAGTATGCATACAAGACACAAGAGACGATCATCAAGATCTTAAAGGTAACACACTTATACAGGTCAACACACTATATATATATATATATATATATATATATATATATATATATATATATACATCACGACGACATTACAAAAAAAGGCCCACTACTAACTAGAGATGACATAGGCAACTACAGGCGCTGATGTCTACATAAAAGAATGAGACCCAAACCAAAAGCGACACGAAAAAAGATCGAAAGAACGAAGTCAGATAAGGCGAGGCTAAGAAGGTAGCCGGATGGACGGGACAAAAATATTGCTTAAAATGACTGAACGATAAAAGAATGATTTTGTGCAAAATATGGTATCATATACTTTTATACTTATATATATAAAAATTTTACATATATATACTTAAAAGTGAGCATATGTAGAAAATTAAAATTTTGGAAAAAGTAAGACGAAGGAAGGATGGGTAGGGTGAGAAACGATTGTTTTGCAAATGAAGATAGGTTTACACAAAGATTTTTGAAATGTGATCACGAAGAACATATAACTGATATAATAATAATAATAAAAAATTGGAGTTCTCTCTAGTTTAGAAAATATTAAAAGTATGTACGGTAAGTGGTTAGAAATAGATTTTGTAATTTAGAAAAATGTATATATTGAATTATCAAAATGTTAACAAGGTTTTAAAACTGAAAATATGAAAGATACCGATTTGAAAATAAGTACGAGATAGTAACAACGAAAATTCCAAGAGGGTTTCAAAGAAATTAAGCTGAGCGAAGGACTTAATAAGGAATTTCGAAAATACTTTTAGAGGAAGCAGACTGGCAAAGGAAAGACTCGGAGGATCAACGATACTCGTCAGGAACGATCACGTGAATCGGTAGAAAGGAAAATGATCGCATGATGGATACGCTTAGGATATGATTCGTGAAGCTACGATGGAACCCTACGGTCGATAACACAAAAGGGTAATGATCAGGAAGACGCCAGAAGTCAGGGATTCTAATTATCGGGTCGTCTAAAGATCAGGAGAGCTCTGCACTAAGATTTCCTAATGAGCTAGACTGTAACCAGGATCTAATGGGAAGGTTCCTAAGAGAATCAAGGTTAGTTCTGCTGGGCCCGAAGTCGATGGACCCGAGCGAACGACTAAAAGAAGGGCTCTAGAAATCCAACACGGTCAGAGTCAAGTGTGGGCTACTAAGGTATCTTAGGACGAGGATGACTAAATCTTAACCAAGGTGTTAGACTATCAAACATGGATGTCTATATAAGTCTTCCTACCTAATTTAGACTTGTACATGGATATTAAATGAATGCAGTACTCTCATTGTTCCGAACTTTTGCATGACCTACATGGGCCACCACTAAAACCTGTCACGCCTCGCTTCCCAAAACAACGGAGGCGAAGCGTGACCAAGGCCCGCTTGGGCCAGAGCTGAGAAGCTCGGACCCAATAAGCGTCTGTAGGGGGGTACCATTTTAAATTTTCTTCAGGTTCTTGCATTTATAAAGTTCGAAACAACAGGAAGTACAGAAAGAAGGTTGCATTCATTAAAATAAAGAGTTAATATCCAGTGAGTACAAAAGTCTAAAAAGAGGGAAGCCTAAGCATGGCAACAACTACCGAAAGAGAGAAGCTAAAAGTAGTAACCTCTGAACGTCCGCGTTAGAAGAGACCTCTAAGTCTGGTCATTGTCAGGTACGTCCTCCGGGTCGACGTCCTCGGGCCCCACGTGCTCCGGTAAATCTGTCTCGTCCACGAACTCTGGCTCCACACCTGACGTACATCACCCAAAAGAAAGGAACTGTACGTCAGGTAAAGTCTACAAAAGAGGTCAGACTCTACTGTAAGTGTACCGAACTATTTAAACATCAGTTTACTGGTTGATTAGCATGCTGGGGTTATAACAGTGTTGCAAAAAGTAACGCAGCAGAAAAGTAAAACGTAGCAAGTAGTAGTCATAGTGTGTGCTAATGACTACGGGACTAACCTTAACGGGTCGTGACAAGACGTGACAAGGCAAGAAAGACAGGACAGGACAAGACAAGACGAGACACGTGTGACTCGAAGGGTTCACGCCTTACGGTTCGAGGGGGATCAGACCCTCTCCATGTGTGCATGCTCAACCCGACCCCAATCGCAAGTGTTCAAGACAAGACAATATAGGGCCATTCACTCTGCTAGGTGAGTGCCTCTATCCCCATGATCGGTAGCGTATCTCTCACTCTGCTAGGTGAGCGACGGACGCCTCGTAGGTGAAACTGTACTACTGTCTAGGACCACTCACTCTGCTAGGTGAGAGTCTCTATCATCTCGGTCTGCTGGGACACTCACTCTGCTAGGTGGGTGCCGAGCTTCCCGTAGGTGTTCCGTAACAAAGATCACCCACTCTGCTAGGTGAGCGTCTCATTGCCCACAGGCTGTGTATCCGTACAAGGGATCACTCGGAGAGTGCCCTATTGCCCGCAGGCTGTGCAAAACAAGACACGACGTGACACGGCAGGGATAATTCTTCTAGGGTGTCCACACGCACGCACACGCAAAATAACCCTACGGTGTCAAAAGTTGTTGTTACGCTTAGACTTCGTCGTCAAGTCTAAGTCGTCAGGGGCGTCCCGGACGCTATCATTTCACGTTCGGTTCTCTTGTTCACAGTTTAATAGTTCTAACTGTCTAAGGCCTAGGCACGGCTGAAAGGGCAAGTGAGTACACTTGCCTACGGTGGCGAGTGTGTCGTCTGTCCGGATCGTCTCGTCCAGTCGTCGCGTCCGCGGTAGTCCGTCTGAAACAGGTCACGGCGACGGTGTCAGGTCGCGATTTTCAATAAATCCTATTTATGTTCGTTTCTAGGTTGGACATGGCTACCCTAACAGTCACATGTCAAAATGTCCGTTCAGCCTATCCGACGATTCTATCCTATGTCCACAGTCAAAAAGTCCGATCGTCGATCTACGGTTCCACATCGTTTTAAGGGAGCAGAAAGTAAATTTAATGTGTTAAGTTGTCGAATTTAGTTAGGGTTCAGTTTTTCTACGGTGAGGGTTTCGCTACGAGTTAGGGGGACCAACCTTTGCTGCGTTTGAACGTTGATCGGACGTCGGGTCTGAAAGCTGTGACGGTCGTAGGAAAGACGTATTATATCTACAGATGGTTTAAGGGTGTCCATATGATCGTAACGACGAGCGCCAAAAATCTGCGAGATCGGGTTTCTGATGTTGAGCTAAAACGTTAAAATTAATAACATCATAATCTAGCATGTATAATTACTGTTTATACCAACATATCAGTACTTACTGACCAATATCTCACAGGCTAATATATATATAACCAAAGCTCAAGCACAGTAACTTGTATATAAATAATGGACCAATATACGGTATAACCAATACTTGCACTAGGTAAAGTGTGCCATGTGATCAATTTGTCACAGTGACCCACATAAGATTAGTACCCATACAGCCATAAAAAAACTAAAATATAATTACAAGTATATAATATTGCTTACTATCCAACTAATATGTATTACTCACCATTCCTTGGGTGTGCATGCTACCGTTGCAATTTGTTTTGTAGGTGGAGCGTGCGGCGACCTTCAGCGACGAACGGTACGGCGTTGGATGGGAAGGTGAGTAGAGAAGAGACGGACATCGGCAGTTTGGGCCGAGAGGCTGCGAATAGAGGGTGTCACGGCCTGGAGATGGTCGGATCTGCGGCACGGAGTCTGTCGTGGGTTTTGTGGGAGGTCTGCGACAGCTAACCGGCGGAGAACGTCTAGATGCGAACGGCCACCGGTGATCTGGAGCTTCTCCAGTGACCTGGGTGACTGGGGCGGTGTCGGACTAAGCAACAATGGCCGCGCAGGGGCTGTGACGGGCGTGGGCGGCTGCGGAGGGCGCTGAAGGGATTAGTGCGACGGCCGGAGATGGGTGGCAGTGCCTGGGAAGGTGGAGGCGCGACGGGGCGCGATGATGCTAGGGAGGTGAAGAAAGCTGTTGCGCGATGGTATCTCGGAGAGAAGAAGAGGCCGCGGCGAGCATGAGCGAGGGGGCAGCGACTTGCGGCATGGGGAAGGAGGAGGATAGAAACCTAGGGGAGGCGGCTGTGTGTAGAGGGAAGAGAAACAGCCTGGCCCTTGGGGGATATGGTTTAAAAAGAATAAGAAAGAGAGGTCTGCTATTAGCTTACGGCTGTGTGTAGTAGCCCTAGGTCATTTTTTTATAGTATAGGGAAGAGAGATTTAGGGGGGTGTTTGGGTTCGGCTGAGAGTAGGGAGGACCTAGTCTAGGGTTTATCTTAGGTTCTATTCCCTTTTGTTTATAGGGTAGGTTGTTGTCACATGTGTAGCCTAGAGCTAATGCATGAAAGCCCAGAAGTTTCTTTCGTAGGAAAAATAGAGAGACAGAGTAAGACATGTGGGATGTGAGAAAAAGTGTTGAACATGGGAGAGAGAGGGGGTTGTTGGGATATGTTGTTATTATAAGATAAGAATTGTTTAAACCAAGCCAGCTACAAGGAATTCTTATCCCTCCTTTTTTATATACTAGGATCATTATTAATTGTTAAATGGTAATGGGTTCGGTTTGAAAAAACACACACATCACCTACATTTCAAATTGGAAATTTAAGTAAGTAAAGGAAAAAAAAAATTTAATACCTGATAGTGAATATAACGGTAGGTTGGTCCCCAGTCATCCAAAAATTAAAAGGAAGAACATCGGGGAAATCGTGCCTCCAAGAGTACTACGAATACGGGGTTCAGTCACGCGTCTAAACTACGGACATCAGTAATAAAAATCAAAAACACAAAACGCTCACGAAACGCCACTACGCGCTAAAATACGTAAGGTCGGAAAGTGACTGTTACACAAGAGGTGGAGACAGTCCCTGAAGACTCGATGGTGGTGGAAACGGTGGATACAGAGATGGTAGAGGAGACGGCTCCAGGGGTGGTGGGTGTATGGGCGGTGATGGAAGGCCGACGACTAGGGCTGCTATGTCATACTCCTCATACTGGGGCGAACGGGGCACCTGGTCATCGGCGTCAGCCTCGACAGGAGCACCCGGGGGCTCAAGTACGTGAAGCACAGGGAGAGGGTTGACCCTGTCGATCATCCAGCTCAGCTGGACGGGAGCAATGTGGGTGAGGTGGGGGGGCGGGGAGTATCATGTGTGGCATGTGGTGGGTGCCGGCAAGATATGTCCAGTGATGAGCTTCGTAGGGCCTGATGATGTGCATATGCTCTAGCACACCAAGGGTCAATCGTGTGGGGGCGTGGAGGGGTCACTAGATTGTCAGGAAGATGTAAACCCAGCATGTGTGCAAAGATCGTGAAAAATCCATCGCAGTAGATATCGGTCAAGTGGTAGGTGTGGGCGGTGTGGATAAGGCGATGACATAGCCAGTGGGCTGCGTCAGAAAGAACGAAGGGGCGGAGGGAGCCGTCCGGGTGGAAGCGCAGTGGTCGGGTCATCCCCATAAGATGGGATAGCTCGGGAAGGGACATGGTCCTGAACTCTGGCCGACAGAAGATGGTCGTGGCGAGGTGCCTCTGCACGTAGCGAAGGCAGGGGTGCACGATGCACAATGCCTTCGCCCAGCTCGGGCGGTAGTGCTCCAGACCTGAAATACGATGCCAGAAAGCTGGAGCATCAAAAGGGGTAAAGTCGTAGTCTGGAGAGAATGCGGCGTGAGGGTCTAGGATGGCAAAGAAGAGGAAGTGTGCACGGATCATCTCGTAAGTGATCGTGCAGTCGTGGTCCAGAAGGCGGAAGGTGATGCCATCGCCCACCTTGGTGCGGGCGATGGAGCTAAGGGCCTCCAGGGTGAGGTGTGTGTATGTGAGGGCGTAGACACCTATGAGACGATCAAAGCCGATCATGCGGTAGAGGTGATGGACCCCCTGAAGGAGTCCAAGGGAGCAGAGTATGTGGATGTCTATGAAGAGGGTGGGGACGAGACAATGATGCGAGAGCCTGACGAAGCGCTCGCGGTGGTCGTCGTCCCGGAACGTGATCCCGTAAGTCCGCACACGAGGCGGCATGGTCTCGGTGGTGGCGACGGGGTGTGAGGTGATGGGTGTAGTAGTGGCGGGGATAGGTGTGGTAGTGGTGGGGATAGTAGTGGGAGTGCAAGTAGTAGTGGGGATAGCGGTGGTGGTGATGAGTGTGGTAGTGGTGGTGGTGGTAGTGAGCCGAGGGTGACATGTGGGGCGGAAAGAGGAGGCACCAGACGACGGCCTCTTCCCACGAATGGGAGGGGTGGTGGCTCCTCGCGTGCGAACCATCGTAGCGATGGTAATATGAAGCTACGGTATAAAAATAAAGAAAGCTGGGAATGTACCGACTGTTCGAGCGATGCAAGTGCCAAGATCTCCCCCAAGCTAGTCCCGGTAGTGGCCTCTGACGTAGGCAAGGAGTACCTGAAAATAGAAACAATCAAAACGTCAGAAAAAATGAAATTAAAAACAGAGACTGCTGAATTTGGGGTGCTCGACCGAGCAGTGATATTGCTCGGTCCGAGCTGTGATACTCGGTGGGCAAGTACTGATCGAGCACTAGTGTGCTCGGTCAGTGGGCCAAGCAGCCGCAGCCATGCCCTAGGGCAGTGGCGATCGGGATTGGGGGGTTTGTCCGATCTGATGAGAGAGGGGATAAGCGGATGGGGATGGGGGTTGAGGCGTCGAGGGGGTGTTGGTGTGGGTGGTTGGGCGGCGTCGTCGGCGGCGGTGGCACCGTCGGCGGTGCCGTTGATTAGAAAGGGGGAAGAAGGGGGAAAGGAAAGAGGGAGAGAGACGGAGGGATAGAGAGAGAGAGAGGGTGTCTGACCGGAGGTGGGGCGGCTGGAGGGGTGGTGCAGGTGGCGACGTAGGAGGAGGAAGACGGCAACGACGTGGGGGGTCCGAGTAGGGAGTGAGGGAGAGCTCAGGGGCCATAGATTAGGGTAAAAAAATTTTGAGTTTAGTGTAAAAATGAAAACGAGTTGGGTTAAAAACCCAACTCGTTTGGGAGTGGGGTCCACGAAATGTAGGATAAATCGACTCGGTCGAGTAGCGAAGCTGCTCGATCGAGTCAGACACCAAAAAAATAACAGTATTAATACTCCCTCATAAGCTCGAACCGAGCTGAGTATACTCGGTTGATCGGATTGCTACTTGGGCCGAGCATGGGTTGCTCGGGCCGCACTGACAGAACGTCGATTTCTCCTCATCTTCAAAAGCCTGTCATGCTCGACCGAGCAGTAGGTTGCTCGGACCGAGTCGCTGTCTACTCGGACCGAGCTAATGCTGCTCGGGCCGCGTAGACAGAGTGAGGATTTTCTCTTAATTCTCGTCCCTGTGCTGCTCGACCGAGCAGTATAGCTGCTCGGTCGAGTCGTCTGTGTCTCCCTTTAGCTCCTTTTCATTCATTTTCTCCTCAAATCTGGTGCTTTTCTCCAGCTTCCTTCCGTTAAAATGTCGATCTGCATGCTCCCGCATGTCCAACCTGTACGAAGGAAGAATTCATAAAATTTTTGTGGTTTTATAATATTACGGGAAATAAAAAATAGTTTTTGTTCGGTTTTCTCAAATAAATGGAGTAAAAAATAAGAAAATTGAAAAAAAATAGTCTAGGATACAAGAGATTGGGTTGCCTCCCAATAAGCGCTCGTTTTTAGTCGTGAGCTCGACTCCCTTTGATTTATCAGTTGTCATTTGGTGCGCGTGAAAGTCGCGCTTCATTCTTTCCAATGGTGTAATCCGGCGACACTTCGTATCCGCCTACTTCAAGCCTCTCCCTCGAGTAGCCTATGGCCTCCGGTTCTTCATGATTCGGGAAATGATTCAAAAGATCTTCATCCAATACTCGGATGTAGGCGGCGACCTCTTTGTGGTAGGTTGGGTCGCCATCGTCGTCAATACCTGCTCTCACTGGGTCCTTCATGACCCCCTCAGAAGAAAAATCTCTAATAGCCTCATCTTCCAGGAGCTCCAAGTAGCTTGCTCCTTCATTACGGGCATGTTCCCTCGTCGGCTTCTGCAGCCGGAATTCAGCTTTGATGTTCCCCACATTCAACGAAAGAGTCCCTTCTCGAACATCGATCAAAACACCGGCCGTCGCCATAAAGGGGCGGCCTAGTATAAGCTGGGAGCTCCCTCCCTCGGGCATGTTCATTATGATGAAGTCAACGGGAACACACAATCCAGGAGGTATCTGAAGAATGATATCCTTGGCTATGCCCACTGGGTAAGTGATCGAATGGTCCGCAAGCTGGATGGACATGCTCGTCGGCTCTAGTTCGCTTCCGGTCTGTAATCTCTTGAAGATAGAAAGGGGCATCAAACTGATGCTAGCCCCTAGATCAATCAAAGCCCGGCTGATGGGCATCCCTCCGATGGAGCACGGTATGGTGAAGCTCCCTGGTTCCGGTAGCTTCCGGGGGAAATGACTCTTTATAACGGAGGTGGAATCCTCCATGAGCTTTATTTCTTCAGGCTTCCTCTTCCCCATGATCAGATCCTTAAAAAACTTGGCGTAGATGGGGATCTCCGTGATAGCATCCATGAACGGGATATTCAGCTGGATTCCCTTCAGCAACTCCGAGAATTTGAAGTATTTCTTCTCCATCTTCGCCAAAGCTAGCCTCTGTGGGTATGGTGGGGGAGGTCGGGTAGCTTTACTCTTTGTAGCATCAACAGGAGGCGGTATAGCAGTAGGTGTGATGGACGGTGGATCCGCCTTCTCTTCATTATTCGTAGGCTCTTCAGTAGCCTCTTCTCTATCGTCGTCAACAACGGCTTCTTCAGCAATAATTCTCTCCTTGTTCAAAACCGGGACCATGACGGGGTCAGTTGCCCGTCCTCTATGTGTGGTGATAGAAACCACAGCATTCGCTTGGGCCCTTGGGTTTGTCTCTGGTTATGAGGGCAACCTCCCCTGGTTCTTCAAAAGCTGGGACATCTGGCCCCTCAATTCATCTAGTGTAGTGTTTATGCTCTTGAACTGGGTGGAAGTGTCCTGGTTTAACTGGGCTTGACCACTCATAAAAGTCTCCAAAGTGGCCTCCAGACTGGACCGAGGCGGATTCGACGCATAGCCCTACTAAAGCGGCCGATTGAATTGATATCCTGGAGGTCGATATGGCCCAGCTGGCCTGAAACTGCTCTATTGCTGAGCCTGTGGCTGCCCATGTTGTTGCTGAGGAGGGGGTGACGGCCTCTGAAATTGTGGAGGTTGCAGCCCTCCACTTGGATTCCCATAAGAGAATCCTGGATGATTCCGAGCAGCCGAATGTTGCCATTGATTTCGTCCCTCTCCTTGGACGTACAACACAGACTCTGAAAACTCAGCACCATCATATTGTGCTTCACCAGGAATGTAGCCCTGCTCTGCATAATCCTCTGTAGGATGATAAGCAGATGAGCTGGTGGATGCAGGGATTGAATCCAGGCGCTGTTCAATCCTGGCCACTTGTTTGCATAAGGTCTCGATGTGAGAGTCCAAATGGCTGGCAGCTTTGACCTCGGGGGTCCGGGTCACAATGGTTCTTTCTTCACTCCATTGCTGATTGTTAGCTGCCATATGCTCCAACAAGTCTATAGCTTCTTCAGGAGACTTGTCGAGTAAGGAGACTTGTGCCGCAGCATCTATAATTATCTTGGTGCTGGACTGCAATCTATTGTAAAAACTCTGCACCAAATCCCAAGGCTGGATCCCGTGGTGAGGACATTGATGTTGGAGGTCCTTGAACCTCTCCCATGCTTCATAAAGTGACTCTTGTGGGGCTGCTTGAAGTTCGAAATGGCCCCCCGGATTTGCACCATCTTCGAGGGTGGATAGAATTTATCCACGAAGGCGAGTGCCAGCTTCTCCTATGTGGTGAAATGATTGGGAGGATGGGCATGTAGCCAGTACGAGGCTTTATCCCTTAGGGTGAACGGGAAAAGCCGCAGCTTAACAGCATCGTCACTCACATCCTTCACCTTGAAAGTGTCACACTTTGCAAGGAAAGTATCGATGTGGTGGTTGGGGTTCTCATGAGGATGCTCGTGAAAGGGATCCTGATGCATCAAATTAATGAGCCCAGTTTTCAGCTTGAAGCTCACCGCCGCCAGTTGTGGTCTAAGGATAGAGGAGTTTCCAAATGTCGGATTCATATAATCCCTGATGGACCTGGTGCAAGGAGGAGGAGTATTGTTGTCTGCCATCTGGACAGAGGGAGATTGATTTCTGTTGGAGGCCCTCAAAGCCCTTACCTTTTCTCGATCTCGGGGTCGAATAACAATTCTCTAGTAGATGACCAGAAACGAGTGTTCATGCACCAAAACAACTAGATAAATACCATCAGTAGCACGGTAATAAATAAAAGAATAAAAATGATGGAGAGATAATGGATGATTAGAGTTGCTAGCAAACTTCTCAAAATAAAAATAAACTGAGTTAACACTATTACCGTCCCCGGTAACGGCGCCAAAAACTTGACGCACCCGAAACCTACACCTAGATTCCACTCGACGGTGTCACGATCGTCATGCGTGGTATGGCCCCTAGGTGTCAATTCCGGGCCCAATCTGCAAGCGGACGGTGTCAAGTTGTAGTATAAAAGATATCGAATTCCACAAGGACGGTGATAGTGTATTTGGGGTTCTCAGCTTACTTCTATATCTCGAAGTGATATAGCTATCGGGTTGAGAGAATTGGTTGTTGTGTTATTGTTGTTTTAATAATAAAAAGGACTAGGGCGTTAGGGATCACCGCTAAGACCGTCGGGTATCGACGTTGGAATAGAATCCTTACGTTGCATTAGGGTTAGGGGACTAATCTTCCAATTCGTACCACTCTCGTGGATTAGAATTGCGAGGTATTTTGGTGGATCTCGTTGACGCAATGGCGGTAGCCGTCAACGTAGTGATATAGTTCGTCGGGGGATCCCCTCAAGGCACGAGACGGGCATGGTCACGAGCCTTGGTTGGATCCACCGATTTCCCTATTCGAATCTTTAGGATACCCCTTAAGCACATCAATTCCACAGACTGTGGGCATGATCTCAGTACGGGTTATCCTAGGGATTTGGTAGGATCGACCGAAATACTCCCCTAAATACCTAATTCAACGTAGGGATCCAGATCTACGTCTTCCCCCTAGGATCTTAGGGCTAACCCATCAACCCTAGAAAGGTCTACTCACTCATAGCAACATTGACGAATAAAAGCACAATTTTCAGAGGTGAAGACATCATAACATTTTGACAAGTAAAGATTGAGAACTTACAGCTGGAGATTAAGAAAAATAGCGATTAATAGATCCAAAGAGAAATCAAGATTCCAAGAGCGCGAGAAGAACAAACAAGCTTCCAATCAATTTCGATCCAACAATATTCAATAGTTTTTAATCTAGATCTAACAAAAATTATTCTCTAATCACCGTCTCCAAAAAATCTAATCCAAAAACTCCAAATGAAAGTTCGCACCCTGAACATTTCGCAACTGCCAGCCTTCACACTCCCCAAATCGCGCAACAGCCGCACCAAAAAAATCCTTCCAAAAATGGCCTCAGCATCGTCGATCAAGTGGGCTACTCGGTTGAGCAGTGCGTTGCTCGGTCAGTTGCTCTGGCCGAGCAGATGTACTGCTCGACCGAGCACGACAGGAAATCCCAATCCTTCAAAATCCTTACTCTGTCTGCACGGGCCGAGTCAGCTCTGCTCGGTCTGAGTAGATAGCTGACTCGGTTGCTGAAGAAGTCGCTCGAGCCGTGCAAGGAGCTGCTTCAGCTTCGAAGGTTGGCGCTGCTCGACAGAGCACATAGGTGCTCGGTTCGACTAATCCCTGTATCAGCCTCCTCTTCTATATTTGCACCTGCTCGACCGAGCAGCCGCTCTGCTCGGTCGAGCAGCCTGGGAATTTATTTCCTGAAGCTGCGGAAGCTCCTCCTCTCCTCCTGCTCGCTCCTCCTCTCCTCCCATGGCTCCCAAAACACGGCGAACTCCTGCAGAGCCTCGCCAACGAGCTCACGGGTGTGTCGGATGTGCCCATACCCATGTCGGGTCCCGAATCGATCCAAAATCCATGAAAACTCATAAAATTCTACGAAACTAGAATATAACATCAGAAATGCGATATCTTAGGGAAATATGGGATTTGGATGCGAAAATGGCATGGAATGCAGTGTCATGATGCTCTGAAAAATGTGTAAAATATGGACACATCAGTACATTCCTACATGTAGATGATCGATCTTGCAGCAAAGAAGGCATCAGTACAGTTTGGATGTAGATGGGAAAACGGTGTTACACGAGACATCGACGCGGTACGCTAAGTTCATGACCTAAAGCATAACCTCATATCAATGGGTTCACTAGAAGCCAAGGGTTGCTGAGTGACAATGGAGAATGAAGCTCTGAAGGTAATGACTGGACCAAAATGTTGCAGTTATATTCCCAAGTATAGGAAGTCGGTCAAGTAGTAAACCTGGTAAGTCCAGTGTCGTATTCCTCAGGGACAAACTAATCTACAAGTTTTACAATCTGAAATTTGCTTTGGAATAATTTAGTGCATTATGAACCACCCTTTGAAGGTGAATTTTTGGTTGGGTTTTTGATTTAAGGTAAAAAGTGTACAAAACTTTACGAAAATAACGTGAAAAAGTGATAATGTAAAAGTGTGTGTGTGTTGTGTTTTCGTTAGTGTTGTAGGGTATTATGGTAATCATTCTTCATGGATGACTCAATACCTCATCCATGCCAAGATATAGGGATCAGAAGATTTAACTTAAAAACCACTGTGATTTTATAGCAAATTACATTAACGTTAAATCGGTCGTTTTTCTAAACAATAACGTATAACTAGATGAACCTCGTGGTTCATCACTTCCCTTGGGCCCCTCTACAGGTTTGTGCACGTAGACAATGCCTTGTGGCATGTCATCCTAAGCGGATTCCTCTCGGATGGCGCGTAATTAA
The DNA here is from genome assembly GCA_030789695.1 of Scilla litardierei. Classification (NCBI taxonomy): domain Eukaryota; kingdom Viridiplantae; phylum Streptophyta; class Magnoliopsida; order Asparagales; family Asparagaceae; genus Scilla; species Scilla litardierei. The sequence continues at coordinate 571,929,520 of CM061142.1, forward strand.
TCAAGAAAGCGAAAAACCGACATATTCAACGTTTTAGATTATTACAAGTGTTATGAAGACATGAAACATGAAACCCATCAATACTAACTACTACACAACACACTCACAAGATTTTCAGCTAACCATGGTAATAAAAACAGCAAATATTATTAATACAAACATCATTTGATTACAAAACATACTTAAAACTAATAAAAACATCGGAAAAGTGGAGAGATTTCACCCAAAACGATGTCAAAACATCCCAAAACTTCTCCTACATCTGCTCTAACTCCTCTGCAATTTGGGGGAGAAGCCTCCAAAAAAATTTCACTCACTTTGGAGCTTGGATCCTCAAGATATGCCCAAAATACCGCTTTTTATAGCCATGTTAGCCTTATTGGGCTTGCGGGTCTGCGAGTTGCGAAACCCGCAACCCATCCAATCTGATCAAACAAGGCGGGCAACGAGTCAGCCATGCATGGGCCCGCCTATTCAATGGAGGCGGGCGGGTGCCGCACAGTCAAGGCGGGCGGGCTCCCCCATGGTCAACGCGGGTGGTGGCCCGCTTTTGATTGGCGGGATGTCGCCCCCCAGCTTCAAAGAGCCACCTGCGTTACCGGCGGCAACTTTCGCCCGAAACGCGGGCGGCAACTGACGCCAGCTGGAATCATCAATTGATTTTTTATTTTTTTTATTTTCTTTATTTTACACCTTTACTGGGCCATTTTAATCCCCAAAAATTGTTAAAATATGAAAAAATAGCCGTTGGATTCGAAAAATTACTAGCTTCATCTGAAAAATATAAATGAGACAAAATTAGGCCATAAAATGGTATTTGCGTATAATCAAGCGATATGCACTAAAATTAAATGATCTTTCAATAATACACTTATTAGAGACCAAATAGATATTAAATATACGCATAATAAAGTCTAAATGAGGGGTTAAATGTAATATTCTTTCATAATCACACCCCAACTAGCTTTTTTCTAGTCTCTTAGCAAAATAAACAAATATTCCAAAAATATGTCATGCACCCCAAAAATGAATTAAGAATAATATTACCCAATAAAGTTCAATAACTATCATCGGTTTTCATGGACTAATGCAAAACTCTACAATTTTATCTCAATCCACACATATTCAGTATCGCATAAATGCAATTGTTTAATCAATTAGGTAATCACGTGTCCTAAGTTGTAAATTTCCTAGGATTAGGCCATCACAACATCATAAGATCATGATCTTGAATCCACTCAAAATATCTCATCTCTTTTTTCTCTTTTTTTCTTTTTTATAAACATTTTAGAGCAATCAATGTAACGAGCGTTAGGCCAATGACGCCCAAACTAAACGATTTTAGGGCATTAGGTTTTGAAACCCCCCACAGACTTAATAACTCGAAATGTCTAAAGATTATTATGCACTCCCCCATACTTCATTTTTCGATGCGAATCCCTATGCTTCCTGAGGCACGAGAACCCAGCTACTAAATAGAAGCTGGAAGAACGGTGCATTTTATTCACTATTTTTTTCTTTTTTTCTTTTTTTCTTTTTTTGACATGAGACATGTTTGAGTAAAATTCTCCATCACCTACTAATCAGCAAGCATGTGTATGTGGTTGGCCTGTTATCCTGAGAATTTATAACCTTCTTTATATAATTACCAATTCATAAACGCATACGTGACATGAAATTGCCTAAACCGAACAATAGTTTCATGAGATTACAATTGCGGATACATGCACTAATTTATATGAAAGTCATGATAATTTAAAATTCTACGCAGGGGTAAAACATTCTTAATCTATTTTACAATAATGAATATGGGTGTTCAATTAAAGACGATGGAATTTCCACTTCAAAGGGACATATAGATGGTTTGGGTGAAAAAACACAGCTTCCTTATTGTATTATTCAAACATATGTAAATTTGTTTTTAAACTTGTAAATGCAAACAAACAACATTTTTAAATGCAAATTATATATATTGTTTATGCAAAACATATATGATATATTTTTTTTTTAACTACTTCCTCCCCCCAACTTAAAATGAACATTGTCCTCAATGTTTTAAGGGTAGTAGAATAAAATATGGAGATCAAAATATGTGAATGCATAAACAAACAGCTTCCCTTTCAAATATATATAACGACGTATAAGGGTAAAAAGGGAAGAGATCACCGTAGCCTCCCAAATGGAGGATCACAAATTTCTATCGGTGGAGGAATTTGTTCCAAAAGTTCCTTGCGTAGATCCTCCGTCAGTGCTCAAGATGGCGACACCAAAGGCAATTGTGTAAATGTTGACATTCAATAAGTGCTAGGCATTGCGTATGGTGAAGGTATTGTCTCCATCACAAAAGGAGGATCCAAAATCTCTAGCAGAGGTGGCATCTGCATGATCAGCTCTTTGCGCTCCTCAGCCAGTTGCTGCGAAGCTAGGCCTCCACCGGCCTTCTTGGATTCCAGCAATGCAACTCCCAGACGAGCTGTAACAATCCAAGCGTTATCCTCAAGCCCTGTAACAAAAGTGTTCCAAAATGGGTCGTCAAAAATAACTAAAGAGTTCAAATTCAATTGACGATATTTTGAATCAAAAGTATATGGAATTGAAATTTGTGATTCAATAATGATGCGTCCCGAAACTAACTCCGAAACGATGTCGTTAACCGCAAGCGCACGGTATAGTGGCAAGCGGGTATCGAACACGGAAAAGCGATGTTATACTACCTATCTACTCCTAGGTTGAGTTAGACTTGTGGGTTTATTGGTGGATGTGAAGTATGGAGGGTCGTAATGGTGATGGATGTGAAAGTCATGTCACTCGATATCGCAGACAAGGGATTCCACACAAAGAAAAGAATAAAATATGAAAGACTAGGGCTTTAGGACGCGCCACTAGGACCGTCGGATATCGACGCTAGGCTAGGACTCTTACGTTGCATTGGGTTTATGGGATTGGTCTCTCAGCTCGTACCACTCTCATGGATTAGAGCTTCAAGGTACTTCGGTGGCTCTCATTAGCGCAATGGCGGTAGCCGTCAATGTAGTGGTATAATTTGTCGGTAGATCCCATCAAGGCACGAGCCGGGCATGGTCACGAGCCTTAGTTGGATCTACTGACTCCCAAATTAAATCCTAAGGATACTCCTTAAGTTAATCAATTCCACAGACCGTGGGCATGATCTTAGTACGAGTTCTCCCAGGGATTTGGCTGGATCAACCAAAGTAGAACCCCTTTTATACCCAACGCATCATAAAACCACTATCTTTGCATCTAGATCCTAAAATCCTAGGGCTAATCCCTTAGCCCTAGATGGAATTACTCATGCATGATAGCAATAGATATAAGAACAATAGAAAAACTTCATTGCATGCATTAAGGAGATATTAAATAATCAATCAATAAAAAGAACTGAAATAGAATTAAAGAAAAGTAAAATACTTATCTTGATACACGAAAGGGGCCTAGGGCATAGCCTAACTCTCCAAAAGGTCGTCTCCAAAAAAACTCTAAAAACTCTCTAAAAACTCTCCTCCTCCAAAAAGTCACCCTAATAGTGACGGCTGCCGTTCGAATATATCCCCAACAAAAACCCTAGAAAACCACCCCAAGAAATCCTCTTCCCATAGTCCCTAAAGCAGGATCCGGACGCAACTTAAAATCTGGGCCCACGGCAACTCGGTCCGATTAGGTGGCTGCTCGGTCGAGTCGTAAGAAAAATATGAACCCCTTGTCCAAAACTGTGCTCTGCCTGCTCGGACCGAGTAGGGCCTGCTCGGTTGAGTAGGTAGCTGCTCGGTCGAGTAGGTGGCTGCTCGGTCGAGTCGTCAGAAGTCAGGAGTCATTGCCCAAAATGTCGTTCTGCCAGCTCGGATCGAGTAGGGTCTGCTCAGTCGAGTTGTCACTCTGCTCGGTCGAGTATGCATCTGCTCGGTCGAGTAGGCAGTTGCTCGGTCGAGTAAGCTGTTGTTTGGTCGAATTATCACTCTGCTCAGTCAAGTAGGGTCTGCTCGGTCAAGTAGGGTCTGCTCGGTCGAGTAGGTAGTCGAAAGCAGATTTCAGCACTGCAGCATCAGCTTGTAGAAATTCCCCAGAGCTCATCCGACCTCCTATTGGCACATTCTTAGTGGCGTTGAAACCGTCTTGAAGTCTACTATCTGAGAAAAATATCAGAAAAATACTAAAAAATCTTAGGTGATAGCAGATATGAAAAGAGTGCACGGCTATCCTGTTTCCAGCACTTTGGGTCGCTCGATTCCTTGCCGCATCATAGCTCGATCGAGCGACTTGGAATCCATGCATCATGGTATTATAGAACCATGCTTTCTTCATTATCTTCTTATTCATCCCTTCTCTCTTGCCCATTCCTTGCTTCCCAGCAGCTTTAAGTCACCGAACGCGGCGCCTCAGGAGTTCCAGAGTCGAAGCACGCGCTCTTTCCTCCAATATACTCCAAATCGCTTGATATTCCCTAAAATGCAACCAAATGCTCTCAAAGTATAATAGTTCCAATTATGAGTGTAAAAGCATATGAAATATGTAATTGATCAATCATTTTGATGTGTAATCATATAGATAAAACGTGGAATATAATGACACATCAAAATCCCCCCCAAGCTTACCTCTTACTCGTCCTCGAGGAAGATTATTAAGACGCGAACATGGAAGAGGGATACAATGGAGATGCGAGGCGGTGGCGTGTGATGGAGACAAGGGGTTCAACCTTAAATTCAGAAAATATAAGAACACAAGGTGTGCAAGATCTCGTGAAGACACATCAATATGAAATTAGAACATATATACACAAAAAATACTTAAATCCCGCTCAAATTAAAATAAAGTAGATTTCAATAAATGTAATGAACTTGATAAGTGATAAAATTAGAGTAGAGTCATATCATATTATAGTTTATCATGCAATATAATAAGTTCACAGAAATGAAACCAATGTCCACAACTCATTCTCTAAGCAGTATAACATGGCATGATCAAACATTTTCAATCATGCATGGTATTTTGTTATACTTCATGGAATGAATTTAGCAAATTAATCAAGGTAAGGCATTACCACACTACGACCATTTCAAGACTCCTAGAACCCATCAACTTTGCCATGTCTTTGTTCTATATAGAAATGGAGATAAGGATATGTGATTTTTGTACTTTTATACTGTTTTTGACTATATGAATATTTCATATACATTTTTCTTTTTTTATATATACGAGATAACTCAATATATACAAAAGGCGGCCTATGCATCCCAGACCAGACGGTCTTAGGGCATTGGGTTACGAAGAACCCCTAGGGCCTTTTATTCATGATATTTGTTTGAGTTTTGCATTTTTAGGATTTTTGCAGACTCACGTAAACGCGATGGAATGCAAAACATGATCAAAGATCATTTATTGGCTATTCACAAAAGAAAAAGAAAAAGCATAGAATCTAGACATGGCTCGGTTTCGGGAATCCTAATCATCACTATTTTGGTTGTTGTGGGGTTATCCTATCTCTTTTGAATGACTAAACATCCATGAAGCAATAGAATTACCAATCAAATCACGCAGGAGTCAAATGATTTTCAGATTTAATTCATTAATTTTTAGCTTAACTGTTTCGAGAATATAGTTGTGAAACTATGGATTCTACTATGAAAAAGCATATTAACAAAGATACACTAATCAAGGAATCGAACTCTAATCTAACAGATATCAAAGTTCATAAATTAAAAGTTCATAAATCCCCGATATTTCATAGAAAATTAAGCATATGAGACATAAATATAGAAGTGAACATGGTTCACATGGAAATTTCGTAGTGTGTTTCACGGTGAAGCAAAGTACGTGTGTTATGCACTCCCCCAAGCTTAAACATCACATTGTCCTCAATGTGTGTATGATATAAATAGAGGACAACGACAAGATAGAGGGGCCACTCAACAAAATAGTTTCTCTCCCCCAAGCTTAAACATCATATAAAAATTGGGGAGAAAGGCGAAATAAGCGCCAAATATAAGGGTGGGCATGGATGATAAATAGTGGGTTGGATGCAAAAGATAATTAAGCCATCATATGGGGTGAATTTATTAAACAAAGAAAGAATATAAAATCTTATGCGGTCCTCTCGTTGTCGAGAGGATTCGTGTTTATTAAAAGCATAAAATACTACACTACTAGATTGTACCACCTGTAGCGAAAGGCAGGTCCAATATCTTTGTCGATGTAGGCAACTGCTCTATCTGCATTTTCCGTGCCTCTGCCAGGTGCGTATCTCCATGGGTTCCATTAGATTCCAGCAATGCGGCTCCCAGCATCTCTCCAAGGACTCCACCTGCACCCCGGAAGAGATAAGTCGCATCAATCTGATGTGGAAAATTTTTCCCTAAAATAAAAGTTTTCCAAAGAAGATCGTCAAAAGAAATATATAAAGTAAAAATAGGTAGAAGATACTTCCCTGAAAATACATCTCCGCTCTCATGTACCACGACAGGCAGTTCCTTGTTGTTCGTCTTAGGCTTTTCAGGCAGCTCTGGCATATGAGTATGGGTCTCATCAGGCGAATCCTTATCATTATCAATGGAAGGATAAGGTGGCTACGAAAGCTCAACTGAAGGTGGGCAACACTCGGGATCCTTATGAATATCTGTGTCCTCATCCCAATGCACGACCTCCTCGGTAACAAGCTCTGGCTCCGTGGGTATGGAAGTGAATGTGTTGCCCTTGGATGCATCGTGTATGTCAGCCGCTGTCTCCTCAGATGTGGAAGTATCAATGTCCTCAGTTTCTCCATCGAGCTAATGATATTAAAGGCACTTGTTGATTTCGGCCATATCTTTCTACCATCGATCATGTGACTTATTCAGCATAGCACTGGCAGCCGTGCTCTCCTCTACATGTGCCATAAACACATTGAGTGTCAAATTGAGAGGATGGTCAGGACTCAAGAGACAAACGCGGCTTTCGTTGGGCATGTGTCCCTCCTTGTCACAAGACTCGCAATAGGCTTAGCACTCTGAATATTGATCATATTCTTCCATCTGATAGTATGGGTCATGTGAATAATATTCACATTCTTCCATTGGAGCCTCATACTATGTCGAATAATCATTGCCTGAATACTGCCAAGATTGATCCATTGTACCTGAATAGTCAAAAACAAACAACCTGGAAAAGATATCAATGGTACAAGAAGATAAACATAATGACAAAGCAGGTGGTGGCAAAAATTTCGCTCTCTGTTTTTTTATTTTGTTTTGTTTTTTTGTTTTTTTGTTTTTTTTGTTTTAACGCAATATAATCAACCTAATTGTGGTAAATAGATAGTATGGCGGAACGCCTCCCCGACAACGGCACCATAAACTTGATGCGTCCCGGAACTAACTCTGAAACGATGTCGTTTACCGCAAACGCATGGTATAGTGGCAAGCGGGTATCGAACACGGAGAAGCGGTGATATACAACCTATCTACTCCTAGGTTGAGTTAGACTTGCGGGTTTATTGGTAGATATGGAGTATAGAGGGTCGTAATGGTGATGGACGCGAAAGTCGTGTCACTCGATATCACAGACAAGGGATTCCACACAAAGAAAAGAATAAAATATGAAAGACTAGGGCTTTAGAACGTGCCACTAGGACCGTCGGATGTCGACGCTAGGCTAGGACTCTTACGTTGCATTGGGTTTATAGGATTGGTCTCTCAGCTCGTACCACTCTCGTGGATTAGAGCTTCGAGGTACTTCGGTGGCTCTCATTGGCGCAATGGCGGTAGCTGTCAATGTAGTGGTATAGTTTGTCGGTAGATCCCCTCAAGGCACGAGCCGGGCATGGTCACGAGCCTTAGTTGGATCTACTGACTCCCAAATTAAATCCTAAGGATACTCCTTAAGTTAATCAATTCCACAGACCGTGGGCATGATCTCAGTACGAGTTCTCCCAGGGATTTGGCTGGATCAACCAAAGTAGAACCCCTTTTATACTCAACACATCATAAAAACCCTATCTTTGCATCTAGATCCTAAAATCCTAGTGCTAATCCCTTAGCCCTAGATGGAATTACTCATGCATGATAGCAATAGATATAAGAACAATAGAAAAACTTCATTGCATGCATCAAGGAGATATTAAATAATCAATCAATAAAAAGAACTGAAATAGAATTAAAGAAAAGTAAAATACTTATCTTGATACACGGGATGGGCCTAGGGCATAGCCTAACTCCCAAAAAGATCGTCTCCAAAAAACTCTAAAAACTCTCTAAAAACTCTCCTCCTCCAAAAAAAAGTCACCCTAATAGTGACGGCTGCCGTTCGAATATATCCCCAACAAAAACCCTAGCCAACCACCCTAAGAAACCCTCTCCCCCTCGTCCCCAAAGCAGGATCCGTACGCAACTTAAAATCTGGGCCCACGGTGACTCGGTCTGAGTAGGTAGCTGCTCCGTCGAGTCGTCAGAAAATATGAATCCCTTGTCCAAAATCGCGATCTGCCTGCTCGGACCGAGTTGGGCCTGCTCGGTTGAGTAGGTGGCTGCTCGGTCGAGTCGTCAAAAGTCTGGAGTCATTGCCCAAAACTTCGTTCTGCCTGCTCGGACCGAGTAGGGTCTGCTTGGTCGAGTTGTCACTCTGCTCGGTCGAGTATACAGATGCTCGGTCGAATAGGCAGCTGCTCGGTCGAATAGGCAGCTACTCGGTCGAATTATCACTCTGCTCGGTCGAGTAGGGTCCTGCTTGGTCGAGGAGGGTCCTGCTCGGTCGAGTAGGTAGTCGAAAATAGATTTCAACACTGCAGCATCAGCTTGCAGAAATTTCCCAGAGCTCATCCGACCTCCGATTGGCGTATTCGTGGTGGCGTTGGAACCGTATTGAAGTGTACTATCTGGGAAAAATATTAGAAAAATACTGGAAAATCCTAGATGATATCAGATTTGAAAAGAGTGCACGGCTGTCCTGTTTCAAGCACTTTGGGTCGCTCGATTCCTCGCCGCATCATAGCTCGATCGAGCGACTTGGAATCCATGAGTCATGGTATTATAGAACCATGCTATCTTCATTATCCTCTTCTTCGTCCCTTCTCTCTTGCTCCTTCATTGCTCCCCAGAAGCTTTAAGTCACCGAACACGGCGCCTCAGGAGTTCCGATGTCGAAGCACGCGCTCTCTCTCCTCCAGTATACTCCAAATTGCTCGATATTCCCTGAAATGCAACCAAACGCTCTCAAAGTACAATAGTTCCAATAATGAGCGTAAAAGCGTATGAAATATTTAATTGAGCAATCATTTTGACGTGTAATCATATAGATAATACGTGGAATATAATGACACATCAATAATATAGGGCATGAAATTGTGGGAACTCCTATGGTGTGTCACAATGCATGACCTGATACTTTGCCTCAGGAGGAGGAGGAAGTGTCTGTGGAAGTGGATCTAGTGGGTAAAACAACACTGGCTCAATGTAGACCATCTCGTAATTGCCATCAATCTCCTCTGCGGTGAAGGAAGTGGGAGTTGTAGCACTGAAGTTGGAGGAAGGTATGGCTCGGGCTCCATCTTGGTCTGTAAGCTCGCTCCCTCGTACATATCCTCCTCCTCCTCATCAAAGTAGATTCCCTCATAGTCAACACACACCACATCATCCATTTCCTCTTGCTCCTCAAGATATGGTCGTTCATCTTCTTTCATTTGGCTCCAATGTCCCCCTTCAATATGTTTGTCAAGTTTTTCCAGAGGGTCGCATTGGAATGAGCCATGAGGCGGAACCTCAGGTCGATTGTGGACTTGGAGTGCAACCTCATACTCAGTAAGATCATTCAAGTACCAACATGCTTCCTCGGTTGAATAAGCAAAGAATTCCCCATTGCTGCTTGTCTGAACGAAATGCCGCACAGAATGCAGTAATCCCGGGTAGAAGATCTGTAGGAGATGATCATCGTGGAAGCTGTGGTATGGACAAATCATTGAACCTATGCCATGCTTGATAGTATGACTCCTCATCAGCTTGAGCAAAGATTGCTATATGGTGCTTCGTGGCCTGCCGCCCCTGTACCTGCTCAAAGAAAATAGGAAAAAATACTCGAAGAAATTCAGCCTAAAATGACAACCAAGTAGAATCTGAGTTAAGAGGCAACGTTTCAAACCAATGCTTAGCAAAATCTCTCAAAGAATATAGGAAGTATCTAAGAAATAAACCATCAATGCATGTACTCCCACCAAATAAAGTGCGGCATATCGTTTCAAACTTTTGTAAATGTAAATGTGGGTTCTTCTCCTCCGTACCATGGAAAACTTTTAGGATTTGAATCAACCCCATAATAAAGTCGGCAATGATTGCAGCACTATCAATATCACGAGCCATAAAAAAAGTTTATAGAAGTTTACAATTTTTTTTGGATTATATATAAAAAAAGTAAAAAATATAAAGAATGGTAAAAAAATAAAGAAAAGTAAAAATATAAAGAAAACAAAATGACTTTAAAATGTAAAAGAAAGAAATTTTAAATCACACACTCAAGATGGGAAACTCTAACCAAACATCCAAAATCAATAAAAAAACTAGTTATAGAAAATGTAACAAAAAAATTGAATAACCAAAAGAAAGAAAAAAAATTGAAAATATGGATATACAAAGAATATATACACAAAAGTGGACAAATCTCACCAAATTTCCAAGCTAATTAGAAATCGTAAATAAATTATAGACAGTTGTCCCCGGCAACGGCGCCAAAAACTTGACTGATCCCAACAGATGCACTGATATTCCCAAGTATAGGAAGTTGGTCAAGTAGTAAACCTGGAGAGTCCAGGGTCGTATTCTTCAGGGACAAACTAATCTACAAGTTTTAGAATATGAAATTTGATTTGGAATAATTTAGTGAATTATGAACCACCCTTTGAAGGTGAATTTTTGCTTGGGTTTTTGATTTGATGTAAAAAGTGTACAAAACTTTACGAAAATAACGTGAAAAAGTGATACTGTAAAAGTGTGTGTGTGTTGTGATTTCGTTAGTGTTGTAGGGTATCATGGTAATCATTCTTCATGGATGACTCAATCCCTCATCCATGCCAAGGTATGGGGATCGAAAGATTTAACTTAAAAAATCACGGTGATTTTATAGCAAATTACATTAACGTTGAATCGGTCGTTTTTCTCAACAATAACGTATAACTAGATGAACCTCGTGGTTCATCACCCCCTTGGGCCCCTCTACGGGCTTGTGCACGTAGAGAATGCCTCGCGGTATGTCATCCTAAGTGGATTCCTCTTGGATAGCGCGTAATTAATCAAGAAAGCGAAAAAAACGACATATTCAACGTTTTAGATTATTACAAGTGCTATGAAGACATGAAAAATGAAACCCATCAATACTAACTACTACACAACACACTCACAAGATTTTCAGCTAACCATGGTAATGAAAACAGCAAATATTATTAATCCAAACGTCATTTGATTACAAAACATACTTAAAACTAGTAAAAACATAGGAAAAGTGGAGAGATTTCACCCAAAACGATGTCAAAACATCCCAAAACTTCTCCTACATCTGCTCTAACTCCTCTGGAATTTGGGGGAGAAGCCTCCAAAAAAATTTCACTCAATTTGGATCTTGGATCCTCAAGATATGCCCAAAATACCGCTTTTTATAGCCATTTTAGCCTTATTGGGCTTGCGGGTCTGCGGGTTGCGAAACCTGCAACCCATCCAATCTGATCAAACAAGGCAGGCAGCTGGTCAGTTGGGTGCGGGCCCTCCCATTCAATGGAGGCGGGTGGGCGCCGCACAGTCAAGGCGGGCGGGTGCCGCGTGATCAACGTGGGCAGCCACCCGCTTTGACTGGCTGGCTGTCGCCCGCCAGCTTCAATGAGACGATCGCTTTGTGGGCGGCAACTTCCATATGCAACACAGGCGGCAGCTGGCGTCAACAATTGATTTTTTTAATTTTCTTTCTTTTACACCTTTACTGGGCCTTTTTAATCCCCAAAAATTGCTCTGACTTCCGAAAAATATGGAAAAATAGCCGTTGGATTCGGAAAATTGCAAGCTTCTTCTAAAAATATAAATGAGACAAAATTAGGCCATAAATGGTATTTGCGTATAAATAAGCGATATGCACTAAAAATAAATGATCTTTCAATAATACACTTATTAGAGACCAAATAAATATTAAATATACGCAAAATACAGTCTAAATGAGGGGTTAAAAATGTAATATTCTCTTAGAATCAGGTAATCTAAAGAACTATAATCGTGATGAAGGGAAAACGTAGAGGTAATCTCTACTACTTGGATGGCTCGGTCATGCCTATCACAGCAGCACTGACCTGTGAGGCTGATAGGGAAGACTCAGTACTCTGGCACATGCGCCTAGGGCATGTTGGGGAGTGCTGAGTGTTTATTTTATACATATTTGAACCCCGTTTACCATGCAGTTTTATGTTGTTATCCACATCTCCCATGCACTTTTCATTCATTTTTGTTCGTTTTCATTCTTTGGGATGTTTTGTGTATTTCTGGATAACAGTGTACAAAACGATGCAAGAAGACGATGGGAGAAGGAGTGGAAGTGATATAACAAAGATCGTAAGACATAAAGAGAAGAGATGGGGCAAAACACATGGCACACGGCCGTGTGGTTTAATGCATGGCCATGCCACCACATCAGCCCAGGAAGGAAGATTGAATGTCAACCGCACGGTCGTGCAGCTTCACTGCACGGTAGAGTCTAAAATATACCGAAGACCTTTCTCTACCTGACTGCAGACACGGTCATTTTGCATGCTTGCACAGGCGTGCGAGTTGAAGCAGGAGCCGTTGGGAGCTGAAGGCGTCACGGCCATGCCGATTGGCTACAAGGTCGTGTCATCCTCAAGAGCAACAAAGCCACAACACTGTAAAGAATGAATTTCAACTCTCAATCACATAACCAAAATATTTTTTAGTCGTATAGCACATTGTGACGATTCCAACACATATTTATTTGTAATTTTTTGAGTTCGGTGTGATTTTATACATTTTCTGGAAGATAGTGCAGCAAAGCTGAAATTTCTACATGGCCATGCTGAATCGTGCACAACAATGTGCCCGCGTTTTCCTGTTTTTAGACCCAAATTTGCTTATGATTTTTGGTGGGTATTTAAGGGTTTCTTGTGGGTGATTTTGGGGACTTTTCTAGGTTTTCTTCCCCCTTTGGGGGCTGCTATTCAGGAGCTCTTGTAAGACTTTTATTGTTTTATATTTTGTAATTAAAAATTGATTATTTTTTCTCGTTTATTTGTGTTGCTCTTAATATCGTCTTTTCTATTTTTGATGTGTATCTTTGCGATTTATTTGTTGTTTCTCCTCACGTTTAGCGAGTATATTTTCATGCCTAGGGTGAAGTTGACCATAGTATAGATCATTTATGTGGGTTCATCGTCCCAAAGATCATTCTATTAGGATATTGCTAGGGCATAGATCTGGTTGTGTTTTGATATTAATTCCATCAGTAGGATGCTATCCAACCCAAGCCACCAACAAGAAATTGGGGCTTGATTTGTTACCATTAGTAATGTATCTAGTTTCCGATGATTTGGCTATAATGAGGCATTAGGCCTAGGTTGTTAGATGAACAAGAATTAGGACTGTCGACGAGGCATAGAAATCCTGGTAGAGATCCAGGCTATACTCCGATTTCTCTCCCACGAGACATGGGAAGAATGAGGATTGAAACGTAACCATCATCGATAGCATTATTCCTTTAGACTATGAAACTTGACCAATCCTCATCTTTGATCTGCATTAGTGGGGATGCTTGGCCAATCCATGATATCATCTATGTAGCTAATTAAATCTATAATTGATCGGTATTCAAACAAAGGCCTCCATGTGATCGACCCGTAAGCTACAATTACACCTTGTGCTTGCAGTATTATAACTTCCATATCAAGGAGAAAGATTTGCAAAAGCTTATCGAAGGAGATCATCTAAGAGGAGCTAAGACTGGGAAGATAGAGTTCTGTGAGCATTGTGTCTTTGGAATTCAGACACAAGCTTCTTTTGGGACGGCCATCCATAATACGAAGGGAGCACTTGACTATGTTCACACCGATGTATGTGGGCCGACTAAATCAGCCTCATTGGGAGGAACACTACTTTGTATCTTTCATTGATGATTTCTCATGCATGGTTTGAGTGTTTCCTCTGAAGTCTAAAGACTAAGTTCTGAGTAAGTTCATAGAATGGAAGAAGTTAGTTGAGACTTAGACAAGGCAAAAATTCAGGCGAATCCAAAGTAACAACAACAGAGAGTATATGTCAGATCTCTTCCAGGAATACTGCAGAAAGGAAGGGATTCAAAGACACTTCAATGTTAGCAATACACTACTGAAGAATGAAGTAGCTGAAAGGATGAATTAGACTTTGCTAGAGAAAGTCTGATGTATGATGTATACTGCTAGCCTATCAAAGGAGTTTTGAGTGGAGGCCCTGGCGTATGCTACCTACTTGGTCAATCGATTGGATGGACGACCTCATTTGGAGGTCTGGTCGGGAAAGCCAGTTTCTGACTATGATTCTTTGCATATATGAGGCTATCCAAGCTACTATGCTGTGAAGGAAGACAAGATCGATACTAGAGCCCAGAAAGCCATCTTCTTGGGCTTTAGCGATGGTGTCAAAGGATACAATCTGTTGTGACGTAGACAAAGGAAAGTGATTGTGAGAAGAGATGTAACTTTTGATGAGTCATCACAGATGAAGAAGGAGCATGGATCAACAGTGGAGACCAAATAGACCCAAATGAAGCAGGTTTATATAGAGGTGTCAAAGGTTCCAGACAGATCGGCTACTGACTCTAGCTGACCAACACCAGAGGCTATAGACGACGTACGCCTGACAGATGCTGGTGATGTTGGTGGTTCCAGCTCAGATGGTGTAGATAGCTCATCTCCACTGATTACATAATAGATAGATTCCATTGTAGCTACGAGACCAAGGCATGGGATACAAAGACCTACACAATACACTGAGTTGGTCTCATTTTCTTTTCATATTGTAAGTATTGACATACCCACTTCTTTTAGAGATGTAGAACATTCTAAAGACCCAGACATGTAGAGGAAAGCGATGGATGAAGAGTTGGAATTATTGATGAAGAATAAAATATGAGATCTGGTAGAGTTTCCTAAGGGCAAGAAGGTGATAAGGTGTAAGTGGGTTTAGACCAAGAAGGACGGAGCCGAAGTTGGAGAAGTTCGCTACAAAGCGTGTCGTGTGGCAAAGGGCTATTGATGTGTCCATATTTTACATCATTGTCATATCATATTTCCATCGCATTGCATATCATCTCCACGTCCAAATCCCACATTTTACTACGATTTTGGTATTTCTGACGATATTTCGAGTTTCGTAGCATATTTTGAGTTTTCAGGGATTTTGGAGCGATTTGGACCTACGCCTGGGTTTGGACACATCCCACATGCTCATGAGCTTGTTGGCGGGGCTCTGGAGGAGTTCGTCGCGTTCTCGGAGCTGTTGGATGAGAGAAGGAGGAGAAGAAGGAGAAAGAGAGCAGAGAGAGAGAGAGAGAGAGAGAGAGAGAGAGAGAGAGAGAGAGAGAGATAGAGCAGACAGAGAGAGAGAGAGCAGCTGTAGCAAAGCATTTTCCGAGAAAATGCTCGGCCCGAGCAGCTTCTACTCGGGCCGAGCCATGACACGCTGAAGAAGCTGCAGATACGGTCGACGCGGGCCGAGCAGCTCATCTGCTCGGCCAGACAGCATGCCCCGAGTAGCCCCCGAGTACACCCCGAGCAGCCGACCGAGTCATCCATCCTGAGCCCGAGCAGTATACGACCCGGGCCGAAGCACTGCTCGAGCAGATCCGACTCGGGCCGAGTCACATACTCGGCCGACACTTCTTGTGGCATTTTTGGAAGTTTTGTTGAACGCGCGATGTGCACGATTTTTGCGCAGCTGAAGCTCGCGACTGCGGGCTCAGCGGACGGAAGCTAATTTTGAGAGTTTGGTTTTCGAATTTTGGGAGGGCTCTGAAGCGAATTTTTGTAAGAATATTTTTTGGATTAATTTCTGTAGTAGACTTCTAGATCTAAATTGAAGATTATTGCTTTCTACTTTCTTTGGATTTGTTCTTCGTTCATTCTCACTGTAAGTAATTTTTAGCCCGAATTTCTTTTTTTGCAAGAAATGTATTCCTACGTGAATTCGATATTTTTGTGCGTTCCGATCACCATGATTGAGTAGATCCTCTCTAGGGCCGATGGGTGAACCCTGGAATTTTAGGGGAAGATGTAGATCTGGATCCGTACTTCGAATTGGGGATCTATGGTTGTATTTCGGTAGATCCTACCGAATCCGTAGATAACCCGTACTGAGATCATGCCCACGGTCTGTGGAATTGATGTTCTTAAGGGGTATCTAGGGATTCGAATAGGGAAATCGGTGGATCCAATCAAGGCAAGTGACCATGTCCAGCTCGCGCCTTAAGGGGATCCATCGACGAACTATATCGCTACGTCGATGGCTACCGCCATTACATCGACGAGAGCCACCGAAATACCCCGCAATTCTAACCCACGACAGTGGTACGAATTGGGGGATTAATTCCCTAACCCTAATGTGATGTGAGGAACCTATCCAACGTTAACCCCAACGATCCTAGCGGCGATCCATAAAGCCCTAGTTCTTTTTATTATATTACACAACAACAATCATCAACCTAAACCTTTCCCACAGATCGCTACGACACTTCTAGATTTAGAAATAGACTGGGATTACCATGGACACTATCACCATCCCTGTGGGATTCGACTATCTTATATACTATAACTCGACACCGTCCGCTTGCGGATTGAACCCGAAGTCGTTGCCTAGGAGCCATATCACGCCTGGCGATCGTGACACCGCCAGGTGGATCCTAGGTGTAGATTGCGGGCCTGTCAAGTTTTTGGCACCGTTGTCGGGGACGGCAATAGTGTTTTCATCTCAGTTTGTTTTTATATTGTGAAGTTTGCTAGCATTCTGATCATCTCTCACCTTTCCGCCATTTTCACCCTTTTTCTATTTTATCTGCCTTGCTACTAACATCCCCCTTCAGCTTGACATTATCTCCTCACCAATCAGGCACAATGGAGACGGTAATGCAAGTGCAGTAGATCTGTGACTCTGATAGCGACTCAGAGGAGTTCAGTTTCTCTCCCTATCATTTACATGGCTTCCAAGACTCGCGCATGGACGAGTCTATGGTTGGATGCGCAGCTAGAGAACTGATCGATGCAGTTCGCTTTATTGGCGCAGGAACCTATGTTGCAGGTAACGCAAATCAGCAACTAGTCATGGATTATTTAATGAGTCAGGTTTCTGATGCAGGTACAATTGAAGATGATATTCAAGTGACCTTTGAAGAGAACGTAATGTACCTTCAAACCATTGAGGCTCCGTCTATTGATGCCTACTGGGGAGAAGCTCATCACTTAGAATCACTACATAACTCCCATATGCTTGAGATTTTAGAGAGCGTGGTAGCTGACGTATGGGCCCATGGCCCAGTTGAATTTTCTATAGATGACCCAGTTACGCAAGAGCTTTCAGTTTTCATCGCAACCGCCTTCCATAATGCAGACGCCCTGGATGATGTTGCCATAGCTGATGAAACTTATGTACGGTACTAGGGGAATACGTTACTTTTCTATAACGATGCCCCTCTGCAGATTTCGGCATGCGAGGAGCACGCCTATGAAGGGTCCCCAAATCTACCTCTATCTCAAAACCACATCAATCAGGGAAGTACTCCGGACTTTATGTTTGACAGCGAACGCGTGCCTGACAGCCTTGTTTCTTATGACAGGTGCGCTACGTGAATGGAAACTGCGGACATGTGCCACGACGTGCCATCATCTCCCTGCTCCTCTTATGATTCTGTGAATGAAGAGTTTCCGCCTTCCGAACCTGAGATCCAGGATGCGTCATTCTCACAAGCAAGAGATGCCGGGGTACAGCGCCTCCTCAGGTAGAATTGAAACCCCTTCCTGCTAATTTGAAATATGCTTTTCTGGGGGAAGATTCCACTTATCCCGTCATTGTAAATGCGGCCCTCACAGAACCCCAATTAGAGAGTCTCCTAAAAATCCTCAGATCTTACAGAAAGGTGATAGGGTATAACATCTCTGACCTGAAGGGTATTAGCGAGACCATTTGTACGCATAGGATTCACCTTGAGGACAAGGATGCCACCTCCATTGAGCTTCAAAGGCGGTTGAACCCCAACATGAAGGAGGTGGTGAAAAGGAGGTTCTGAAACTTTTAGAGGCTAACATTATTTACCCCATTTCCGATAGTAAGTGGGTTAGTCCCGTTCAGGTTGTCCCAAAAAAGGGGGACATGACAGTCGTAAAAACGAAAAGGACGAATTAATCTCCACTAGGACTGTCACTGGGTGGCGCATGTGTATCGATTACAGAAAACTAAACAAAGCCACCAGGAAAGACCACTACCCTCTACCATTCATAGACCAGATGCTCGAGCGCTTAGCTAAGCATAAATACTTTTGCTATTTAGACGGATACTCCGGATTTTTCCAAATCCCGTTGCATCGAGAAGACCAAGAGAAAACGACGTTCACTTGCCCTTACGGTACCTTCGCTTATCGAAGAATGCCGTTTGGGCTGTGTAATGCACCTGCCACATTTCAAAGGTGCATGACGTCTATTTTCTCTGATTTCATCGAGAATATCATGGAGGTCTTTTTGGACGACTTTTCCGTCTATGGCACTGAGTTCGATAGTTGCTTATCTAATTTATCCAAGGTCTTGGAGCGATGCCAAGATAATAATATTACTTTGAATTGGGAGAAATGTCACTTCATGGTGACGGAAGGAGTGGTTCTTGGCCATGGCATTACCTCTAAAGGAATCGAGGTTGAAAAGGCCAAAGTTGAGGTTATCAAAAGCTTGCCACCACCTACCAACCTTATGGGCATCCGTGGTTTTCTAGGGCACGCCAGTTTTTACCGACGCTTTATAAAAGATTTTTTCCAATATTGCTCGCCCTCTCACAGATCTCCTGGCTAAGGACGCTCCGTTTGTGTTTACTTATGCTTGTTTGCTAGCTTTCAACAGGTTAAAGGAAGCTCTTATCTCGGCACCGATTATACAACCACTAGATTGGACAC
Source organism: Scilla litardierei (assembly GCA_030789695.1). Lineage (NCBI taxonomy): Eukaryota > Viridiplantae > Streptophyta > Magnoliopsida > Asparagales > Asparagaceae > Scilla > Scilla litardierei. The sequence continues at coordinate 571,948,666 of CM061142.1, forward strand.
TGCCATTTGAGCTTATGTGTGATGCTAGTGACCAAGCGGTGGAAGTTGTCCTTGGTCAAAGAAAGGAGGGGAAGTCCATGCCATATACTACGCTAGCAAAACCCTGGACGACGCCCAAAAGAACTACACCACCACAGAGAAAGAGCTGCTAGCCGTAGTCTACTCTATAGAGAAGTTTAGATCCTACCTTCTGGGGTCCAAAGTGATCATCCACGCGGACCACGCAGCATTGAAATACCTGTTAAGCAAGAAGGATGCTAAGCCACGTCTGATACGTTAGATACTTCTGCTCCAAGAATTCGACATTGAGATCAAGGATAAGAAGGGAGCAGAAAATGTGGTAGCAGACCACTTGTCACGGCTTATTCAGAGGCACGGGGATGACAGCCTACCGGTTGACGATTTGTTCACCGGTGAACAACTGTTCATTGCAGGTACATCTGAAGCTCCCTGGTACGCCGATATAGTGAATTATTTGGTGAGTGGGATAGTTCTGCATGGATTAGCAACTTATTCAAGAAGGAAGTTCCTGCATGATGCCAAGAGTTACTTTTGGGATGACCTGTATTTGTTCAGAACGTGCGTCGATGAGATCATCAGACAATGTATACCAAAAGAAGAAGAAACTTCTATCATGTCCCATTGCCATGATCAACCATGTGGTGGGCACGCTGCGGTGACCAAAACCACGGCAAAAATTCTTCAAAGTGGATTCTACTGGCCCACCATATTCAGGGATGCTAATAAGTACATAAGGAAGTGCGACAGATGCCAGAGGACAGGGACTATCACGAAGAAGAATGAGACACCTCTCCATGGCATCCTGGAGATAGAACTATTTGACTGCTGGGGCGTCGATTTCATGGGGCCCTTCCCATCGAGTAACGGCAACAAGTATATCTTAGTTGCTGTTGATTATGTCTCAAAATGGGTGAAAGCCATAGCCACCCCGACAAACGACGCAAGGATAGTAGCCAAGTTTTTCAAGAACACCATCTTCCCCCGCTTCGGAGTCCCCCGTATGATTATAAGTGATGGAGAGAGTTATTTCATTGAAAGAAAATTCGAGGCGATGTTGAAAAAGTATGGGGTTCATCACAAGGTCGCCCTCTTTTACCACCCTCAAACCAGCTGCCAAGTGGAAGTTTATAATAGAGAAATAAAAAGCATTCTGGAAAAAACGGTCAGCACCTCAAGGAAGGATTGGTCACACATACTGGGCGACGCACTTTGGGCTTACCACACTGCATTTAAAACCCCCATCGGCACAACCCCATACAGGCTGGTTTATGGAAAAGCTTGTCATCTCCCGGTGGAATTGGAGCATAGAGCATACTGGGCGATAAAGAAAATGAATTTTGACTACCAAAGCCCCGCTACCCGACGAGCCCTTCATTGCAATGAGTTGGACGAAATTCGGTGTCATGCCTACGAAAATGCGAAGATATACAAGGAAAGAACCAAGGCATACCACGATAGAAACATCACGGTTGTTCGCCATGATGTCGACGACCAAGTACTTCTATACAATCGAGGCTACGCCTTTTCCCCGGGAAGCTAAAATCGAGGTGGTCCGGTCCCTACAAGATAGTGAGCTTATCTCTAGGAGGCGCCGTCGAGCTCGAGGGAAAGAACGGAAATTTCAAGGTCAACGGTCAAAGAATTAAACCCTACAGAGTCGGAGAACCTATGGGAACGGAGGAGACATACTTCCTCGAGGGATTCCCTGACGATAACTGATAAATTAAGGGGAGTTGAGCTCATGACTAAAAACGAGTGCTTATTGGGAGGCAACCCAATTCCGTAGTTTTTGAAATTTCTTTCTCATTTTATTATTTTCCTATTTTTATTTCGTGTTTTTAGGAAAAATCGTAAAAATTATAAAAATTTTGACGAGTTAGTGTTTCGTGTAGGACGGAACATCGGGGGCATGCGCATGGACATTATAAACGGAAGAAAGCCGGAGGAAGATAACGAAGTTGAAGATTTGAGAAGGAAATGAAAGGAAAAGACGGCAAAAAGGAGCTACAAGAAACTCGGCCCGAGCAGCTCAGCTGCTCGGTCGAGTCGAGCAGACACGGAGACGTAAGCTCGGCCCGAGCGGCATCCTACTCGGTCGAGCTGTACATGCTGAAGAATTTGGTGAAAAATGTCACTCTGCCAACCCGGGCAAAGCATTATTGACTCGGCCCGAGTAGGATATGACTCGCCCCAAGCATAGACCTGCTCGGTCGAGTACTACAGGGAGCCCAAGTTGAAGGAAAAACATCACTCTGTTGACCCGGGCCGAGAATTACTGGCCCGGCCCGAGTAGGACGGCTCGGCCCGAGCATATTCACACTCGATCGAGTTTTACAGTGGCCTAAAATTGAGAATAAATTGTCACTTTGTTGACCCGGGCAAGGTAAATGCAACTCGGCCCGAGCAAGTTTTGACTCGGACCGAGAACCAACCGAGCGACCCAGTGACTCGGCCCGAGTCGCTCCTCGCTGTAAAGCGGGCCGCTGCTCCTCGACCTGCCCATCCACGCCTATTTAAGCGCCGTTTCCAATTCTGAGACGTCTTCCTCGCTCGACAAAACCCTCACGCCCTCCTTGCAGCCGTCACCACCTCTCTTGGAGCCGTTCCTTCTCTCCACGAAGTTTGAATTGCTTAACAACAAGGATACATCTTTGAAGAGCATGGGGATAATCCGAACCGTTGGAAACCACTACACCAAAACAAAACGCCATCTTTTTCAAGACGGTAAACCCCCCCCCCTCCGCTTTACTTATTTTATTATTATTTTCCTCCTCCTACACAATGCCTCCACGCCGTGCTAGACCTGCGAACCCCAGCACCTCAAACCCTAGGCCTACACAGCGCACGCGTCGCACACACTCCCCCACCCGAGCCACCACCGCCACCAATTCATCCACCGCCACCCCCGCACCACCTTCCCATCCCCGTCCCTCCGGCCCCCTTTACATAAGAGACACAGAATTCGAGATTACATTTCGTGACAATGATCAAGAAGACCGCTTTGGCATCATGGTCCTACTAGCGGGATATTATGGTGGTCCGGTAACTCAAGAGGTGGTCGATCGTGACCTTCCTTTCCTTCAGAGCCTCATGCGTCACTTTCGTACCGACCCCCCGCACGAGTTCCGACCATCCCAGCCGGCACCCACCACCCCGGGTCCACAACAGAGGGACCCATCACCACCCCTAGAGGGTGGTGCCTCTGCTTGATATAGTCTATCCAGTTTTGTCCTCCCCCATTTATTTGTGCCCATCTGTCTCTTCGGGGCCCTGCTTTACCACAGCTTGGGGGAGGATACGCACCCATGCATTTGCATTGCATCATATCACATTTTTATTTTATTTTTATTTCCATTTTTCTCTCTCGTTTATTTGCATAGTTTTTTATTTTTTTTAACCCACCCGCCCCACCCCTCAGCATCATCTCCCTCTCACGAGCGATTTCTTAGCAGTGAGGACACTGCTACGTTTAGCTTGGGGGATGAGCGATGCCGCTTTATTTTTATTTTTATTTTTATTTTCGCATCCCTTATTTTCAGTTTTTATTTCACTTTTTTCGCCACTTTACTGCCCCATTTTATTTTTCTCATTTTGCATCATATCTTCTGATTTTCCTCATGCATGCATCCTCTTTTATCTATTTCCACTTTTTCTCTTTTTCTCTTTATTTCTGCTGAGGATGGTCAGAATGATGATATCTCTCTAGGATTTATTAGTTTTTAGCGATGCTTATCTCTTTGGCATGCTATTAGGATTAATTTCAGCTTTATCGTCTATAAGCATAAATTTCTTTTGATGATCTGTCTGATTTAATACCTGATATGAATTGAAGTCAATTGCATGAATTGGTATCTAGTATGACTTATGTTGGGAAACACACCCAGGTTCACGCATCACTGGACACTCGGAGCACCTGTTTTTACTATCTTATTCACTTATGTTTGCATGCCTGTTGACATTATGATTATTACCGCATGCTATTTTCAGTGTTAATTTAGAGAAGTGAAATACCCATGCTATATATGAGTTTAGTTAGAGTTTTATTTTATCGAACTGATGTGCACCCTCTTATGAGTGAACCGAGTGTCCCATTATCTTCCTTCTCCACATATCTATTTTTTCTCTACATATCAGTTGGTTACACCCCTATAGCTACTTTATTGCATCTCACTTCCCATGTATAAAATTAAAAGGGTATAGCTTCTTAATTGAAAAAAAAGGGAGAAAAGAAAAGAAAAAAATGAATAAATACCGTTTTGTGTTATTTCACTAAGGAGCTATATCTCGTTCTGGGAAGAAAAATAAAATTCCATATCATTTTCATTGATGTGATGCCTCAAGCTAAGCTTGGGGGAGTAAACCAACTAATCATATGAGTGAGCTTGACATTAGAGTGAAGACGGTGCATGTCGGGGAGATTTAATAAAACCAAGACTTTACGAATTACTTTAGTTTTGGGGATCTTTCACGTATCAATTTGAATATCTGAATGGCATGATCTTTCTATTCTCTATTGCATGTTGCATGAATCTTTTGTGCTCCTTATGTATCTCTGATTGAAAGGGCATTGTCAACTATTTTATACTAGACTCTAGGGATTGCATAAGATTGATAGGATTTGACGGTGTTATTTCAGTAGATCCCTATTCTTTGCCTGCATTACATGACATGATATATAAAGCTTGAGATTACCAATAGCATGCATGTTTAGCACTCAGATCATCGTGATAGACTTTTTAGGCTTGAGATCTGACCGATCATCCTTAGCACTTCTCTCTTACTTCTCTCTTTTTGTTTTTCACTTCTTTTTATTTTCGTTTTCTTATTTTCATTTGGTTTTCCTCCTGGCGTACAGATTATTCGTCTTCCTCGAGGACGAGTAAGCGGTAAGCTTGGGGGATTTTGATGTGTCCATATTTTACATCATTTTCATATCATATTTCCATCGCATTGCATATCATCTCCGCGTCCAAATCCCGCATTTTACTGCGATTTTGGTATTTCTGACGATATTTCGAGTTTCGTAGTATTTTTTGAGTTTTCAGGTATTTTGGAGCGATTTGGACCCACACCTGGGTTTGGACACATCCCACATGCTCATGAGCTTGTTGGCAGGGCTCTGGAGGAGTTCGCCGCGTTCTCGGAGCTGTTGGAGGAGAGAAGGAGGAGAAGAAGGAGAAAGAGAGCAGAGAGAGAGAGAGAGAGAGAGAGAGAGAGAGAGAGAGAGAGAGAGCAACTGCAACAAAGCATTTTCCCAGAAAATGCTTGACCCGAGCTGCTTCTGCTCAGGCCGAGCCATGACACGCTGAAGAAGCTGCAGATACGGCCGATGCCGGCCGAGCAGCTCATCTGCTCGGCCAGACAGCACGCCCTGAGTAGCCCCCAAGTACATCCCGAGCAGCCGACCGAGTCATCCATCCTAAGCCCGAGCAGCTCCGACTCGGGCCGAGTCACATACTCGGCCGACACTTCCTGGGGCATTTTTGGAAGTTTTGTTGAACGCGCGATATGCGCGATTTTTGCGTAGCTGAAGCTCGCGACTGCGGGCTCAGCGGACGGAAGCTAATTTTGGGAGTTTGGTTTTCATTGATGCTCATGAGCTTGTTGGCAGGTCTCTGGAGGAGTTTGCCGCGTTCTCGGAGCTGTTGGAGGAGAGAAGGAGGAGAAGAAGGAGAAAGAGAGCAGAGAGAGAGAGAGAGAGAGAGAGAGAGAGAGAGAGAGCAGCTGCGGGCTATGCACAGAGAGAAGGCATCGACTACAATAAGGTCTTCTCTTTGGTAGTGAAGCACTGCTCAATTTGGATTCTCTTGGCATTAATTGCACATCTTGACCTTGAGCTTGTCCAACTAGATGTCCAGACGATGTTCTTGCATGGAGAGCTCAAGGAGGAGATATATATGGCTCAGTTTGATGGCTATGAGAGCGGTGATGGGCTTGCTTGTAGGCTGAAAAAGTCGCTCTATGGGCTGAAGCAGTCACCTTGACAATGGTATAAGTAGTTCAATCACTTTATGATGAATGATCAAGGTTATGTTTTTAGTCCATATGATCATTATGTGTTCTTTCGGAGACTGGATGATGAGTCATTCATCTATCTTTTGCTTTATGTTAATGATATACTCATCACTTCATCAAATAAAGAGGAGATACAGAGACTGAAGCAGAACCGAGTTGTACATTTGAGATGAAGGACTTAAGCGAAGAACAAAGGATTCCTGAAATGGAGATCAACCGAGATCGAAGTGGAGCTACAGTTCATTTTTCACAAAGTCACTATTTAAAGTCTGTTGTACAGTGATTTGGTTGTGGAAGTATAAAGTCTGTAGCTATTTTGATTGCACCTCACTTCAAGCTATGTGCGGAGCATTGCCTGAAGAACGACGATGCCAAGAAGCTCATGGAGAGAATATGGTATGCCAATACGGTAGAAGCCTTGATGTAAGCTATGGTATGTACCCGACCTATCACATACAGTTAGCATGGTGAGCCGATACATGCACAATCCGGAGAAAGTACACTGGCGAGCTGTTCAATGATACTTAGATACATCAAGGGCACCATTAATGTCAGATTGACATATAGCTGAAGTGATGAAGATCTGTGAGTTATAGGCTAAGTCGATTCCGACTTTACAGGCGACATATATGGAAGGAGATCTATGACAGGCTATGTCGTCACCCTGTCAGGAGCCTAATCTGTTGGCAAAGTATACTTCAGTCTACGGTGGCCTTGTCTACTATTTAGGCAGAATATATGGCATTGACTAAAGCAATGAAAGAGTTAATATGGCTGATAGGCTTAATGGATGACCTACGAGTATACCAAAAGAAGTATGATCTCCATTGTGGCAGCCAAAGCACGGTGCACTTAGCTAAGAATCAAGTCTTCCATATACATACCAAGTATATCGATATAAGGTACCACTTTGTCCGAGACTAGTTGGAGAAAAAGACGATGACATCAATTTGCTGAAGATCAGAACAGAGGAGAACCATGCGGGCATGTTGATTAAGGTTGTATCTGGAGCTAAGTTTAAGAACTGCTAGAACTTGCTCAATGTTGTTTTGAGGTGATATCTCTGGTGGCCCCCAGTTGGGGGCATTGAGGCTTGCTGGAGCCAGGTGAGCCTTGATGTGGGCATTGAGTTCTTCGGAGAAAGTTAAAGGGAACACAAGGTGACTCTTACCGAGGTGGTGCATTGAAGGTCAACTGTGTGATGAATGCCTAAATCTCGATATGGTAGAGATTTTTTAAAATTAGCTCGATTGAGGCACTGAGGATGTATTGAGGATGTGCAAACGAGCTATCTTTTACAGAACTAGCTCACTTGTGCTCTGGATCCCGACTTCTAGCTTTGCACAAATCAAATACAGGATTCCGAGCAAATGGACTCCTTCATGCATGGATTCTCAGGTCAGATGATTGGTGGCTCATAGCTTGGCAACTCTACAGTCCGAGCTTTGGATAACTCAGCTTAGAACTTTGTCAGCTTGGTCTTCAGCTAGGAGTTCGACAGTAAGGAGGGGCCAACCTTAGGATGTAGTGTCCTATTCGAAGTACAGTTGTAATTGGATTAGAACTTCGTTTGAGTCGGTATTCTAGTCAAATAGGAATTCCTTTTCTATTAGAACACCCATTGTACCCTAGGCTATATAAGGGGTGTTTAGGCGAGGGTTTTCTGTGATCGATGTTATTGCGATATTGTGAGTTCTGAGCCAACATTGTTGAGAGCCAACTTTGAGAGATTGTATTGTGAGATTTTGAGATATCTTGAGTGCTTCTTCCTCGTTGGTGGAGGGATAAGATTTATACGTGTTCTCTCTTTCATAATAATGCCCATTGGCATTTCTCAGGCTTGTATTCGGCTAAAGTTGCAATCTTTCATGTGGTTGATTGTGTTCTGCTCATCTTCTTCCCTAACCATGATCGTCGACGGTCCTAGAATTATGTTAATGCACAACAGTCTTATTATCCCTTCTCTCAGGCTCCTCTCTCTTACCAAGATGTATATGCGTAACGAAGAAAGGGATGAATGAAGACTGTGAAATTTTATTAAATGTTGCTTATTTGGTTTTAGAAATACATCAGCCTGAAGGTTGGGAAAATTTATTGATCAAGGAAACAAGTATTGCGAATGTTAGATGAAGAAATGGGGTAGAACGAGCCTATAATAGATACCACAGCAAGTTCTAGTTATTTTTATGATATTGTTTTTCCTTTCACTTCTTTTTTCCCGCTGTGAGTGTTGAACTACGAATGTTTGCAACCACATACAAGGTGATAGAGGCAATATCAAGAAAATAGAATCCACCGTCCGGTAGGGTAAGTGCTTCAGGGGTCCAAAGGCAAAGAGGAGCCGACCCCTTTTCTCCATGGGGTGGATGTAAGGGAACCGATGGAGGAGCTAGGAGATGCAATGTCAACGATGAGCGGATGAACTGACGTCGCTTCAATTTGAATTTGAATCGAAGTATCCGTTGCTGGAGGATGAACCATTGGATTAGGTTGCCAGACAATCTCATTCGTCGAAGGACGTTATAATCTCAACCGTTGAAGCTTTAAGTAAACGAATCTGGGCTCTTGAATTCATGACATGAGTGAGCCCCTATTAGTTCATTTCATAACAATCTGAAGCTTCGTCTCCTCCTTTGCCTTCACCCTTCGTCATTTCAACTTTGCAGAAGTCGAACGCAAGGGCTCTAACAGATTCATTCAGTTGGTCAGTTAGGGATTGGTTGGGCAATATCAGGAAAATTGTATAAATAGAGAAGATGAAGGAAATTGTGATTCATTGGGCGTCTTAAACAAATAAAATCTCTTTGAGATTTTCTTCTACCAATTTTCGCTTTTCTTCTTTTTTTTCTTTTTTTCTTTGACCCTCATTCTTGTAACTGCGATCTATATAACGGGCCAATGATGCGACGGGAAAGACAACAGGAGGATGAGAAGGAGCCAGCTAAGAAACCGAAGGTGGATAGCTCTCCAAAAGTGGTATCAGAGCAGCCATATTCGAGCTGTGAGGAAGAGTTGAATGAATATGGGAATTCCATCGACAAAGATTCTTGGACGGAGAGATTTCAAAGGTTGGAAGAAAATCAGAAGGCACTAAATTTTCGAGTTGAGCATCAATGGGAAATTATGCAGCGTCAAATGGCTCTAAACAATGTTCAGTTCCAAAACATTATAAGTAGACTCGACAACCTCTCCAGGAGTTCTTTACCTATAGTTTCCAAAGCAATGTCACTTTTTGGTCAAGAAGGAGAACATCATGCACATATGAGGAAGGGAATCCTACAATAGCAAAGACTGCCATCCCAAGGGCTTGAGGCCTAAATTTCCATTATTCAAAGGAGTGGATGAAGTAATTCCATTGCTGAATCAAGTGTTACAGATCTTCGTGTATTATAAAACAAATAAAGATACTTGGGTGAGAATATGCGGGTTCTACTTGAAGGAGGAGGTGCTGCAATGGTATGAGTGGGTGAAAATTTATGTGGATGGGTTCTTGGTATGTGATAATTTCAAGAAGGAGATTCTTGCTCGCTTTGGATCGCCAGAGATGGAGAAGACATTTCAAGAATTTTCAAATCTAAAGCAAGAGGCATGGTGTGTGACAACTTGAAGAAATTAGAAAGAGTCTTGAGATTTTTGGACCAATTACCCAATAAATATATTCTTGATAAATTCATTGGCGACCTCAAAGATGAAATACGGTATGATGTCGTGGCAGGGCACCATCAAGATCTTCAGGAAGCAATTTACTTTGCCAAGAATTTCGAGGAGAAATTCCTTTGGTCCCGAAGATTGGCTTGACCAACGTCGTTGATCGGATCCCAGCAAGAATACCCAGTACTTCGGCATCTGTTAAAGATGGAGTTGCTTCCACCTGACTCCAATTTCACAGAAATTGACCCAGAAAGAAATTCAATATAAATGGAGGAACCGTCTCTGTTTTGGTTGTGATAAGAAATGGAGTAGGGACCATAAATGCAAGAAGATATTCATAATGGAATGGTTGTGGGACGATGATGACCCAGGGGTGAATTGAAAGCTGAAGATGACCCTGAGGCTATGGATGAATCATGGCAGGAACAGGCAGAGGAGAGGGATGATGACCGAGCTGCTATTTCATTACATAATATGTGGCATACCAACAGCACACACATTTTGGTTAGAAGGAAGTACCTATGGGAAGTCAGTCCAAGTGTTGGTGGATTCGGGCTTAACACACAGCTTTATCCATCCGAAGCTAGCTAGAGCCTTGGGATTAGAGGTAGAAGACTCAAAAAATTTTAATGCCTAGGTGGTTGATGAGTGAATATTTCATATGGTTTTAATGGAGTTTATCCATGCATTATATCATTCAAACTCCCATTTTAGCGTCACTTCATCATATTTCCATTTCGTTTGACTCTTTGGGTGTTTGTGTACGTTTCAAGTTGAAATCCAGCTTAAATGAGCTAACTGGAGTTAAAGAAGGGAAAGGATGAAACGAGGCTAAGAAATGGAATCAAAAGAAGAAAGAATTGAAGAGAACAAGCTTCACGCGACCGCATGTGGTGACACACGCGATCGTGTCACCAAAATCAAGTCAACTATGGAGCTGGAGTTGAAGATCCACGCGGTCACATGGGATATCCCACACGACCGCATAGAAGAACACAACCAAGAGCCAAGAATATCACCCCACGCGACCGCATGAAACGATCGCATAGGTCAATTATAATGGAGATGAGCCAGATTGACATGACCGTATGGAATTCCATGCGGCCGCGTCATTGCAGAGATTAAATAAAAAGTAGCTCAAGGTTCTGAAGCTCAGGCACTATGCGGTCGCGTGGCCATCACACGCGACCGCGTCAAATCAATAATCTGAAGAGTATGAGGGATGTATTCTTCTCCCAAATCGACACGACCACGTCGATACTCGATGTGGTCAAGTCGGGTCGGGGTTTGCCCGACCTGCTAAGGTTTCCATGGGTTCTATAAAAGGGATTTTGCATCGTTGAAAGAAAGGAGGCGACTATGGACTCAATTTTACCTAGTTTTTCCTCCTTTTCTTGCTTTGTAATTAGTTCTAGTAGTAGAATTAAGTTTAGATTAGCTTTTATTGTGTTTTCTCATGGGTGTAAGCTTGGAATTGACAACTCTTTGTATGCAACCATCGAGATAAGTATTGTTTGCCTTGTCTATTTGTTGTCTATATGTTTTCCTATTATTCTCGGTGATTATCTTTGTTACTATCATTGTTTAATGCTCTTATGTTAATATATGTATTCTTAATGTTTTGTGAGTAGTTTTCATCTAGGGTTTGGTTGATCTTGATTTTGGAATTGAATATGGGTTGAGCCAATTGTTTGGCTATTGAACGATGTTAGGGTTAGGAAATATTGTCAACTTCATGCACCTGTTATGCGACGATGACCTATGACAGTAGGCTTGGTATCACGAGGAATAGACCTATCATAGCAGCACTGAAGTGGGGAGTAAGTGATAATTGGGTTGCCATATCATTGCATCACAGAAGTAGGGGTAGATGGCAACCTGACGAATGACAAAGTGATAACACGAGGGACGAACCTATTATAGTGATCACTCCATATTTTACACCTTTTTTCTGCATGTTTGCATGCCATTTTGATCGCTCAAATCGCGCTTTTCACGATTTTTCGGCAATATTGCGATGTTTTTCACGATTTCTTGTTTTTGTCGAATTTCAGGAGATTTCAAGCGATTTGGAGTGATTCTTAGATGCAACCACTCCGGAGTGTCACCCGTGACTCTCCCGAGGGGAATTTTGCTATTGGAGAGGAGTGGAAGAAGAAAGAACGTCGTAGGAGCGACGAGGGAGCGAAAATATGAAGTTTGGGCATTTTGAGCATGTCACTCGGCCGAGTGAAGGAGTCACTCGGCCGACCATCGAGAGCCCGCTCGACCGGACAAATCGGACACGCAGAAGACTGAGTATCAGCGTGCACTCGGCCGAGCATCGCCAGCCCACTCGGCCGAACCACGGAGACACCACTCGCCCTAGTGGCATCAAGACGACAACAACGAAAATCCCAGACTTACTGTAATTTTACAGTCGATTCCCGAGTTCCGACTCGGCCGAGTGAAGAAGTCCCCTCGGCCGAAGCAAAGAAAGTCACTCGGCCGAGTGACGCCCGAGGAGCCGACCCCCAAAAGTCCGAACTTACTGGAAATTGTCAGGGTTTGTCACTCGGCCGAATGACATTTGTCACTCGGCCGAGTGAGCCGCGCTGCCTGTAGCATAAACTGCGATTTTGAGGCTGCGCAGGGGCATTTTCGTCACAGTTTTTTGGGCGATTTTGGGGGGTATTTAACCCCAGTTTTTAACCTAGTTTGGAGAGATTTTTCAGAACTTTTTGCATCCTTTTTTAGATTACTTTTAGGAGAATAGATTTAGCTTTTAGGGGGGAGAGAAAAGTGTTATTTTTGTTGGATGCTATTGGTTCTTCATTGGTTTGTCTCTCTCCCTATCAAAAACTCCATTTTTATTGATATATTGAATATTGCAATGAATTCTATTGATTTTATTTGTGAATTTCTATTGAATTTTATTATGAATTGTGAGTAGTTTTACCGTCTTAGGGTGTAGGGATGAACCCTATGAACCCAAATTCTAATTTGTGATGAATTGGTGAAATCATTGCTAGAATTGATTAGGGTTAGTTTGGAATTGATTTAATACGAATAGCTAGGGATTCATACCGATTGGGATTTGCAAGAGATTGGATCCCAACTTGATAGGAAGCCCTAGATATTCGAATTGGGTTACAATTGGATTTCTCCGGAATCGGTTTGCAAGAGATTGGACCGAAACTAGGGTTTTCGATTGTAATTCTGTACCAATACCTGTTTGCAAGAGATTGGACGGGTAGGAACTATCCCAACCTAGGTCGTAGCTCGAGTTTGCACGAGAGTGGGCTCGAGATACGATTGAACGATGATGTTGTTCTTCACGCTAGCTTGCCTAGGTTAGGGTTTGCAAGAGATTGGACCCTACCCTAGATTTGCTATAGAGCGGCAATAGCGCGAGAGCATGAGCTTGGTTCTACATTTAGTTGCAACTAGTTCACCAGAATTTCAAGTCTAGCAATTGTGAAACCTACGAATCACAAAGACGAGATACGGTTTGTAGTGGGGATTCCCTACCCCCTAGGCGTCTTTATTGATTTGATATTCATTTTATACAATTGAACGACTGTGACCGCTTTATTGCGAACATTTCTCGACTATTCTTATAGCCAGGTGAATTGAAGAAGACACTGTCATTAGGCCTCCTCGTGTTCGATACCCGCTCGCCACTACACCGTGCGCTTGCGGTAAGACTAGCGAGTCGCGTGCCCGGGTGTGCATCCGGGCTCGGATCAAGTTTTTGGCGCCATTGCCGGGGAGGCAATAGTGTTTGATTCTACCTACCTAGCTATTTTTCTTTTTTGTTCTATTATTTCTATTTTTATTTTACCCTTCCTTTGTGCTAACTATTTCTTTGAAACTCTGTTCTCGCTTGCATGTACACGAGATCCACGGCGAACCCCGAAGAAATACTATACGATCCGGAGATCGAGCGTACATTGAGGAGGATCCGAGCGGAGAAGAGACTCGATACGGAAGGTAATTTTATGACCCATCCTGAGACACCCGAAGAATTGGCGGAGCGAATGGCGAGGATCATTTTCATTAGAGATAGGCTTCGGCCTAAGACTTCTTCCACTACCTCGTCCATAGCCATGCCGGAGTTGGCGGCCGACAAAAATTTCGAGTTGAAGACCGGATTGGTGGTTCTTATGCAACAAGATCCTTTTCATGGAAACTCCCATGAAAACCCTCATTACCACATCCAGCTCTTCCTATCAAAATGTGCCACCTTCCAGATGCCGGGTGTCTCCATAGATGCTATCAGACTGTGCCCCTTCCCCTTCACACTCAAGGACAATGCCTTATATTGGTTGAGGACGCAAGCTGAAGGAATCTTCACCACTTGGGATGAATTGGCGAGTGCCTTCGTCGACAAATTTTACCCGCCCTCCAAGACGGTGAAGATAAGAAGTGCTCTCATGTCCTTCAAGCAAGGACCGCAGGAGACTCTCTATGAGGCATGGGAGCGCTTCAAGGACTTGCAACACCAATGCCCCCACCACAGCATTGAAGATTGGGAGCTTGTCCACAGTTTCTACAATGGACTCCAACCGGGCACAAAACAGATTATTGATGCTACCGCCAACGGAGCCATTTTGTCAAAGACCCCCGATGAAGCTACGACCTTGCTAGAGGAGATGGCCTCCAACAACCAACAATGGGGGGACGAGTGAGGACATTCTTCATCCTCCTTGAAGCCCACGAGTATTTATGAGGCCAAGGCCGTGGCAGAGCTTGCTAGCAAATTTGACTCTCTCCACAAGGTTGTGGAGAGGTTGGAAAAATACATTACCGAGCCACAAGGAGCCCCTACTACATCCGCACCGACAAACCATATGAGTGATTGGCAAGACCAATCCCAAGCCATGTATGTAGGAGGAGAGCAAGGAGAAGGAGCTTTGGAGCAAATTCAGTATGTTGCGGGGAATTCTGGATATTGGGCCAACCCGGCCGCTAGAAACCATCCAGGTTTTTCTTATGCTAATAATGATGGTGCCTTGAACCCCCCGCCTCAACAACCTCCTCAAGCTCGGGCTCCACCACCACCATAACCGAATTATCAACCAAGGGGGCCACCGCAACAAAACTTTCCACCTAGGAACCAAGTGGGACGTTATAGGCCACCCGGGTATAATCAAGGGTGGAGAAATCCCAACCCTCCGCAAGCTCAACCACGTCCAGATTTTGAAGATAAGGTGGAGGAAGTTTATGGCGGAGCAAAGAAAGATTACGCCACGTTGAAGGCGGGACAAGATTCTCTCGCCACCGTCGTCACTCAAATTGGGGAGCAACTTGCGTTGCTCAATAGAAACAACCAACAATTGCCGGCTCAACCCGAGCCAAACCCACGGGGCAACACCGGCCATATCAACGCGGTTGTTGCGGTTACAACAAGAGGTGGGAAGGATACCACTCCCCCCATGACCCAAATCAAGGAACCCATGGTGGAGATCCTAGAAGAAAGCGAGCCGGTAATTGAGGTGGAAAAAGAGAAGGAGCCGCAGGAAGGAGCAAAGTCTAGAGTGGAGGAACCTATTGATGAGCGCCGATTCATGCCACCGGTGCCTTTCCCTCAACGGCTAGCTAGAGCCAAGATCGAGAAGAGGCTAGCCAAGTTCCTCGAATACTTGAGAGGGGTGAGCATCAATATCCCCTTTCTTGATGCCTTAGTGGAAATCCCGTCCTACGCGAAGTTCTTAAAGGACTTGATTACGGGAAGGAAAAGGAAGGAGAAGATTATGCTCGTGGAACAAGGAACGTGGTTCACTAGAAAGGAGAAGGAGCCCGCCAAATTTAAAGATCCCGGAAGTTTCCAGATTCCTTGCACACTCGGAGGCGTCCCCTTACAAAAAACATTGGTTGATTTGGGCGCTAGTGTGAGCCTCATGCCTCTCACTATGTTCCGGAAGTTGAATACCGGCACGGATTTAAAGCCAACCGACATGAGGATTCAACTCGCGGACGGTCGGATAACAAGGCCGGTTGGGATCGCGGAGAATATCCCACTCCAAGTTCCGGGAGGCATATGCTTGCCTTGTGATTTTGTGATCATGGACATCAAGGAAGAGGGTGACACATCGCTCATACTTGGACGCCCATTCCTCGCCACCGCCAGTGTAATCGTCGATGTGCGGAAAGGGACTCTTACCTTGAATGTCGGCAACATTGAAGTCGAGCTCCATATACCAAAGGCTATGAAGCACATGCCGTATCATGAGGAGCTAGATTACTTGGACCTCCTTGATGAGGTCATTGAAGAGGCTATCCCCCACTCCATTGGTGCACTCCATAATGACGGCTTCGAAGAAAGCCAAGATTCGGTCGAAGAAGAGAAGATGGAGGATTCTCCCAATAGCTCCACGACGAATGATGATGGCGACGCTGATGTCGCGAGAATACGGGAGCTTTGCAAGCTCTCGACATTGAAGACTCCAAAGAAAGCTCCACCGATTCGAAGATCGGTGTCACCGGTGAAGTCAAAGACTGGAATAAGCTCAAGCTTGGGGGAGCCATCCCCCAACATTGTTCATGATGAAGGGGCACTGAGGAAGGCCACACACCACCACGATCCAAATCCGAGCGGTCTTCCCGGCAAGTTCGACGGGTGCATCTCATATGCACCCAACATCAAGCGTTAATTGAAAATCCAAAGGGGTCGAGCTCAAGACCTTAAATGAGCGCTTGTCGGAAGGCAACCCGACGGTTTTTGCATTGTCACGCCCCGCTTCCCAAAAATATGGAGGCGAAGCGTGAGAAGGTCCGCTCAGACTTGAAGCTACAAAGCTGCAAGTTCGATAAGCGTCAATCAAATTTAAAACTGCAGGTCCTTGCAACGCGAGCGAAACAAGATAATAATAATGAAATGAGACAAAAGAATAATCTCAGAATATCCATAAATATAAATTCCAACATCGCAGAAAAGCCACCAGGCTAAAAGAAAAAGAGACTAAAGGCCCAAACATGGCCAACAAAAGTACAAAGTACAAACGACGGTGCTACGCACCAATAACTAACAAAAGGCCTAAAACAAAATAAAGCTCAACAAAGACTCAAAGGATGGTCACCGGTGTCCACCAAAATCCTCCTGGCAATCATGGACTCAGACTCAGCGTCAGCAAAACACCACGTACTCAGCAACGGTCTCTGGCTCAGGGTCTAACATGTGACACCCAAAAGAGCAATGGGCACATGTCAGCAAGTCTACAAGAGACTTGTGCAAGGAAACTGAAGGTAGGTAAAAGTAAAGCAACCTAGCAGTTCTAGCATGATGCAATGACATGGCAGTTAAAGTAATGAGTGCAACAAGTAAGGTAAAGTAAAGTAAAGTACGAGCATGGCATTTAAACATGGCATGGATGACAAGTATTGCATGAATCATTCACAAGACAAGTACAAGACAAGAAAAGTAAGCACCTCGTGCACAGGGATTCCGCCTTTTGGCTAGAGTGGCTGCACGGCCAGCTCCTAGCTCAAGTGATCGTTTATCCCTACCCCTCCACGTGTATCGAGCCAGGGCCTTACCCCCGAATGGTAATGCTCGCTTCTGGATCACGAGCCAGGAAGTGTTTTTAACAAGTATGGCATAGGGGTGCACCTAGCCGGTCCAGGGAACCCGGGCATTGGCTTTTGACCAACACATGAGGCCCGTTTCCCCCGGAAGTAGTTTTCAAGGAGTACAAGTTTTGTAGCGTGTGCTACGAATGCAACAATCAACTGGGATGACATGTAAGATGCGATGCATGACAGTTAAAAGTGCGTACAGATAAGGAAAGTAAACGTGATAGTTTAGTATGCATGAACAACAAGTTTAAAGAGTTGGATCTAGCTTCGTTGTCAAGCTAGATCAATTAGGTGACGGATCTAGTTTCGTTTTCAAACTAGATCAAGTAGGCGTCTAGCCAGCTATCATTTCACTGACTAGTCTCTTTTACGCTAGGAACAAGGAAGTGGCCTAAAAACATGGCCCAACACAAGAGTTGGCAAGTTTCACTTGCCTGCAAGCACGACGTCTGAGCACACCGTCCAATGAGTCCAAAATCACAATTATCCGACGTGCACAAGTCCACCGGCCTAAAGTCCATATTATTAATCTTGATTAGTGAATTTAAAACATTTAAAATACTTTAAAAATACTGATTTTAGTCTTGATTAGCATGCAATTGGGTTGGGGGTCCTAGGGGTGCAAAGCGTTACCTCAACACGACGCGAAAGCTACACCGGCGTCGGGTAGCGACGCCGGGGGTTGGAATAAAAGATCGTGCTCCAAGTCCATATTCCAATTAGATTCCTCGCTGGAAATTTCAGAGCAATCAACCGGGCGACGATTCCAGATTCCAAAGCTCGCACGTGCGACGACGGGCTACGACGTGCGACGACGTCATACGCGGCAAGTCGTCGAAGAGAACGCACCTAGGTGGGGCCCACAGTAGTCCTAAGGACCTTTGGGGGACCCACAATAACTCTGGAGAACTTGGGGGGCCCACGGTGGCAAGCGATGCGACGGGTGCGGGGTTGCGACGTTTGCTCTCGGTCGTACTTAGCCAAATGCGGGGATCTCCATCGGTCGCTGCGGGGGAACGGTCTTGGTGCAGCGCTCGGGGCCTTGGTGCGGGGGTTTGGTCGGTCGCTACGGGCGATCGGGTCGGTCGCTGCGGGCGACAAAGCGTTGCCACGTTGCAAGTGTTGCAACGTTGCGGGCTTCGGCGATGGCGGGCGGGCGCCTCGGTCAGGCGCTAGCGGATGCGGGGCGACAAGGCGGGCGCTGAGCGGGGCTTGCAACGGTGCGGAGATGCGGCTGTGAGCGGGGGCGGCCATCGGTCTGACCGAGAGAACTCCTCGGTCGGACACAGCTGAAGCGGGGCGATGGCCGTGCAAGCGAGCGGAGCGGGGGAGCGGGCATTGGCAGCGGTCGGTGCGGGGGTTTTGGGCCCGTTCTCTCGGTCTGAGCTGGGGAAGTTCGTCGCAACGTTGCGACGAATCGTCGCAACGTCAAATTTGGGTTTTGGAAGAGGCTAGGGTTAATTTCTTGTGAAAATAGGTCTTCCTAGGGGTTGTTTATATAGTGTAGGTGGGTTGACTTGGTCTAGGGCTAAATCTAATATGATTAGAAGTTTAAAATAATTTAAAATTTAAATATCAACTTCTCCAACTCACCCAAGGATTTGACTTGGTCCAAATGAGCTGGAAATTGGCTCAAAAATTCTTTAAAACGTTTTAAACTCAAATAAATTTTATTTGGCCGAAAATAATTTATAAATTAATTATTAAAAATAATATAAAACTTGTTAAAAATATTAAAGTGGTCAAATGAACTCCAAAAATTATAAAATAAATATCGGGGTGATTGTGATGACGAATGTGAGCTAACTAAGAAGACGGATCTCAAATTCGACGTCGGACGACGAAACTAAAAATAGAAACGTCTCCCGTCAAGAGTGAGAATCGTCACGTCTCATCGAGTAAGTTTAAATTGTGGAAAAACGACTCGAGGTGTGTCGTTCCAAGGTAGTGCCACTATTTACTACTCTCAGAGACGTTCGCAACGGTATATCACACTAAAGTGTTCACAAACAACAAAGTCTAAGACGAACACGTGCACGGTCAAAAGCACGTGCACGAAAAACGTACAACAAAAAGTGGTCGTTACATCCTCCCCACCTTAGAATAAAGTCCGTCCTCGGACTTTCTAATATATCTAGTCGCTCTAAATACTACCCCAATCAAGTCACATTATATTTCAAACCAGGTATAGTCATTACAAGTGCTCATATACGCACTAGGTAGTCAAACATTAACACTACCAACACATATATATATATATTCACGTACGTCATATACTTATACTTATTATAGTCAGTCAAACTTATACATGTATTTCAATCATATATATATAAACATACATCCCTTATATAACTACTACCTAGTATAAAACAATAGTTCAGATACTCACATAAGGATAGTCTCACACTTAGCCAATACAATCATTGCTCTACCTATATGTAGCTACCTATGCACAAACATCAAGGGTATACTACCCTCTAATAATCCCTAGTATTCATCCAACACCAAACACATCCACACATGTAGTCACACCATACCATTATTAGATCAAGTTCACTATATCTAATATACATATTCACCACTACTATAGTTTCACAATACATAGTCATTCAAATACATGCAAATAGTTCACCATATATTCACATCACGTACGGTCCTATAACTGTATTTACGACACGCCACATATATCATAGTCATCAATGCCTATAACTAAGCACATACTTACCCGTGCATGGTGCATACCCATACACGCTAATATTTCATTTACGCATACCAATCATACCATTACATTACTAGTACATCTGCACACCTAGTTTAGCTAGTACACATATGTTCACACGGGCAAGTCCTTAGTAATTAGCTATACCATAAGACCAACACCTATAACTATATACTGGCGTAGCGACCCACAATCATGTGCGTAGCACAACCAGGCACAAACACTCCTATCACTATACATACATCAAACATTGCTATATTCAAACTACAAACTTACATTCAATATACTTAGAGTATACCCACTCAAGCTTGAGTGAGACTCGGTACATATATCAGAATATTCTATATACGTAACACGACATTTATACCTATACCGATACCACTCCCATATATATACATCTACCAATACAACCATATACATTCCATAAATCAATCACACTTAATATTTAGTCAGGCAATACTCACATATTTAAAACATTTTATATACCATACTAATAACATTACAGACATCAGCACCCACATATTTATAATACACTCCCTAATACATGCATACGTATTCATCGTATAGTCACACACATGTAACACATATATTCATACCATAGCCTACTACCTATAATTAGTATACTAACACATCCATACGTACATAATTAAGATGTGCAATAGTCGTGTATACCTCACGGCATGCACGCATGCAACATCCCGAAAAGCAAGCATTACCAATCAAAATTATAATCCTACTACCATATGCATAACACTTATATACTCAGGCAACAAAACATAACTACTTACATATAAGCACCATATATATCTACCTACGAGCACATACTCACTCGTACTAGTATATAGGTCACTCAATAAGCCTACTCTCTTAACCATACGTACTCTTATTATTATCACTACTAACATACACATAGCTTTACCAATCATTTTATTTCAACCATTATAAGTATCTCTTACTACATACACAACTTAGATATTTCAACGCTAACTCTTATATACACAGGCATCCCTAGTATAGTATAGCTATCCACACAAAAATCTATAACTACTAACACACAACAACTTCATACCATCACGAATAACTCCGAGTATATATATATATATCACTCAATAGGCAACATCAATATACTATGGGAATTCTCATTCAAGCCCACGTACACAACTTAGGTACGTGCACTACGACTACCTCACAAGGTCCAAGGGCCTACTAACAATTAAGGGTTGACACAGACATTGATGGACACTAAAGCCTAAGCAATAGAGGGAGGTCGAGGTCGAGGGCGTGACGAGGGAAGGATCGATAGGCACGAGTTCAGATAGGACGAATACAAGGAGATAGCTTGGTTAGACGAAACATAGACTCAATGGTGATGTTTAGGTCGTGGGAAAGGGAGATGTAGTGATGCTTAAATAGGACACAGAAAGGGAAATAGGGTGAATAGCGTAAGCTAAAATACGTGGATTTTGAAAACTGTCGTTCTTCAAAAGTTGAAATCCCAGTCTGAAAAGAAATATTGGAGGTCGATAAAACGAGTTGTTCAAAATAAGTTTGAGTCGAAAATTCATAATAAGGGAAAATGTTTTTAATGGCTTATCGCAAATCATTAAGAAAGGAAAGTAAATCATTCGCACGGACATTAAAGACGTAATTTTTTGAAAATATTATACGGCAGTAATTTAATATAATGTTGTCAAAAGTTTTTGAAAGTCAAAGAATGAAATAAAGTAACGGAAGGATTTAAACTCATGTTAAATGCTTTCAAAACTTTTAGGCTATGGAAAATCAATATTGAAACTTCTTTTAGAGAAAACAGGATTTGTCAAAAATAAAACTGGTTACACTAAGCTCTTAGCGTACAAGCACAACGAGCCTGATACGGGTACAAAAATAATTGAAATTCAATTTGGTTTAGAAATTTTCTAAAAGCGTGTATGGTGAGCAGAAAGAAAATTATAGTAACTTAGCATAAGAATTATCAAGATCGAATAGTAAATCTTTAAAATCAAATCAGGGAGGGTCTAAAGCAGGAAGAGGTTATGAAAATAGTAATTTTGCAAAAATCTGAAGTGGCGAAAACGACGAGCAGAAACCAACTTGCTGAAAGCTGAAATTCCATGTGTCTTGAAAGTATATTAAAGCAAACACGACGTATCATTCGTATAACACAAATAAGGAGGAAAATTATAAATCGAATTTGGCAAAGCAAAAGTACGGTTCAAAATAAAGTTAATATATGAAGGGGCAACGCATTTACATAAGTACGAAAAATATAAGCTGGAAAAATATTATAAGCTAGAGTTCAAAAATTCCGACAAACGTTTTAAAAAAATTAAATCAATGAAGGAGTATGAAGTATAAGTATTTTAAAATTTTGAACAAGATTAAACTTAGTGGAAGGGAAGTTTGAAAAGTACTTTCAGAAGGTTCAGGTTTTGCAATGGAGATGTTTGAAAATTGACGACGATCGTCATGAGGCGATCTCGTGAATCGAGGCAAGGAAATTAGTCGGATGATCAGAACATACATACGCCTAGGATATGAATCAGGAAAGTCTACGGAAACCCCTACGGTCGACCAACTAAAGATTAAAAACTAAGCGCTAAGACTTCTAAAGGTTAGACGGTAATGAAATGCGTTCAGCCCGGTCCGAAATCGATGAACCCAAGCGAACGACCGAAGGAAAATCTAGAAGTCTAATATGGTCAGGGTTAGGCAAGGACCACTAAGGTAACTCCTACGACAATTTAATCAATTGCTGGCAGGGAGTCTAACTAACAAACAGAGGCCTCTAACTAACAAGCACAGGCGTCTAACTAAGTCTTCTTATCACCTAGTGTCATAAGAAAACGACTAAACTCAGGGCTTATTACTCGGATGTTGCAATTTATTTAATGGACATTCTGTTATTATCGTTGTTCCGCTAATTCGCAATTGCAAGACGAACCTGCATGGGCCACCAACAAAACCTGTCACGCCCCGCTTCCCAAAAATATGGAGGCGAAGCGTGAGAAGGTCCGCTCAGACTTGAAGCTACAAAGCTGCAAGTCCGATAAGCGTCAATCAAATTTAAAACTGCAGGTCCTTGCAACGCGAGCGAAACAAGATAATAATAATGAAATGAGACAAAAGAATAATCTCAGAATATCCATAAATATAAATTCCAACATCGCAGAAAAGCCACCAGGCTAAAAGAAAAAGAGACTAAAGGCCCAAACATGGCCAACAAAAGTACAAAGTACAAACGACGGTGCTACGCACCAATAACTAACAAAAGGCCTAAAACAAAATAAAGCTCAACAAAGACTCAAAGAATGGTCACCGGTGTCCACCAAAATCCTCCTGGCAATCATGGACTCAGACTCATCGTCAGCAAAACACCACGTACTCAACAACGGTCTCTGGCTCAGGGTCTAACATGTGAACCCAAAAGAGCAATGGGCACATGTCAGCAAGTCTACAAGAGACTTGTGCAAGGAAACTGAAGGTAGGTAAAAGTAAAGAAACCTAGCAGTTCTAGCATGATGCAATGACATGGCAGTTAAAGTAATGAGTGCAACAGGTAAGGTAAAGTAAAGTAAAGTACGAGCATGGCATTTAAACATGGCATGGATGACAAGTATTGCATGAATCATTCACAAGACAAGTACAAGACAAGAAAAGTAAGCACCTCGTGCACAGGGATTCCGCCTTTTGGCTAGAGTGGCTGCACGGCCAGCTCCTAGCTCAAGTGATCGTTTATCCCTACCCCTCCACGTGTATCGAGCCAGGGCCTTACCCCCGAACGGTAATGCTCGCTTCTGGATCACGAGCCAGGAAGTGTTTTTAACAAGTATGGCATAGGGGTGCACCTAGCCGGTCCAGGGAACCCGGGCATTGGCTTTTGACCAACACATGAGGCCAGTTTCCCCCAGAAGTAGTTTTCAAGGAGTACAAGTTTTGTAGCGTGTGCTACGAATGCAACAATCAACTGGGATGACATGTAAGATGCGATGCATGACAGTTAAAAGTGCGTATAGATAAGGAAAGTAAACGTGACAGTTTAGTATGCATGAACAACAAGTTTAAAGAGTTGGATCTAGCTTCGTTGTCAAGCTAGATCAATTAGGTGACGGATCTAGTTTCGTTGTCAAACTAGATCAAGTAGGCGTATAGCCAGCTATCATTTCACTGACTAGTCTCTTTTACGCTAGGAACAAGGAAGTGGCCTAAAAACATGGCCCTACACAAGAGTTGGCAAGTTTCACTTGCCTGCAAGCACGACGTCTGAGCACACCGTCCAATGAGTCCAAAATCACAATTATCCGACGTGCACAAGTCCACCGGCCTAAAGTCCATATTATTAATCTTGATTAGTGAATTTAAAACATTTAAAATACTTTAAAAATACTGATTTTAGTCTTGATTAGCATGCAATTAGGTTGGGGGTCCTAGGGGTGCAAAGCGTTACCTCAACACGACGCGAAAGCTACACCGGCGTCGGGTAACGACGCCGGGGGTTGGAATAAAAGATCGTGCTCCAAGTCCATATTCCAATTAGATTCCTCGCTGGAAATTTCAGAGCAATCAACCGGGGCGACGATTCCAGATTCCAAAGCTCGCACGTGCGACGACGGGCTACGACGTGCGACGACGTCATACACGGCAAGTCGTCGAAGAGAACGCACCTAGGTGGGGCCCACAGTAGTCCTAGGGACCTTTGGGGGACCCACAATAACTCTGGAGAACTTGGGGGGCCCACGGTGGCAAGCGATGCGACGGGTGCAGGGTTGCGACGTTTGCTCTCGGTCGTACTTAGCCAAATGCGGGGATCTCCATCGGTCGCTGCAGGGGAACGGGCTTGGTGCAGCGCTCGGGGCCTTGGTGCGGGGGTTTGGTCGGTCGCTGCGGGCGATCGGGTCGGTCGCTGCAGGCGACAAAGCGTTGCAACGTTGCAAGTGTTGCAACATTGTGGGCTTCGGCGATGGCGGGCGGGCGCCTCGGTCAGGCGCTAGCGGATGCGGGGCGACAAGGTGGGCGCTGAGCGGGGCTTGCAACGGTGCGGAGATGCGGCTGTGAGCGGGGGCGGCCATCGGTCTGACCGAGAGAACTCCTCGGTCGGACACAGCTGAAGCGGGGCGATGGCCGTGCAAGCGAGCGGAGCGGGGGAGCGGGCATTGGCAGCGGTCGGTGCGGGGGTTTTGGGCCCGTTCTCTCGGTCTCAGCGGGGGAAGTTCGTCGCAACGTTGCGACGAATCGTCGCAACGTCAAATTTGGGTTTTGGAAGAGGCTAGGGTTTATTTCTTGCGAAAATAGGTCTTCCTAGGGGTTGTTTATATAGTGTAGGTGGGTTGACTTGGTCTAGGGCTAAATCTAATAGGATTAGAAGTTTAAAATAATTTAAAATTTAAATATCAACTTCTCCAACTCACCCAAGGATTTGACTTGGTCCAAATGAGCTGGAAATTGGCTCAAAAATTTTTTAAAATGTTATAAACTCAAATAAATTTTATTTGGCCGAAAATAATTTATAAATTAATTATTAAAAATAATATAAAACTTGTTAAAAATATTAAAGCGGTCAAATGAACTCCAAAAATTATAAAATAAATATCGGGGTGATCGTGATGACGAATGTGAGCTAACTAAGAAGACGGATCTCAAATTCGACGTCAGACGACGAAACTAAAAATAGAAACGTCTCCCGTCAAGAGTGAGAATCGTCACGTCTCATCGAGTAAGTTTAAATTGTGGAAAAACGACTCGAGGTGTGTCGTTCCAAGGTAGTGCCACTATTTACTACTCTCAGAGACGTTCGCAACGGCATATCACACTAAAGTGTTCACAAACAACAAAGTCTAAGACGAACACGTGCACGGTCAAAAGCACGTGCACGAAAAACGTACAACGAAAAGTGGTCGTTACATGCATTCTTTTTATTTTGGTTTTTATTTTTGTTTTAGACTTTATTAGTGTTTTGAGTCTTTTTGCCCTTAAAAAATCGTGACAACTGGTCTTAATTTCTATGACAAAAGAGGAGAAAAGGATATCTCTCATATGGAGGAAAATAGATGCAAGGAAGAGCGCTCCAGGAATGCGCTCAGGCCTTGGGAGGAGGAAGAAACCAACTGGAGGAAGAAAAACAGAGAGTAGAGTGAAAACGGAGCCCCGAAGCAGAAAACATCATGTCACTCGGCCGAGTATCATATGTGACTCGGCCGAGCAAAGGACCCCATTCGGCCGAGTGGGGTACCAACAAGGGAAGTCTGCTGAACCCAACTCTCTGTCTTTTTTGTGCATTTCGAATTAACTGTCACTTGACCGAGTACGTTTAGTCACTCGGCCGAGGGAAACGGATACCCTCCTAGCTTGAATAATTCCGAGTAGCTTGTGCCACTCGACCGAAGGAGTTTTCTCCCTTTGGCCGAGTGAACAGAAGCCACTCGGCCGAGTCGTAAGTGGCAGGGAGAAATTTGGACTCATTTTTTCATTACGTCACTCGACCGAGCAACATAGTCACTCGGCCGAGTCGTAACTACCCCTATATATATCACGCAGGCTCGGTGCGAATTTCAACGCAGCTATTCCCAAATCTCGCCCGAGCCCCCACGACCTTTCAACTCCCTCGCCCGCGACCGCACTCCCCTCGACCGATTCACCTCGCCGCCGGCCCGATCGGCCGACCACCGCCGGCGATCGTCCGACCGCCGACGCCCCAACTCCGGCGACACCCCCCCGCCGCCGGCTGACCCCGGTTTGCTCCCAAACGCCGTTTTTCTCCTATTTTTCTCGATCCGTAGACCCGTTGTGCCCAAAAATCAAATTAAATTGTTTATCTATCTATTATACCCCATCTCCCCCATGTATTTTGAATATTACCTGCTGATATCGTTGTTTGCTTTGCAGGCTATCTTGGGGGAGCTTAGGGGAGCTTCAGGATGCGTTTTTAGCTTTGCAGAGGCGGCGCTCTTCGCACGCACTTATTGGCTTGCACTCACGGCATGTACAGGTACACTCGTTCCCTTTATTGCGCACGCCGCATTATATTTTATTTGGGTGAGCACTCACGGCACACATGCCGCCCCGCACTAGGCCACGCACGCGGGGAGCCTCTTCCAAGCAGAAGAGGACCGATGATGCCGGTCCCTCTCATGCTAGGGAGGACTCCCATCCACATAGCCCGCCATAGCCGCTTCCCGCTGATCCTGTCCCACCACCGGCTCCCGTTGTCGGGCCGATGGGGATCACGTTCAGAGACGACGCACAGCGTGTCCGATTTGAGCGTATCACCCAGCGATCTATGGTTCCCTCTAGGTTCGCACACTTAGCAGACCTGGACCGCCTAGGGGTGCTAGAGGGGATGCTCACATTGTACCACAACGTGGGTTGGCGCGATTTTTTGTCAGTGTCGGCTGACACCTACGTCCGTCCGACACTTGAGGTACTTAGCTCGATGCCCGGACCCCTGGAGGATGCACATTTCGCCTCATGGATCGAGAGTGCGAGGTCACTCTCGACATGCTTCGTGCATTCTTCCAGTGGCCCGATGTCCCCGTTCCCGACCGAGCCTACGCACCCACTCACATCCCACCACCATCTTTTGACACTTCCACGTTCTGGACACGTATCACGGGCTCCCACCATGGCTTTGAACCTAGTAGGGCCAAGGCCTCAATGATCCTATACCCCTGCCTCCGCATAGCCCAGCGCCTCATGGCGACCACCTTCTTGGCGAGGTACGAGCCTGGGACGATGTCTACGCCTGAGCTCTATATTCTCTACGCGATGACTCGCCCCAGAGTCCTCGATAGGGATAGTGATGACATAGTCCCCGCCGTAGAGATTGATATTGCTAGCTGGTTTTTAGACCGCATCATCATTTCGGTGGGCACTCGCTCACCGATTTGCTGCGACGGTCTGATCACTCTGCTAGCCCTGATGACCGGCGTGGACCTTCCTGCTGACCTTACACGAGCCCCGGGCCCCACTGCACTCTCGATAGACGTCATGGCCTGGATGAAGATGCTTCGTCCCCACGGCCAGCGGCACTGGGTGTGGTTGCATGGTCCTTTTAGTGCCGATTACATGATCCTCCCGAGCCTAGCTCGGACACATATAGCACCAGTCCACGAGGATTGGATCCCAGTGATGGATCTCCTCATCCCAGCTGCTTACGTTCTTGAGGCTGAAGGCACTGAGCAGGCACCCCCTGCACACCCTGCACCACCTGCTGACCCCGTGATCCCTCAGCCCGAGCCTGCACTTCCTGCACCTCCCGGCACTTCTGTCCCCACTTCTGCCAGTGCCGGGAGTACCGTTGCTGAGCCGTCCACCACGTCCACCACCACCCCCACCACTGTTGTGCCTATCTCGGTTGAGCCTATTTCTTCACTTCTTCCCGAGCGTCCACCCACCATACTAGAGAGCGGCGAGCCTTCCTTCGCTGCCGTCGTGGGGACCCTATCCGGTTTGATGTCCGCTGGGGTGTCACCTTTTGGTCCTTACACTTTCTCCACAGTGGTCGACCCTTCTGTCTCCACCGCAGCTGTCCTATCCGAGAGTGTCGTGACGTCTGTCCTCACACCTGTGTCACTGACCTCTCTTGCTGCCTCGTCGCCGATGTTTTCTTCCACCACCACTGCTGCTGCCTCCTCGTCCCAGCTTGCGTCCCAGCCTCGCACTGAGGCTGGGCATCCACTAGTGAGTACAGCACCTTTTTCGCACCTACCTACTTGCCCGATCACTTACACTACCCGTATCAGACAGCCCCGACCTTCACAGCCTAGACCTGTCTGTCCCTCCGCTCCACCACCCCCTGACGCCTTAGTTCAGAGCATTCATGCTCTTGAGGGGGCGGTGAGTGTACTCAGGGGCGATTTTAGGGCTCTCTCTGCCGCGGTCAGTTCCATGGAGACCCGCGTCGCCATGCTTCCCGATATTCAGGCTTGCCTGAATCAGATCCTAGCGCGACTGCCTCCACTACACCCACCCACCCAGCAGACACGTCCTGAAGGATCCTGTCAAAACAACATTAGGATCGATTAATGAAGTTGAGACTTACGCTTGCGTACGCGGCACCGTAATCTCGGAACTTCGCCCTCGGATTCGCCACAACGGTCGATACTTCGTCACGGAGGATCGAAGCAGAGTTTCACCGCCTAAATCTCTAACTAGAAGAGGATTTTAATGGAAGGGAGAAGAAGAACATAAGGATGCCTTATGCAAACTTATGGCATGGAAAGTGTGTATGAATGCCTTACCCTTGGGTCCTATTTATAGGCTTTAGGTGTAGTTATTGTAGGAAATAACTAAATATAAGCTTATTAGCCTATATTAGCACATTCATTTATCTTCTTCTTTATCCACTTATCAAATGCCATTTTGCACTTATAAAGTGGCTTTTTCCACTTATCGAGTGGCTTTTTCCACTTATCGAGTGGTCCTTTTCACACGAGAAAAGGTTCCCTTCGTGCACGCCTTCGTGCACGCGACATCTGAGGTCCGTATACCCTCATACATCCCCTCATGGGTGTATTTATGTCGTACATATCCAATATCTCCCACTCACACTTGAGGGGATTGTAAGGAAACTTATTTTCCTCTAACTCTTCTGTTTGTCATACCGAGAAATAGGCCGTGTGACCGTCATGCGCATAGAGTCCGCTGTTGTGCACTTGTTAGAGATACACAACACTCCTCAAGGTGCAAAGTTGAGTAGATCAACGCATGCTTTAACCTAGATTATTTCTTCACATTTCTTATACTTTATATTCAACAATTGAATCCCATCTGGATTACAATTGTTTGGCCAGCTTTGAATCTCTAAAGTCCAAATGTGAATATGAAATTAATCTTCCTCTTCTTGCGATCCTTTTGATCTTGACTTGACTCGCTTTTCTAACATGCCCCGCCGGACCGAATTAACCATAGTCCATAAGCAACATGCTAAGATAGCAATCACCCAGTCAAATCTTAAGGAACCAATTAGAGTCCATAAGGGTAATGAGTTAAGACCCATGTGGTCTTTGGGTCTCACATAATAGTAAACTTATTTACTATTCTAACCCAATGGTCAAAAATGCATACGTAGTATGAATACGTATTACAACATCGCTCCTTTCCCAGGGAGTGTATGTCTCAATGATGTTGTAAGGATGATGATCAGACACCACAATGTCTGACTTTGAGTCTCTTTTTCTACTTAAATAATCCTTTTGACTCACATCCCGCATTTAGACAGATAGGATTTCAAAATCCTCTTAGATCTTCTGTAAGCATCCATATGATGCAGATCTTTCATGCGACCATTTTGTTTAAGTCATGACTCTAAATCATTCGTCTGATGATTTTGACTTTAAACAGGTCTCATCTCTATTCTATCCGTCTGATAGAATAAGGCGGTTGCTCATGTGAGAGAGCCAACCTCAATCTGTCCGACATACTAGAAAGTATAGCTGAGATTTCAAAAATGTACACAAACATTTCTCAAGAAATTCATATGCAATGTTTGAAAAAGAACTTATTCTTTTATTAAATTTGATCATTTACAGATATGGGAATTTATATTGGTACAACTCAGCTCTTACGCAATCCTTGAGATGATAAGTGTTTGTAAAACACATCTCTGGGGATCGCCTTCGTAAGCGGATCCGCTACCATCTCATGCGTAGATATGTACCTTATGTCTACCTTCTTGGTCTTATCATAGTCTTTTGCAAGTCTGCAGTTCCTTTAAGATACTGCATTATCCTCTTAACCGCTTTCCAGTGTTCTTGCCCTGGGTTGGATTGGTAACGACCTACCATTCCAACGGCAAAACAGATGTCCGGTCTTTTACACATCATAGCGTACATAAGACTACCAACTGCACTGGAATATGGAACTTTTTCCATAATCTCTTTCTCCTTTTGGTTCTTAGGACATGATTTCAGACATAAATTATCGCTTTTGCTTATAGGAGTATCAATGGACTTGCAGTCCTGTATATTAAATCGTTCTAGAACCTTCTTTATATAAGTCTCCTGTGAAAGAGAAAGAAGTTTCTTCGAACGATTCCTTGAAATCTTAACTCCAAGGATATATGCGGCTTCTCCCATGTCTTTCATCTCAAAAACTGATGAAAGCCCAGCCTTGATATCCATCATAAAGCCCTTGTCATTTCCGGCTATTAAAATGTCATCTACATATAGAGACATGATAACATACTTGCTTTTAATCCTCTTGATATATACGTAGTTATCTTCATCAAGCATGGTAAAACCATTTGATAAGACAACTTCTTGAAATCGTATATACCATTGCCTCGAGGATTGTTTAAGACCATATATGGATTTAAGAAGTTTACAAACCTTATGTTCGTTTCCTTCTTTTACAAACCCTGTTGGTTGTTCCATATAGATCTCCTCGTCCAATTCTCCATTGAGAAAGGCAGTCTTTACATCTATTTGATGTAATTCGAGGTCTAAGCAAGCTACCATTGCCAGAATCAAGCGAATCGAGGTAAAACGAACAACAGGTGAGAAGGTCTCTTCGTAGTCTATCCCTTTCTGTTGCGTAAAACCTTTTGCGACAAGGCGAGCTTTATATCTGTCAATAGAGCCATCAGCCTTATGCTTGATCTTGAGAACCCATTTATTCCCAATAGCTCTTTGTCCTCTGGGTAAGTCAACTAAGTCCCAGACTTGGTTAACTTTCATGGATTCTAACTCCTCTTACATCGCTTCCATCCATTTGTCTTTAGCAGGGCAAGATACGGCCTGTTTGAAAGTAGCAGGCTCGTCATCTTCTTGTAGTAAAGTCATAAAGGTTTGCAGAAATTCATCCTCAAATCTTAGAGGATCCAACCTTGTACGACTACTACGTCGTATTTGAGATTCTTCAAGTCCTTGTTGACTCGAATTTAGATCAATTCTAATATCACTCCCACTTGGAATGTCGTTAGAATTGCACCCACTTGGATCATTATTCCCGTATGGAATAGGAAAATCATCATTCGTATAATCCATTGGTGAAGGTTGAAACGTATTTTCGTTTTCACCAAGAATTCTCCCACTCGAATGAGGTAATCCTTCTTGATCATAAATCTCAAATAGAGATAAGTTCTGACTTATCTTGCCCTGTCTTGGAAACTCGTTTTCCAAGAAAGTGACATCCCTCGACTCAAACTCAATTAGCCCACCATTGTATTCTTGACTAACAAAAACATAACCTTTGGAGTTTTCTGCGTATCGTATAAAGATACATTTCCTTCCCCTTGGCCCAAGTTTGCCATACTTATGGGAGGAAATATGTGCATAGGATGCACAACCCCAAGGTTTCAAAATGTTTAAGTCAGAAGACCTTTGGTTCCACTACTCATAAGGAGTGGAGCTAACTGATTTCGAGGGTACGCGGTTTAAAATGAAAGCGGCCGTCAATAATGCATCACCCAAAAGGTGATTGGCAAGTTAGCTTGTGCCATCATTGAACGGACCATTTCCATTAAAGTCCTATTTCTCCTTTCTGCATCACCGTTTTGTTGAGGAGTATAAGGCATAGTTACCTGATGTACTATGCCTTTTTCATCACAAATTTCCTTAAAACTTGTTGATTGATATTCACCGCCCCTATCGGTTCGCAAGACCTTAATCTTGCGATCTAATTGATTCTCCACTAAACTCATATAGTTTTTAAAGCAAGCCAATGCTTCACTTTTGTGGGATATCAAATAGATATGTCCGAATCGGGTGAAATCATCAAAAAAAGTGATGAAATAGGACTTCCCACGTCTTGTCTTGACATTCATCGGACCACATATGTCCGAATGGATAAGCTGTAATGGAACCTCGGACTTTGTGCCGGTTCCAAACGGCTTGCGACAAGATTTCCCCACTAGGAAATGTTCGCAGGTCGACATTTCAACCTTTGAAACATTGGATAGAAGGCCACGTTTGGCAAGTCTATCCATACGCGTTGGTCCAATATGACCAAGCTTTGTGTGCCAACAAATCACATCGACTCATAAGTCTTAGAATTTGTAATAAGGAAATTTTCATTACACGAGGAATCATACATTGTACTTATTACAATAAATCTTTTAAATACAAACCCAGTACCAATAAAGGAATTATTACAAAACAAGTCCACTTTACAATTTTGAAAGAACCAGCTATAACCAAGACCCATCAACATGACCACAGATATAATATTCCTTCGAATATCTGGAGCGAAGAGGACATCATGAAGTAGGAGAGTGCGGCCGTTGTCCAAGACTAGCTTGCAAGTCCCAACGCCTTTCACTTCAACACGTGTGTTGTTTCCTACCCACTTCGTTCCTTGGGGTATCCGGTGATACTCTATGAAGGACCGTCTGTCCCTTGCTATGTGGTCGGTGGCACCTGAAACAATTATCCAAAATGGATTAGATTCCACAAGAAATATTGAACTAGAAACACATATGTAACTAGTATTACAAGTTACCTCGTCACTTCCACTCGTACACGAACGAGCATAGTGACCGAACTTGTTGCACTTGAAGCACTTGATCCTCTTCAAGTCTTTCTTCTTGTGCCATTTCTTGTGCCCACTCTTATGTTTGGGTTTCTTGGTAGACTGAGGTTGCTTATTACGTTCATTAGTAGACTTCAAACGATCTTTCCGTTTCTTTCCCCCTGTGAGGAACTAGCAACCATGTGCACTTCTGCACTAGGCTTGGCAGCCGCAAGCCGCTCTTCCTCTAATTCGAGGTGCTTGGAAACATCGCTGAAGGTCTTGATGCTCTCATTGTGAGTGAGATGCATCTTCATTTGGTCCCACCCATTTGGTAGGGAACGTATGACTGCTTGGATTTGTTGCTCATCAGTGAGCACATGACCTGCGTCCTTTAACTCTGAGATTTGATTTGCCATGTGTCACAGATGTTTTCCCATGGAATGATCTGGACGTTTCTTGTATGAATCAAATCTTATAGTTAAGGCGCGAAGTTTTGACACCGATGTGCCACCAAACTTCTCCTCTAGCTTGGACCATATGTCCATGGCTAGGTCATGCTCTCGGAAGATGCGCATTATGTCATCGGCCATACTGCTCAATAACGTAATGCGAGCTATCTTATTCTTCCGAGACCAAGCATCAAAAGCTTCCTTGTCTCGTCTGTATTGGGCCGTAGTGCCCAACTCGGGTTCAATCATTACGTTCTTTAGAGTTTCGAGCACTTCTTGCTCCTCTAAAACGTATTGTATCTTGATGGACCAAAGTTTGTAATTATCGCCGTTGAGTTTTTCACCTCTGTTTAACTCAGCGACGATATTCTTTGAAGCGGAAGACATTTTACTTTTAAAATGCGGCAAAAGACACAAAACCAAAGGTTTGATCAAAAACATTGCATTGAAAATTTCTTAAAATATAATTCCCATTTGAAGTGATAATAGAATATCCCATTTGGATAGTTCTAAATTCAACTCCCACTTGGAATGATATTTATAATTTGATAAGTTACTTTCGAAAAATATTGAAGATGTTGTTATAGAATCGAAAAGGTTTCTACGATTCCAATCACCATCTAGAACAATCCTTCAATATTTCCCCCTCACTTATCAAACGATAGTACTCTTATAGTACTTCGCAGCGGAAAAGTGTTTTTGAAAACGTATTTTTCAAAAAATATTTTGCAAACGTATTTTGCAGTATTTTGAAAACGTATTTTTCAAATGCATTTTGCAAAAGTATTTTGCAAGGCCTATACCCCATTATAGGGTGTTATAGCCAAAACATTTCGACAATTTCCCCGGCCATTATCGGGGTCGTGCCGTGGCAAGGCCGAATTCATCTTCCTTTTGAAGTGAGAGTTGCCATCGCAACTTGGCCAAAGCCGGATCCCCCCTTGGGAAAAAAAATGCGATATTCCAACTTAGTACCCTTATGATACTAGTGAAATGTACGATAATCCCTGGCCATTTACCGGGATAAGTCGTACTTGTACCAAGGCCAGATCCCCCTTTGGGGATTTTTCTGCAAGCCATCGTCGCCGGCTCCCGTATGGATCCAAGCGTTCCCCCCTTATTGGAGAATTTTACCGCAGATGACTGCCGTCGGCCCCATATGGGCTAGGCTTGTAGGTTGCCGGGGCCGAAACCATTTTCAAGGCCTCTGGCTAAATTGGTCTACCAATAATCCCGAATTGGTCGACCAATACCGACCAATCAGTTATTTGGCACCCCCTTGGCCAGGGCCTCTGCCCTGGCCGGGGCTGGCCAAGGGCCTCTGCCCTGGCAGGCCAGGGGCCCTGGCCGGCCAGGGGCCCTGGCCCCTCGGCCAGGGCCTCTGCCCTGGCCTCTGCCAGGGCCGGCCATGGCCCTGGCAGAGGCCAGGGTGTCGGCCCTGGCCCCTGCCAGGGCCGGCCAGGCAGGCCCCTGGCCTTGGCCGAGGCCGGCCAGGGCCCCCTGGCCCTGGCCTGGTCTCGGCTAGGCCTGGCCTTGGCCACGGCCAGGGCTCCCTGGCCATGGCCGGGGCCGGCCATGGCCGGCCCTGGCCTGGCTGGGGCCGGGGCCGGGGCCGGCCGGCCATGGCCATGGCCTAGGCCGGCCATGGCCCTTTGGCCATGGCCAGTCTCCCCCCTAGCATGGGGTGGCCGCATGCACTCCTCCCCCTCGACGGGGTGGTCGTGGTGGTTTTTGGCCGTAGCCAACCCCCTCTGCATGAGGAGGGGGGATGCGTTGCCTCCATAGCCCATTTGGCCATGGTGATCATGCACCAAAAGTCATCTTCTCTGATGTAGATAACTACCATCATCTTCCTCGATGAAGCACCCGTTCGTCGAGAAAGTAGTTATTCTCTAATGGCCGTGTGCCAAAAATGAAAAATAACACACTTTAAAGTTCGTAAACTACGCGCTCCACATGAAGAGAGTTCACATTCCCTATGAATGGAGACTCGGCATCCATGAAGAGTGCGAGCTTGACGACGTGAACGGTCGGTTCTTCCCATCACGGAGAGTTCCTGCCATATTCGTAATGGTAGGAGACCCTAACGTGAAAAGAACAACCGCTGCGTTCTCTCAGTCACGAAGCGTTCCTACCATATCCGTAATGGTAGGATACCCATTCGTGAAAAAGACAACGCCTCGTTCATCGGTTCGACGGGGCGGCGGTTTGTCCGGGGCGAACCCGTATGGCTCTGATACCAATGAAGGATCCTGTCAAAACAATGTTAGGATCGATAAATGAAGTTGAGACTTACGCTTGCGTACGCGGCACCGTAATCTCGGAACTTCGCCCTCGGATTCGCCACAACGGTCGATACTTCGTCACGGAGGATCGAAGCAGAGTTTCACCGCCTAAATCTCTAACTAAAAGAGGATTTTAATGGAAGGGAGAAGAAGAACATAAGGATGCCTTATGCAAACTTATGGCATGGAAAGTGTGTATGAATGCCTTACCCTTGGGTCCTATTTATAGGCTTTAGGGGTAGTTATTGTAGGAAATAACTAAATATAAGCTTATTAGCCTATATTAGCACATTCATTTATCTTCTTCTTTATCCACTTATCAAGTGCCATTTTGCACTTATAAAGTGGCTTTTTCCACTTATCGAGTGGCTTTTTCCACTTATCGAGTGGTCCTTTTCACACGAGAAAAGGTTCCCTTCGCGCACGCCTTCGTGCACGCGACATCTGAGGTCCGTATACCCTCATACATCCCCTCATGGGTGTATTTATGTCGTCCATATCCAACACATCCACCCCCACCCCCACCCCCACCTCCACCTCCGCCACAGGACAGAGATGGTGCAGCACCACCAGCTTAGGCACACCCTTGATGCCATTGATCTTTTTTGTCGTTATGCTGCCCATTCTCTGCTGGTCATGTCGATATATTTTTGCCCCCCCTCCTCCCCTCACTATTTTGACCCCTATTCAGATCACATCAGTCTATATCTTTTTGGGAGAGAGGGAGAGTTAGTTTTGGTGACACATATCTGCATCACTCCCATCTTTGCATGCATCATTCACATCATCATATTTTCTTTTTATTTTTACCTTTTTTTATCATGCATGCATCCTCACCCTCCCCATCCATTTCCCGTCTCTCGGTGTGCCACACTTTGCACATTGAGGACACTGTGCACTTTAGCTTGGAGGAGTGAGTTCTCACATTTTTGCTTTCATCACCTTTATTTTTAATTTTTTCACGTTTTTCCGCTTTTGCACCCATTTTTCATCACTTTTTCATTTTTTTACCATGCATCACGTTTTTCTTATTTTCTTTGTGTGCCGCATTGTAAATAGTCATGTTTTCCTTTATCTTTATTTCTTTCATCCTTTACTAGAGATGATTTTTCTGTGATGACGATGACGTGTTGTTAGCTTTTCTCTATATGCGTGCTAATTTTGTCATGTCATAGCTTTTGTTTCTGATATCATATGCTATGTCCTGTTTTGCATTTAGAAATAGTAACCCACCTCTTTTTCCGTATGAAAATGGATGAAATTCTATTATTAGCTGATGTCTGATGGTTCATATGTATGCTATCGTAGAAAACACACCAAGATTCATGCATTGATGCTTATATCTGGAGTACTGCTTTCTTTTCTCATATCACTTCTTATTGCATGATTTGTACGCTTCACTTCAGGTTGATTGAATGTTTGCTAGCATTGATATATCTGGATTAGTTTACTTTTTGAGATCAAACTGAGTAGATTAGATTACTCTGCTGAAGTTGTCATGCACGTCCTATAGAGTGAACCGAGAGATACATTTATTTCTTTCTCCACATATCTTGAACATTATTTCTCTATTTTAAATTCATTGGTGAATCTCCCCTTAGCAATTCTATTATTGGCATTCCCTCGTTATTATATCACATGCTCCAAATTCCCCAAAACCCAAAGAAAAAAATACTCGTATATCCTTCTCTTTGATTTGGGATCATTTGTGTATATATGTTATTCAAAAAAAAGAAGAAAAATAAAAATAAAAAGATTTGAGAATAAGAAAAGAAAAGAGAAAAGAAGTTCGAAAACGATCCCATCTCATATCCTTTCTCTCTTTCTTCCCTCTTTTGCTTTTATTTTTGTTTTCTTTGACTTTTGGAGCTTCATAAGAAACGGGAATGTAAATATTGTTTTGTATATGCCACCACGCTTATGGATAAGCTTGGGGGAGAGGATCCAATGATGTGTGAGAGAGTGGATACTTGACGGTGCATGTCAACCTAGGCTAAGTAATATTTTATACTCGGTGAGATTGCTTAAAGTTTTACGAAATCCAGAAATCTACGCTTAGCATTCATTTCATGATAATCAAACTTTTCTATTCTTACTACTGATATCTCTTATACTCCTTATAGAAAGCATTCAATTGAAAAGTGTGTGATCGACGATATTGTATATCGCTTTAGATGCTTCAGACGATGCTAATTCTAGAATTATTCCATTTTTCATGCTATATTGACATTCTTGGGTTTTTTATTTTCAAATGCACATTTATGCTATGATATCGAGATAAAAGTCTTTGACATGTGTTTTACATTCGATGCGTGCTATATGAGTAAGCAAAACCCACGTCCTGAGAAAAATGATCAAGCAACTTCCCTTTTCATTTTCTACTTTGTTTTTCGTTTTTCATTTTCCGCCTTTCCATCGTTTCTATTTTTCTTTATCCACCGGGCTCGCTTTTTACTCATCTTCCTCGAGGACGAGTAAGAGGTAAGCTTGGGGGATTTTGATCACTCCATATTTTATACCTTTTTTCTGCATGTTTGCAAGGTGTGTGAGTAGCAAGAGGCATTTCATTGGCGACCAATTACCCAATAAATATGGAGAAGCCAGAGATGGAGAAGCCATTTCAAGAATTTTCAAATCTAAAGCAAGAGGCATGGTGTGTGAGTACTTGAAGAAATTAGAAAGAGTCTTGGGATTTTTGGACCAATTACCCAATAAATATATTCTTGATAAATTCATTGGCGACCTCAAAGATGAAATACGGTATGATGTCATGGCAGGGCACCATCAAGATCCTCAGGAAGCTATTTACTTGGCCAAGAATTTCAAGGAGAAATTCCTTTGGTCCCGAAGATTGGCTTGACCAATGTCGTTGATCGGATCCCAGCAAGAATACCCAGTACTCCGGCATCTGTTAAAGATGGAGTTGCTTCCACCTGACTCCAATTTCACAGAAATTGACCCAGAAAGAAATTCAATATAAATGGAGGAACCGTCTCTGTTTTGGTTGTGATAAGAAATGGAGTAGGGACCATAAATGCAAGAAGATATTCATAATGGAATGGTTGTGGGATGATGATGACCCAGAGGTGAATTGAAAGATGAAGATGACCCTGAGGCTATGGATGAATCATGGCAGGAACAGTCAGAGGAGAGGGATGATGACCGAGCTGCTATTTCATTACATAATATGCGGCATACCAACAGCACACACATTTTGGTTAGAAGGAAGTACCTATGGGAAGTCAGTCCAAGTGTTGGTGGATTCGGGCTTAACACACAGCTTTATCCATCCGAAGCTAGCTAGAGCCTTGTGATTGGAGGTAGAAGACTCAAAAAAGTTTAATGCCTAGGTGGTTGATGAGTGAATATTTCATATGGTTTTAATGGCGTTTATCCATGCATTATATCATTCAAACTCCCATTTTAGCGTCACTTCATCATATTTCCATTTCGTTTGACTCTTTGGGAGTTTGTGTATGTTTCAAGTTGAAATCCAGCTTAAATGAGCTAACTGGAGTTAAAGAAGGGAAAGGATGAAACGAGGCTAAGAAATGGAATCAAAAGAATAAAGAATTGAAGAGAACAAGCTCCACGCGACTGCATGTGGTGACACACGCGATCGTGTCACCAAAATCAAGTCAACTATGGAGCTGGAGTTGAAGATCCACACGGTCACGTGGGATATCCCACACGACCGCATAGAAGAACACAACCAAGAGCCAAGAAGATCACCCCACGCGACCGCATGAAACGGTCGCATAGGTCAATTATGATGGAGATGAGCCAGATTGACATGACCGCATGGAATTCCATGCGGCCGCGTCATTGCCGAGATTAAATAAAAAGTAGCTCAAGGTTCTGAAGCTCAGGCACTATGCGGTCGCGTGGCCATCACACGCGACCGCGTCAAATCAATAATCTGAAGAGTATGAAGGATGTATTCTTCTCCCAAATCGACACGACCACGTCGATACTCGATATGGTCAAGTCGGGTCGGGGTTTGCCCGACCTGCTAAGGTTTACATGGGTTCTATAAAAGGGATTTTGCAACGTTGAAAGAAAGGAGGCGACTATGGACTCAATTTTACCTAGTTTTTCCTCCTTTTCTTGCTTTGTAATTAGTTCTAGTAGTAGGATTAAGTTTAGATTAGCTTTTATTGTGTTTTCTCATGGGTGTAAGCTTGGAATTGACAACTCTTTGTATGCAACCATCGAGATAAGTATTGTTTGCCTTGTCTATTTGTTGTCTATATGTTTTCCTATTATTCTCGGTGATTATCTTTGTTACTATCATTGTTTAATGCTCTTATGTTAATATATGTATTCTTAATGTTTTGTGAGTAGTTTTCATCTAGGGTTTGGTTGATCTTGATTTTGGAATTGAATATGGGTTGAGCCAATTGTTTGGCTATTGAACGATGTTAGGGTTAGGAAATATTGTCAACTTCATGCACCTGTCATGCGACGATGACCTATGACAGTAGGCTTGGTATCACGAGGCATAGACCTATCATAGCAGCACGGAAGTGGGGAGTAAGTGATAATTGGGTTGCCCTATCATTGCATCACAGAAGTAATGGTAGATGGCAACCTGACAAATGACAAAGTGATAACACGAGGGACGAACCTATTATAGTGATCACTCCATATTTTACACCTTTTTTCTGCATGTTTGCATGCCATTTTGATCGCTCGAATCGCGCTTTTCACGATTTTTCGACAATATTGCGATGCTTTTCACGATTTCTTGTTTTTGTCGAATTTCAGGAGATTTCGAGCGATTTGGAGTGATTCTTAGATGCACCCACTCCAGAGTGTCACCCGTGACTCTCCCGAGGGGAATTTTGCTATTGGAGAGGAGTGAAAGAAGAAAGAACGTCGTAAGAGCGACGAGGGAGCGAAAATATGAAGTTTGGGCATTTTGAGCATGTCACTCGGCCGAGTGAAGAAGTCACTCGGCCGACCATCGAGAGCCCGCTCGGCCGGACAAATCGGACACTCAGAAGACTGAGTATCAGCGTGCACTCGGCCGAGCATCGCCAACCCACTCGGCCGAACCACGGAAGCACCACTCGCCCGAGTGGCTTCAAGACGACGGCAAGAAAAATCCCAGACTTACTGTAATTTTACAGTCGAATCCCGAGTTCCGACTCGGCCGAGTGAAGAAGTCCCCTCGGCCGAAGCAAAGAAAGTCACTCGGCCGAGTGACGCCCGAGGAGCCGACCCCCAAAAGTCCGAACTTACTGGAAATTGTCAGGCTTTGTCACTCGGTCGAATGACATTTGTCCCTCGGCCGAGTGAGCCGCGCTGCCTGTAGCGTAAACTGCGATTCTGAGGCTGCGTATGGGCATTTTCGTCACAGTTTTTTTGGGCGATTTTGGGGGGTATTTAACCCCAGTTTTTAACCTAGTTTGGAGAGCTTTTTCAGAACTTTTTGCAGCCTTTTTTAGATTACTTTTAGGAGAATAGATTTAGCTTTTAAGGGGGAGAGAAAAGTGTTATTTTTGTT
Source organism: Scilla litardierei (assembly GCA_030789695.1). Classification (NCBI taxonomy): domain Eukaryota; kingdom Viridiplantae; phylum Streptophyta; class Magnoliopsida; order Asparagales; family Asparagaceae; genus Scilla; species Scilla litardierei. Next base: position 571,990,318 of record CM061142.1, read on the forward strand.
GGATGCTATTGGTTCTTCACTGGTTTGTCTCTCTCCCTATCAAAAACTCCATTTTTATTGATATATTGAATATTGCAATGAATTCTATTGATTTTATTTGTGAATTTCTATTGAATTTTATTATGAATTGTGAGTAGTTTTACCGTATTAGGGTGTAGGGATGAACCCTACGAACCCTATTTCTAATTTGTTATGAATTGGTGAAATCATTGCTAGAATTGATTAGGGTTAGTTTGGGATTGATTTAATACGAATAGCTTGGGATTCATACCGATTGGGATTTGCAAGAGATTGGATCCCAACTCGATAGGAAGCCCTAGATATTCGAATTGGGTTACAAATGGATTTCTCCGGAATCGGTTTGCAAGAGATTGGACCGAAACTAGGGTTTTAGATTGTAATTCTATACCAATACCCATTTGCAAGAGATTGGATGGGTAAGAACTATCCCAACCTAGGTCGTAGCTCGAGTTTGCACGAGAGTGGGCTCGAGATACGATTGAACGATGATGTTGTTCTTCACGCTAGCTTGCCTAGGTTAGGGTTTGCAAGAGATTGGACCCTACCCTAGGTTTGCTATAGAGCGGCAATAGCGCGAGAGCGTGAGCTTGGTTCTACATTTAGTTGCAACTAGTTCACCAGAATTTCAAGTCTAGCAATTGTGAAACCTACGAATCACAATGACGAGATACGGTTTGTAGTGGGGATTCCCTACCCCCTAGGCGTCTTTATTGATTTGATATTCATTTTATACAGTTGAATGACAGTAACCGCTTTATTGCGAACATTTCTCGACTATTCTTATAGCCAGGTGAATTGAAGAAGACACTGTCATTAGGCCTCCTCGTGTTCGATACCCGCTCGCCACTACACCGTGCGCTTGCGGTAAGACTAGCGAGTCGCGTGCCCGGGTGTGCATCCGGGCTCCGATCATATAGCATAACAGAAGTGGGGGGCTAGTTGACTCCCTTAGGTTAGACAACCTCACCCTAGAATAGATTCGATAGCTAGACAACGAGTTCATCCCCATGTTCGACCCATATTAGAGAGATAACTAGCACTAAAACCCTTTCTTCTATTTTATTTCTCCCTATTCTGCATATATTTCTCACGTAGCCAACCATAGCCTAAGATTGACTAGTACTCGATCACACAACCCCTCTGCAAACAATCAGTTAGCACTACGACGACGCCGTGCACTTGCGGTTACAAATATCGAGAGCTTAATTCACGCAATCAAGTTTTTTGGTGCTGTTTCCTGGGAGGTTGCCTCGATTGATACTAGTTAGTCTTAGGTTTCGTTAGTCTACGTGCATATAAAAAATAAATAAACAGACAAATTATTTTTCCCACCACCTCATTTATTTTTGTGCCATTATCTTATACAGCTGACGTGTTTCTCTTAGTTTTCTTATTTGTTTCCCATGTTAGAGATTTTGTGGATGCCTAATTGATTTTGCGCTAAAAATTTTGATGCATCAATGCAAAAAGGTGCTCAGATTGGAGTTAACAATAATTTTCTACATGTTATGGCAAGAGGTAAAATATGTGGGATTCAGGGGCATGAAACCAACCAATGCCAATATTTTACCCACCCCTACAACTCACCATCATATGACTACAACCTCTACCATGACTACTCCCATCCATATCTCAAAACACCTCCACCTCCAACAGAAATGTATATCCTTGAGTTGATATTAGAGAGCTACCTTTCGAACCAAGGACAAATGAATTTACCTTCCCTCTCCCCCACCACAATGATCGATGCCCACCTTCAAGAGATTGCCCAAAATCTGAACCAAATCTCCCATTCGCAAGGGCAATCAAAGCAAAATTCATAAGGCCAGATATCTAAGACCACATCGCCATGGGGAGAGCATTATGGTGGAGGGGCCACACCTACAATGAGGGATCAGACGAAGCAGCACCAGACATCTAGGGATCATATCGCTATCTTCACCCAACTTGACAGAGAGACTCTTTGCCAAGATCGGGGGAGGTTCAACAAATTGGTGAATGGACTATCGTAGTATGAGGTTAGCACATTTTGGCTCCTTTGCTTCTTCGGTGAAGGACTACAAGTGCACTTGTAGGAGTTCATGACAAGAATGATGGAGGCCAACTATTTTACATGTTGCCTGAAGTAGCTTGGGAGTACATGGAAGCTGCTGCTGTGTCCCATGCATCATCGACAGCATGCAATATCAAAGGTAACTCATCTGAACTACAATTTAAAATTTTTGATATGAGTTCATCTTCCAATGCAGGTACCACCTCTGAGACACATGTCACCAATGCTCACATCCATCAACATACCCCCAACAATGGTGATGATGATGAGCCATGCATAGGACAGTTGGTGGAGACAATCCATCTCAGCGATGTGATGGTAGGCATAGAGCATGGGAGGGCCCATATGAGATTTCTAAATCTAAAAAGCCCAAGCCATTCTTCCCACTTGATCAAATCCCCCACTACGTATCTCGTACGAGCACCCAAGAGACTGCGGAGGATTTACGCATCGACGAGGAGGAAGTGCATGTGGGTTTGGAGATGACGATCAATTCAATAGAGCCCGAGGCACTCCCCTCTCTATCTTCACCTCCGCAGCCTCTCTCCTTTCCACCAGAGGCACCGCATCCACCGGAGCTCAACACTCCCACTCAGGGAGATATCATAAACTCTACATCTGAATCTCATATTTTATTTCATAATTCTTTAGATTCATATGTTTCTGATGTGACATACTTCTCGTAGTATAATTCTCACAGTCTACAGAAGTATGAGGGGTCATGTCTGCTCCTGATGAGCATTACGAAGGAAACAACGAGGAGCTGATAATGTCATCCTCATGGAGTAGCGTATTATTCTCAGGGAGTTTTCATCATCCTAATTCTTACTTTCAAATTTATTTTGATGATTCTCTTTGGGATACCTTTATTGCGGGAAAGAATTTTTCCATTTGGGCTGATGCTCCTCGTCTCTTGCAGAATTTAGGTGGACGTCCTTGAGAGATGTTGGGGGAGTGTTGCTAGAGCCCAATGGAGTTCGTGGTAGGCAGCTTGCTGAACCACGAAGGAGCAGATAGAGCAGCTACCTGCTCTACTTCAGATTCTCAAGCCACCTTTTGACCAGGTACATCCGAATCAAGTAGTGTAGATATTTTATATTCTTTCTAGAATAGTAGCATGAATAAACTCGTCTCCTCTCGACAATGAGGGAAGTGCATTAGGATTTCCTGCTTATCTTCTTAAATTTTGAATAAATCTCACCTTCCATGCTGCACATATATATTATCGTGACCCAAAACCCATTATTCGCTTTCATGCCCGTTCTTTGCCTTAGTTTCAAATTTATATGACCCCAACACCCAAGACCCCTCCCCATATAGGCCCTCATTTTCTAGTTCTTTATTTTATTCGAGGTATGCTTTCATGCTAGCTTGGGGGAGGCATTTCCATGCTTGCATCATTTACTTCCCCAATTTTCCACTCTTTAGCATTGAGGACAACGCTTGATATAAGCATGGGGAAGGTGCACTTCATGCATCATTTGTGCATTTATCTTATTAAAAATCCCACCACACCAAGTTTTTATATGCATGGATATTTGAGCGAAATTTTTTCAGATTTATACCCCTTTTTGTTCGATGTCTCATCATTTATCGTGATATACGCTTAAGGGATGTCTTTAGTGTTATATCTCATTACAATATGCTTATTATTCTTGTGCTTATAATCCCTAGAATAAAAGTACTCGAAACATGCCTATGTTATATTTATGATTGAGAACCCATCTTATGCATGCATCTTGGTGGTTTTAGCTGAGTATGTTGGTTAGCAATCTGCTAGGATTTGGATAACCGCATGCCTACCTAGTACTGAGGAGTGATGTTTCCAAGCTGGTTCATGTTTGAAAAAAAGAAAAAAGAAAAATATATAATAATAAATATGCACCATTCTTCTAGCTACATCAGTATATGGGTCATCGTGTCTCATGAAGCATTGGGGATTCATGCCAAAAGGTTTTTCTTGGGAGAGTGCATAGGAATAAAGGCTTTTAGTTGCTTTGAGCTAGTAGGTCCAAGGGGTCCTTCTTGGCCCAATGCCCTAAGGTCTTCTGATCTATGAGTCATTGACCCAACGCTCCTTACATAAACCAACTAAGAATCCAAAAAATGATGAAAATAAGAATATGAACGAAGCTAGCAACCCCACGAGTCAAGGAACAATAGCATGTCATGAGTGCCCCCTCCTTGATGAATTCACAACCCATTATAAGATACTAACTCTTCTCTCGATCATCGCTTAATTTCAATTCCCATTCTAATAGCTTATACAGGACAGAGGAAATATTTTAGGATTTGAGCATGACTATAATAATGTATATTGCATGTTGATTTATACTAGAGATAATGTCATAGGCTATGTCTTGATAGATTGATAAGGATTGACATGCTTATTAACTCCATAATCTGAAATTTTTGTTTTCCATGTATATCTGCTTGTTGTCATGAAATTCTTGATATCATTTGTTGAATGCATGCATACCCCTAATCTCTACTCTTTCTTTGTCTTCCTTGAGGACAAGGAATAGTTTAGCTTGGGGGATTTTTATGAGTGAATATTTCATATGGTTTTAGTGGGGTTTCCATGCATTATATCATTCAAACTCCCACTTTATGCGTCACTTCATCATATTTCCATTACGTTTGAATCATTGGGTGTTTGTGCACGTTTCAAGTTGAAATCCAACTTAAAAGAGCTAATTGGAGTTAAAGAAGTGAAAGGATAATAAAACGAGGCGAAGAAATGGAATCAAAAGAAGAAAGAATCGAATAGAACAAGCTCCACGCGACTGTGTGTGGTGACACGCGTGGTCGCGTCACCAAATTCAATCTAACTATCAAGCTGGAATTGATGATCCATGTGGTCACATGGGATATCCCTCACGACCATGTAGAAGAACACACCCAAGGGCCAAGAAGAGCACCCCATGCGACCGCTTGAAATGGTTGTGTGGGTCCATTATGATGGAGCTGAGCCAGATCGACGCGACCACATGGAATTCCATGCGATCGCATCATTGCAGAGATTAAATAGACAGTAGCTCAGGGTTCTAAATCTCAGGCACTACGCGGTCACATGGGACAACCACGCGACCACGTCGATTCAATAATCTGAAGAGTTTGCTGGTCGTATTTTTCTCCCAGATCAACGCGACCACATTGATACTCCATGTGGTCGAGTCGGGTCGGGGTTTTCCTAACCTACTAGGGTTTTCATAGGGTTTAGAAAGGGTTTTGTGCCGCTGGAAAAGGAGAGGCGACTTGGGACGTGATTTTACCCATTTATTCCTCCTTTTCTTGCTTTATAATTAGTTCAATGAGTAGGATTAGGTTTAGATTAGCTTTTATTGTGTTTTCTCATGTGTGTAAGTTTGGAATTGACAACTCTCTGTATGCACCCATCGAGATAAGTATTTCTGGCCTTGTCTATTTGTTTTCTATATGTTTTCCTATTATTCTATAAGATTATCTTTGTGTCCTATCAATGTTTAATGCTCTTGTGTTAATCTCTGTATTCTTAATGTTTTGTGAGTAGTGTCATCTAAGTTTTGGTTCATTTTGATTTTGGAATTGAATATGGGTTGAGCCAATTGTTTGGCTATTAAACGATGTTATGGTTAGGAAATATTGTCAACTTCATGCACCTGTCGTGTGACGATGACCTACGAGAGTAGGCTTGCTATCACGAGGGATAGACCTATCATAGCATCACGCAAGTGGGGGGAATGTGATAATTGGTTGCCCTATCATTGCATCATGGAAGTGGGGGGGGTAGATAACAACCTGACGAACGACAAAGTGCTAACGCGAGGGACGAACCTATCATAGAATCACGGAAGTGGGGGATAGGTGACTCCCTTAGGTTAGACAACCTTACCCTAGACTAGATTCGATAGCTAGACAAGATTTCATCCCCCATGTTCGACCTGCATTAGAGAGATACCTAGTACTAGAGCGTTTTTGTCTATTTTATTTCTCCCTATTCCACATATATTTCTCACGTAGTCAACCATAGCCTAGGATTGACTAATGGTCGATCACACAACCTCTCTGCATATGACCCGTTAGCGCTACGACGACGCCATGGGCTTGCGGTTACAAATATCGAGAGCTTAATTCATGCAAAAGTGGCTAATGGTGAAGTTGTAAGGCTCGGGAGTCTGTAAAGGGGTATTGCTCAAATGTCAAGGACTTACAGTTCCCATTGGCCTATTCATATTGTACATGGGTGGAAATCAGATTGTCTTATGTGCACAATGGCTCGAACAACTTGACGACATTGTGCTGTATTTTAAAAAGCTACAGATGAAGTTCCAGTATCAAGGCCATGAATGTACGTGGCTAGGATCCAAATGGGAATGTCAGTTAGTCAGTGTGAAGCAAATGAGAAGAACTCTAAGGCAGGAAGGCACCGAATACCTGATTCAGCTAAAGTCATTGGACATGTCACCTGATTATATAAGTTGTGGGTTTCGGGAGACACAACCACATCCTCAGGAGCTACAACAGTTGATAAAGGGATATTCCTCTATTTTTGAAGAACTGAAGAAACTGCATCAACGATGAAATTGTGATTATCATATACCTCTGGAAGCAGGAGCTAAACCCGTATGCATTCGACCCTACCAACATGCTCACTTTATGAAGGGTGAAATTAATGAACAAGTTGCTAATGTGTTGAACTTGGGGGGTCACCCATACAAGTATGACCGATATGGATCACTGGTGGTCATGGTGAAGAATTCTGACGAATCGTGGAGGAAGTGTGTGTGGATTACAGAGCACTCAACCAATAGACGGTGAAGAACAAGTTACCCATTCTGATAATTGATGAGATCTTAGATAATCTTTACATGGTAGTATACTTCTCTAAATTTGACCTAAGATCTAGGTATCCTGATATACGAGTTTGGGAGGAAGACATTTACAAAATTTCATTCCGAACTCACGACGAGCACTCTGGGTTCGTCGTCATGCCGTTCGGACTTACTACTGCTCCGTCAACATTCCAATCGTTGATGAATCAGATTTTCATATCAGTACTAAGGAAATTTGTTCTAGTTTTCTTTGACCACATATTAGTTTACATCACCAATTTCTCTTCCCATATGGAGTACCTTGAGAAATTCTTCAAAATTTTAAAAGGCAACCAATTGTTTGTCAACTTGTCAAAGTTTTAGTCTGGCAAAGGTTAGGTAGATTACCTGGGACACATAACTCTGGTGAAGGGTTGATGCTGATCCTAAAAAGATATATGATGTGGTTGGATGGAGTGAACCTGTTAATGCCTGGGTACGGATTACGAAGGAGTGTCAGAATACCCGACCCATTTAGTGCCAACGACCCGAAACCCGTCATTCAAGCGGAGTAATACCTAGTCTAACGAACGTCTCACTCGACCATTAAGCTCCTGTTGATACTCAGGGAGAAGTTAATGGGACCGAGTAAATGGGCAGCTGTTATCACCAATCCCAGAGAAGATCGCGCCCGGATCAATGAGGGGCGGTTACTTACAATCATCAAAGAACTACCTATAAATACATGAAAAGACTATGGTAAGGAGGTTCCAAGTCCCAATGTATGAGATCGAAGACATAGACTCTACATACTTCTTACATTTCTTCCACTAGAGAGCTTGTGACACCAGATCTGACACGAATCTCCATGGGTCAATCTCAACTGCTCCAAGCTCCTGCTCTTCCTTAAGTTCACATTCTAACTTAAGCATCGGAGGGAATTTGGGTTGGGACCCAGATCCGACCCCCCCTGAAGTTTCCTTGTGGTGTATATTGCCGAGTCTCGATCTCCTATGAGGGCCACCCCAGAGCTTCCCAAACTCGATCTATCGACATACAAGCCGCTCGAAGGTCGATCGAGCATCACAAGCCAACCATCATCCATCAACCGACCCTAGTTCTTCCAACCTAGGGTCCCTTTCAACCTGCTAACGAGGCTCCGACAGCAACACAATTGTTTCGGTTATTTTTGGCCTTAACAGTTTGGCGCAGTCCGTGGGAATACACAAGTCGACATCCCAGTCGACGAAATATCTCGACCATGTCGGCTCACCCATCAACACCCTCCAGTGATGCCTTGACACCTCCCAATGTCAGCTCCATCAACATGATAATGGGAGGTCATATATACCCAGAACGGTCAACCTCGTTCCAAAGCTCCTATGCCGGAAGGTTGATGATAATATCTGTGGGGCAAAAAGCGTCCCAGAGATTCTACACCTCCTATATCCTTATAAGATGAAGATCTAGAGGGTGTAGAACTGCAATATGATGATGACATCGTCATCACAACCACCACCAACGAGATCGTTGTAAAGAGGTTACTCGTCGACACTGGAAGCTCATACGACGTGATTTTCTTTATCACGTTGGAGAGAATGAGGCTGTCCTTAACAGAGTTGAGGCCTTGTTCAGGACCTCTTGTAGGATTCACCGGACACTCCACCCCAATAGCAGGCATCATCACCCTACCAGTGACCCTAGCTATGCATCCACGACAAGTCACTCTCCTGACCAATTTCATAGTGGTAAAGATCAATTCGGCATACAACAGAATCATCAGCAGACCACTACTAAATGATATAAATGCGGTGGTCTCAACTTTCCATCAAATGATCAAATTCCAGACTCCGGAAGGAGGTGGGAAAGCGAGAGGAAATCAGAAGCAAGCACGGTCGTGCTACACTCTGTCCACCACTTTGCAAAGGGTAGGGTAGGCGGACCCAGTCGATCCCAAAGGCGAGGATCGATGACCCGCGACAGTCGAAGAGATAGAGAACATCCGGATCTCCGAAGAAGAACGAAAGACTGTCTCCATTGGGTCGATGCTCCCTCTTGACCTAAGGAAGCAGTTGATCGCTTTCTTGAGAGAACATGCAGACGTTTCCGCCTGGTCCCCGAAGGATATGCCCAGCATCGACCCCGAGGTAATATCCCACAAGCTGGAAGTCGACCTGACTTTAAGACCCATGAAGCAGAAGAAGAGGAACATCATGGCAAAAAGATGAAGGACGCAACCGAGGAAGTGGATCGACTTCTAGAGGCGGGCTTCATTCAGAAGGTCAAATATCCCGATTGGCTCTCAAATGTCGTGATGGTGAAGAAGGCAAACGGCAAATGGAGAATGTGTGTCGACTTCACCGATCTCAATAAAACCTGTTCGAAGGATAGTTACCCCTGCCCCAGATCGACCATCTGGTCGACAGTGCTTTGGCTATGAACTCCGTGGCTTCATGGATGCATTCTCAGGCTATAACCAGATCCAAATGGCACCGGAAGACGAAGAAAAGAATTATTTCAGCACCGATCGAGGTATTTTCTGTTATATAAAAATGTCATTTGGTTTGAAGAATGCAGGGGCCACGTACCAACATATGATGAACGGAATCTTCGAGGCTCAAACCGGACAGAACCTAGAAGTCTGCGTTGACGACATGATGGTTAAGTCGAGAAAGCTGGCAGATCACATTGCAGATCTCCAAGAGATATTCGCACAGATATGACGATACAACCTTCGGGTGAACCTTACCAAGTGTACCTTTGGGGTTCGATCGGGAAAGTTCCTCGGTTTCATACTGACGAATCAAGGGATCGAGGCTAACCCCGACAAGATCGTGGCAATTGTTACAATGAATGAGCTTTTAACCATCAGAGAGCTCCAAAGACTGAACGGGAGAATAGCCGCTTTGGGCCGGTTTTTGTCTAAGTCAGCCGAGAGATTGTTGCCTTTCTTTAAAGTATTGAGAAAGGCGATAACATCCGCCTCGAATGGCAAGAGGGTCATAGAGAGGGATGCAGATTGCAAGAAAGCTTTCTCCGAACTTAAAGAGTACCTTCGTAGCCCACTGCTCCTGACCAAGCCAGACAAATATGACTAACTCATCATTTATCTGGCTGCTACCATGGAGGCCGTAAGCTCGGTGCTCGTCAAAGAGGACTCAGGAGTGCAATGATCTATCTACTACTCAGCCAAGTCCTCCAAGGCGTAGAAGTAAATTACTTAAGAATAGAGAAGATGGCATTCGTGGTGATCCAATCTGCGAGGAGGCTACAACCATACTTCCAAGCACACACCATCTTGGTCCTCACTGATACTCCCTTGGAATAGACCCTAAAGAGGCTGGATCATTTGGGGAGAATGACGAAGAGGAGAATCGAACTGAGCGAATTCGACATCCAGTTTAAGCCAAGGACTGCCATCAAAGGGCAAGCTCTCGCCAACTTCATCGTTGAACTCACTTACGAAGACAACCTGATGGACAGATGCTACCTCTTTACCCTCGACAGGTCTCAATTTGTCAACAGATACAATTGAATACGAGGGAACGTGGATCGTGCAAGTTGATGGTTCGTCCACTCAAACCGGAAGCAGGACCGGAATAATTGTCCAAACGTCAGCAGGCAACATATTTGAATATGCTCTACGCTTCGATTTCCAAACCACAAATAATTGTGCAGAGTACGAAGCGTCCATCAACGGACTCCGATTGGCTCGAGCCATAGGAGTGAAGGTGGTCCAACTACTCAGCGACTCCATTCTCGTCGTCCACCAATTGAACGGAGGTTTTGAAGCTCGCGAAGACACAATACAGAGATACATGCAAGTTACTAAAGTAGAGCTCGCCAAATTCAGACGAGTAGAGATCCATCATGTACCAAGGTCGAAGAATCACTGAGCCGACGCCCTTTCGAAGCTCGCGTCATCCTCCCCCGTGGGACTCGGTCGGACAGTGTACGTGCAACGTCTACCACACCTCAGCATGTTGGAACAGGAACTGCTAAGCATCGACCAAGAAGTCACTTGGATGGATCCTATAATCCGTTACCTAAGCACGGGAAAATAGCCGACCGACCCTGTAGAGGCGTGAAAGTTAGAACGAAAGGCATACCAGTTTGTTCTGCTAGACGGTTCATTGTACAAAATACGATGGACCAGGTATGAAGTTTTCCCCTACCTCAAATGTTTAGCCTCACAGGAAGCTCTCTATGAAATCCAGGAGATCCACAAGGGCGATTGCGGGAACCATTGCGAAGGAAAAGCAGTAGCCTTGAAGGTCGTAAGGCTAGGTTACTTCTGGCTGACCATGTTCAAGGATGCGGTCGAGTACGTGCGGAAGTGTCCGACTTGACAGACGTTCTCAATGATCAGCCTAGCCCCTCCAACTGATCTGGTCCATATCGTCAGTCCAGTACCCTTCGCTAAGTGGGAATTGGACATCCTCGGTCCATTCAAGCAAGCAAGCGGGCAACGGAAATTCTTGATAGTGACAATTAACTACTTCACAAAATGGATCGAGGCAGAGCCCCTGTCTCAGATCACCTAGAAGGAAGTCAGAAGCTTCGTATGGAAATCCATTGTCTGTTGATTGGCATCTTGCAATCCTTTGTGACAGACAACGGTACGTAATCCGACAACGCTGGCTTCAAGGATTTCTGCTCTGAGTTGAAAATCAAGCTTTATTTTGCCTCTGTTACCCATCCCCAATCCAATGACTGGCGGAGGCTGCTAATAAATACATTCTTAGACCCCCTTCGGAAAAGAATAGATGGGCTCGAGGGAACATGGCCGGAAGAAATCCCTGGCATACTGTGGTCATACAGAACGACCCATAAAACTTCAACAGGTGAAACACCATTCATGCTTGCCTATGGATATGAAGTTGTCATCCCTGTGGAGGTTAACAAGCGACCACTCCATCTCCAATACTACGACAAGGAAAGAAACTCAGAGGGACTCGAACTCAACCTACAACTAGTCGACGAGGTTCGCGAACGGGCCTTGGCAACCCTCATTGAACAAAAAGGACGCATGGCTCGGTACTTCAACTCCAAGGTGCATGGACGTAGCTTCCGTATAGGCGACTTGGTGTTACATAAGGCTGCTTTCACCCCCCGAGATTCTCAAGTAAGGAAAGCTCGCTGCGAAGTGGGAAGGCCCTTATAAAGTGATCGATGTGCTCGGTCCGACCACCTATCGACTCACTACATTGGACGACAGGGAGCTACCCCATCCTTAGAATGCTGAGCATTTGCGGAAGTACTATCAATGAATGTACCAGCAACAACAAATACATTGGGTAATCGAAACTTACATTTGTCTTTTATCTTATGCCAATTTATGATAAATACAAATTCGATCGTTTTTCATATTTATCTAATGATTTCTAACCCTAAGTCGTCAGCTTTAAGTCGAAGGGGCTTCACCCCTTGCCACCGAATGATCCTAGTTGTCAGCAATAAGCCGAGGGATCAGCCCTCGCCACTGAATGACTCTCGACCATCGTCGGCCGTAAGCCGAGGGATCGCCCTCGCCACCAAATGACCCTTGACCTTTGTCGGCCATAAGTCGAAGGGGCCTCGTCCATCGCCACCGAACGACCCTAGTCATCAGCCGTAAGCCAAGGGATCACCCCTCACCACCGAACAACCCCCGACCTTCGTTGATAGTAAGTCGAAGGGGCCTCGTCTCTCGCAACCAAACGATCCAAGTTGTCAGCCATAAGCCGAGGGATCACCCCTTACCACTGAACGACCCTCGACCGTCGTCAGCCATAAGCCGAGGGATCTCACTTGCCACCGAACAACCCTCAAACTTCGTCAGCTGTAAGTCGAAGGGGCCTTGCCTCTCGCAACCGAACGATCCTAGTCGTCAGCCGTAATTCGAGTGATCACCCCTCGCCACTGAACGCACCACCACGGTTTATGATCTAGAAGATCGTATTTATCGGGTGCATATGCCTAATTTATCAACGACCCAACTTACCATCGATTTTTAGAAAGTCGAAAATTGTGTCATTGAGGGACCATACACATGCATATGTTCAAATGAAAACGCAAAAGTTTTTCTTTATTTTCATTTCAAAACAAAAAGGGTTACTTGAAACCTATGCTTAATTCTACCAGCCTAAGAAGGAGGAGCGCCCTTTGGTACAAAGACGCTATGAAAAGCTTCCATCACCTTTGTGAACCTCGCATTGAGCTCCTCCCTGTCTCTCGCGGTGACCCTCTCGGACTCGACAGCTTTGGCCTGGAACTCAGCAGCCTCTGTCTTGCAAGCCTCCACCCCCCTCCGAGTCGAAATCTTTGGCTCGGAGCTCGATCGCTTCCCATTTCAATGCTTCGAGGTCTGCCTAGAGCTGAGATGTCTCCAGTCTCCATTAAATCTCAGCAGACTTTTGGAGGTCAAACATGGACGAGAGGCTATTTTTATCCTCCACGGCTGCCCACTTGGCCTCTGCCTTGCCTACAATGGCTCTCTTTAGATCCACTTCCATTTTCCTCATCTGGGCAACGAGCTCGGATGCCTTGCGCTCAGCAGCCTCCACATGATGTCGTCCTTTAATTAAGTCGACGGCCTGGCGGCACAATACAGCGCCAAGGATGGACATATGCAGAAAGCATCAGTCAGGAATGTCCAAATTGCTGGCGTTACACAAAATGGTGAATGACGTACGTGATACCTTCTTTCCACGAAGAAGTTGGCCACCCTTTCGAGGTCCAGCCCTTGAAGGAACTCCAAATCCCGATGGAGAATGGAATTCTCCACCAATCGGGCAGTCGTCCCAAAATCCAACAAGGCCGACTCTTCGTTCCCGATGATGAAGGGGGTGCTGATGAGGTTCGCCTCGGACAGGCCCAGAGGAACATTACGAGAGCTGGTTGAGCAGTAGGACTCGATCGAACTCCGTGGGGATTGGACCGACTAAGGGAACGGGTGACTCGATACCACCCCATAGGCATTTATCTAAAAGAGGTGCCATGGGAGTCTCGATCATCCCCTGAGACTCGAGAGGGGCCACCCCCAGGCCTTTCACCATGGGTGAAAGTGGAGGGTTTTCCTCCTCTACTCACCGCCTTTTTTCCGACTTCTCCTCTTTATGGGAGTATATCCCTCGTTTCTTGCTGATGGTTTTAGTGGGCTCAACGACCTCAACGGTGTCAGCATCGTCCACCACCAGCGGCTCCAAAACAATGATGGAGGTAAGGGGTGGAACAGATCGAACGGTGGCCGGATTCGGAGCATCCCTCGAGGAGGTATGAGAAGATGACCTTAAGGTCTGCCTGAACTCGCCCCCCTCAGAGGAAGAGCTCTGACTGATGGGAAGGAGAGACCGAGCGCTCGATCCCTCAGTACTCCTCTTCTTGCCCTGCTCTCTCCAAACCTGACCTAGTCCAGAGTCCCCACTCATGTGAGCTCTGTTAGTCATATATGCAAAAAACGGATATAATTATCATGAGTGGCTGTGATAAAAGACACAGAAGCGATAAACATTACATGGACTCCACAAAATGGTCTTTAGTCGATGGTCATCCAATAGATACGGATTCGAGCTCTCTCGCCTCGGTCGACCCAGAAGGATCTTTGTCGCCTCGACCTCGCCCGGCGTCAACTTGGCCTTGACCTCTTTCGATATTAACATGGACTCTTCAGCAAGCTCAGAGCTCGGAGAACTCCAACCATTGAGCATCGGTCCCAGGTCAGGAAGAACGACAAACACGAAAGTGTCTTTCCAACCAGGATCAGAAAGTGGGAGACCTATATGAGCCTCATTTCCGGGCGAGCAATGATATGGTACCACACTTTGCGGGGAACGAGTATTATCTAGAAGAAATACTTGAACAGCCAAAGGGATGGTCGAACCCCACAGAGCTCACAAAGCACAATGAAACCGACTATGGGAGGAAGGACTTGGGGTGCAAGCTGACAAAGAGAAAGCCCCGAAGAGCATAGGACTTCTACGATGAATGGGTGAAGAGGAAAGCGAAGCCCAAAATGAAAAGATTTAAGATACACTCCAACCTCGCTCTTCCGGGTAAAAAAAAACTCTCTCGTATAAATTGGGCATCCTAACCCTAAAAGGAGAACAGATGCAACCCAACCCAACCTATGTGACCAGATCAAGGGAAAACTCAGGTACAATCTTCAAGATCACTCTGGGAACCTTTGAGCTCGGATCCCTCCGACGAATGGAAAGAACTGGTTCAATATGAACCCCTTTCCCTTTACTAGGAACTTCCTCGTATTGAGGAAGTCGAAGGCATGCCACGAGCTCTTTGTAGGACGGCTCCTGTATCCTAACTAGTGCAAAAATGCCTAAATGGATCTAAAGAGGAGTCAAGGTCAATTAAGAAATCTACCTTAGAAAGAACAAGCAAGCTTCGAAGAAGGCAATGGAGGAATCAAGCCCTCGAAATGAAGACGAAGGCAGAACAAGAAAATCTTTTCTCTTCACATCCTTTTCATTTATATGGAGGAGCCCAACCAACTAATGATCGACAAACGACACGTGTCTGGAGCCGGCCTCAAGAAGCGGTGGGGATCGATTCAGAAACGAAAGGCTTTTGGTAGCATAAATCAAATCAAACATTTCAAAAACTGTGCGTATTTAAGGAGATTACATATCATGCGGTCTCAATCAACGCAGTTTCTGAGGCACGAATGATGGGGGCCATTATTAGTGCACGGGTACGGATCACAAAGGAGTGTCGAAATACTCGACCCATTTAGTGCTAACGACTCGAAACCTGTCATTAAGGCAGAGTAATACCTAGTCTAACGAACGGCTCACTCGACTGTTAAGCTCCTCCTGATACTCAGGGAGAAGTTAATGAGACCGAGTAAATGGGCAACCGTTATCACCAATCCTAGAGAAGATCGCGCTCGAATCAATGAGGGTCGGTTGCTCTCAATCATTAGAGAACTACCTATAAATACCTGAAAAGATAATGGTAAGGGGGTTCCAAGTCCCATGGTATGAGATCTAAGACATAGACTCTACATACTTCTTACATTTCTTCCACTAGAGAGCTTGCGGATCTGAAACGAATTAATCTTCGTGAGTCGATCTCAGCTGCTCCAAGCTCCCTCTGTTCCTTAAGTTCCCATTCTAACTTAAGCATCGGAAGAGATTTGGGTCAGGACCCATATCCGACCCCCCTGACATTTTCTTATGGTGTAGATCACCGAGTCTATATCTCCTGTGAGGGCCGCCCCAGAACTTCCCAACCTCGATCTATCGACATACAGGCCGCTCGTGGGTCGATCGAGCATCGCAAGCCAACCATCATCCATCAACCGACCCCGGTTCTTCCAACCTAGGGTCTCTTTCAACCTGCTGACGAGGCTCCGACTCATCATGGAGGGTCCACGTCATCAATACAATTGTTTCGGTCATTTTTGGCCTTAACAAAACCCAAGGTTGTTAATGCATTGCAAGGGTTTTTGGGCTTAGCAGGGTAATACCATAAGTTTAAAAAGGGATTTGGGTGTATTACTTCTCCTTTAACCAATATGTTAAAGAAGCATGAGTTCACATGGAGTGAAGACGCATGGGTAGCTTTCCAGAAACTGATAGAAGCTTTGGTGCAGCTCCAGTTCTAGCATTGTCAGATTTCAATAAGAGCTTTGTGTTGGAATGTGATGCTTTGGGGCAAGGAATTGGAGCAGTGCTAATGCAGGAAGTAAGGCATTTAGTGTCTTTAAGTTCAAAATTGAAGGGGAGAAATCTTCTTCTCTCTACCAATGAGAAAGAATTGTTGGCCTTATCATCACAACAAGAAATGGAGCCATTATCTAATTGGAAGAAAATTTGCCATACAGAAGGACCATTGGAGCTCGAGTCATCGGCTCAGAGAAAATTTACAGCACGGGATTCAAAACAAATGGTTGGTTAAATTGCAACAGTTTGATTACAAAGTGGAATATAAGCCGGTGAAGAAGAATCTAGCAGCTGATGCCATGTCTAGAGAATTGGAAGGATAAGAGATTTTGCAGGAGGAATACTTCACATTGTGTCATGTTTCAACTGTAGGGAATCAAGAACAAGGTTTGTTGTAATTCTTTCTACAAAGAAATAGAACAGAAACTACAGAGAGATGCAAGGGAAGATGTCCACTTGAAGAAAGTTGATGGTATTTTCTATTATAAACGGAAAGTCTTGGTGAACCCAAATAATCAAGAAGTTGTTAACATTATTAAAAGAGTACCATAGTTCCTATCTTGGATGCCATTTTGACGCTACCAGAACACTGCACAGATTGAAGGGGGTCTTTTTCTGGGAGGGTATGAGGTCAGATGTAAAGAGGTTTATCCGAGAATGTGATGTGTATCAATCCAGCAAGGGAGATAATGTGGCTTCCCCAGGGCTATTGCAACCCGTCCATATTCCTGAGCAGGTGTGGGAAGATATATCAATGGATCTCATAGTCAGACTAACCCCTAGTGGTGATATATATGCTAGCTTTGTTGTGGTTGATCTGCTAACGAAGTATGCTCATTTCTTTGGGATCAAATATCCTTTCACGGATAAACAAATAGCCCAGATTTTCTTGAATGGTGTTTTTAAGTTGCGTGGACTTTCGAAAACAATATTGAGCGATAGGGATCCTATATTCACTAGTTTGTTTTGGAAGGAGCTATTCACTCTGCAGAGAACGACGTTGGCACTTACTTCATTATATCATCCACAAACGGATGGATAGATAGAGATCACCAACCGGCATCGAGAGTGCTAGTTGAGATGTTTTTGTATCCATAAACCTAGAGAGTGGCCCAATTGGTTAGCTCTTGTAGAGTATTGGTTTAATACGATTTGGAAGGCTCCTACTCAGATGACTCCTTTTGAGGCCATTTATGGAAGGAAGCCACTGACACTGTTAAACTATGCTTCACATACTTCACACGTGCAAACTGTAGAGGAGTGGTAGTTTTCTCAAGAAGTGGCCCTTCAATTTCTCATAGACAACCTGAAGAAAGACAAAGAACGTATGAAAAAGTATGCAGATCATTGGAGATCAGAGAGGGAGTTTGCAAAAGTGGATTGGGTCTATTTGCGTCTTCAGACCTACCGACAGTTGAGTGCATCTATGAGGAGCCCCACAAATTATCTTATAAATATTATAGACCCTACATGGTGTTGGAGAGTGTAGGACAAGTTGCATACAGATTGAAAATGCCTTTGACTTATAAGATGCATACCGTCTTTCATGTTTCACAATGGAAAAAGAAGTTAGGTGCCCACATAGTTCTGCAGGATGATCAGCACTGTTACAGGAGGAAATAGTTGATGAGCCGGAGCAAATACTAGATCGCCGCACCATCTGTTCTCGAAATTCGTCAGTTTCCCATGTTTTGATCAAATTTCGATAGGGGAATTATGATGATGCGACGTGTGAGGGTTATTGGGACCTCGTCAAATGGTTTCCCACATTCGACCTTGAGGCAAGATCGAAAAAGGGGGGAAGTAATTTAAGAGAACCAATTGAGGAGTTGGGAGCTGCAATGTCGACGATGAGCGGAGGAGCTGCTGCCGCTTCAATTTGAATTTGAATCGAAGTATCCGTTTCTGCAGGGTGAACTGTTGGATCAAGTTGTCAGACAATCTCGTTCGTCGGAGGACGTTATAATCTCAACCGCTGAAGCTTTAAGTAAACGCATCTGGGCCCTTAAGATTTAGGACATGATTGTTCCCTTGTTAGTTCATTTCGTAACAACCTGAAGTTTCGTCTCCGAGCCTCTGCCTTCACCCTTCATCCTTCTGCCATCACAGACGTCGACCGCAAGGACTCTAACTGATTCATACAGTTGGGCAGTTAGGGATTAGTTGGGTGATATCGGGAAAATTGTATAAATAGAGAAGATGAAGGAGATTGTGATTCATTGAGCATCTTAAGCAAAAACAATCTCTTTGAGATTTTCTTCTGCCAATTTTCCCTTTTATTTTTGTTTTATTTTTTTCTTTGACCCGTGTTCTTGTAACGACGACCCATGTAACGGGCCAATGGCACGACTGTGAAGACGACATGAGGATGAGGCTCAGCCAGCTGAGGAACCAGAGGTGGACAGCTCTCCATAGTGGAGGTGCCGCCACTGAGAGCTCAACTGCCACTGAGGGTTGTTGTCATTGTTATTTCTTCTTTATGAAATGCCTCTTTTTAATATTTAATTATGAGTAGGAAAGAGAAGTCGACCATGCCAAGAACTTTTAGGTTGTGTTTGGTTGCATGGAAAAGGAAAGAAAGAAAAGTGAAATGAAAAGGAAATAGAAAGAAAAAGAAAAGGAAAAGGAAACCGATTTCTTTTTTATGTTTGGTTAGTGAGGAAAATTGTAAAGAAAATTAAAAGGAAAATGGCAAGGAAAATGATTTCTCATGTTTGGTTGCTTATGAAAATGAAAAGGAAATGTAGAAAGAAAATATGATTTTATTTATAATTAATATTTTAAAGGGTCTCATTTTTCTATTAAGCACAATCCAAAACCATTCTTCTGAAATAAAAAATGAGCAATAACAAAAAGATATTTTTTGTTGATGATAAAATTTTTGGCTCAGAAAAGGGAAGAAAATTTTTGGAAAAGAAAACGGTTTCCTTCCAATTTGGGAGAGAAAAGTAGAGAGAAAAATTATATATGTTTTTTCTTTCATTTTCCCCTTCATTTTCTTTCTTTTTACTTTTCTATACAACCAAACAATGGAAATTAACTTTTCCATCACTTTTCTTTCATTTTCCTTGCAACCAAACACAGCCTTACTTGATTTACCTTAGAACTTGCAATGGTACTAGGTTCTTTTTTCAAAAAAAAAATCATTTTCTTTATTTTTTTTCCCCACTTTCCCCCTCCCCCTTGTAGTATAAAAAAGAAACTTCAAAGAATGCATCTTATAAGTGCATTCGTATAATTCAGAATGATATACCTCCAAACATTTTATTGTAAAATGTTGTGACATTGTATTTCGGTTCATGTCGGATTTTCTTGTGCGTTAAACACCTAAAGCATAAAAAGTTTTTCTTCATTATTATTCTTTGAAGTAATATTTTTTTGCCCTCCATATTCTCTTCACGTTTTCATACTATACGGCTCTTTCGACTGTGTAACTCAAGTAACTGTGTCTACCATTGTTTCTGGTGGTTAAATTTTAGAAACAAAAAACAAGAATCGTAAATGATATCCCTAAACTTGCCACACTACTGCAGTCACTCAAATATAGAAAATAATTTGACCATTCAGTCTTTATTCGTAATAGGATTACATAATATTGAAAGATATCATGGCATGATATGCATGAACATGAAGAAAACAAAGGAACATTGAAAGTATTTACTCAAAAATGACGACCATAAAAGATTGCTCTAATACTGAGAACTCAAAAGTTGCCAAAGGATACTTAATTGCCCTGCATGCTGCATCATAGCATACGATCAGCCTCCTACATTGATGTTGCCATCACCACAGAAGCCCAAAGCAGCGGCGCCTGTCGATTCGTTACTCGTAGATGAAATACACGCGTGCAGAGATGGAATGGCCTCCATTAATGAAGAGGCTCCCGCGTCAACATAAGCAAATATGCTTGTCGTGTTCACAAAGTCGCGAGGTTCAACCTTTATAGCACTGATCATAAGATCTTTGCATATGCCCCAGCATATCCCTTGCTGTGGCTGAAGCATAAGCATATCCTTTTGTATCATCACATGCCTGACTTTCCTTTTCCTTCTCCTGTTCATCTTTTTTGGCCAATGCATGTGTCCATTGTGTACTCTACCCAAGCCTTTTCTAGACTTTTACACTTAAAGTAAACTTTTAATTTGATTGCTTTTGAAAAGTAAATGTATGAATATTTTGCACTAAAAACATTTGTTGCAACACAAAACCCAGAGAGACTAATGTGTTGTAAATAATAAATTTGTATGGGTGGAAACTTCATGTATCTTTGTACATGACTCCCTTGATAATGGCCTGCTTGCTCTTTCTTAGGATCTGTACATTACAAATGAAGTATCAAGAGCCATTATTTTTAAATATTCATCTATCTATCTCAACGAAGTATCAAGAGCCTAATCTTCTTGTGCGTATTTTCTTCTTTTTTCCGACAGTCTCCTCAATGGCTTCCATAACGATCTCTTCCTCCTCCAACGATCCTATCCACATCCAAAACTCCCATGATCCTCAACATCCCCTCCTTACAATCAATCTCTATGTCACCAAATTGTTATCCACTAATTATCTCACATGATGCCTTCAAATCCAATCATTTCTTCAAGGTTATGATCTTCATCACTACATTAATGGCATTCATCCTCTTCCACCACCCATCGTCACCAACAATGGTGTTGCATCCCCGAATCTGGCAAACATAACCTGGAAGCGTCATGATCGTCTCATCTTTAGCACTCTACTTGGCGCTTTCTCTGTTCACTACAAACACCTATTTCTCGCACCAAAACTTCCCCTGATGGCAAACCATAGCCACTACCTACGCCAAGTCATTTCCTGTTCATATGAAAAAATCGCTTCAATTATGCATCCCTCTTTCCTTAATAGGACAGAACTGATTACCTTCTCAGTGATAGCTAAGTTTAGAAAAAGGGTTCGACATTAACTATACGTGTCAAAAGGGGAAGATTACCAAGATACTGCTACAATTAAGCAAAAGCATCACTGCATTATTCTGTCTGTTCGATCTTAGCCCACGTATGTATCCCCTATAGGACTTTAAAGAACATGAAGACACCCTCTACATGCTTAAATAAAAACATGTTTAGTGCCCCAAACTACTTAGTGAAGCGATGGATGTCTACAATCGTGGCTCTTCTAGGTTAACTTGTGTCTACATTCTATGTGTTGACCTTTATTCCTCACTTAATGATTGTTAGGGTTAAATTTCTGCTAATATTTGTTGGCATTAGTGGCACTATAGATGGAGAGTTCTGTTTGAGGAATCAGAAGTGTTTTTGAGCAGATTCAGCAGTAATATTGAACATAATGTCGTTCAACATAATGTTCAACATTCGGGATCTGGAATTCTGGTTCGTATGCAGAATCGCTGCTTTGGTTTCAGATCTGATTTGTTGTTTAAAATGACGGGGATTTCTGAATTGATTGTGGAATATCTGATTGAGAAATTTTTGGAAAGCCCTTCCTAAACTGTTGCTAAATTGAAGAGATGTTGGGTTGAAATAGAAAGAGAATATCTCGCAGATTTGTTGGTTGGAAAGATTGATTGCTGCAGATCTTTTTATTGTTGCTATTTCCGGAAGATTTGAAAGAATCATTTCCTATCTTGGTTCAGTTAATTGTGGGTGATCTGGAGATATATTTGGAAGCTATTATCTCTCGTTATTATTGTTGATTCGGTTGGAAAGAATCTCGCTCGGTTGGAAAGAATCATTATTGTTGCAATTGAAGATCTGTTGGAGATATAATTGGAAGTTGCTATCTCTCGGGATTTGTTATTGAATTTGTTAGAGAGATTTTCGCCTACAAATATTGGTTGGAAGATCTTGTTGAAGATAGTGTGGAACCACTTGCCCGAAGTGATTCTTTAATTTGTGGGCTGCCGATTCTGCACGGGATTTTCAGCGAGCGACCTTCCTTATCTACTCCGTAATTGAGGGGGAGCGATGAATTGAACGGGTGTACGGTTTTGCGGCTGGGGATGGTTTTTGCAAAAGACGATTGAAGAACTCCGGGAGGAGGCCGACGGCTACACATGTAGGATCAAGGGAGTTGATCTAGTCGGTTGTGCAAGGGGAGCTTGCGGGCAAGGGAAGCTTGCCGAGAATACTCCATGGGTTGGTAGAGACCACCCATCACGGTTTGTATTGAGCGGGAGGTTGTTCCTCCTAATAGAATCGCGATAATTAGTGATTGTACTCATTGATTATTTTAGTGGAGTATTCTGATTTTCTGGGCGTGGCCCCGCAGATGTAGGTGTGCGCCCGAACTACGTTACCAAGTTTTGGTTGTCGTTGCTTGGTTCTTGTGTTTACTCTTTGTGTTTATTTGATTACTCCTACGTACTGAACTTTCAATTAGTATCAGAGCCGGTCACCCGTGTGTTTTGTTAACAAAGAAGGTGTGATCTTGGATTTCAGTACTTTAATCATGGCTACACGAGAAGGTGCCTCCGTTGTTCGTCCTCCACTACTCACTGGTACAAACTACACTTACTGAAAGTCTCGGATGCGTGTATTCATCAAGTCCATTGATGAGAAGGCCGGGATCGCTATCGTTGAAGGATGGACACCGCCGATCGAAATTGACAAAGATGGCAAAGAACACCTCAAGCAGGCAAGAGACTAGAGTCGGATTGAAGAACATGCGGCCTTGTGCAATTCTAAAGCAACTAATGCTATTTTTTCGGCTATAGATGAAGAGCAGTTCAAGCTGATCTCCACATGTGAGTATGCCAAAGAAGCATGAGATATTCTCCAGAATGTTCATGAAGGAACAAGTACCGTAAAAGCTTCCAAACTCCAGATGCTAGCTTCTCAATTTGAAAATCTAAGGATGTATGACAATGAGACTGTTGCCGAATTCAATGGGAGGTTGAGAGATATAGCCAATCAGGCCTTCCAGCTTGGGAAGAAATATTCTCAAAAGAAGTTAGTTGAGAAAACCTTGAGATCTCTTCCAGACAAATTCTCAGCCAAAGTTGCAGCCATTGAGGAGGCCAGAAATACGTCCACCATGAGGCTGGATGAACTTATGGGGTCACTTAAGACCTATGAAATGAATCTGAAGCAGAAGAACGTGGACAAAGTAATGGCCCTGGGCAAAGTAATGGCCCTAAAAGTAGAAGCTAGAAATGTCTCTAAAGAAGATGATGAATCGGGTGTAGATGAGGATATTGTCGTGTTGACTAAAAACATGAGTAGAATGCTGAAGAAGATCAGTAATAAAAGGCAAAAGAAAGGAAAAGGGATGCAGTGTAGAGTATGTAAAGGAGTTGGGCATATACAGGCTGAATGTGCAAACACTCTGAAGAATAAAAAAAGGAAGTCCTCGACCAGTACCTGGAGTGAAGATGAGTCTAATGGGGTGTTGAAAATGAGGAAATCACCAGAAATTACATTGCCCTCGCAGCCTCTCAGAAGAAGCGACCTGATTACAACATTAGCAGACATGTTGAATCTGATGTTACAACATTACATGCAACATCAGCCAATAAATCAAACAGTGTCAGATCCAGTGTTACAACATCAGGTTCAACATCTTCCTCAACTTCTACAACTAAATCTGAGTCTGAAGTTGATAACGATGAGGAAGTTAGTGACGATGATATTCGAAAAGCATATCAGATGATGTTTGAGAAGTGGATGCAAATCTGCAATATCAACAAAGTCCTGAAGGAGGAGAATGAAAGACTGAAGAAAGAGAAGGAGGAGGTCAAAATCAAATGTCTGAAAGTTGAGGAAAATTATAGAGAATTAGAAAGAAACTTCAGAAATGTTCTTCTCAGGGCAGAGAAAGCTGAATGCATATTGGAGAAGTGGAATTCTAGAAAAGAAAAGTTGGATGATATCTTAAACATGGGTAAGATTTCTGGAGATCGCACCGGAGTGGGATACAATAGAGGAGCTTTCGATAATGTGTCTGCTGAAAGAAGAAGTCAAGTTATCAAAGAACTTGAAAGAATAGGTCAGCACAAGGGCCATGATCAGAAGAAGAGGCAGATTGGAGGTATAAAAGGTGCTCGTTCTGTGTGCAGTTACTGCAAGTTCATAGGCCATACTGAGAGAGACTGCTTCAGTCGCATGCGGCATTGGTCAGAAGGAAGAAATGTTAGACACCCTGATATGAAGATGAAGAAGAGATGGGTCAGGAAGTCTGAATTATACAGCAAGAACACTACAGCTTCAAAGAAAGCACTTCATGTTGTGACTAATGTTGTAACATTAGATACAACACAGAACAATGTTGCTGCAGATGTTATGACACCAGACTCGACATCTCCCCTCGACAATCACTGTGAGCAACCTTCACCAAAGTCTCATGAATCTTCCTCCAGAATTATAAGAGTGCTATCTCGCCGCTCTGCTCACTGCTCTTCCTCCGCCTGTGCCAATGAATCTTCGCATGTACCTTCTGTCAACACCGCCGATGTTTTCAATTCTCCAACTACTTTTCGGCCCCTCAGAGCTCGACTTCTACCCTGGACATCATTTCATTCGTCACCCTACTGTTAGATGTGAGGTATAGTGCTCTTCCTCTTATTCCGTTGTGCCTGAGGATTTATTTTCTAATAAGAGAGATAGAGGTGTCTTCTGGATGTGTTTCAGTTGAGTGTTTCTGAATTTTGCATGTCCCTTCTGAGGTGATCACTGCTCGAGTTGTTCTAGTAAGGGGGAGAATGTGGTTTGGATTATTGTGGCTCAAAGGGGTAGAATGGTGTGCTTGGTTGGTTTGCTTTGGGTTGTGCCACATAATGCCAAAGGGGGAGATTGTTAGGGTTGAATTTCGGCTGATATTTGTTGGCATTAGTGGCACTATAGATGGAGAGTTCTGTTTGAGGAATCAGAAGTGTTTTTGAGCAGATTGAGCAGTAATGTTGAACATAATGTCGTTCAACATAATGTTCAACATTCGGGATCTGGAATTCTGGTTCGTATGCAGAAACGCTGCTTTGGTTTTAGAGCTGATTTGCTGTTTAACATGACGGGGATTTCTAAATTGATTGTGGAATATCTGATTGAGAGATTTTTGGAAAGCCCTTCCTAAATCTGTTGCTAAATTGAAGGGATGTTGGGTTGAAATAGAAAGAGAATATCTCGCAGATTTGTTGGTTGGAAAGATTGATTGCTGCAGATCTTTTTATTGTTGCTATTTCTGGAAGATGTGAAAGAATCATTTCCTATCTTGGTTCAGTTAATTGTGGGTGATCTGGAGATATATTTGGAAGCTATTATCTCTCGTTATTATTGTTGATTCGGTTGGAAAGAATCTCGCTCGGTTGGAAAGAATCATTATTGTTGCAATTGAAGATCTGTTGGAGATATAATTGGAAGTTGCTATCTCTCGGGATTTGTTATTGAATTTGTTAGAGAGATTTTCGCCTACAAATATTGGTTGGAAGATCTTATTGAAGATATTATGGAACCACTTGCCCGAAGTGATTCCTTAATTTGTGGGCTGTCGATTTTGCACGGGATTTTCAGCGAGTGACCTTCCTTATCTACTCCGTGATTGAGGGGGAGCGATGAATTGAACGGGTGTGCGGTTTTGCGGCTGGAGATGGCTTTTGCAAAAGTCGATTGAAGAACTCCAGGAGGAGGCCGACGGCTACGCATGTAGGATCAAGGGAGTTGATCTAGTCGGTTGTGTAAGGGGAGCTTGCGGGCAAAGGAAGCTTGTCGAGAATACTACATGGGTTGGTAGAGACCACCCATCACGGTTTGTATTGAGGGGGAGGTTGTTCCTCCTAATAGAATCGCGATAATTAGTGATTGTACTCATTGATTATTTTAGTGGAGTATTCTGATTTTCTGGGCGTGGCCCCGCAGATGTAGGTGTGCGCCCGAACTACGTTACCAAGTTTTGATTGTCGTTGCTTGGTTCTTGTGTTTACTCTTTGTGTTTATTTGATTACTCCTACGTACTGAACTTTCAATGATTATGAAGCTAAGGAACTTGCCTAATGTGACATTGAATGTACACTTGTTTGGTTTAGATTCTTTCGTATTAATGGAGAATCATGAATGTCTTGGACAAATCCTCAATATACATAAGTGCCTTCTTTGATTTAACAAAGATAGCATCTACTACTTCAACATTTCTTTCGATCAAGGGTTGGAATATCTTTGACAACAGATGTTAATACGTTTGCTGATGTGTCAGTTTTAATATTTATACCGCAAGCGCACTGTGTTGTTGTGTCAGTCCACAAGAACATTATCTGACCAAGTACTAGCCAATCCTAGGTTATACTTAGCTATGTGGGTATTTATAATGGTGAAACAAAGATGGAAGAAAGGCTGTATGGCTAGGTATCTCCTCTAATATGGGTGAAACATGGAAATGAACTCTTTCGTTTAGCTATCGAATTAATCCTAGGGTGAGGTTATCGCACCTAATTTTGTCACCTACCCCCCCCCCCCCCCCCCACTGTGGTGATGCTATGATAGGACTACCTATCTTGTGGCAAAGTCAACTGTCATTGGTCATCATCATACGACGAGTGCATGATGCCCGACAATATTTTCCAACCTAACTTCACACCACTATCGTGGATAGAAGCTAGGTCATTGCCTGGAGGCTCTAATATAAGCCCAACTGTCATTGGCGACATAGATTGTATATGTTGCTAAAAACATCCAGAGCAAAACCCTAATTCGATCATTCAAAGCTAATTAAATAAGTTATTCCATACTCATTCCCCCAATAGGGCTCAACCATGCTCTAGACAAAAACTACGCTAAACATATCACAAGAATAAATAAAAAACAAATACTAAAAGAAGAGAAAACTTATCTTATAAAATCCACAATCCGAAGAAGTTGGTACAACTAGCGACATGGTAAGAAAAGCCAAATAAAATCTATCTTACCCCTACTCTTACTCCTAAACTACTTTCAGAGAAAGAAGAACAATCAAAAACTGGAAGAAAATCGGCCCTTAAATGTCACGCCCCGCTTCCCATAATACGGGTGCGAGGACGAGACGAAGGTCCGGATGGGCTGGAGCTATGAAGCTCGAGCCCACTAAGCATCTGTAGGGATACACCAATCATTATACAGGTTCTTGCATTAAAGTTTAGAATAATAAATGCACTTAAAAGAAACAACAACATTCATTCATTAAGATAAATAGTCCAGTAGTACAAAAGAAGTCTAATAAAAGGAATCCATGGGCATGGTTACAACTGAAAAGGAAACTACTGGTGCTATGCACCCAACCTAGACAAAGAATCTAAATGGTGCTACGCACCCAAACCAGAAAGCTGGAGACTCCGAGTCAGCAACAGGATGGAAACTCTAAGACTGGTCCTCGTCCAGATCGTACTCTTGAGCGATGTCCTCTTGCTCCAAGTCCGCAGGTACTATCTCCTTGTCTGTTTACTCTGTCTCAGTACCTGACATACCAACACCCAAGAGAAGAGGAGTAGTACGTCAGGCAGAGTCTACAAATGAAATGTAAGAAAAACTCTACTGCAAGGTATATGAAATTTAAAGACAGTTATTAAATATTGTTTACATGTCAATTTGTGAGATACGACAACATGGAAGTTATACATAAACATGGCAGGAAAATAAAGACGGTGCAAAAAGTAAACGTGGCATGGCAATGACCGTAGCGTGTGCTACCAGCTACAAGACAAGACAAGACAAGACTGTGTGTGTCAAGGGTTCACGCCTTAATGTTAGAGGGCAGCCAAACCCCCTAAACCTTGCGACCGCTCAACCCCACCCCACCCCAAGTGCACAAGACAATTCCATACAAAGGATCACTCTCTCTGCTAGGAGGGTGCCTTATTACTCGCAGGTTATCCGTACAAAGGATCACTCTCTCAGCTAGGAGAGTGCCTTATTTCCGCAGGTTCAATACAATATGAATCGGTTTACATGGAAAGATTAGAATGATGCATGGTCGTTTTAAGGTATTTATCAATATGGCAATTATAGCTTATTGTGCTTAGACTTCTTCATCAAGTCTAGGCTGTCGTGAAGGAGTCCTAAACGCTCTCAGTTCATGTCTAGACCTCTTATTCATATTTTTACAAACTAAGAGAGGTAATGGCCTAAACGTGGCCGTTTCTATGCAAGTGAGTACACTTGCCTGAAGTGGCGAGAAGTGTGTCCATAGGAGGCGTCTTGTCACGGCAGTGCGTCAGTTACGGTTCGTTGTAACAGGTTAAACGGGACGATGTCAGGATTGGTTTTAGAAGCCCTATTTTGGCATGTCTCTAGATTGATCGTGGCTATCCTAGCAGTTCCAATTCACGTTGTTCACACGTTCAGATCTAGTCTATGGTTCTCTACGTCGATTCTACCCTATGTGCACGGTCAAAATAGTCTAATCGATGGTCTAGATTATCACAGCAGTTTAAAGGAGCGTAAAATAACTTTAATGATTAAGTTGTCAGTTTTAATTAGGTTTTCAGTGGCGTAACGTTCTGGTTTACTACGAGTAGGGGATACCAACCTAGTACGACGATCACACGTAGATCTGGTGTCGGTTCTGGAAGCAGTAACGAATCGCGTCGCGGCTCCGGTTCCCTGATTGCGGGTAGCGCAGTGAAGAGAGGTCGTCGGGGTCGCCTCAGTTGCGAATAGCACAGTGAAGCGGTGATGACATCGGATCTCGGCAAGTTGGGAGAAAAGTATGCTAGGTAAGGAACTAGGGTTCTGGAGCTGAAGTGAAGGGGCCCGGCAAATGGAGGGGGTGGCCGGTAACAGCTGAGAGGGGAGAAGAAGGCTACGGCCTTGAGGGTTTCGGGGTGATGATTGTTTGGAGAGGGGAGAAAAGTGACAGGCGGTGGAAAGGGCATGCTTGGAGGATGAAGCAAGGTGGAGAGCAAGCCGTGGCTTAGGGTTTCGGCATGGGTCTCTTCAGGTTGCAGGTCGAAGAGGATGGGGCTGTGATGGGTTGCGCGTGTAGAGGGGAAAGGCCGGAGGTGGGTCTGCATGGCAATTGGGGCTGGGGATGGCCGGACTACGCACTGAAGGGCTGTCGCGGGTCTGTGCTCGTGATGAAGATGAAGAGAAGAAGGCCCCAGGGTTTTTGCGGCTGAAAGTTGGAGGGGGCTCACGTCGGACTAGGGGTTTGTGGCCTGGAGTATGAGGGGGCTGTCGGGTTTGAGGGCAGGTCGGAGAGAGGGAGAACGGCCTGGGCACACAGCTGGAGTAAGGTAGGTGGCCGCGCGTGGAGGAGAAGGTGAAGGCTCCGGAAGGAGGGTACGTGCAGCGAAGCAAGGGGAGGAGAGCTCCAAGGTTCGGGCTGGGGTGTTGTGCGGCTGGGAGGGGAGCGCAGGCCTAGGGTTAGGATGTGCGGCCTGTGTGAGGGAGAGTATAGGGTAGGGTTCTGTTGTTGTGGTTTATAATATGGGAGTAGTGCTTACACGTGAAACCTAGGGCAAGGCTTGTTTGGATTTTGAAAATGACTGGGGTTCCGTTTTGGTTTGTGCGGCTGTAGCTTTTTGCCCTAGCTTGGTTCTTTTCCTATACGTAGGGTTTTTTGGGTATAGGTTTGTAGAGTTTTCTATTATGTTTTGAAAGGAATGGGGAGTGTGATGGCAGGAGGAAAATTTTGTCTAGGGTTTTAGTCTAAACTAGGAATGGTTTGAAAAGGAATAATAATTGGGAGAGTAAAATAAGGGATATGATTGAGTAAAAGTCGCATACCCAATTATGGTAGATATTTGAATTTGAATTTAAATATTAAAATAATTATTTTAATGAGATATATACATATGTAGATTAAAATGAATTATAATTAATATGTATCTAAGGTTTGTTAACGAGTACGTAGTATAATCACGCCTAACGACAAGTCTGTAGGGTTTTGAGGGACCCTTAGGGCACAGATCTGTGCCTGTCCTAAGTCGGATGTACCACAGACGCAAAAGAATTCAGCGGAAAAACAGATACGTTAAACTATTTAACGATGCCATAAGGTTCTAGACCCTTTAGTCAGGATCTCTGCCAACTTGGGATTGGTTCAACCATCCCAAGAGGGAGCTAAGATAATGCGATTAAATTCAAAGAATGCTAATTAAATTTACATACCTGGAACCTTGCCTTGGTACAGGCAAGGTGTACCGCACCGTCTTCCGAGCAGCTTTTTGTCCCACGTCGAACCAATCCTCGAACCGCTCCGCGTCCCGAGGCGAGCAATCCCCTTGTCGCCGAGCCAACCACGCGCCGAAGAAAGTTTCACCCGAGTGTGAACCTTCGCCAAGATTTTGGATCGGATCCGAACCCCTTCGTGGCTTTGCTAGAGCCCTTCAGAAGTAAGGCCGAAATTATAGGGAGAAGAGAATATTTAATTTAAGCCTAGATCCGAGCGTGCTCCAATATTTTTGGGAGCAACTTAGATCTAGAGCTTGGGACGAGTTTAGAGGAGGGGAGCAGATCCCTATTTATATCGGCGGCTGACCCTTCCTCTTTACTCCACTTCCGATGTGGGACTATTCTTTTTGGAGTTAATAAACCAAGTTAGTTTGCCTTAACAAAAGGCCAAACTTCCATGAATTTTAACTCCCTCACCTTTGAGTTTCAATCTTAATACAACCTATCAAATCGAAGGGTGCTGAACGGTGAACACGTAGGAAAAAACGAGGAGTCAATCGGAGTCTGTTTGACCCCTCAATTGATCGTCCAAAGATGAGCCTAAACCCACAAAACTGCAAACAGCCAGCCGTCACAAATCTGGGCTCGAAGCCCTAGGAAAGGGGCCCCACTACGATGAGGCACGTGTAGCGCACGTGCCGGGGTGCGCGCCTGCGCACGCTGGAGCGGGCGTGGGCTGGCGTACGCTTCCAGCGCATGACTGCGCTTGCTAGCAGTGGGCACGGGCTTGTGCCAGCTCCCCGCGGGCGCCCGCGCCCGTCTTCAGCCTGCGTTCAGCCCAACCGTGTTGGGCTGACCCATTTTGACTCCTTTGGCTGTTTTTGCTCTAACTTGAGCATTTGGTGTCCGATTTGGGCGTCGTTCGAACCTTTCACACAGGGACATTCTCGCCTTACAAGTAACCTTTTCCTTGCGTTTATCTCATTAAATATAGTCGTAAACAATTTACGACACATTTGATACATTTTGCATCATATGCAAATAAGTCCATATCTAAGCTTAAAAATAACCATTTTTGCATCAAATGCAATTTTCTCTCCCTTGAATCAAATGCACATTCTTCCTAATGTTTCTACCTATTACTAGACGAAGGTCGCACTTTGTGTGAGACCCTACAGCCTGACCCTACTACAGGATGGGCTCGAAGCCCTATACGACAGTGACCACAAGCAGCAGTTGTCGTTCCTGTTTCAGTATCATAATTATGTGGTTATCTCATCGATATGAGCATTTTCGGGACCACCTGACTTTGTCCGTGATGAATTCCGCAATTTTAGTCTCTTCATCTAAACTATGTCGTTTAATTCAAGTCTAGGGTACGGTCAAACTGTCAACCCCAATAACTCAAATCTGGTTAGTTTCCATCGATCTTTAGTCAAATATTGTTGGACAACTTCCAACATACTCTGGCTAGAGTTTTTACTAAAGACCGAATTAATTCTACGACACTAACTCCCATTGACCGGGAGAGACGAATACTCTCTTCGTCATTACTCTCCTCGTACGCTTCAAATGTCACCTAAACAAAGATCTTTCGACAGGCCTAGCCTCGAATTTAGGTCAGTGATCTAAGTCACACCGTTCACGCACAGGTTCGTACAATGACCTCAAGTCATACGACCAATGTGCTTATCATCACTAAGAGTTATCATTAACAGATTTATCAATCATAACAATATAATAACTCTTGTGGGTCGTTCAATGAACTTATTCTCCAATGAGCACCTGTGTCTCGTCTTCGACTTCGCCAAGTCTAACGATTATGAGATCATCGTCACCATTATACGGTGAAGACTAAGAAACAATGGTCTATCCGATGTTTTGATATCCTTATCTCGAAACATCTACGAGCACGAACCCTTTTAGACTTATACTACAGACGGTCAAGCATTTCTCCATGATCGAGATACTTATCTCGATACATGTTTGACCTTGCATTAAGTCTCAGGACTTTACCTAAGTTAATATCTAATGATAACTACATTATGATTAACTTAGATAAATTCTTACCATACATCATACTGTAATTTTGAACAAGATTTTTGTATAGATACACGGAGATAAATTGCCTCGAGGGCATACATCTCGCAACATTTTCCACTTGCACGCAGGCCCATTTATCCAGGTATCTCATACCACATTTACACATAAGTCTTTCCAGACTTCACGTGGTAGAGCCTTTGTGAGTGGATACTGTATAGACTTAAAGGGTTTCCTATGTTTATCTTAGACCGTTCATATGAATCTTATCCAAATGATTTACTTTGGTCCTTTGGAATCCATTTAATTTCCTTGGATCTTATCCAGCTCATCGTACCTTGCGACAATAAGTTTTTGGTCATTTTAGATGGTTCATATTTAAAAGTGTCAAACTCTTTTGACCACTTTATCAAAATATGTTCCATTCCCTTGATGCCTCGCATGTGTTTTATTCGCTCCCACTGACCTTGAAACTCTCTGGCTAATTCATACAAGTTCGTTCTTCTAAATCATATTTAGAAAACGAACTACAAATGAATGCTCCAGTTTTCATGGTTATCATGAGCGTTTACATTGAGTTCGGTCCGAGTAGATTTGTACGCATCTGCTGGCGAGACAGTTTCATCATAATCCGTGTATAGGAATCAGGATGAAAACGTTCTCAGCCAACGTAAGCTGTACTGCACTACTTTCCCTTCTGCACCAATCTTCTAACTTGGAGATTTACTTGCAGATATTAAGAAACAATTTTTTTGGGCACGTAAACTAAAGTCCATACTTTATTTGCGTGCACGGACCTATTGCATCAAGTTGTTAATCAGAGTCTCTACTCTGAATTTCATCCTTGAAGTTATCTTATACCATCATTAACTATGATGTCTAACTCGACTCTTCGTCTCACGAGACTCGAGTAATCCTTTAACTTCCTAACGATTGATTTAATGAATATCTTATTGATAATGTCCTCATAGAACCTTATGAAACCCTAGGCATTACTATCTGGGACGTAACCCAGAGGGAGGATCATAACTCAATCACTTTGCCATGAGTCGCACTATGTCTAAAAAGTGCGATTTATACTCTCCAACACATCCAATATGTTAATAGACTTGATCTGAGAGAAAATCACATTTTCTTTTAATTTTGCAAGATTTATACGCTATGTATTTGAATTTTCGATCTAATCGAATCATTTCAAATACTTCTGTCATTTGTTCTCTATTGTATTCGACTTGTGTTTCATCAAGAACACGTGTCGTAACAATATTAAGATCGACTCATCCTGGCTAACATAGACTTGGGTCCGGGTACATCAGCATGTACGAGACTGTGAGTTCTGCAACTCATTCTTCCACTGTCTTACAGAAGGAGTTTCGGCCATCATACCTCTGAGAATAAGGTTCACAAGTGTCCGTAGACTTCATAATACGAGAGGTCAGACCCCTCTTTATGTGACTTGTGAAGCTTAGTCTCTTTGGTACGGCCTAGTCTATTTTTCCATATAAGTTTATTAATATCTTACGTATTCATATATTAACATTTAATATATTATAGTTTTTACAAATTACTAACACAAAACATTGCTTCAGAAGCAAGGTGAAGACATTCGTCAAAAATGTGTTAGACGTCTTTTGTATAACAATTATTCAGAAATCGTGTCATCAAATATGTCACATTTTGAGTTCCTCCTACGTATGCCTTTACTAATGATAAATAAAACTATCTTTCTCAATTTAACTTTTCCTTAGTGCCTTCTTCCTTTTCTGAATCTCATTTAGATATTTAACGTCTCAACAAAAATTTAAATAGTTATGCAAGCATCTCATGTATCCAAACGCCTGAGCTTCGTAACCTTGAGTGTAGCTCAACAAGTTGCTCATCTCAAGATCTGGTTGGGATACATAGTCTTGCAACGCTCATGCACTCATATTTAATTCAAACAGTTTGATCGAATTTTCGAATCTTACGGATCGAACCTGCATTCCATACAACCTTGAGTGTAGATCAACAAATTGTATGGAGAAACATGCTTTTGAACATCAATATGTTCCAGTTGCCTCATATAGAGGCGAGTGACATGTAGCGTGCATTTTGTTGGACTCAGAACTTAATGAAATCATATTTCTTAAGTCTGTCCTTAAGAAGGTCATTTTAATGTCAACGAGAATATAGTTTATACTATCGATTAGAATTTAACTTGATATTCCATTAACCAAATATTTTGACCAATTTAATATTATGTTTTGGATTCCATTGTTAAACATAGTCTTACCCTAGTTTAGCATATGTTCAGTATTAAATATAGATAGAATGGTTTTTATCTATCAATATCCTCCCACTATTTTTGCGATCATTCTAAGCCTTAATAATGAATGATTTAATCAGATTAAATTAATGGGTAAGAGATCCAATCACCCTGAGCCTAACAACCTTGAGTGTAGCTCAAAAAATTCCTTAACTCTGCGATCGATAGATGAATCTTCATCAATCATATCATATATTATTCTCTTATCGGCTTTTATCCCTAGCCATTTGTGATCATGAGTGTGCTCATCCAAATCACAACGACTAGTCTAGTCGGACCCTTGTTTTCTTGTCTAGCCTAACTTACACCGGCGCTCGGTGTATTCACGACACGACGGTTTGGGTCAAGTCTAGACTACATCATTAGATCAACTTACGCCAGTGCTTGGTGTATTCATGACACGACGGTTTGGATTAAATCAAGATTACATCATATGTATTTAAGGAGTTGGTTTCTACAAGGTTGCCATGTCACAGCTTGAGTGTAGCTCAACAACTGGAACACGGGTCCTATAGTTGCCAACACCTAAAACAAGGAGGGCTACGGCTAATCTTGAAGAAGATTATTAACGTATTTGACTTAGATATAGTCCAGGGTGTCATATAGGCATGATTCGCGTCATTGCAGTCCAGCGGAACACGGCCAGGGAATTGACTAAGCCAGGATCACTTATCCTATAGACTAGCTGGGGTGATCCAACAAACTTAGCCAAGCACATTGACCGGATCAAAGTCTATTGAATGAAGCTTTTCATTTTTATAAGTGTGCCATAGACTAAAAGGCTTTTATTAACAACTAATTAATCCAATCAACTAGTTGAGTCCTTAAAATTCAAAATTTTAGGATTTGTTTAATAACTTTTATTAAATCCTTATCAACTATAAGGTTCACATGCTATCCCAATCGTTATTAGGATTTTAATAAAATCATTTACAACGCTTTAAGCATAGTCTTTTAATGAGAATTATTATTATAACGATTAAAATAATAATCGTCGTTAAAGGGACTACCCTAATCAGGAATTAGGTCTCAAAAGGTTGTTACTGATTTATTAAAACGTAGCATGTCATTAAAATTCATTTCATAAATTTTAACGAGTTCTTTGTGTTATCAAATAAGAGATAAGAATAACAAAGCCATTAAGCACAAACTACACTAATTTCAATGCATAAAATGAGTGTCCAACTATTTAACAATTAAATACAAAAAGGTTTATCTAATAAACAATAAACATGCATTCTTAAATTTAACACTTAAATTTAAAATTATGATTTTAAAACATTTTATTTTTATCTCATATATATATGAGGGATCAAATGACCCCCAAAAATAACCCCCAAAAATAACCCCTATCAAAAATCCTATGCCCCCCATTTTTTTCGGAAGATCAGAACCGTTCATCTTGATCTCCACCCTCTAAATACCTGACCCACCAATTTTCAACCCGATCCCATGTGTTTTGCCCGTTCATCAACCATTCACAAAAGTTCTGTTCATGCGAAACCGTTAAATTTGGGTCGGATGGATGAACGGGCAAAACACATGGGATCGGGTTGAAAATTGGTGGGTCAGGTATTTAGAGGGTGAAGATCAAGATGAACGGTTCGGATCTTCCTAAAAAATGGGAGGCATAGGATTTTTGATGGGGGGTTATTTTAGGGGGTTATTTTTGGGGGTCATTTGATCCCTTCTTCATATATATATATACTAGTCATAACCCGTGCCCGCGGGCACGGTTCATTTAACATTTCCCCGACAAATTTTTGCTCCCCGAAAAATTATTTACACAGCCAAAATTAAACAGAACAATAAATTAGCGTAAAAATATTTAGTGGCACGGGCACCTTCGGCACGGGCGTCTTCGGCGTGGAACAACAAATTCGGCGTCGAACGACAAATTCGGCGTCGAACAACAAATTTGGCGCCCGGTCCTTCGGCGCATAACAACAAATCTTTGTAAAAAAATTGCGCTGGCGACTTCGGCGCGGAACAATGGAACAACAAATTCGACGTCGAACAACAAATTTGGCGCCCGCGCCTTTGGCGCAGAACAACAAATCTTTGTAACAACAAATTCGACACCCGCGCCTTTGGCCCAGAACAACGGAACAACCAATTCGGTGTCGAACAACAAATTTGGCGCCCGCGCCTTCGGAGCAGAACAACAAATCTTTGAAAAAAAAATTTAGCGGGCGCCGAAGACAACAAACATCAATGTATTTTTACGCTAATTTATTGTTCCGCTAAATTGTTTTACGCTAAATTTTTTATTTTGTTTAATTTAATGGATTATGATTCTCCACAATCTTTTCCAATGCACTTTTAATGTCAAAGTTTAGGTTTCATATGCACTTTCCCCCCAAATTTAATCTCCACAATCTTTCCCAATGAACTTTTCCCCCCAAATTTAATTTCCACACTCTTTTCCAAAGCACTTCTAATTTCAAAGTTTATGTTCCAAATGCATTTTCCCCCAAAAATTTTCCCAAAATCCAATCTCAACCATCGATTTCTCAAGATCACATCTCAGCCGTCTTTTATCTTGTCCTAGTCAGCCCTAGAATTCAAAAATCTCTGTCAAATGTATAATAGATATATATATATATATATATATATATATATATATATATATATATGTAACGACCACTTTTCGTTGTATGTTGTTCGTGCACGTGCTTTTGACCGTGCACGTATTTATTTTAGACTTTGTTTGTTTGTGAACACTTAAGTGTGATATGCCGTTGTGAACGTCTCTGAGAGTATTAAATTGTGGCACTAATTTGGAACAACATTTCTTGGGTCGTTCTCCCACGATTTGATCTTATTCGAAGAGACGTTGTGATTTTCACTTTTGACGGGAGACGTTTCTATTTTTAGTTTCTTTTCTCGTCATCGAAATTATGATCCGTCTTCTCCGTCTTCTTTCCCCCGTCGTTCCGGTCACCCCAGTATTTATCTTACAATTTTTGGGCTTCGTTTGACCTACTTTCACTTTTTGCCCAACCAATTAGTTGTTTAACCCTAAGTAATCATGTGTCACATATCCCCAATAATTACTAAACTTATATTAGCCATGTGGACTTAGCCCTATACACCTTCTCAGCCTTGGCCGCAAGTACAACAGGTAGGAGAGAGAGGGAAGTTCCTTTTTTATATAAATATCATAACAATTTACTTTCCTATCTAATAACTTAAGCCTGCACCCTAAGTCGTGCTTTGCACTAGCCCACCTTAGCTTAGGCCATAGTCACGCATGAGAGGGGAGCAAGAATTGGGTTTGGCTTTAAATAGTTCTTTTACAACTTTCTTATCAATAAACAAACCCATTTTTCTTAGCTCCTAGCCCACGCACAGCTCATGTTGGGCTTTTCATCCTATAAACAATTGTTTGATAGAACATGTCCCTAAGAGCCAACATTCACACAGCCATTTAAATAGAGACTTAGGGCTTCATATTCACAGTATCCTATCGTAACCGCCGCCTCCCTACGTTTTAACGCAAACACCGCCGCAACCGCCACTTCTTGCGTGCTCCGACCTCTGAACCCACCGCCGGCGAGCCTTCCACATCCCCCGACCTTCCTCCACCCCGTGGGCCGTCGCAACCGTCGCCGGAGACCGCCGGATGCAGCTGTGAGCCACTGCTAAATCTCGCAGCAGCAGTTACAGCGACCGCCGCCGCCCGCGTCCCTCTCGTCGCCCACAGACTCTCCGGTGCCCTCACGCCTCCGACCCACCGTGGGGCCCCGTAGCTCCGACGAGAACCGCCTGAAACGCCGCTGGCTTCGCTGTAGATCGCTGCAGCAACCACAGCAGCTCGCCGCGGCGCTGCCTCCGCCGCCGTGGCACCCTGACCCCCGTCGACCTCCCCAGTGACTCAGCCGCGATCTCCTCACTCCCTCTGCAGCGAACGACGTCCCAAAGAGGTTAGATCTGTGTTTTCTTGGCCAGGGTTAGGAATTTTTGGTTTAGTTTTATATATACTTAGGCTGATTGTTCTTTAGGGTTATTTATTAGTTGCTTGGTTATCAGATGCTTATAAGCCATGTTCATTCTTAACCCATCATCAGGTAGTAAGTTATAGTATTATAACTTGTGCTATCACTGCTTTAAGTATATAACCTTAGTTAATGTTATTAGTTTAAACCTCTATATACTTTAGCTTGTATATGTTAATCAGATTAGATTTTCACAACCATGAGAAACTGTGGTCTTCTCGGTTTCATCCTAACTTTCTTAACTGGTAGCTTTAGAAACTATGTTACCAAACTAGGCCTTAATGAAACAACATGTACTTTATTATAATGAGCCTATAATAAATAAAATACTTACTTATGATATACCCAACTATGATATTGATCTAGATCCACTAGTAATCCTGTTATATCGATGTTAATGATGATTATAGGATTAATAACTAGTTTTGATGATTTTCGTTAACTTGAAATCTTGGTTTCTCTCATATTGTTGTTAAATTGTCGTGCTATATATGCGTGGTAATTATCGTGTTAATTATTTCCTATGATCGTTAAATTGATGTGCCACCCATCTTCGAATAGAAACTCTAGTTAAAATTGGCTCAATAGACGTCTTAGGTTGTTTAATAATTTCTAGCTCTGTCGTAACGATCTTAATCGAACACGTGATTTTCATCAACAGAGTACCCGTAGTTCCATACCGTGCACACTGCAGGAATTCAACCCCTGGTGTCGCTACCCGACGCCAGTATAGCTTTCGCGTCGTGTTGAGGTTCCATAGATCCGTTGGTTGACCCAGACCCAGCTGGACTACATCCTTGTCGAAATCTTTCAGGCAAGGAATGAGACTTTAGTTACTGCTTTTATGCTTTTCTAGAATTGATGTTAGAACTGCTAGATTTATTTCTGCAAAATACTTGAAAATGACCACATGTTACTTTCTGCTCGAACACACCTTTAAAATGCAACTTAAACCTCACATGCTAATTAATAAGCCAGACATTTTGATTGTGTGGATCTTTGTAGAAGATCACAGGCGTGGGCCTCTCCTATACGGAGGTTGGCACTACTCTTGTGGAGCGTCTGCTGGCTAGCCCAGAGATGGCTCGCTTACGGACTTGTGGAGCGTTGCTGGCTCGTCCAGGAATGTCTCGCTTACGGATAGTTAATCGATGATAGGGGTGACCATTGAGAACTGGTGCTCCCCAGCTTTGGCTCACCCGTGACTGGTGCACTCCGGTATGATACGTAGTATCATTCATGATTAATGATTTGTTTCGGATCGACGACGGGGGTGACCATTGAGAACTGGTACTCCCCAGCTTTGGCTCACCCGTGACTGGTGCGCTCCGGTATGATATGCTATATCATTTGTGATCCTTGTCTTGTCTCGTGTCTAGATGGAGCGTTTGTTGGCTCGTGTCCATAACACAAACGACTCGCGGGTGGGGTAGGACAAAAGAGTCTAGCTGGGCCTGGGGGGTAGCTCCCCTCCGCCTACGCAGCTTGAGTCCTTAGGCTTTATCTTTGTATCGCAGTTGGTGCACTCCTGCCTGCTTCGCAGGGATGCATTCCGGTCGTTTGACCTTTTCTAGACTTGGACAATCTGACCAGATGGACACCCCTGGCAGATTGATAGAACTACATGAACAACTCTTAGACGATCTGACTAGATGGACACCCCTAGCAGATCGATTAGAACAACCCTTACTTATTTCCTGTTTTCTAGAACTCCTGTGTAGGTTGTCATTTAAATTCCATATAAAACTGCTAGAATTGTATAACTGCTTTAATTATGGTCTCATTAGTTCGTTGCTGACATGTGTTTTGCACATGTCACAGACTTGACTGAGCTGGCATCACCTGAGGATCCCAGCAGACTCTTCACTCTTTAGTTTCCACTGGTACGTGCAGTTTTAGTTTCTATGTTAAACTCTTTGTTGGTTACCTTCCACTTTGAATAGTACCTTATATTACTGTTTGACTATTGTTTCATGCTAAACCATTCGGTCGGACCTTCTCCTCCGCATCATAACTTGCCTAGACGCTTATTGGACCCTGAGCCTCAACGGCTCTAGTCCATGCGGGCTGGCCATGCCTCGCTGCTCAATCTTTTGGGAAGCGGGGCGTGACAATATATATATATATATATATATATATATATATATATATATATATATATATATATATATATATATATATATATATATATATATATATATATATATATATGGCGGTTTCCCCCCAGTTTGCATAGTCTCGACCGGGCTTTCACCTTACCCTCCTAAAAAACGCCAAAGGCGGGGGAGGGGGTTGGGGATTTTTTTGGGTTGTCAAATATATATATATATATATATATATATATATATATATATATATATATATATATATATATATATATATATATATATATATATATATAAGCCAAAGACGGCCCAGATTGGTTAAGCCTTGTGGACCGCAATACTCGTTTCTTCTATACGGCTATGAGGGCTAGACAGAGTCATAACAATCTGGGCCGTCTCATCTCCTTGGATGGATCTCGCAATATTTCTATTGATAAGCTGAAAATTGAAGCTCCTGAGTTTTATTCTAAGCTCTATAACCAAGATGATTATTGGAGAGTCTTCCCTTTCCTTGCTGTTAAAAGAGTTCTCACTAATGAGGCTGCTATGTGGGCTGAGAGGCCGGTCTTGGCTGATGAGGTTAAAAATGTTGTCTTCCAGATTGGGGCTGATAAGGCCCCTGGTCCTGACGGCTTCAATGGCTATTTTTATCAGAACTCTTGGGACGTTTTTGGGAATGATGTCACCATGGCTATCCTCAATTTTTTCAAGTCTGGAAAGATCTATCGCCAAGTCAACCATACTTTCTTATCTCTTATTCCTAAAAATGCTAACGCTTCGGGGCTTGGTGATTACAGGCCCATTGCCTGCTGCAATGTTTTGTATAAAATCATCAGCAAAGTTCTTTGCAATCGGCTCAAGAAAGCTGTCATTGAGCTCATATCTCCTAATCAAGCTGCCTTTCTTCAAGATCGGCTTCTTTCTGATTGTGCCTTGCTTGCTCATGAACATATCAGGGATTTCAATAATCCTATGGGGTCCAGGGCCTGCCTCAAGCTTGACTTGAGGAAAGCTTTCGATAGTGTTAACAGGGAATTTGTCTACTTTATGTTGCATCAGATGGGGTTTAAGCATAAGTTCATCGGCTGGATTTGTGAGTGTATCTCTACTCCATCCTTCTCTGTCATGATCAATGGTTCTCCCTTTGGTATGTTCCAATCCAATAGAGGGCTGAGGCAGGGTGACCCCCTCTCCCCTTATCTCTTTGTTATTGTTATGGAAGCCTTCTCTCTTCTTATGGCTAAGACCAGTGCCACGTGCAGTATTCAGCCTATGAAAAGAGTTGGTGCTGTTACTCATCTTCTTTTTGCTGATGACTTGCTTGTTTTTTGTCGTGCCAATGAGGTCTCTTTTAAGGGGCTGCGAGACCTTCTTATCTTGTTCAAGCACTTCTCTGGGCTTGATGTTAACTGGAGCAAAAGTGCTGGCATATTCAGTAAAGGGGTCAGGGGTGCTGGTAATCTTGCTGATATTCTGGGCATTAAAAGAGTGCAAACACTATCCACATACTTGGGCCTTCCCCTCTCTGCCAAGTATCCCAATGCCGCCATGTATGGCCGTTTGATCGATAGATGCAAGAACAGGTTGCAGGGATGGTCTTCATCCTTATTATCTATTGCTGGGCGCATTGAGCTTGTCAAATCTGTTATCTACGGCATGGTTGTTTTCTGGATGCAGGCTTTCCGTATTCCTAAGTCTATCTTACGATCCCTTACTTCCATATGCAAGAGATTCATTTGGGGGAAGAATCATCTCTGGGCTTGGGAGGATATTTGTGTGCCTAAACAAGAAGGGGGGTGGGGCTTAGAAGCTTTACTGATCTTAATAATGCATATGGTGTTAAGTTGACTTGGCGTATGCTTACCCATGGGGGTTATTGGGCTGATTATATGAGGAAGCACTATATGACCGGCACGGGTCTCTATCTTGCTAAATCCCATCCTATGCAATCTGGTTCTTGGAAATTTATTCTGCATTGCCGTGAATTTACTAAGAAGCTTACTCGGCGCATTGTTAGAGATGGGGCTTCCACTCTCTTCTGGTATGATAGCTGGCTTCCTTGTGGAGACCTTAATGATATCTATGATGTTCATGTTGGGGAGGAAGCCTTCACAGTCAGAAGCTATTGGAATGACACGGGTTGGGTTCACAGTAACTCTCTCATTAATGTGCGGCACTTGATTGACTCAGTTGTCTTAACTGTTGGTGATGATTCTTGGGCTTGGGTCTCCAAGTCCCCTACATTACAGGACGCCTGGGTGGGATCTAGGGTCGTTAAACCCCTATTTCCCTATCACAAGGTGGTTTGGTTTCAGGGGCATATCCCCAAAATGGCTATCACTTTATTACGAGCTTTCCATGGGAAACTTCTTACCCGGGACAAGCTCGTACAATGGGGAGTGCCCACTTCATCTTTTTGTGTCTTATGTTCTGATAATGCACAGGAAAATATGGATCATATATTTTTTGAATGCAGTTACACTAATTACCTCCTTTGCAGGAGCTTTCTGAAGCTGGGTTTCAGTTCTACTTTACCAACCTCTTTAGCTGCAACTGGAGATCTTATTCTCAACCATTTTCACAGAAAAAGAAGCACAGGAAGATTGGCTAAAACAGTCTTAGCAGCGATGGTTTGGCACATATGGAGAGAGAGGAACAGGAGAATATTTGAGGGTCGCAGTCAGATACGGACGGTTCTCTTTGATGATATTGCTGAGGATGTCAGGATTGCTTTGCGGCATGTGGTTTGGGAGCAGGATGAGGCTGGCGCCCCCCCTTCTAACTGGGGGCTATTAGACTAGGTTGATACTTCCATGTACTTTTGTTTTCTTCTTTGGCTCTACGGGTTTCGGAAGGTGCTATGCTTGGTGGAAGTATTGGCGCCTGTGCCTTATTTCCTCTTGCTAACTTCCTTCCTTCGGCCCTGTGAGAGCCTTGTATTTTTTCATTACACTCAATAAAGATGCAAAGCATATTCTTCTATATATATATATATATATATATATATATATATATATATATATATAATACATTTGACAGTGTTTTTTGAATTCTAGGGCTGACTAGGACAAGATAAAGAGTGGCTGAGATTTGATCTTGGTAAATCAATGGTTGAGATTGGATTTTGTGAAAATTTTGGTGAGAAAAGTGTCTTGGGAACCAAAACTTTGAAATTAGAAGTGTATTGGGAAAGATTGTGGAGATTAAATTTGGGGAGTTAGTGCCTTGGGAACCTAAACTTTGAAATTAGAAGTGCATTGGGAAAGATCGTGAAGATTAAATTTGGGAGGAAAAGTGTCTTGGGAACTAAAACTTTGAAATTAGAAGTGTCTTGGGAAAGATTGTGGAGATTAAATTTGGGGGAAAGTGCCTTGGGAACCTAAACTTTGAAATTAGAAGTGCATTGGGAAAGATTGTGGAGAATCATGACCCATTAAATTAAACAAAATAAAAAATTTAGCG
Source organism: Scilla litardierei (assembly GCA_030789695.1). Taxonomy (NCBI): domain Eukaryota; kingdom Viridiplantae; phylum Streptophyta; class Magnoliopsida; order Asparagales; family Asparagaceae; genus Scilla; species Scilla litardierei. The sequence goes on from CM061142.1 coordinate 572,034,817, forward strand.
TAAAACAATTTAGCGGAACAACAAATTAGCATAAAAATACCCTGAGTTTTGTTGCTCCGCGCCAAAGGCGCTCGCTAAATTTTGCCGAATTTGTTGTCCCGCGCCGAAGGCGCCCGCTAAATTTTGTCGAATTTGTTGTCCCGCGCTGAAGGCGCCCGCGTCAGTGCGGGCGCTGAAAAGTTTTTTACGCTAATTTGTTGTTCCGCCTGCGGGCGCCGAATTTGTTGTTCAGCACCGAAGGCGCTCATGCCTCTAAATATTTTTACGCTAATTTATTATTCTGTTAAATTTTGACTGTGGAAATAATTTTTCTGGGAACAAAAATTTTGCGGTGGAAATCTTAAATGAACCGTGCCCGCGGGCACGGGTTATGACTAGTATATATATATATAACATGTTTTAAAATCATCATAAAATTTGCATGCTTCTAAAAATTTTATCGCATAAATTTTTAAAGCATTTTAAAATCATTTTAAAATTATCACATAAATTTAAAAAATTTTAAAAGGCATTTAAAAAAAGCATTTCAATTAATTAACATCGTGATCCTTAAATCAAGATACAGACTAAGTTCTGATACCAATGTAAGGTTTTGAGGGACCCTTAGGGCACAAATCTGTGCCCGTCCTTAGTCGAATGGACCACAGTCGCAAAAGAATGCAGCGGAAAAACAGACACATAACTATTTAACGAGACCCTAAGGAAGACCCTTTAGCCAAGATCTCTACCAAATTGTGAAGGGTTCGACCATGCCAAGAGGGAGCTAAGCTACTACGATTAAATTAAAAAAATACTAATTAAATTTACATACCCGGAACCTTACATTATTACAGGCAAGGTGTACCGCACCGTCTTCCGAGCCGCTCCCTGCCCCACACCGAACCGCTCCGCGTCCCGAGACGAGCCATCCCCTTGTCGTCGAACTAACCACGCGTCGAAGAAATTTTCACCCGAGTGTGAACCTTCGCCAAGATTTTGGATCAAATCCGAACCCCACGTGGCTTTACTAGAGCTCTTCAGGAGTAAGACAGAAAGTATATAGAGAAGCGAATATTTAATTTAAGCCTAGATCCGAGCGTGCTCCAATATTTTTGGGAGCCGCTTAGATCTAGAGCTTGGGACGAGTTTAGAGGAAGGGAGCAACCCCCTATTTATATAGGCGGCTGACCCCTCCCCTTTACTCCACTTCCGATGTGGGACTATTCTTTTTGAAGTTAATAAATCAAGTTAGTTTGCCTTAACAAAAGGCCAAACTTCCATGAATTTCAACTCCCTCACCATTGAGCTTCAATCTTGAAACAACCTATCAAATCAAAGGGCACTGAACGGTGAACGCGTAGGAAAAAACGGCGAGTCAATCGGAGTCTATTTGACCCCTCAATTGATCATCCAAAGATGAGCCTAAACCCACAAAACTGCAAACAGCCAGCCGTCACAAACCTAGACCTCGAAGCCCTAGGAAAGGGGTCCCGCTGCGCTGAGGCGTGTGCATTGCACGCACCTCAACGCATGCATTGGGACACATGCCTGCGCCTGCTGGAGCAGCACGGGCTGGCGCCCGCTCCCAGTGGGCGACCGCGCCCGCTGGAGCAGGCACAGGCTTGCCCCCGCTTACAGCGTGCACCTGCGCCTGTTGGAGCGGGCGCGGGCTTGAGCCTGCTCCTAGCTGGTACTTGTGACCGCTCCCATTGGAGGCTCGTGCCCATCTTCAACCTGGGATCTGCCCAAACCTGTTGGGCTGACCCATTTGGGCTCCTTTGGCTGTTTTGGCTCTAACTTGAGCATTTGGTGTCCGATTTGGGCGTCGTTTGAACCTGTGTTCACGCCGGGACATTCCCGCCTTACAGGTAACCTTTTTCTTGTGTTTATCTCATTAAATATGGTCGTGAACAATTTACGACACATTTAACCCATTTTGCATTATATGCAAATAAGTCCCTATCTAAGCTTAGAAATAATCATTTTTGCATCAAATGCAGTTTTCTCTCTCTTGGATCAAATACACATTCTCCCTAATGTTTCTACCTATTACTAGACGAAGGTCGCACTCTGTGTAAGACCCTACAACCTGACCCTACTACAGGTTGGGCTCGAAGCCCTATACGACAGTGACCAAGAGCAGCTGTTTTCTGTCCCTGTTTCATTATCATAATTATGGGGATAACTCATCGACATGAGCATTGTCGGGACCACCCTGACTGTGTCGATGATGAATTCTGCAGTTTTAGTCTCTTCGTCTAAACTATGTTGTTTAATTCAAGTCTAGGGTACGGTCAAATTGTCAACCCCAATAACTCGAATCCGGTTAGTTTCCATCGATCTTTAGTCAAATAATGTTGGACAACTTCCAACATACTCTAGCCAGAGTTTTTACTAAAGACCGAATCCGCCAAGTCTAACGATCATGAGATCATCGTCACCATTATACGGTGAAGACTAAGACACAATGGTCTATCCGATGTTTCGATATCCTTATCTCGAAACATCTATGACCACGAACCCTTTTAGACTTTGCTACAGACGGTCAAGCATTTCTCCACGATCGAGATACTCATCTCAATACATGTTTGACCTTGCATTAAGTCTCAGGACTTTACCTAAGTTAATATCTAATGATAACTACATTATGATTAAATTAGATAAATTCTTACCATACAGCTTACTGTAATTTTGAACAAGATGTTTGTATAGATACATGGAGATAAATTGCCTCGAGGGCATACATCTCGCAACAAAATCGTAATACGAATACGTATTAATTACGGATACAAAAGGTGTATGACAAGATAGGAATACAGATATATTAATTACGGATACAAAAGGTGTATGACAAGATAGGAATACAAATATATTATATTATTAAAATATTGGTCGTTACATCCTACCCACCTTAAAAAAATTCCGCACTCAGAATTTCTAACACCTACTGATCAGGAAACAAATGCGGGTAGCGCTTTCTCATCTCATCTTCTCTCTCCCAGGTGGACTCTCCTGTCGATCCGTGTTCCTCAACTGCTTCTATCGACGATCCAAAATCTACACTAGCTGCTGCTCATACGTCAGGTCCGGTCGGACCGTGATCTCTGAAAAATCCACAGCGTGCGATGGGTTACTGACGTATCGACGTAGTTGAGATACGTGAAAAACATCATGAACTCCCTCCAAAGATGGTAGAGCAAGGCGATATGCCACTGCTCCCACACAATCTAGCACGTTAAATGGTCCCATATACCTCGGACTCAGCTCTCTCTTCTTCCCGAAACGAATGACTCTTCGGTTTGGAGAAATTTTAAGGAAGATATGATCTCCTAGCTGAAACATCAAAGGTCGTCTCTTGACATCTGTCCAATGCTTGTAACGATCTTGAGCGATCCAGAACTTATCCCTAATGTCTCTCACGACATCCACAGCCTCTACAATTACCTCCGGACCCAACAGCTCTCTATCTCCGATGTCATCCCAGCTCAGTGGTGAACGACATTTCCTTCCAAATAGAGCAGCAAATGGCACCATGCTAATGCTTGCCTGGTAGCTGTTGTTGTAGGAGAATTCCAATAGATGGAGATGATCCTCCCACGAACCCTTCAGATCGAGCGTACAAGCTCTCAGCATATCCTCCAAAACCTAAATCGTCCTTTCCAACTGGCCATCGGTCTGTGGGTGGTATGCCGTGCTGAAACTCAGACTCATACTAAGGTTCTCCTCTAGACTCTTTCAGAACTGAGACGTGAATCTCGAGTCTCTATCGGATACGATGCTCACCGGGACTCCATGCAAGCGCATAATCTCATGCATGTATATGGTCTACATCACAAACTAACCTTAATGAGGAACTATAAATAAAGAAGTAAAATATTTTACCTATAGATACTTCATCACCAAGATTTTCATGGACTGTCCCACTCGGAATGTGATGAAGTGCGCAGATTTGGTCAATCGGCCAATGATCACCCAGACTGCGTCGTTCTGCTTAGGACTCTGAGGTAAGCCAGTTACGAAATCTATTGTGATGTGCTGCCACTTACACTCCGGAATAAGGAGCGGTTGTAGCAATTTTAATGTTCAATGATGCTCTGCTTTGACTTGCTGGCATACAAGACACTTGGCAACGTTCCGTGCCATACTCCTCTTCATGCCAATCCACCAATAGTTCAGACGGAGGTCCTTGTACATCTTCTTACCTCCAGGATGTATGGAATAAGGCGAGCTATGTGCCTCATGCAACAGCTCATCTCTAATGTCTGTAGGGATCGTCTAAACCTTGCAATACTAACAACACACACTAGAGGGGGGTGAATAGTGTAATGGCAATAAAATTGTCCAATTAAAATATAACTTGCAAATGCGAAATTATAAATGCAAGAGGAATTAAAAGGCACAGTCAATCCAAACGCAAACACAAAGTTTTACACTGGTTCCCCAAACATGGGTACATCCAGCCACACCAATATTCAATATATTCACACACAGAGAAGTGAATACAAATCTCACAAGGAGAGACCTCACAAAGAGGATTTATGCCCTACACAAGGACCCAACTAATCCTACACAAGGATCAAGACTCCCACACAGAGAATCACTAACTCCCACTCAGAGAATTAGGGTTAGCCCTACACTAGGACACAAGAACTCCCACAAAGAGAGTTAATTCCCACAAAGAGAATTCCCTAGTCCCACAAAGAGACAATCTCCCACAAATAGAGAAACTCCCACAAAGAGAGTATCCTAACCCACAAAGAGAAATAGGAAAACAAATTACACCATGTAAAGTAAATACTCTTACCTATGTCTTGAGATGCTTACTCATGAATGAATGCAAGGCATGGAAGAGGATCTCCAAGTGTTGGAATATGCTTGAGAGCACTTGGATGATTTTCCTTGAGCTGGACTTCAATGCATGAAGGAAGATGTATGCTCAATAGAGGGAAATGTGGGATCTTGAGAGTGGCTTTAAGATCTCTTAAGATTTTCAATGGAATCAAGAGTAATCAAGAATCAATCAAGAAGTTTAAGCAAAGGTAGCACACTCATATATATAGGAATCCTATATCAAGCCCAAAAACCCAAAGAAACAGCCAAATGAACAGATCTGCAACGGCTAGAAACTGAGTGAAGACGACAGAAACAGTCGACTGATGATCATAAGACAGTCGACTGATCACCGGCTAGAAAATATCCAACGGCTATAATCTGAGCCAGGACAATCGACTGAAGAAGACAATATAGTTGACTGACAAACAGGACAGGCACCTGTTAATCCTTCAGCAGACGACTGCTGTAGGGGATGGATCGAAACAGAGAGCTGCACTCTTTCTCCAATTCTTCGCACAGACGACTGATGTTAATACTACAGTCGACTGTCAAATAGTCAGGCGACTGTACATTCTTCATCAGTCGACTACTGTAAAATATGGAGAGAAGACAGAGAGATGCAGAGATTGTACTTACGCTAGAAAGGCGACTGTTGGCCAATTCCCAGGCGACTGTAATTATACAGACGACTGTAAACTGATCGACAGACGACTGTGCGTAAAGCTCAAGTTTGAGTCAATTGAAATGTTGACTTGAGCTGTGCATATCAGGCGACTGTAGAAGTATCTACATGCGACTGGAAATCACTCAGTCGGCTGTGTTTCCCTCAACAGGCGACTGAAGGAAAGCCAGAGACTCCAAATGAGTCTTTGGTCAGAGTAAACCTATTGGGTTGGATTCTATGATAATTCTAAGGTTCACTAAGATGGTTAAATGCATATGCATGGATGAGCAAACATCTAGCAAGGCATTACAATAACCTAGACTCAAAAGAGAGAGAAAGCAATAAAGTAAATTACATGGATTACAAAGCTTTCTTAAGAGTCTAAGTCTTCAATCTAGATGCCTTGAATGCTCTCCACCATATCCAAGCTATGGCACTCCTTGAGTCCAAACTTTGGCCCTTCTTCACATGATGTCCATCCTTGCACCAAGTGATTAGTCTCCAAGAAAGATATCCTTGAAATAAACTGAGAGACTAAAACATAAGATTCATTAGCAACAACATAATGTTGTGATCATCATCAAAATAAGATTGGTATGAAACACCAATACTCAACAATGTCTCCTGCAGGTATGCAGAGTTTACTGTCGTATCTCAGGGATTCATCTTCATGAATGATAAACTCCGACCGAAGTCCAGCTTCGACCTGTCTTTTGATCCTCTGCAGCTTCAGATCTCCCGCCTGAGCTGCCTTGATAGGATCCACAATCGTTGACTGAATCTGCATATTCATCAACGAATCGATCACTCCAAGTATACCAACCTCAATGTCCATCCCTCTCAGCTCCTGCTGTAATCTCCAGTAGGTAGAATGCATCATCACTATGGGGAGTCTGCTTAAAGCATCTGGTACTACATTCACTTTCCACGGGTGATACTGTAGATCTATCTCATAATCCGCCATCAGCTCCAACCATCGTCTCTGACACATGTTGAGCTCCTTCTAAGTAAATATATACTTCAAGCTTTTGTGATCGGTGAATATTTTCACGCTTTCACTCAGTAGGAAATATCTCCAGATCTTCAACGCAAATATCATAGCTGCTAACTCCAGATCATGCATCTGGTAGTTCTTCTCATGACTCTTCAATTGTCGAGAAACGTACGTGACCACGTGACCATGCTGGTGTAGGACGCATCCGAGGCCCTTGCCTGATGCATCACAGAAAAATCTCGAAGCCTCCACTCCGATCCGGTACAGCCAAAACTGGTGTTGTGGTCAATCTCGCCTTCAAAATACTGAAAGCCTCCTCACAATCCTCTGACCAACAGAACTCCATGTCCTTCCTCGTCAACTTTGTCATTGGCTCTGCAATCTTCGAAAAATCCTTGATGAACTGACAGTAGTAGCCAGCTAATTCAAGGAAGCTCCTGATATCTGATACTGATAGCGGGGTTGGCCACTCGCTGACTACTCTGACCTTCTCTGGGTCTACCGATATGCCATCACCAGACACCATGTGTCTCAGGAATGCGACTCGGTCCAACCAAAACTCGCACTTACTATACTTGACATAGAGCTGATGATGCCTCAGTGTCTCCAACACTATCCTCATATGTCGGCTGTGATCCTCCTCAGACTTTGAGTAAATAAGAATGTCGTCAAAGAAGATGACAACGAACTTTTTCAGAAAGTCATAGAAGATCAAATTCATCAAATTCATGAACACTACAAAGGCGTTGGTCACACCAAAAGGCATAACCACGAACTCATAGTGTCCGTACTTTGTCCTGAATGCCGTCTTCGGAATGGCATCCTTCTTCACCTTCAGCTGATGGTATTCGCTCCTCAAATCCAGCTTTGAGAAAACTCTCGAACCTCCGAGCTGGTCAAATATGTCATCAATGCGGGGCAGCGGATACTTGTTCTTCACTGTCACCGTATTCAGCCCTCTGTAATCCACACACATCGTACAGGATCCATCCTTCTTCTTCATCAATAGGACTGGTGCACCCCAAGGTGACACACTAGGATGTATGAATCCCTTCTACAACAATTCATCCAACTGCTTCCTCGGCTCCTTAAGCTCTGCAGGAGCCATACGATACAGCACCTTCGAAATAGGTTGCGCTCCCGCCATAAGGTCTATGCTAAAGTCCACAGCCCTGTCGGGTGGTAACCCTAAAAAATCCTCCGGAAAGACGTCGTCGATGTCTCTGACGACTGCTGGTCTCCTGATCTCCATTTGCATAAAAGTAACGATCGACTCCTCCAGCTTGGCCTGAAATCTGATGGGCCCAAGCGATCGCTCTCTGCTGTGAAACTCGAACCTCAGGTGGCCTGGTATCCTGAACACCACCTTCTTACTGTGGCATTCGATCGATGCATGGAAATCTCCCAGCCAATCGATGCCAAGGACAACATCAAAGTACGGTAGATCATGGACAATGAAGTCGACATAAAACTCGTGTCCACTAATCACCACCGGTATCGATTGACATCCCAAATTAACCGTCACCACTCCGTTTTCTGTAGTGATATCCAACACTTTGGGAGTGTGTGGGTGGAAATGGAGTGCTTTGTTACGAATCTCTGGGTTATGATGCACATTGATGCACCGGAGTCGAACAAGGTTAGTGCTGGATAAGATGACACTAAGACGGTGCCTAAGATATAAAAGATAATAACTAAGGTCAAAGAAAGTTACTAATCTAACTAGTAAGGTTATACAATCACATGCAAATAATATGAACTACGAAATACAATGAAAGACTAGTTCCATGAGGTTACCTGCAATGACGCCATCCACGTCCTCAGCCTCCACGGCTGTCATGGTATATGCCGGCCTCCGAGGTGGCATTGCCTACTAGTAAGCCTGCCTCTGTGGTGCTAAATGGGGTCCGCGAACAGCAGCTCCTCTCTAAATAGGAGCAGGCGCTCCACGCTGCACTGGGGCTGGTGCTCCGCCTACAGCATGGTTTGATCTCGGGCAATCTCAAGCAACGTATGTGGCATCTCCACACACCAAACACAAACCCAGCTTCTTCCTGCAATCGTTCTGCTGATGCCCCGGCTTGCCACAGAAATGGCATGGTCCCTTGGTCTGGCTCTGAACAGATACTCCTGGCCTCTTGAAAGGCATTGTCTTATTGGGCCGGACTGCAGGCCTAGCTGATGGCATGTACTCCATCGGCCACTTTCCTACACCAGCAGGAGGATCAGGAAGTCCTGCCACAGCCTCATGGTTCCTAGCTGCGTTCAGTATAGCCTCTATAGTGGTCAAGTCTATCGAAGTCATAGAGGCCTGAATCTTAGGGTTCAGCCCCTAGCGAAACTGATTGGCTCGGTTCTCTGCCCTCTTGACCATATGCGGGGCGAAACGGTTGAGCATCTCAAACTACGCCTCATACTCATCCACCTCATACTCCCCTCTGTCAGATTCACGAACCGCTGCAAGAGCTCCCTCTTTGTAGCCTTAGGAAAGTATTTCACCTTGAACAAGGCTTTGAAGGTGTTCCACTCAACTGGCTTCTCCAGACGCTTCTCCTCTAAGCGCCACCAGTTCATTGCATTATCAGTCAGCTGCAGCTTCGCTATCTCCACCTTGGTCTTCTCCGGTATGTTGGCAGCTATCAGCTTGTCCTAAGTGCTCTGGATCCACTCGTCAGCATCCAGGGGTCCTTCCTTCCCAGAAAAAGTCCTCGGCTGCATCTCATTGAACTGCTTCACTCCATGTGCAGCTCGAGGTGTAGGCGGTGCAGCCTGAGCAGCATGGGCAGCATGGGTAGCCTGATGGGTCTGCTCGACCAAGTGGTGCTGAACATCCAACATCTCCCACCTGACGCCCAGAAATTGGCGGAATTCACCACTTTGGCCTTCCATGACCCCGTAGGTCCCGGCTCAGGTATTGCGTCTTCCTGCCATCCTATTGACAAGGAAAACCCAAATTAGACATTGCACATGTTAAACTGGATATTAAATGAATACGAGTACTTTTATCGTTCTGCACTTTTCGCATTGACCTGCATGGGGCCACCACAAAAACCTGTCACGCCCCGCTTCCCATAATACGTGTGCGAGGACGAGATGAAGGTCCGCATGGGCTGGAGCTATGAAGCTCGAGCCCACTAAGCGTCTGTAGGGATACACCAATCATTATACATGTTCTTGCACTAAAGTTCAGAATAATAAATGTACTCAAAAGAAACAACAACATTCATTCATTAAGATAAATAGTCCAGCAATACAAAAGAAGTCTAATAAAAGGAAGCCACAGGCATGGCTACAACTGAAAAGGAAACTAATGGTGCTACACACCCAACCTAGTTAAAGAATCTAAATGGGGCTACGCACCCAAACCAGAAAGCTAGAGACTCCGAGTCGACAACAGGATGGAAACTCTAAAACTGGTCCTTGTCTGGATTGTACTCCTGAGCGGTGTCCTCCTGCTCCAAGTCTGCAGGTATTATCTCCTCGTCTGCGTACTCTGTCTCAGTACCTGACGTACCGACACCCAAGAGAAGAGGAGTTGTACGTCAAGCAGAGTCTACAAATGAAATGTAAGAAAAACTCTACTACAAGGTATATGGAATTTAAAGACAGTTATTAAATGTTGTTTACATGGCAATTTGTGAGATGCGACAGCATGGCAGTTATATATAAACATGGCAGGAAAGTAAAGACTGTGCAAGAAGTAAACGTGGCATGGCAATGGCCATAGCGTGTGCTACCGGCTACAAGACAAGACTCTGTGTGTGTGTCAAGGGTTCACGCCTTAAGGTTAGAGGGCGTCCAAACGCCTTAAACCTTGTGACCGCTCAATCCCACCCCACCCCAAGTGCACAAGACAATTCCGTACAAACGATCATTGTCTCTGCTAGAGGGTGCCTTATTATCCGCAAGTTATCCGTACAAATGATCACTCTCTCTGCTAGGAGAGTGCCTTATTTCTGGCAGGTTCAATACAATATGAATCAGTTTACATGGCAAGATTAGAATGATGCATGGCCATTTTAAGGTATTTATCAATATGGCAGTTATAGCTTATTATGCTTAGACTTCTTCATCAAGTCTATGCTGTCGTAAGGGTGTCCTAGACGCTATCATTTCACGTCTAGACCTCTTATTCATATTTTTACAAACTAAGAGAAGTAATGGCCTAAACGTGGCCGTTTCTACACAAGTGAGTACACTTGCCTGAAGTGGCGTGAAGTGCGTCCGTAGGAGGCGTCTTGTCACGGAAATGTGTCGGTTACGGTTCGCTGTAATAGGTTAAACGGGACGATGTCAGGACTGGTTTTAGAAGACATATTATGGCATGTCTCTAGATTGATCGTGGCTATCCTAGCAGTTCCAATTCACGTTGTTCACATGTTCAGATCCAGTCTATGGTTCTCTACGTCGATTCTACCCTATATGCACAGTCAAAATAGTCCAATCGACGATCTAGATTATCACAGCAGTTTAAAGGAGCGTAAAATAACTTTAGTGATTAAGTTGTCAGTTTTAATTAGGATTTCAGAGGTGTAACGTTCTGGTTTACTACGAGCAGTGGATACCAACCTAGTACGAAGTAATGTTGTTGCCGATTCTAGAAGCAGTAATGGATCGCGTCGCGGCTCCAGTTTTCCGATTGTGGGTAGCACAGTGAGGAGAGGTCGTCAGGGTCGCATCGGCTGCGAGTAGCGTAGTGAAGCGGTGATGACGTCGGATCTCGGCAAGCTGGTAGAAAAGGAGGCTATGCAAGGAACTAGGGTTTCGAATCTGAAGTGAAGGGGCTTGGCAAATGGAGGGGTGGCCGGCAACGGCTGAGAGGGGAGAAGAAGGCTGCGGCCTTGAGGGTTTCGGGGGGATGATTGTTTGGAGAGGGGAGAAAAGTGACAGGCAGTGGAGATGGTGTGCGTGGAGGAGGAAGAAAGGTGGAGAGCATGTCGTGGCTTAGGGTTTCGGCCTGGGTCTCGTTGGGTTGCAGGTCGTAGAGGATGGGGCTGTGATTGGTTGCGCAAGGAGGGGAAATGGCCGGAGGTGGGTCTGTGCGACAGTTGGGGTCGGGATGGCCGGACTGTGCGCCTGAGGGCTGCCGCGGGTCTGTGCTCGTGATGAAGATGAAGAGAAGAAGGCCCCAGGGTTTTTTGCGGCTGAAAGTTGGAGGGGGCTCGATTGTACAGGGGGTTTGCGGCCTGGAGTGTAAGGGGGCTGTCGGGTATGAGGGCAGTTCGGAGAGGGGGAGAATGGCCTGGGCACACGGCTGGAGTAGGGTAGGTGGCTGCGCGTGGAGGAGAAGGTGAAGGCTCTGGAAGGAGGGTGCGTGTAGCGAAGCAAGGGGAGGAGAGCTCCAAGGTTCGGGCTGGGGTGTTGTGCGGCTGGGAGGGGAGCGCAGGCCTAGGGTTAGGGTGTGCGGCCTATGTGAGGGAGAGTAGAGGGTAGGGTTCTGTTGTTGGGGTTTATAATATGGGAGTAGGGCTTACACGTGAAACCTAGGGCAAGGCTTGTTTGGATTTTGAAAATGACTGGGGTTCCTTTTTGGTTTGTGCGGCTGTAGCTTTTTGCCCTAGCTTGGTTCTTTTCCTATACATAGGGTTTTTAGGGTATAGGTTTGTAGAGTTCTCTATTATGTTTTGAAAGGAATGGGGAGTGTGACGGCAGGACGAAAATTTTGGCTAGGGTTTTGGTCTAAACTAGGAATGGTTTGAAAAGGAATAATAATTGGGAGAGTAAAATAAGGGATATGATTGAGTAAAAGTCGCATACCTAATTATGGTAGATATTTGAATTTGAATTTAAATATTAAAATAATTATTTTAATGAGATATATACATATGCATATTAAAATGAATTATAGTTAATATGTATCTAAGGTTTGTTAACGAGTACGTAGTATAATCACTCCTAACGACAAATCGTAATACGAATACGTATTAATTACGGATACGAAAGGTGTACGACAAGATAGGAATACAAATATACTATATTATTAAAATACTGGTGATTACACTAAAGCCAACGCAAACCCAGCTATTTATACCGACCCTCAAAACTCGAATAGGTTAGGGTAAACCCCCGTTTCGATAGCTGCTACAAGACCGTGTCGAACAATTGACATGGTCGTGTGACCTTCATGCATAACTTGGCCCCTTTGTTTCTTCAAAAAAAAGAGAGCTCGACACATTCGTGTAGAAGACCTACACGAACGTGAAACTATAGGTCCAGAAACAGCTCTTCTGCCTTTTCAGCTTCTTCGGTGATGACCACACGACAGTTTCTGATTTCTTTTGCAGCCCTCTCTACATGGCCCACACGACTGTGTGCACGGTCGTGTGGGGTCCTCATTTGTGCCTCCTTACACGGTTGTGTGTGATAGCACACATGACCATGTGCTCCTTCTTTTCTTTGGCCGCTAGTCTGTGTTCTTACACACGACCATGTGTGATATTACACACGGTCATGTAGGGCTGAATTCTCTTAGAATCTTCTTTATTTTCATTCATTGCTTCGACCCACTCTTTCTATTCATTCCTTGACTATAATTAGCTTATTTTCAACCTGGAATACACATATATACCCAGAGAGTGAAAGGGAATAAAAAATGGGATGAAGTGACATATAAAGTGAGATTATTATGATGTAATGCATGAGTATTTTCCACTAAAACATGTAATATAATCACTCACCATTTGCACTTATATTCTTCAAGCCAAATATCATAACTTTATAGTAATAAGTTCTTAGTCGTGTAATGAAGGATGTTTTCTTCTCATCAGCTAGTCGCATATTAATCTGAACGTAACCAAAGAAAGCATCCCTAAAACTAAACATTGTGTGCCCAGGTGAGCCATCCACCAATGATGAATGGTCAGATTGGGGGGAAAGAGTCATTTGGACAGTCTTTGCCATGTTGGTGAAGTCTACGTACATTCGTCATTTACTCTTCATGCTACCTCTCGAACAAAGCCTACACCCACCAACTTATGGACCTCCTTGTCCACAACTTGCCTTTTCTTCAAACCTGTACTTCTTTCCTTTTACTTAATAGGTTTGAAAGAGGGATCAATGTTCAATGCATGTTGGGCTAATACGGGCCGGATTGACCCCATGCATATCCTTGAATGACCAAGAAAATATGTACGCATTCTTTTTAGGAAGAGAATGAGCTATTCCAACCTACCTTTTCCACCTGTGCACCACATTTCTCTTGATAATCCGCTCTCACATTCAAACACCCAATGGCACAAGTCTGAGCTTCACCTTTTTGCTTTGTGGAAGCTAAGAAGCAATTTTTTTCACCATGTCATACTCGCTTTGAGCTTATCCTGGTCCATTCAAGGTATCAAACTTGACAGCTTGGTTGTATGGGAAGACAACAACCTTCAAGGTCATGAGGAAAAGTTGTCCTAGGATGGCCTTATATATGGATCATGCACCAACAACAATGAAGTCAAGGTTTACCACTATCATTTCAGGTTCATTACCCATCATTTTAGGGTGATTACTTAATCCCACAACTCAAGCTTGATATCACATGAATCCGGTTAATAGGCTGGTGCATGGTCTTAATTTTTATGTCAATATTAAGCTTGAAAATGCAATCTGTGAATAAGATATTCGACAACCTGCATATATCAACCAAGATGAGATGCATGCAATAGTCTATCACTTTAGATTTGATGACTATTGAATTGTCACATTCCATATTAAGCCCCTCTAGCTAGGTCCGTGTGCAATGAGATAGGTTGATCATAATCATTGTAAGCGACCAAGAGGTTGTCATTACCAACATATATTGTCATGTCAGGAACATCCCTACTTCTTGTGATTACATGGATCACATTCGCTTCTTATGGACTCTTGTCACTATGATGCGATCTCTTTTTCCTGATCTTTATGCATAAGCAATGATGCTTGGCACAAGAATCTATCGTGATATTGGCTGAAAGGATGTTAAGAGAGCTAAAGCATTTGAAGCAACGGGGTGGTGTCCTCTAGCTTTGTTTATTTTTGTTATTTCCCTTTTAGTGATCTGTATGGCCATAATTATCTTTCTTATTTCCTTCTTCCTTGCAAGCCTGGCGTGAGATTCCAAGTGCATTGACATTTATATGTATACTACGGAGAAAGTCATCAAGTCATCTAAACTCGCAAGTGGATTGGGTAACGAGGTGATGTTTAGATCCAAGCTTGTAGCCCCATTCATCAGGGCAGACATGTCATTATCCAAACTTACATGTGCTACACAAGATCACTAGTGCCATCATATTCTCTAAGCTTTGGGATGTGAAAGTCTTCTGGTAAGAGGGCTCCAATACATTTTTTGTGAATGTTGCTTCAAAAGTTGATACCAAGGTCATAAGGCTTCTTCTTTTCTTTCTCCGTCTCATTCAACCTGTTACGAAGTAAATTCAACACTACCTCATGCTGATCAACATCAAGATTAAGGGCGGATGGTCCAGCCACTAGGTTCGATATGTGTCGATAAGCACTATAAGGACACTATAATTAGATTAATACCTCCCATATCCATTAAATCTTGAGCCATTGGATATTAAAGATTAGATTTAGTCTTGATGGCTAGTGCGTAGTTGGACGCAAGCGGATTCACCCTTACCATGTCGTTGGGTGGTCCATGATTTATGTTGAGATATTGAGTCTCATCCCGTGTAGTTTTGATGAAGAGCAAACCTATCATCTAATGTCTATGAGTTTATGTATAAGAGCTTAAGGCAAATCAAAGAAGACCTCAATGGATTAGTGATGAGCTAACAAGGCCATGACCAAATTGGAGCAAGACAAGGAGTTTGGAATGTCAAAGATTGAATCAAACGGTCTTCATTGTGCTATTTATTTAATGTAATTTTCTTTTTCCTTATCTTAAAATGTTAAAGCCTTTGTTAGAAGCTCTCACACACATTGAACTTTTTAAAAATGTTTAAAATGTTTTTAAAATCATTTTCTATGTTTTAGACGACATATCACATGTATTAGAAAGGAGTCGACTATCATTAACATAGGAGTTGACTGCTTTGCTAACATTGGCTCAAGAAACTTTCTGAAGTTGAGAGTAATCGACTATAATTGTTCAGGGAGTTGACTACTACCTCCGGTAGTCGACTACCAGTATAACAGCAGTCGCCTACCAGAGTCCCAACATGAAAATTTGACTAGCACCGTTATTTATGGAAGTGTGTCGATTTTAGTCGTTGGAGGGGTATTTTGGAGTATCTATCTTGTGCAGAATCCACCCTTATATAAAGGAGGTTGGTTTTTGGTTTTAGCATGATTTATTGATCAATATATTTCAAAGAAAAAGTGTTTTGAGCTAAAAACTTTTCAATCCCCTCTTGGTAAAATATTCCCAAAAATTTTCGATCTTTCTTGGCCTAAACTTCTAGATCTCACAAAGCTTTCATTTTCAACATCTATTGGAGATCTACAATATAACCATTACATATCTACACAATAGCTTCAAGCAAGGCTATAGGTAAAAGTGTATCTTTTTAATAGCAAGGAAAACCTTGTTGGGAAGATGTGGTAAGTTGTAAGTTTGTAATTCTCTTGGAAAGAGATTGGTTGTAAGAAAATCTCTTGGGAAGAGGTGTTATAATAGTGGAAAATCCAAGTGTGACTTAGAACTGGATGTAACATGGGGTTTGGGTGAACTATGATAAATCTTTGTGTTTGCGGTTGTCTAATTTATGTGTTGTGATAATCTCTTGCATTATGTTTATCCGATGTGCTTACTTTATTTATGCAAGCTTGTTGACTAAGTTTAATTTGAGTTACTTTATTTGTATACTTAGGTAGATTATCTAGAGAAATTTTTATACACTAATCATCCACCCTATACTGTCTATTTGCCACCATAAGATTCCAACTCGTGGTATCATAGCCAAGTTGAAGGACAGCGTCAACAAACACCAATGACATCTACCCTGAAGGCCAATCTACTAAACATCCCACCTTTACTTACCAGATCAAATTATGAGACTTGGAAGAATCGCACCTAGACCTATTGCAGGTCCATCTACTATGACTTGTGTGCCATGGTAGAGGAACAATACGAAGAACAAACAAAGCTGGTGAACGAATGGACTATAGCCAAGAAAAAGAAAGAAGCGTTGAATTCAAGGCGATGAACACACTCCTTTGTGCCATCACCAACACAGAATGCAACCGAGTGGCTCGTGTGACCACCATCAACGAAACATGGAAAATTCTCAAAGGTAACATACGAAGGCAATTCTAAATTTAAAACTTTAAAACCCGCTCTTTTTGTTAGTAGGTACGAAGATTTTGAGATGAAGCCAGAATAACCAATTAAGAACATGTGCGCTCGCTTCATGGAGATCATCAACACTTTTGCGAGTCAATGCAAGAAGTACTCACACTACTACAAAAAAACGCTTGCATAGCGCTTTTTTAACACTTAGATAGCGCTTTTAAGCGCTATCCAAGCTACCGCTATAGTAGCTTGGATAGCGCTTTTATAAGCGCTATCGTAGTGGTTTACTAAGATAGCGCTTATAAAAGCGCTATCCAAGCTACCGCTATGGTAGCTTGGATAGCGCTTTTTAAGAGCTATCTAAGTAGTTTACTAAGAACTTTCTAATGTTTGGACTTTCGGTGGCTAATACGCATTAGCCACGGAGTGGCCGTGGCTAATACTAATTAGCCACGGACTGGCCGTGGCTAATACGCATTAGTCACGGACCTTCCGTGGCTAATACACATTAGCCACGGCCAGTCCGTGGCTAATGTTTAATTTTTTTAAAATATATATAAAATCTTTAATGCCAGCTCTTTAGCTTAAAACATTCATAAAGTTGCTTACCATCATTATCCGTTGATAAAGATTATAAATGTATCAGCTTAAAACATTTCAATGATCAAACACAAATGAAATACAATGCACAAACACAAATTTGGACTTGGTATAAATAGACCATGTATTTCTGACTTCTGGAACATCGATGAAATCAAAATCCAATAGCTTAATTTAAAGAGTGGGCACAAAAGTTTTAACGCAATGAAACATTGGATAAATAACACTAACGCAGCAACATAAATACCGCTAACATGCAAGAGAAACTAGCAAGAGAAACCAAAAGGGAACTCTTCATTCCTAATTGATCTAAGCCTTCACGACGAGGTCCTCGATCAGATCAGCAGCATCCTACACGGTGGCAATGCTCTGTGCACTGTCTTCCTCCACACTGATACCAAACGCCTCCTCAAGACCCATCACAATCTCAACCTGCAGAACAAAACCACTTGTATCATAAATAAGATGTGCCCGATGGGGTAAAATTAATCATACATGTTAAACAAAATGTCTGGATTTCCAAATCAGTTTCTAGGGTAAATGAAAAACACATGAACATGTGATTAAGAGCCACAAGAGTTTCAGGATACAGCTGACAGTTAGATAACAGTAGCTAATAGAATGCTGCTGGTGCTCACTCTAATGATAAGATAACCATTTAAATGCATTCAAGTGTTGGTGAGATATTGCTCCAATATGTTAAGCAATAACTATTTCAGTCAGTGAAGCTTATTATCAGAAGTAAACATGCATTGATGCACCATACTGCATACCAGAGGAAACATTTAAGCATACCATATAAATGAGATCATAAACCAAAAATGAAAAAACATCAAGAGCAATGAAATGGGAAACATACCTTGCAAGATTTCAGTAGTGGCATCAAGAAGGATGACCTGAAAAACCTGATAGATTTGCCAATTGAAGTTCTTTCCCAATCAGTTATAAATAATAAAATATCAGATGGTTAGCATAATAACCATCACCTAGTTAGGCACAATGCTTAAAAAGTTAACTCTCAATGTATAAAGATCAATAATATGCACAAAGATGAAAGCCAACAAGAAACCTGAAAACTAACGACTTCTTCACATATATTAAGCAGGTATTCAGGCTTAACCCTCTCTTCCAAATTTAAAAGGAAGAAGAAAATTAAATACGTAAATAGATAAACTAGATGTTTTGGTTTCATACCATTTTCAGAATCTGTTCTGATGCCACCCATATTTAGTTCATATAAAAGCTGCAAAAGTACCACAATGTCAGATTAGTTTTATGAGAAAATGTTAGTATGGAAAACCTAGGGATACAGATAAAACTTTGTGCAATATACAAGATACTGTTAAGATTCAGATTATCATAAACTTGTAGTTTGATATTATTGTGAAGGTGTTATGGGACCTCCAAAGTACTGTGATACATATAAAAGTTATCAAAACTGTGCTAATTATCTGAGAAGCCATCTATTTGCATCTTTTGCATTATTCATATACCATACAACATTTAGGCCAATTATCGTAACATAAATGCATGGCTACTCATGTTTTAGGACTAAGAGCTCCGATTTATTTTAAAAGATCGGGATTCTCAATGTTCCATGTACTTAGTTTTGATTATTTAACAAAACTATATTTCTAGCTTTAATCTCCTATTTTTAGGTACCGCACCACTACCTACAAAGGAGTGAAGTGCAAGGTAGCCAGTTTTACCTTGTTACTGTAAGGAACATCAAATTAGACCAGCAGAAACATGCTGTCTCTACTATAGAATCACATGACTAGGCTTATACTCCAGATAAATGGAACGCTTCTAGTAGATCTTTCAGGTAGCAGTTGAGAAATACAGAAACTGAAAAATAGGATGACAACTGATTTGTAATCATTAGAAGAATATTTAACTTGGAAGTGTAGTTGGTAAACAGTTAAGAGAGAGCATCCAGAAGGCTTCAGAGAAGACCGACTTTAAATATCACAACAATCTATCAGGTGAACTAATGCTCTAAAAAAGAGCTGATATTTACATCAAACAAAAATCATTAAGGAGTCAAACAACTGAATAGTATGGACATCTAGTTCACCCTACACAAGTTACCTGGGAAAGAGTTGGTACAGATGTAGGATCAAAATCATCGCAGTGATCAGGATCAATAGGAACACCGATGCGACCTTGAATAGCGTATGATCAAAAAGCAGAATATCATCAGAAACAGTACCCAATCTGCTAATGAATATGGAGCTAAACAAATAAGCAATTGACATTCAAAGTATGATATCCAAGACACAATTGCTAACCTGTTTTAGGATGTATGCAGAATGGCGCCTTCAGCAGATGCTCATACTGAAATAATAGCCCAAAATACTCTCAGATAACCTCCGCTGGCACACAATCGTTTTCAAACAAACCAGTATAGGGAAGGTGTTAATACCGTGTCAAGTGAAGCAGCGCCCAAATCACTAAATTTTGATTCGCCAGTGACAGCAGCAGTGTCAGCAAGTGCAAGCTGCTTTTTCACTATTTCACAAACCTTTTGTACTGTCTCTGGTTTTGCCTGTTCAAAGCAAATCGGCCATATCAACAGCTGGAAATATGATCATTTAAAAACAGATAATAAAGATAAAACAGTAACTTAAGTGGGAAAAAATGTTTTGAACTATAGAAACCAGTTCAGAATTTCATTCTTGAGTTTCCTTGTATCTTATGATTCGTAGACATGGACAATTAGACATGGACATAAGTATCGTAATTTAACGCAAACACGGTACCGGACAAGGCAATCCTCTTACAACGTCAACACTCAACATATACACAGATTAAGGAAGAGGGGTATGTTCCTGAACATCATGCAAGATTTGAGAATGGATGAAGAAGAAGATTAGAAAATGACTACTGTTGTATATTTATACCAGTTCTTGATTGTGGTTGACAAGAAAATCTACAAACTGCGAATTACAAGCAGAAACTTAGGTTGTATGCACTAAGCTTGAGTTCTTCTCCAATACCTCAAAATGAATACAACACACCAACACACCAACATATATCCAAAGTAGGCAAGTGTTCAGGATGTAATATTTCTTCCATGCAGGATGTAATATTTCTACTACCAAAAAATTTAACCACTATATATATGATTTAACTTGTGTAGCCTTAGACAGACTTCTCTGTTATCATCATTACAATCGTTTGTTCCCATCCAACTGGGGTAACATTACATGTCCATACGGAGAAGGTTCTGCCTAATATTTGACTACATTGCATGACCTATTGTCATTGGTCAACCTGACGTCGGTTTCCAAAATTTTGGTTCTTAATACCTAGACCCGGAAACTATGAACAAGACAGATTTTTTTCTGGAACCTAGCAGGCCGGTTGGGGATAGATATGCCTAATTAATTTCTTGTATAGTTTACAATCTTGCAAGCAAGCAAAAGAAGGGATAATGATAAGTTTTCTGTGGGGATTGCACACATTTCTGATGCTTGATTAAAGAAAAAGACTTAATGGCTGCAACAGTTGAGAACAGAATCCTTGCTAGATAAATGAAAAATATTCAAGTACTTCGCTTTGTGAAGTAAATTACCTACTTTGAGGTATGGTCGAAGTCCTGGTTCCCAGTTCTGCAAAGCTCTGTTAATCCCTAACCTGATCGCTCCCACCTGACCTGCCATAGCTCATGCAAAATCAGCCGTACATTTGCATTTATTCACATAGGAAGAAATACTTATTTGAGCCGTCTCAATGATCCATGTTTTAAACTTGTATTATGATTTTCATATTAAGATACTCAGAAATGTATATGAGAATTGTTTTTTAATGCATTAGAAAATGTGGGACAAACAAGAACAGAATATAAGCAATATGCATATGGTCTACACTACAGAAAACCCACATTGACCAGGAACCATGGTTTATACAAATTTCATGTGATAACTTGAGCAAGTAGCTTTGCACAAAAATGTTACTTGAGACACCACCTCCTTTCACAGTACACTTGACGTCCCAGAGGCCCAAAGTAATTGTCACCGTGAATAGACGAAGAAGCTCAGACCGATTATCAATAATCAGGAAGTATTCTTCGAATTTCCTCTCATTAACAATGAATTTCCCATCCCCTGGTTGAATCCAGACACGAGCTAATAGATAACATTTTTCTCATCAATTTTCCATCCCCTGGTTGGAAAATTGCCAGAGAGATCTTGCAAACTGAAGAAGAGGAAGAGGTTGTTTAGCAAACCTCGGTGTGTATGCATGCATTGTATATATAGGGATCAGCCTGCCCACAAATTTTGACTTGCTGACCCTGCATCTTGGACTAGGCCAACATTTTCCAGATCTCTGGAATAATGTATTATTAGAAGAATTATTAGGGCATGTGATGTGGCCTTAATTAATCAACCGGTAATTAATTAAGGAGGAGATCGTGAATAACTAAGGGTTAGAGTGGACTAATTCAAGAGTTTCTGAGTTGTTTATAGCCTTTTTTCTTAGGCATTCAGATTCTAACATATAGATAATATTACAGGATGCGAAATCTGGACCAAACTAAACCATGTCAACATACGAAAATGTGCAATCTTTTCAAATCGAAGTAGCTTTGTGCATGCGGACGTTGGTCAATATTGAGAAACATAGAATATGTTTTTTCTTCCAGCTGAACTCCGCATATACAACAACCAATGAATCCTACATTATTTATTCAAACAAAGAACAGCTCGTCTCTGCTCCATATACCCTCGCCTGCAAAGACCTCTATGTCAATTTACAAACCCACATTGAGAGGAAAAGCCAGTGTTTCTCATAAATTACACTCCGCCGCATCATCTACAGAGGGAGAATCTGATAATTCCTCACATCCCGCCATCACAGAAGAAGAAAAAGATCCTCGCACAGACCAATCGACATTACCCGAAATCCAAAACGAAGTGAAGACAACAGGGGGCAAAGCTGCCTAGCGCGATGAAGTGTTTTCATACGGCAGGATATGTTTCCAACTGGAATTGTAATATGCAGGTCACTGTAGCTCATGGATGTTGTCTACTTAGTATCTGGCTTCTTGAGGTAAATTAGAGCTTTCACAATGTTTTTGCTCTCGTGCACTGTTATTTATTGAAGATATCTAAAATATGCACAAACACCCATTAAATTCCGAATTATCACCCAAACTTTAATGCATATCAACAGAGTAATTTCATAAAATGGAAGCAAAAGCTCATGAACAAGTCACAGATGAAAGTTGATATTTCTGGATTTGTTCTGCATTTTATTTTTCCTAGCACTATCTGAGAAACTATGATTTAAAATAATATGAAGCAAAGCAATTGAATTACCAAAGTCTAGTTAATTTGCATATGAACTAAGATATGAAAATCGAGAATTTAAGTAACAGGTCAAGTAGATCTTTGGGAAGTTGCATTAGTGATTCACATCATTTGAGAAAACCAATTGCAAGCCACGTCAGCAGTAGGATTGGGATTTTGAAAGCAGAAGCAAAGTAGAAGGGCGACTGACCTTGCAGCAGCGTTGAATCCGACAGAAATCATGAACACCCAGCCTGAGATCGTCATGCTGCAGCCACAAATAGAACTAGCTTTAGTTGCAATGGACAAATATTCGAATCATTTTAGGAAGTAAAATGCTTACCACACAGAAAGGGAATCGAGAGAGAGCTCAGGGTTCGGCAGCAACCTAGCAATGAGGACCAGTATCTGAAAATACCAAGTCTCCAGGCACAGCATCACCACCGACGCCGTCGACAGCTTCAGAAACTCCGGCAGCCCTGAAACGCCTGCCAGCTGAACCCAGCAATGCATTCAGAATTTTCCTAAAATTTTATGAAATTCGGATAGTAAAATCACACAAAACAAGGTAAAAATCAAAACATTTTGCATCTAAACCACATAAAGATTGATAAACCCTAGTTTTTTGGGTGCAACCTGTACTTGTCTCTCTATCATTCGGAGCTCCTCGTTGAGCTTCTCCCGCTTGCTCAGCGAGCATTGCCTGCGGATTCGACGGCGCCCTTTGCCCTAATTAGATAGAATTCGGGTCAGAAACGAGATCGAATTTTGAAACTTTTGGGAGAGAATCAACTATAAGGAAAATTAGGGTTTTCAATTTTTTTATCTCCTCTGCACGACGACGGTAAGCTTATCCCCTTTCGGAGATGCTGCGGCGAGGAGACGCCGCTGTGATGAGGGGGAGGTCGGAGACGCCGCTGATCGGAGACGCCGCTGGAGGAGGGGGAGGTCGGAGCGCCGCTACGAGGAGGGGGAGGTCGGAGCTCCGCTGCCTGAGACGAGGGTTGGGAGGAGGGGATGCCTGAGAGGAGATCTTGGGAAATTAATTTAGGGCTACGCCGCTGCGAGGATGGGGGAGGTCGGAGCTCCGCTGCGAGGATGGGGAGGTCGGAGCTCCGCTGCCTGAGACGAGAGTTGGGAGGAGGAGATGCCTGAGAGGAGATCTTGGGAAATTTAGGCCTACGAGAGGGCTGGGATAGGGAGGGTTGACGCGGGAAACTGGAATTTTGGGGAATTTTTGTTTAAGCGCTGTGTAAGCGAGTATATAATTGTATATTTTTTAAATAAAATTGCTTAGGTAACGATTAGTACCATAGCACTAACAAAAAGCGCTATGCAAGGTATTACTTGGATAGCGCTTTAACAAAAAGCGCTATCTAAGTGATTTTTACCGTAATTTTGATTTATTTTTATTTTCTACAAGTGCAAAAGCGCTATACAAGAGCTCACTTAGATAGCGCTTTTAAAAAGCGCTATTTAAGTGGCGTTACCCAAGCCCAAATCTGTAGTAGTGTCACAAAGAGACCATATGACCAAGCTTCTTCAATCTCTCACATCCGAATGGTAAAGGAAAGTCACGGCCATAGAGGAAGGAAACGACCTTTCCAAGTACACCTTGGAAGACTTGATTATCAATCTCATGGCATACGAGCACCGACTACAACAAAGAAAAGATAAGGAGCAAGCCAAGAAGAAATACGTTGCCCTCAAAGCCACATCAGAGACGGAAGAATCCAAATATGATGTTGAGGAGAAAATAGTTCTCATTTCAAAGGGTTTCAGAAAACATCTCAAGTCAGGTAAACTCTGAAACAGAAAACATATTATTGATGACCCTATTTGTTTGGATTGCAACAAGCCACGACATTTGAAGAGAGTTTGCCTAATAGCTAAGCTCAAAGAAAATAAGAAGGGAAAGAGCATAGCAAAGTTCAAGAAGTCAAAGAGGAAAGCCTTTTCCGCTTGGGATAGTAGCTCAAAGAAATCAGATGATTCTTATTCTTCATCGTCTTTAAGTGAGAAAGAAGATGAGGAAAAGGAAGAGAGGACATACTTGTGCTTCATAGACAAAGAAGACAACAAGGTAAACTATTATGTGTCACACTCTAGCAATATTTATTCTAGTGATGATTAGGGCTGTTGACGAACAGAACGTTCGACGAACTACTCGTGAATAAGCTCGGTATACGTTCGTTTACGTTCGTTCAAGAAGCTTAATGAATAAGCTTGAACAGATTTTTAGAGCTCGGTTAGTTAACGAACAGAGCTTGAACATAACCGTGTTCGTTCATTTATGTTCATGAACAAGCTAGTTAAGTGTTCGTGAAAAAGCTCGTTAAGTGATGTTCATGAACAAGCTCGTTAAGTGTTCGTGAACGAACATGTACCGAAAATAGTAAATTTAGACAAATACTATATTTTTTACTATGCTTGGAATAGATGCTCGTTATGGGATTTATGGAGCTATTATATTGGATTTATTTGTTTTTGTCATGCAAATTTTTATCCTTTTATTTAATTGATTTAGTTATTGGCAATTAGGTTTAAATATTGTTATTCCTGATTAAAAAATTGACATTCGTTTGTTTGATTGAAAATCTGTTCATGAACAAGATTGATTGTGTGTTCACGAACATGTTCACGAACAAGCTCGATAAGTCTTGTTAACAAACAAAACGTTCGATTAACTACTCGTGAACAAGCTCGGTAAATGTTCGTTTACGTTCGTTCGATAAGCTTAACGAACAAGCTTGAACAGGTTTTTAGAGCTCGGTTAGTAAACGAACAGAGCTTGAACATGGATTTTGTTCGTGAACAAAACCAAGCTCCATGTTCAAGCTCGTTCAAACTCGTTCGTCAACAGCCCTAGTGATGATGACTGTAATTGGGAAGAAGAGTATCGCAAGCTTTATGCACAATATGAGAAAAACTTTAGAGAACTTTTGACTCTTAAGAAAAAGCATAAACTTGTAATACCAGTTATTATAATCTTGAATTAGAAAAGATTATGAAAGAAAATATAAAATTGATTGGTAAGAATAATGAGCTAGAAGAAAAGAATAGGAAGCTTAGTGTATAGTATAAAGACCTTAGTGATAGATTTAGTGACCTAGAAAATAACATGACCGACATTAAGTTCAAACATGAAGATTTGTGTAGAAATGTGGCCAAGTTTAACAAAGGTAAGGAAAAACTAGATGAATTAAGTAGCTTAGAAATACCCTCTAGTAGCAAATATGGCTTAGGGTATGAGAAGAACCATCAAAAAGCTGGGGCTACTAATCATCCATCTAGGGTTCATAAAACTCAAAATGGATTCGTCAAAGTTTGGATACCCAAGAGAGGGACCGTCCAAATGAATGATAAATACATTTCTAGCTTTATGAACAATGTTCATTTTAGTAGGGATTATAGATTTTATTGTAATGAGAAGTCAACACCCAAATCGGTTTGGTTCCCCATTAGTTAATATTTTTGCTCGATGACTAATCCCATGGACTTTAAAGAAACGAGTACCAAGACATTTTGATTTTTAGGTACTTATTTATAATGGGATTAGAAGCAAGCCCCAAGATTGCTAAGAAGATGCACAATTTTAGGGAAGAATCAAAAGTGATGAGCAAATTTGCAAGTTGAGCTAAGTATTTATGGCATTTATAAATATTTCAATATGTGGTAAAATTTTCATTATTTGATAAATTATTCTTACTTTCAATATTTGGTATTCTAATTAATAAACACTCGGTATAATGCATCCCCTTTGCTAGAACACTTGATATTGAGTCACACACACTTTAGGCTCATTCTTGCATATATGTAGGAGGAGAGATCACTTAATTTCATAATCATATACTTTTTAATGATAACAAAAGGGGGAGAGATATTAGATGCACATGCATAATCATATATGCATGTTATTTAGAGCATATAGTTGGTTGATAATGTAACGACCCGATTCCCGGGCCCGTTACTTTTTGGTAATTGCGCAGGTCCTGCAGTTAACCAGTGAAAACAAAATAGCCACGATGCAGAGATGTACAAAATACCCAAATAGTGTCCAATTATTACATCCATATTGTACAAAAATGGTCCAACAATGAAGGAAAGTAAATACAACTGAAAACAACTCTGAAAACTGCGGACTCATGGGCAAATTCAGGCGCTATTAACTCTAGAACATCTGCTTCCATATGTGCGTCGTCTGCGGTGCCACAGAGATGAAACCGTATGTAAGTCACAACAATTCTAACAATAGAAACAAAGTAGTGCAAAAGTATGGAACAAGCTATAGTAAACAAAAGATGGTCACACAGGTATAAAAAGTAAAGTAGGAGCTGACAGATAAGTAAAGCACTGGTTACTGTTCAGGTGTGGTAAGTGAAGTTCATGTGATGCATAAAGTAAAGGTGACTGAACTAGAGCAATAACTGTGGCATGACAATATTTTGATCACCGTCAATGTGAAGACGTTAGTTAGACATCCATATGGTTGTAGCAACACTTAGGGAGGTGAGCGTCGTTTGGCTATCTAATAGTGTAGGCGGGCCTAATAATAAGAAGTCTAACTTAACTTCCAAATTAGCCAGTCAGTCAGGGCTTGAAGGCACAGGTCACTTCAAAGACCGCAGGAACAAGTCCATTGGTTGACCAACCCCCTTCCCATTCCTTCCTAGACACTGATTCGGTCGTAATTTAAGACCGCTCATTATTAAACCGTTTTACCACGTTCGAGTAGTCTCGACTTAGTCCGTAGAATAGTAGTAGTTGTGCCTGAAGCAATGGTATCAATCAATTATCAATCATCAATCAAACTAGTGCATCAGTCTTAAATGCCGTAAGGGCCCAATAGTGTGCTCCGTAAATGCCCGAGGGCCCAATAGTGTTCTCAGTAAACGTGCTCCGTAAATGCCCTAAGGCCCAATAGTGTGTTCAGACAATACCAACAACCATGAGCACAATACAGCAATCAAACTAGTGCATCAGCCTTGGCTCGAGTGTACGATATGCAACCAGAAGTGCACCCATCCCACGGAGCAACTCGTGGAATCTCTACCTACCATTCCTGCAGGGTGATGGTACAGCTTAACTAATAAGGGTGGACCCGGTCACTCCCGCACACTGCGTAGCTCAAGATTACCCCAAAACCCGTGTCGTATCATAATCCAATGTTCATATCAGTGTTCGTATCAATATGGCCTCATGGGCCCTGTATCAATCAGCTAGTGCAACAGTCTTAGCTCGAGTGTACGATATGCAACCAGAAGTGCACCCATCCCACGGAGCAACTCGTGGAATCTCTACCTACCATCCCTTGCAGGGTGATGGTACAGCTTAACTAATAAGGGTGAACCCGGTCACTCCCGCACACTACGTAGCTCAAGACTACCCCATAACCCATGTTGTATCACATTTCACATTTATATCAGTATCAGTGTCTGTACCCATATCCGTATCTGTATGGCCTCATAGGCCCATCATTTCGTACATCCAACAATGTGTACTACAATACATCCATCAATGAGTACATCAAATACATTTATACGGTAGTTACTTGCTGAAAAGTCAAGGCTGAAAAGTCAAGGCAATGCTTTGAAGTCCAACAACTATGATATTTAATCCCATAAAAGTGCACTATCTCAAATTAGTTCCGAGCAATGCTTTGAAGTCCAACAATATATGATATTTAATCTCATAAAAGTGCACTATCTCAATTTAGTCATTTGGTCATTCCACTATTGATTAGTCCTCAAGTTAATTAGGTCTCTAGTCAATTGCTCAAGTCAATAGCTGTTCTGAGACTAGATGACATGTCCTAAGTTCATACTAGTACACTATCCAGATTTCTAAAGTTAGAATTAGAGTGACTTACCTATTTAAGATCGTCGTAGCAAGACGAGGTTGGAGCAAGAGCTTATAAAGATGCTGGTGCACGAGTGTTAGTACCTGCAGGCACAAGAAACTCATCAGTTACAAGATACCATATTTCTATCTATTTAATCTGATCGTTTCGATTTTTAGAATCGATTGAAACGTCGTCAAAAAGTGTTCTAAATTTTTCTATAGACTAGATATGATGAAAATAATTTTACTGTAAGAGGAAATAATTTTCGGAAGCTTGTAGTAATTTTTATAAGTTTTAAAAGCTTAAAATCAATTTAAAAACTAATTTTTAATTAAGTACGTAATTATTCTGGATGCAATCTGCATCAGAAAGTTGCAAATGAACTGTCAAAATGGCCGTCTCGAAGAATATTTTAACATATATTTTTATCGTATATTAGTTTACGTGAAAATAGTGAGTTACGGATTTTTGAACGAAAATAATGTGTTTATCTTTTAGGCTTAAAAATTAACACGAGCAAAACTAAGCGTCCAATTGAGACGAAACTAGTGCCATTAGGTCCAGAATGTCATTTCTGATTTTCCAGAGGTAGTTTCGTATTTTTCTGACCCGTGTATAATTAGTTATGGATTTTATAACATTAAACCCTATTATTAATTATTTAAAAAATGAAAATACGAAAGTTCTTAGTAATTACGGAATTGCCATCGCCATATTACGCACGCATGCAGCGGCGGCGGAGGCGTGGTTCGTGCTTGGCGGCGGGGCTCGGCGACCGGGGGCGGCGTGGCGGTGCAGGCAGGTGGAGGCGGAGCGGGAGGCGGGCTCCGGCATGCTGGGGAGGCCGTGCAGGCGGTGGCGGGACTCGGCGGGTGCTGCGGCGACTCGGAGGAGGTGATCACCGGAGATAGAGGGAGGCGGGGGCGTTGCTGCCGTGGGCGCTGCGTCGGAGGCAGCAATCAGAGGCGGTGGAGCTGGGCGAGTCGCCGTCGACGTTGACGGGCGGAGCTTGGAGCGGAGGGGGTGTTCGGAGACGAAGACGTCATCGGAATGGGGAGCTCGAGCTCCGACTGCGGGGGTACTCGCCGTGGAAGGAGCCGGCGGACGAAGTCGGAGGGTACGGCGGTGGTGGTCTTGGAGTGGGCGTGGGCTCGAGGGAGGTCGGATTCCAAACGGAGGAGCTCGGGGTTCTCGTGGCGGAAGGCGGCATGGGGCCTCGTCGGAGCTCAGGCGATGGGGCGTCGCCGTCGTGCTCTCGGGGTGCGGATGCGTGGAGGGGCTCGCGGTGTGCACAGCTCGATGAGGCGGAGCTCCGGCGACGAGCCGCCCTGTGGGTTGAAGGCGAGATATGGGGGAGAGAGAGAGACTGAGATAGCGGAAGAGAGAGGGAGAGACTGTGTGTGAGTGGGGAGACCGTGGGTGAGGCTGAGAACGAAGGTGGGGGGTTTTAAATATTAAACTTAATTATTAATAAACTAAATTCGTATTAAATACTTAGTCAAATGTAATTAGTAGTGTTAGGTGTATTAAATGAAATCTTTAGACTTAGTGAGGATGCATGCACCACGTTTAAACGTGGGGGGGTGGTTACGGGTAGGTTAGGTAGGGATTAAAGTTAATTAAAATAGTTAATAGTGTAATTAGTAATTAAGTAAAAAGGTTAAAACTTGATTAGTAGATAAAGTCAAAAATACAAAATTACGATTTTGCCCCTACCAGCAAACGTGTCCGAAAAATTACGAAAACATACCCATGGGTTCGTATCGTCGCGAGGATCACGAATACAATGTCCGTTACGGGGTTTGAGCTACGGAAATACTAGTTTTTGGCCAAAACGTTTAGAAAGAGGGTTTGCGGGTTCTCTACTGATTTGACTTCAGAAAATTACGAAATTAATGTGGGAAGCCCTAAATGATCATTGATGGTTACTGTAAAAGTTTGAAACCGTTTTGATGATGTTTGTATAGAAAATAAATTCATTAAGCCAAAACGGTAATAACTGAAAATGAATTTTATCAGAAACGTTTTGAGTATTTGATGAAATCCGATCTTGCTAAAATACTCCATGACTAGTCTGGTACTTCAAAATATTTTTATAAGAAATTTTTGAAATCAGTAAAACTCCTAACAAACCATTATAAAATAGTTTAAAAATTGAAAAATTGGTCAAATACGTAAATAGTTTGTCTCGATGAAAACAGCCCGTTACAACCTACCCTCCTTAAAATAATTCCGTCCTCGGAATTTAAAAATCTTTTTGAAATAGATAATTGATGTTATGAAGAAGCTCAAGCAAATAAATGATAGAAAAGATAGTAATCTAGTAAATCAGGTTGTAAATAACATGAAATATAATGTGACATCACAGCATCTAGAAAGCAAGAGATGTTACATATGAATACATACTATTGACATCACCAAAGCTTCCGTAACTACTCCTGAGACCAGTATCATTACAATAGTTACTCTGACTTCTCAAGTAGTCGAAAATTATCGCATGAAAATGAGGGCTATTATGAAGACAACATCTGTTCGAACTTGGAACCTGAGGTGATAAGCCAGTAGCAAGCTATTTAAAGCACATAAATCGGAAGATCATAAAGTTTATTCGTGCTACTGGTGACCAACTGGTTCTAGTCACAGATGTCGTTTATGTAACGATTAATCCATGGGTACCAACAACATCACTTTCCATAATGCCCAACCACATGCTATCGTCCAGATCAATGCCCAAAGGTAAGTATAGGGCCAACACCCAAAATCAGTACTCACTTCTAGTATTCCTTCCATCAATCTCCATAATATCCCACAATAAGGCAAGATCCAAGCTCTCATCCAGAGCCAAGCACAAGGCCTACATCCAACTTCAACTCCCAAGGCCAAAATCATGCCAATAAGCATCGCCATCATTCCTTCCGTAGACCAATACTTGACATTCGCAACACCCAACATTACCCAACAAATAAACAACCAAAAGCACACTTTTCCGCAAACCAAAAGGAGTAGTCGCAAGAAGAAGCCTAAACGGGACATCAATCTGGGTGAGACCCAGGGCAGAGAGCTCAAGAGAAGCCCAAGAATCATGGCTTCCCAAGATCTCAGCCACGCAGCGGTAGCGATGGTGGCGGCGAGGGTCGTCGCCAAGGCCAATAATCTCCAAGGTCGTCGGCGGGCTATTGGTGGTTGCGGGTCCACTGCGGCGAGGGCTGCAGTTGGTTGGCGATCTATGGCAGGGGCTTTGGTTGGCTGTCGATCCATGGCAGGGGCTTCTGATGTGGGGTGGAGTGGAAGCTGGCGGAGCTTCGGGTGAGGTCGGAGGAGCTTGAGGCGAGATGGGTCGAGTTCGCTTGGGGAAGAGGCCGGGAAGAGGAGTGGAAGTCGATACGGCGTAGGGGAAACTACGGGGTGGCTTGGTGAGGAAGAAGAGGGGGTCTTTTAAAGAAAAAGTGGGCACCGAAAGTCGTCGGTAGGGTGGGGTAGGGTTAGGCATGAACGGGGCTCGAGGTGAGGATGAGGACAAAAAGCAATAACGAGGGGCAGGTGGTAGGTGGGAAAGGAATTCAAACCTATGGAAAATCGGGCACAAGATAGAAAGTAGGGGTTAGAATAGAAATACGATCTCAAGAAGACGTAACAACCTATACTTGCACGTCGGGTTTGGCTCGGCTCAAATCCTTTAGCATGATCCTCCAATACTTCTGAGTGTCCTTCAATTTACTTCTGTTGTCGAGCTACCCTCCTTAAAATAGACGTAGCGAATTTTCAAGGTCAATCGAAAGGTTATCAAGTTCAAGGAAGAGTGATGGGAATCAAGGAAGACCTAATGAAGATGGTAATATGGACGTTTTACCCGTATATCCAATACAGGTGAACACTCGAGACATCTTTTACTCGAGAGTTCTATTTGAGTATTTTATACCGTACACCCTGATCTTGCTATATTGTTCATGAGGTAGTTAGCGCGAACCTGCATGGGCCACCAAGCTGTAACGACCCGATTCCCGGGCCCGTTACTTTTTGGTAATTGCGCAGGTCCTGCAGTTAACCAGTGAAAACAAAATAGCCACGATGCAGAGATGTACAAAATACCCAAATAGTGTCCAATTATTACATCCATATTGTACAAAAATGGTCCAACAATGAAGGAAAGTAAATACAACTGAAAACAACTCTGAAAACTGCGGACTCATGGGCAAATTCAGGCGCTATTAACTCTAGAACATCTGCTTCCATATGTGCGTCGTCTGCGGTGCCACAGAGATGAAACCGTAGGTAAGTCACAACAATTCTAGCAATAGAAACAAAGTAGTGCAAAAGTATGGATCAAGCTATAGTAAACAAAAGATGGTCACACAGGTATAAAAAGTAAAGTAGGAGCTGACAGATAAGTAAAGCACTGGTTACTGTTCAGGTGTGGTAAGTGAAGTTCATGTGATGCATAAAGTAAAGGTGACTGAACTAGAGCAATAACTGTGGCATGACAATATTTTGATCACCGTCAATGTGAAGACGTTAGTTAGACATCCATGTGGTTGTAGCAACACTTAGGGAGGTGAGCGTCGTTTGGCTATCTAATAGTGTAGGCGGGCCTAATAATAAGAAGTCTAACTTAACTTCCAAATCAGCCAGTCAGTCAGGGCTTGAAGGCACAGGTCACTTCAAAGACCGCAGGAGCAAGTCCATTGGTTGACCAACCCCCTTCCCATTCCTTCCTAGACACTGATTCGGTCGTAATTTAAGATCGCTCATTATTAAACCGTTTTACCACGTTCGAGTAGTCTCGACTTAGTCCGTAGAATAGTAGTAGTTGTGTCTGAAGCAATGGTATCAATCAAATATCAATCATCAATCAAACTAGTGCATCAGTCTTAAATGCCGTAAGGGCCCAATAGTGTGCTCCGTAAATGCCCGAGGGCCCAATAGTGTTCTCAGTAAACGTGCTCCGTAAATGCCCTAAGGCCCAATAGTGTGTTCAGACAATACCAACAACCATGAGCACAATACAGCAATCAAACTAGTGCATCAGCCTTGGCTCGAGTGTACGATATGCAACCAGAAGTGCACCCATCCCACGGAGCAACTCGTGGAATCTCTACCTACCATTCCTGCAGGGTGATGGTACAGCTTAACTAATAAGGGTGGACCCGGTCACTCCCGCACACTGTGTAGCTCAAGATTACCCCAAAACCCGTGTCGTATCATAATCCAATGTTCATATCAGTGTTCGTATCAATATG
This sequence comes from Scilla litardierei, assembly GCA_030789695.1. Taxonomy (NCBI): domain Eukaryota; kingdom Viridiplantae; phylum Streptophyta; class Magnoliopsida; order Asparagales; family Asparagaceae; genus Scilla; species Scilla litardierei. The sequence continues at coordinate 572,068,482 of CM061142.1, forward strand.
GCCTCATGGGCCCTGTATCAATCAGCTAGTGCAACAGTCTTAGCTCGAGTGTACGATATGCAACCAGAAGTGCACCCATCCCACGGAGCAACTCGTGGAATCTCTACCTACCATCCCTTGCAGGGTGATGGTACAGCTTAACTAATAAGGGTGAACCCGGTCACTCCCGCACACTACGTAGCTCAAGACTACCCCATAACCCATGTTGTATCACATTTCACATTTATATCAGTATCAGTGTCTGTACCCATATCCGTATCTGTATGGCCTCATAGGCCCATCATTTCGTACATCCAACAATGTGTACTACAATACATCCATCAATGAGTACATCAAATACATTTATACGGTAGTTACTTGCTGAAAAGTCAAGGCAGAAGCCTCAACAGAGAATATCAGTCCTGAGCAATGCTTTGAAGTCCAACAACTATGATATTTAATCCCATAAAAGTGCACTATCTCAAATTAGTTCCGAGCAATGCTTTGAAGTCCAACAATATATGATATTTAATCTCATAAAAGTGCACTATCTCAATTTAGTCATTTGGTCATTCCACTATTGATTAGTCCTCAAGTTAATTAGGTCTCTAGTCAATTGCTCAAGTCAATAGCTGTTCTGAGACTAGATGACATGTCCTAAGTTCATACGAGTACACTATCCAGATTTCTAAAGTTAGAATTAGAGTGACTTACCTATTTGAGATCGTCGTAGCAAGACGAGGTTGGAGCAAGAGCTTATAAAGATGCTGGTGCACGAGTGTTAGTACTTGTAGGCACAAGAAACTCATCAGTTACAAGATACCCTATTTCTATCTATTTAATCTGATCGTTTCGATTTTTAGAATCGATTGAAACGTCGTCAAAAAGTGTTCTAAATTTTTCTATAGACTAGATATGATGAAAATAATTTTACTGTAAGAGGAAATAATTTTCGGAAGCTTGTAGTAATTTTTATAAGTTTTAAAAGCTTAAAATCAATTTAAAAACTAATTTTTAATTAAGTACGTAATTATTCTGGATGCAATCTGCATCAGAAAGTTGCAAATGAACTGTCAAAATGGCCGTCTCGAAGAATATTTTAACATATATTTTTATCGTATATTAGTTTACGTGAAAATAGTGAGTTACGGATTTTTGAACGAAAATAACGTGTTTATCTTTTAGGCTTAAAAATTAACACGAGCAAAACTAAGCGTCCAATTGAGACGAAACTAGTGCCATTAGGTCCAGAATGTCATTTCTGATTTTCCAGAGGTAGTTTCGTATTTTTCTGACCCGTGTATAATTAGTTATGGATTTTATACCATTAAACCCTATTATTAATTATTTAAAAAAATGAAAATACGAAATTTCTTAGTAATTACGGAATTGCCATCGCCATATTACGCACGCATGCAGCGGCGGCGGAGGCGTGGTTCGTGCTTGGCGGCGGGGCTCGGCGACCGGGGGCGGCGTGGCGGCGCAGGCAGGTGGAGGCGGAGCGGGAGGCGGGCTCCGGCATGCTGGGGAGGCCGTGCAGGCGGTGGCGGGACTCGGCGGGTGCTGCGGCGACTCGGAGGAGGTGATCATCGGAGATAGAGGGAGGCGGGGGCGTTGCTGCCGTGGGCGCTGCGTCGGAGGCAGCAGTCAGAGGCGGTGGAGCTGGGCGAGTCGCCGTCGACGTTGACGGGCGGAGCTTGGAGCGGAGGGGGTGTTCGGAGACGAAGACGTCATCGGAATGGGGAGCTCGAGCTCCGACTGTGGGGGTACTCGCCGTGGAAGGAGGCGGCGGACGAAGTCGGAGGGTACGGCGGTGGTGGTCTTGGAGTGGGCGTGGGCTCGAGGGAGGTCGGATTCCAAACGGAGGAGCTCGGGGTTCTCGTGGCGGAAGGCGGCATGGGGCCTCGTCGGAGCTCAGGCGATGGGGTGTCTCCGTCGTGCTCTCGGGGTGCAGATGCGTGGAGGGGCTCGCGGTGTGCACAGCTCGATGAGGCGGAGCTCCGGCGACGAGCCGCCCTGTGGGTTGAAGGCGAGATATGGGGGAGAGAGAGACTGAGATAGCGGAAGAGAGAGGGAGAGACTGTGTGTGAGTGGGGAGACCGTGGGTGAGGCTGAGAACGAAGGTGGGGGGTTTTAAATATTAAACTTAATTATTAATAAACTAAATTCGTATTAAATACTTAGTCAAATGTAATTAGTAGTGTTAGGTGTATTAAATGAAATCTTTAGACTTAGTGAGGATGCATGCACCACGTTTAAACGTGGGGGGGTGGTTACGGGTAGGTTAGGTAGGGATTAAAGTTAATTAAAATAGTTAATAGGGTAATTAGTAATTAAGTAAAAAGGTTAAAACTTGATTAGTAGATAAAGTCAAAAATACAAAATTACGATTTTGCCCCTACTAGCATACGTGTCCGAAAAATTACGAAAACATACCCATGGGTTCATATCGTCGCGAGGATCACGAATACAACGTCCGTTACGGGGTTTGAGCTACGGAAATACTAGTTTTTGGCCAAAACGTTTAGAAAGCGGGTTTGCGGGTTCTCTACTGATTTGACTTCAGAAAATTACGAAATTAATGTGGGAAGCCCTAAATGATCATTGAAGGTTACTGTAAAAGTTTGAAACCGTTTTGATGATGTTTGTATAGAAAATAAATTCATTAAGCCAAAACAGTAATAACTGAAAATGAATTTTATCAGAAACGTTTTGAGTATTTGATGAAATCCGATCTTGCTAAAATACTCCATGACTAGTCTGGTACTTCAAAATATTTTTATAAGAAATTTTTGAAATCAGTAAAACTCCTAACAAACCATTATAAAATAGTTTAAAAATTGAAAAATTGGTCAAATACGTAAATAGTTTGTCTTGATGAAAACAGGCCGTTACAGATAACATGATGTGTTGCAGGTTGGGTAAGTTTTAGTATTATTATTATGCACGCATGTTTATCGTCATAAAAAAGGGAAGAATGTTGAGATATTGAGTCTTACCCCGTGTAGTTTTGATGATGAGCAAACATATCATCTAATATCTATGAGTGCATGTGTAAGAGCTTAAGGCAAATCAAAGAACCACTCAATAGATTAGTGATAAACTAACAAGGCCATGACCATCTTAGAGCAAGACAAGGAGTTTAGAATGTCAAAGATTGCATCAACGGTCTTCATTGTAATATTTATTTGATGTAATTTTTTTTCCTTGTCTTATAATGTTAAAGCCTTGTTAGAAGCTCACACACCAAAGGAACACTATAAAAAATGTTTTAAAATATTTTTAAAATCAATTCCTATGTTTTAGAGCCTTACATGTATCAGTAAAGGAGTCGATTATCATTAATATTGGAGTCGACCGCTTTGCTAACTGTTATGGCATGTTTAGCTCTATACGGCGCCTGATACGGTAACCTCTATGCACGAGTAGAGAGGGTATAATGAGTTGATAAGAGATAATATGGCGTGAATGTGGCTCATGGCAGTCATGTAATTTTGTGACGAATGTAGGGGCATTTTGGTCATTTGGCTACATGGGTGGAAGTGTGAGTGAAGAGTAAAAGTGGGTGTGTAAAGAAATGTCACACTTGTAAATTATGAAAGAGTGGGTTAGTGTGAGAGGGGCTAGTGTGAAAAGGGATGGGTTTAATGGCACACCCGTAAATTTTTAGAAAGTCCAGGGGCAAAACGGTCTTTTGGTCAAAAGCTGCTGTGCGTACACACTTAAGTTGTGTGTATATAAAGTAATGGCAAACTTGTAAATACTTGGAACTTGAGGGGTAATTTTGGAAGGGTATTAGGGTAATTTTGCCATATGCATGCTTATCTTGAAGAGAAATCTAGAATAAGGAATTTTTTATTTCATTTCTACATTATTCCTTAACTTTCTTCTCCTTTCTTATCTTTTCTTCATTCATCCTCATCCCCCTTAACCCATGGCCGAAATTCCCCCTTCCCCATGCCATTTCTTCAAGCTCCAAAACCCTAATTTCATTCCAAGAAATTGAAGAAAACCCTAGCTCACTTCAAGGAGAAAGAAGGGTGGAAGGAGGAGAAAGAAAAGAGAGAAAGAAAGAGGATTTCTTGAGGTAGGAATCTAACCATGGCTTGGAAATTTTTATTTAGGGATATGAGAATACTATGATTTTATTTTGGTTCTTTACATCTTAATTTCATGATTTTGTGTGTGCAATAGATCAAAAGATTCAATTTTTACTTGGTTTTCTTAGCAAACTACCCTTCATTGAAAGTCTGAAATTCTGATGTGTGTTTATTCATGGATTGTGATCACTATGGACGGAATTAGCTTCTGAAAAAAATATATACATATAGTTCATGAAGTCCTACCCCAAATTCATATAAAATTTTCCATATGTTGAGTTCAATAAGTAGGAGAAAAAATTCATTATTTGCAAGATGTCTGAAATTCTGTCAAGCTGTACACAGTTCAGCAAAACGAGTACTACTACCTGCACACTCTATGGATTTTGTTGATTTTGGTCTTGTTGGAAACGTAAGAAGTTTTTCTAGATGTTCATCAGAGTGCTCATATGTCGTAATTCTGGCTCCAAAATGCTTAAAATTGGCTTTGACGACAGGTGCAGAAATCTGTCTGCAGAACAGATTTGACACACTTGACTAAACAATTCACTATAAACCATATACTTCACATATCTGCATGAACTTCTTTGGGTGAACTCAGAACTATAATATATTCAACTTTCATTCTTTGAGTTTTGTCAAATTCACAAGAGAACTGGGTTAAAAATGCTGTCTTTCTAGCTGATTTTGCAATTTCAGTATGCTGAATGGTGTTAGGTGAAGTTGGAAGTATGTGATATTGCTAATGTTTCACTCCAAAATGCATGAATGAAGTTGATGCATGTATGTAAGTTTGGTTAAGCTATTTGTTACTAAATTTGATGGTGTGATATGTCTCATTTACATGACGAACGCCATATGTTCGATAAAATGCCCAAATGAATTTGAAGTTGGAAAAACTTGAAAATTGGCCTTTTAAAATGTTGTGCCATGTAGTACTTTTGTCAACTTGTGTATGGCCATTGAACATTATGATATCTGACATTTTAATTAGGATGTCTCCGTTTGCTCAAAGACGGGTGAACATCCTAGTATTGGGATGGGGGAAGTTGGGGTATTACTTAAATTTAAGGGGATGGACTGAGAAGTTGGGAAAAGTGATATGTGATATACGATACTTACACCCACTCGCCTTTACCGGGAGTGGAGGGGACATACGGAGGTTGTGTTACTATGTGGAGAGCCTCACTCCTGCCAGGGACGGGGGAGCTGAGAGGCCCGGCGTACAGTGCCCATATCCACCGCGTCGTGTGCTATATTCACCCCACATTTGGGGTGAGGTCCAGGCCCTTATCTTTAGGTGATACCCATGCTTCCAAATATATCACTAACATCAATTAACTAATGAACCATATATGTGTTGTTGTTGTTGCACACTTGTGTGTTGTACTTGTTTACCTTGGTTGCTTGTACTCTTATTGCCGTTACACTCATAACCCTAAATGATTTTTCCTGCCCTAGTTAGTTTCCTACTGGGCACACTTGACGTGCTCATTTTACTTTTCAGGTCTTAAGCAGAGGTCACCAGAGCAGAGTCTCCCACAGGAGATTCCTTAGTGTGGGTTTGAGTTTGGGTATACCACTCTTTTGGGATGTGTCTTGTAGTGTGATTCGGGTTCAATATTACATATTTAACCCCCCATTTAGCCCTATTTTGTGCTCATGTGATGCTACTTTGTTCTCTAATTCATACGTATTTTCTACACATTTATTTATTAGAGAAAACACACTATTTGAGCACAAAACAGCAATTAACGATGCATTTATGCACTTTTTATATTTTTCCTAGCATCGTCTCGATCTCACGATTCCAACGACTATTTATTTGTATTTTTCTGAGATCTGTGCTAATTACTGTGTATTTTTGAATGCAGAATACTATTTAAATGGGGAAATAAGCAAATAAATACGTATATACGGTAGGCGCACGAATCTTGGCGGCCACGTGGCAGCATCCGAGCGATTCCCGCTCGGATCTGACGGGCAGAAGAAGCGGGCGACGCGGCATTTTATTGACCGTTCGATTTCGATCGCACGGCGCACATCCGCTCACTCGAACGCAGATTCAATCCCAAGGCGGGACACGTGGCACCATCCGGTCCGTTGCGCATCGATCGAACGGCTCGCACTTCTCCCGCTCGAACTCGAAGAGCAGCTCCGCTTCGCGCCACGTGGCCATTTCCTGAGCGTAGGATGCCGATCGAACGGACCGCGATCACCCCGCAATTTCGAAGGAGCGTTCGTTACAAGCGGCGACGTGGCTTCATCTGAAGCGTCGAGCTCAGATCCAACGGTTCAAAAGCACCTTTTCGGAGCCCACCAAGTTTTTGGCGCCGTTGCCGGGGAGGAATGGTTTGTGACTACGGTTTATTTCATTTAGAGGACCTTCGGTGAGCTCTTTCCACTTTAATGTACATAAACTTTTTTTTTATTTTATTTTATCTTATTTCAAAATGGAATATATGAACTTCTATTGCACAAACGATCTTTATGATGCACGATATGCTAATGCACACAAACATAGAATGGAGAAGCTCAAAATTGTCAATTTTAATCAAACTGACTGTGAAACTTTCTTTCAGGCCTGGAGGAGGTTCACATACCTAATATCGAGCTATCCGCAGCATGGGTACACAAATGAAGAGCTTATGGCGTTCTTCCTAGATGGACTACATCCACAGCTGCAGGAATTATTGGGAAGCATGACGCCGACAGTGGCGTGGGAATACATGGAGTCTCTGCAAGAAAACGAAGAAACCGTGGAAGAGACTTCAGAGAGCGATTCAACGGAGCCTTCGTGCCTCGATCAAGAAGAGCAAAGCGTAGACGTACCTTTGCAATCCTTGAAAGAGGAGGCTTACCAGACTATTCAGACACAGGAGGCCACATCCCATCAATTCCAGGAGAATTTCCTTGCTCGGAGTCGGCAGATTCAAAAATCTATTGAAGATCTTAATTTGATTGCCGCTTGCTTAGAAGAAAATAATTATTTTGAAACTCAATTTAAAGAAACTAATACGAGTTCATCTTCTATTGCAGGAATATCGAGCGAGCCATGGCACGCTGAGGACACGAATAAAAATATATACATGGCAAAAAGTGTGTGCAAAAGAGAGGATGAGCTAGCAATTTTGGATGAACGAGAGGAGGAGACAGCTAGGGACAAGGGTTTTGAGATTATCGCCATGGAGTCAGAACCATGCCCTCCTCCAGTTTTGTCCCAAAATCATTTATCCCTCTCCCCAACTATCGAGCATCGTACAGAGAGTAGTGCATATCTTTCAGGGAGTAGTCGTCAACTTATTTTAATTTCTTTCACTTATTTTGATGACTACATTTGGAATAATTTTATTTCGAAGAATTTTAAACTAAAATGGATTGACGTGACTCATCTCTTGCGGGATAAAGGTGGACATCTTATAGAGATGCTGGGAGTTACGTTGCTGGGATCCAGTCTAGTCATTGGAGGAAGATTACTCGCCGAGGAGAGCAAGGAGCAAATTGAACAACTTCCTCCACCATCAAAGATTCGGGATCCGCCATTTGATCACGGTGTGTTATTTCCAGTAGTGTAGTTTTTAAATGCTTTCTAGGTCGCTTGCTTGAATAAACTCGTACCCCTTCCGACATTGAGGACAATGTCCATCTTTAGTTGGGGTGTGTGTATGAGACCTTAGGATTTTTTTTAGAAGAATAAATCACCAAATCTCATCATTTTAAAACTCATTCATATGCCTCTAATGCGGATGATTATACATTAATTGTGTTATAAAAATTGTTTATGGCTTGATTAATTATTTTTTCTTCATGGAATTGCCGTTAATATGCTATTCATGAAAATTTTCAATTTCCATGATTAATATCTCGAAATAGTTTGAATTGATTTCATGCATGCTAATGTGATGAAAAAGCTTAAGTATACACGATTTATTAGAAAAGTTTTCAAGATGAAGAGGAATTTGGCCTTTGTTATTAATGTTTATATTCATGTTGATGGGTGTTGAGTTGCTTACAAAAGAAAAAAAGAAAGAAAGAAAAGAAAAGAAAAATAAATGATGAAAAATGAATGAATAAGTATGTCACTAATTAATAACTTGGTTGGCTGGAGTAGTACAGTCCGAGGGGTCCTTTTTGGCCTAATGCCCTATTATCGTCTGATTTGGGAGCCATTGACAGGAAACTCACTCATTTGATGGAGCGATCCAAGTTATACCTTTTTCTGCGAATGTTGCTTGATGCGCGTTACGCGGAACGAATAAAAGAAAAGAAATGGTGAATATACTTAGCAACCTCAATACCCATGTCTTGAATGATTGTTTTGATAGGCCAATTCCTTGGAAACAAGAAAACTAGAGAAAAAACGACGTGTTATACTTTCGCTTGCGCAAAACGATGCTTGCATGTTATTTATTCATACTAAATTAGAGAAAATTTCATGTGATTGATTTTGTTCATGGATGTGTATATTGATGGCCAAGACCATGTTGGAATGCGTATTATTGAGCCACGCCATGAGCAATTCGAAAGAACTTATTGTTTTATTGATCATCCGTATTTATCGCTATTTTTGCTAGAGACTAGCAAATCGCTAGTTGGGGGGTGGGTGTGTATGAGACCTTAGGATTTTTTTTTTGAGAAGAATAAATCACCAAATCTCATCATTTTAAAACTCATTCATATGCCTCTAATGCGGATGATTATACATTAATTGTGTTCTAAAAATTGTTTATGGCTTGATTAATTATTTTTCCTTCATGGAATTGCCGTTAATATGCTATTCATGAAAATTTTCAATTTCCATGATTAATATCTCGAAATAGTTTGAATTGATTTCATGCATGCTAATGTGATGAAAAAGCTTAAGTATACACGATTTATTAGAAAAGTTTTCAAGATGAAGAGGAATTTGGCCTTTGTTATTAATGTTTATATTCATGTTGATGGGTGTTGAGTTGCTTACAAAAGAAAAAAAGAAAGAAAGAAAAGAAAAGAAAAATAAATGATGAAAAATGAATGAATAAGTATGTCACTAATTAATAACTTGGTTGGCTCGAGTAGTACAGTCCGAGGGGTCCTTTTTGGCCTAATGCCCTATTATCGTCTGATTTGGGAGCCATTGACAGGAAACTCACTCATTTAATGGAGCGATCCAAGTTATACCTTTTTCTACGAATGTTGCTTGATGCGCGTTACGCGGAACGAATAAAAGAAAAGAAATGGTGAATATACTTAGCAACCTCAATACCCATGTCTTGAATGATTGTTTTGATAGGCCAATTCCTTGGAAACAAGAAAACTAGAGAAAAAACGACGTGTTATACTTTCGCTTGCGCAAAACGATGCTTGCATGTTATTTATTCATACTAAATTAGAGAAAATTTCATGTGATTGATTTTGTTCATGGATGTGTATATTGATGGCCAAGACCATGTTGGAATGCGTATTATTGAGCCACGCCATGAGCAATTCGAAAGAACTTATTGTTTTATTGATCATCCGTATTTATCGCTATTTTTGCTAGAGACTAGCAAATCGCTAGTTGGGGGGTGGGTGTGTATGAGACCTTAGGATTTTTTTTTGAGAAGAATAAATCACCAAATCTCATCATTTTAAAACTCATTCATATGCCTCTAATGCGGATGATTATACATTAATTGTGTTCTAAAAATTGTTTATGGCTTGATTAATTATTTTTCCTTCATGGAATTGCCGTTAATATGCTATTCATGAAAATTTTCAATTTCCATGATTAATATCTCGAAATAGTTTGAATTGATTTCATGCATGCTAATGTGATGAAAAAGCTTAAGTATACATGATTTATTAGAAAATTTTTCAAGATGAAGAGGAATTTGGACTTTGTTATTAATGTTTATATTCATGTTGATGGGTGTTGAGTTGCTTACAAAAGAAAAAAAGAAAGAAAGAAAAGAAAAGAAAAATAAATGATGAAAAATGAATGAATAAGTATGTCACTAATTAATAACTTGGTTGGCTCGAGTAGTACAGTCCGAGGGGTCCTTTTTGGCCTAATGCCCTATTATCGTCTGATTTGGGAGCCATTGACAGGAAACTCACTCATTTAATGGAGCGATCCAAGTTATACCTTTTTCTGCGAATGTTGCTTGATGCGCGTTACGCGGAACGAATAAAAGAAAAGAAATGGTGAATATACTTAGCAACCTCAATACCCATGTCTTGAATGATTGTTTTGATAGGCCAATTCCTTGGAAACAAGAAAACTAGAGAAAAAACGACGTGTTATACTTTCGCTTGCGCAAAACGATGCTTGCATGTTATTTATTCATACTAAATTAGAGAAAATTTCATGTGATTGATTTTGTTCATGGATGTGTATATTGATGGCCAAGACCATGTTGGAATGCGTATTATTGAGCAACGCCATGAGCAATTCGAAAGAACTTATTGTTTTATTAATCATCCGTATTTATCGCTATTTTTGCTAGAGAATAGCAAATCGCTAGTTGGGGGGTGTGATTCGGGTTCAATATTACATATTTAACCCCCCATTTAGCCCTATTTTGTGCTCATGTGATGCTACTTTGTTCTCTAATTCATACGTATTTTCTACACATTTATTTATTAGAGAAAACACACTATTTGAGCACAAAACAGCAATTAACGACGCATTTCTGCACTTTTTATATTTTTCCTAGCATCGTCTCGATCTCACGATTCCAACGACTATTTATTTGTATTTTTCTGAGATCTGTGCTAATTACTGTGTATTTTTGAATGCAGAATACTATTTAAATGGGGAAATAAGCAAATAAATACGTATATACGGTAGGCGCACGAATCTTGGCGGCCACGTGGCAGCATCCGAGCGATTCCCGCTCAGATCTGACGGGCAGAAGAAGCGGGCGACGCGGCATTTTATTGACCGTTCGATTTCGATCGTACGGCGCACATCGACTCACTCGAACGCAGATTCAATCCCAAGGCGGGACACGTGGCACCATCCGGTCCGTTGCGCATCGATCGAACGGCTCGTACTTCTCCCGCTCGAACTCGAAGAGCAGCTCCGCTTCGCGCCACGTGGCTATTTCCTGAGCGTAGGATGCCGATCGAACGGACCGCGATCACCCCGCAATTTCGAAGGAGCGTTCATTACAAGCGGCGACGTGGCTTCATCTGAAGCGTCGAGCTCAGATCCAACGGTTCAAAAGCACCTTTTCGGAGCCCACCATAGTGTGAGTTGGGTTGAGTGGGGAATGAGTTGTCTTTTGTAGTTATGTTATATGTTGGTGGCTTGTAGCACTTCTCATGTATGTACTAGAGACAATTCACTTGTACTTGACGCTGGTGTGTGGTACGTTCTTTAGTTATGTGGTTTTGTGGATATGTACTCTTTGTGATGGCTATGTGTGTTGCTTCTTTCTTTTATATATCTATGATGTATGATCCCAGCATACGCAGTGGCCTGCTTATTGTGTGTTTACCTTACACGCTTGGTGTATACCGCGGCTTGTCAGGCTCTATCCTCTCTTTCCCCGCTATGAGACGTCGTATAGGTATATGTGAGAATGGGGCGTGACAGGTTTAGTGGTGGCCCATGCAGGTCCGCTCACACTGCGATATGCGAAAGGATGATACATCCAATACACTTTAATGCCGTCACATATGGTACTAATTCCACTTGTGATGTCTTTTTCTCTACAGAATGGACAGTGGAAACGGGATCTCTTCATCAGAGATGGAGCACGCTGAGCCCTCTATGATGGAGTAGATTTTGCTTGGTTTCCAGGCGAGTCTGGGTCAGCAGGCTGAGATGCTCGCCAAGATGCAGAGTCAGAAGACCCCAGGCTTCAAGCAGTTCAGCGCAATGAAGCCGAGAACTTTTTCTGGCAAGGAGGAGCCCTGGAGGTTGATGATTGGTTACGGTGCACGGAGGATGATCTCACAGCTGTCGGATTTCCGTTGGAGAGTTGGGTGGATGCAGTAAAAAGACAGCTGACACATCAGGCCCGAGATTGGTGGGATGCCCAGGAGCGGTGCCTGACAGGACCTATCACTTGGAAGACTTTCAAAGAGCGTTTTGAGTCCAAGTTCCTTCTAGAGACTGCACGGGATGAGCTCAGACAGCGTTTTGAGCAGTTGACTCAGGGCCGACGGAGCGTGGACGAGTACGACGCCGAGTTTTCTTTGCTGAGCAAGTTTGCCTCGGAGCTTGTTTCGACCGATGCCACCCGAGCTCGTCGCTTCCGTATGGGGCTGGATCTGGAGTATAGAGCGACGATGTCTACGCAGAAACTCGCCACACCGGAGGATGTGCTTGAGGCGGCAAGACTATATGAGATCCATTTGCGGAGCATAGGGAAATTGCCCACAGGCGACCGACGACCTTCAGGATCACAGAAGGCATTATCTCGTCCAGTACAGACGGCCCAGTTCAAGAGATCAGGAGCCCCTGTAGTGACACAGAGACGTCCGACATGCCAATTCTGTGTCAAGACTGGTCATGAGCAGAAGGAGTGTAGGGTTTGGGCTAGGCAGTTCTTCACTTGTGGTGGTCGAGGACACATTAGCAGATATTGCCCGCAGCAGGGTGCCTACCAAACCCCGGTAGCACCCATGGCTGCTAGACCGATGCAACCGCGAGCTCTTTCACCTGGTCCACAGCGGCCATCTCTTCCGGCACCAGCTGGGCCAGGCACACCAGCCCCTAGAGGACCTTCCTTGCCTCCTCAGCGGCAGGCCTACAAGAAGACAAATTTTTCACCAAAGTCCCAGGCCTTTACGATGACAGCGGTAGAGGCAGAAAACTCAGGCCAGGTTATCACAGGTATGGTTCTAGCCCTCTCTTTACTTTACGTTATATCACTTGTTGCCTAGTTATGATAGGCATTGGTTTGATTTCTTGTTGGCTTCTAGGTCTGGTTGAAGTAGCAACTTTTCCTGCCTTAGCACTTTTTGATTCTGGGGCTTCACACTGTTTTCTGTCCCGAGAATTTGTGGACAAAAATTCGATACCGGTAGACTCCTTCACTGTTAGTTGGAATATTCATACAGGGGGTGGCGTGATTAGGAGTACTTCAGGGCTCCGTTGTTGTCCAGTGGAAATTTGTGGTCGGGAATTATATGCTGACTTCCTGGTGATTGAGATGCCCACCTTTGAAGCGGTGTTTGGGATGGACTGGTTAGCGATGTTTTGTACCACTATTGACTGCAAATTAAGGAGGGTAGTGTTCCAGATTCCCGATCTTCCAGAGTTTGAGTTCAGAAGTGGAAATTGCACATTAGAACCTGTGAGATTTAGAGCAACCCCAGTGGAAGCGGAAGTGTTGGCGACGGCCATGGAGGCGGAGCCGGTTTTACCCAGGGTTGTGCGAGACTTTCCCGATGTCTTCCCTGATGACATTTATGGACTTCCTCCCGATCGATCATTGGAGTTCACCATTGATTTGATACCAGGCACGCAACCCATAGCGAAGGCTCCTTATCGGATGGCACCACCTGAGTTGGCCGAGCTTCGTAATCAACTAAAGGATCTATCAGAACGAAGACTGATTCAGCCAAGCGTGTCACCTTGGGGAGCACCAGTGCTTTTATTCAATAAGAAAGATGGATCCCGGAGGATGTGTATTGATTATAGAGAGTTGAACTAGGTGACAATAAAGGACAAGTACCCACTTCCCCGCATTGATGACCTCTTTGATCAGCTTAGTGGATCCCGAGTCTACTCAAAGTTAGACTGACTGAGCGGTTATCACAAGATTAAGGTTCGAGTGTCCGATGTTTCGAAGACAGCTTTTCGAACCCGTTATGGACATTATGAGTTCCTGGTGATGCCCTTTGGTGTGACTAATGCTCCAGCTACCTTCATGAGATTAATGAATCTGGTATTCTTTGACTATTTGGACAAGTTCGTGGTAGTTTTCATTGATGATATCCTGGTATATTCCAAAGATGAGGAAGAGCATGCAGAGCATCTGAGGATTGTTCAGGAGACTTTGAGGCAGCATCAGTTATATGCTAAATACAGTAAGCGCCAGTTTTGGCTGTCTAAAGTGGCTTTTCTAGGGCACATAGTTTCAGGAGAAGGCAAATCAGTTGATCCAGAAAAGGTGGCTGCAGTGGAGAAATGGCCTGTCCCAAGGACGGTTTCAGAGATTAGGAGTTTCTTGGGGTTGGCTGGCCATTACAGGAAGTTCATCAAAGATTTCTCTAAGATTGCGGCACCACTTACTCACCTGACTATGAAGGATGTTGCTTATGTCTGGTCTGAGGAGTGTCAGCATGCATTTGAAGAGTTGAAGAGAAGGGTGACTAGTGCGCCAGTTCTGACGATTCCAGACCGTTCTGGAGGATTTGAGATTTTCTGTGATGCCTCTGGCAAAGGGCTTGGATGTGCCCTACATCAGCATGGACGTGTGGTAGCTTATGCCTCTAGACTTCTGAGGGTGCATGAGCTAAACTACCCTACACAAGACTTGGAGCTGGCAGCCGTGATTTTTGCCCTAAAGCTGTGGAGACACTATTTGTTAGGGGAGCATGTCAAGATGTATACCAACCACAAGAGTTTGAAGTAAGTGTTCACCCAGAAGGAGCTCAATATGAGACAACGTCGGTGGCTCGAGCTGATGGCAGAATATGACATCGATCTCCAGTATCATCCTGGGAAGGTAAACGTGGTCCCTGATGCACTCAGTAGATATCCTGCTATGATGCTATTGACCTCTCAGCCTCAGCTCCAGTGGGCACTGCGACAAATGGAGGTAGAGGTTGTTCTTCCAGGTGTTAAAGCAACCATGTTGGGTTTGCAAGTCCAGTCCGATCTGGTGGACCGAATCAAGGCCGCACAGTCAGAAGATGAAAAGCTAAAGAGGATACGAGAACAGGTAGAGGCCAGACTTGGAACCGATTTCCGCATTCACGAAGATGGCTCTCTTAGATTTGGGACTCGGCTATGTGTGCCGGCTGGTGCTATCCGAGAGGAATTGCTTAAGGATGCCCATAGCTCCCCTTATTCGATTCATCCAGGTGGGACAAAGATGTATCGTGACCTGCGACAGCATTATTGGTGGCATGGGATGAAGCATAGTATAGCCAGAAGTGTGGCCTCATGTTTGGTCTGTCAGCAGGTGAAGGCCGAACACCAAAGAGTTGCAGGTCTGTTGCATCCTCTTCACATTCCTGAATGGAAATGGCAACATGTGACGATGGATTTTGTAACTGGGCTACCTCGCACACCCAAGGGAAATGACGCAATTTGGGTAGTCGTTGATCGCTTGACCAAGTCTGCACATTTCATTCCCATCCGGGTTGGACAGTCTACCGAGCATCTAGCTTGTAGATACATGGAGGAGATCGTGAGACTTCACGGAGTTCCTGTTTGTATAATCTCTGATCGGGACACCAGATTCACCTCACATTTTTGGAAAAGTTTGCAGTCTAGTTTGGGAACTCATCTCAAGTTTAGCACCGCATATCATCCTCAGACGGATGGGCAGTCCGTGCGAGTTATTCAGATTCTCGAATACATGTTGAGAGCTTGCATGCTAGACTTTAAAGGATCTTGGGAAGATCACTTGCACTTGGTGGAGTTTGCCTACAATAATAGTTACCAGGCAAGCATTAGAATGGCACCGTTTGTTGCTCTATATGGAAGGAGTGCAGATCACCTCTAAGCTGGGACGATGTTGGGGACCGTGAAGTCTTAGGACCCGATCTGGTGGTGGAAGCAATCGATGTGGTTCGGACAGTCAGGGAGAATCTCCGTATCACTCAGGATCGCTACAAACATTGGACAGATACCAAGAGGCGTCCACTGGAATTTCAGCCGGGTGATTATGTGTTCTTGAAGATCTCCCTGACGCATGGCATGATTCGATTTGGTAGACGAGGAAAGTTGAGCCCGAGGTTCATTGGTCCATTCGAGATCTTGGCTCGTGTTGGTGAGGTTGCCTATCGCCTTGCCTTGCCACCCTCCCTTGAAGGTGTCCATGATGTGTTCCACGTATCTCAGCTTCGGAAATATGTGGGAGACCTTAGTCGCCTTGTGGACTTCCCAGAGATTGAAGTGCACCCTGACCTGACTTATGAACAGCAACCAGTAGCCATCCTTGATCGGAGGTAGAAGATATTGAAGAAGAATGCCATTAATTTAGTAAGAGTCATGTGGCAGCAAGAGTCCCCTGGTGAGTCCACCTGGGAGCGCGACGACGAGATGAGAGACATATATCCTCACATGTTTATATAAGTATCTTATCTCTATATCAATGTCACTTTTGATAATATTGGATGCGAAATTTTGTGGGATCCTTGATGTAGGGTATTATTGATCGCTCCGGGATGTGACCCAAAGAACGTTTGTAGTTTTACCGCAAGCGCACGGTATAGCGGCAAGCGGGTTATCGAACACAGGGAGGACGAATGACCGTGCTTGTTCCAATCAACCTGGCTATTTAAGAGAGAAATTTTCCTTTGGCGATCCTGTCACAATCGTCAGACAAAAATGCGGAAATATCAAATCAAATAAAGAATGTCTAGGGAATGGGGAATCCCCGCTACTCACCGTATTCCATAAATGCGGTTTATCGGTATCAAAATTGCTTGAATGAGAATTTGGATGAACTGGTTGCAACTGAATGTAGAACCAAGCTCACGCTCTCGCACTGTTGCCGGTCTATAGCTATCCTAGGTTTGGGTCCAATCTCTTGCAAACCCTAGCCTAGGAAAGCTAGCATTAGGATCAACATCATCGTCCAATCGCGCACCGAGCCCAATCTCTTGCAAACTCGGTCCACGACCTAGATTGGGATAGTTCCTACCCGTCCAATCTCTTGCAAACGAGTATCGGCATGGAATTGCAATCGGAAATCCTAGTATCGGTCCAATCTCTTGCAAACCGATACTTCGAAAATCCGACTCCAACCCAACTCGGATTTCTAGGGTTTCCTATCAAATTGGGATCCAATCTCTTGCAAATCCCAATTGATATGAATACCTAGCCATCCGTAGTAAGTTGATCTCAATCTAATCCCTAATAACAATTCTAGCACAATTTCTACCAATTTATCACAAATATGAAAACGGGCTTGTAGGGTTCATCCCCACGCCCCAAGACGTGGAGACTACTAACAAATCATAGCAAGATCACAAAAATAATCGTTGAAATAAGCAATAGAATTCATCACAATATTGAGATAAGCAATAAAAATAGAATTTTTAAGGAAAAGAGATGCAAACCAATGGAGTTCTTCAATTAATCCAACAAAATTACAATCTTTGTCTCCTCTCCAATCACAAGAATAAAGCTAAAAAAACTAATCTAAAAAGCTGCAAAAATCTAAGAGGGAGGCTCTCTAAACTAGGGTAAAAACAGGGTTTAAATAGCCCTCAAAATCTTCCAAAAACTGTGACCAAAATACCCATGCACATCCTGTTTTCCGCAGTTTTCGCTACAGGCAGCGCATCGCACTCGGCCGAGTGACAAAAGTCGCTCGGCCGAGTGAGAAACCATGTAATTTTCCAGTAAGTCGGGGCCTTCAGGGGTCTCTACTTCGGGGGCGGCTCGGCCGAGTGAGTTGTCGTCACTCGGCCGATGACTTCATAGTGCTCGGGCGGACGGGATTTACCACTCGGCCGAGTTGGTCTTCTGAAGTTCAGGCAGCCGAAAAACAGTAACTTGGATGTTTTGGAAGGGCTTCGTCTGGGCGCCACTCGGGCGGACGTGATGTCGTCACTCGGCCAATGTGGTCTTCGGTGCTCGGCCGAGTGCACAGGTAAATTGTGTCTGATCTGGTCGGCCGAGCAGTGTCTCGCTGGTCGGCCGAGTGGCTCCTCCACTCGGCCGAGTGGGACACAAAAATTGCCCAATCTGCTTATTTTGGCCTCCTCGTCGCTCCTGCGACGTCCGTTCTTCTTCCGCTCCTCTCCAACAGCAAAATACCCCTCGGGGAGGTCGTTGGTGACCGTCTAGAGTAAGCGCATCTCGAGATCACTCCAAATCGTGCCAAATCACCTGAAATGCGACAAAAACAACAAATCGTGAAAAGCATCGCAATATCGTCGATATATCGTGAAAAACATGATTTGGGCGATCTAAATGGCATGCAAACATGCGGAAAAAGGGTGTAAAATAAGGAGTGATCAAAATCCCCCAAGCTTGCCTCTTACTCGTCCTCGAGGAAGATAAGTAAAAGGCGAACCCGGTGGATTCGGAAAACGAAAACGGCGAAAAACGAAAAAATGAAAAACGAAGAAGAGTGAAATCGAAATAAAATAAAGAAGAAAGAAAGAAGAGAAGAGGTAGGATACTAGATCATTTTCTCAGGACGTGGGTTTCACTTACTCATATAGCATGCACTGAATGAAAAATACATGTCAATGGATTTTATTTTGATATCATAGTATAATAGTGCAAATAGAAACGGAAAACCCACGAACAACGATATAATCATGTAAAACGGAATAATTTTAAAATTAACATCGTCTGAATCATTTAAAGCGGTATACAAATCACAGATCACACACTTTTCAATTGAATGCTTTCTATCAGGAGTATAAGAGTATCACACAATAGAATAGAGAGAATAGAAAAGTATGGATTTCATGAAATGAACGCTAGGCTTAGAATTCTGGATTTCGTAAAGCTAGAAATAATCTCACCGAGTATAGAATATTACTTAGCCTAGGTTGTCGTGCAATGTCAAGTAGTCACTCTCTCACACATCAATGGATCCCCTCCCCCAAGCTTATCTATAAGCGTGGTGGCATAAAAAATATTCACATCCCCATTTTTATATAGCTCCAAATGTAATAAGAAGAAAGAAGAAAGGAAGAAAGTGAGATGGGATCTTTTATTGAGGATTTTTCCTCTTTTTCTTTTTCTTTTTTTCTTCTCTCTTTTTTTTTGTTATAGCATATGTACACAACGATCCCAACTCAAATAGAGATAATGATATACAAGAATATTTTCTCTTTTTCTCTCCTTTTTTATTACTCTCTTTTTTTTGAATAAGAAAATTGGAGCTAGGAGTTAATAGCGGGGGAAATGCCATATAATAGAATCGCTAAGGGGAGATTCACCAATGATTTTAAAAGTAGAGAAATGATGTTCAAGATTTGTGGAGAAAGAAATAGATATAACTCTCGGTTCACTCTATAAGACATGCACGACAACTTCAGCAGGGTAATCTAATCTACTCAGTTTCGATCACAAAAAAGCTAACTAATCCAGATTTATCATAGCTAACATCATTCAATCATCCTGAAGTGAAGTGTACAATTCATGCATATAGAAGTGATATAGGAAAAAGAAATCAGTACTCCAGATATAAGCATTCAATGCGTGAATCTTGGTGTGTTTTCTGTGATAGCATACATATGAATATTCAGACTCAGCTAATAATAAAATTTCATCCATTTTCATGTGGCAAAAGTGTGGGTTACTATCTCTAAATGCAAGGCAAGTCATAGCATATGATATCAGAAATAAAGTCTAAGACATGACAAATATAGCATGCATATTGAGTAAGCTAAATCCAACGTCATCATCATCACAGAAAAGTCATCTCTAGCATGAGATGAGAAAAAAAAAGGAAATAAAGATAAAGGGAAAATAGAACTATTTACAATGCGGCACACAGAAGAAATAAGAAAAACGTGATGCATGGTAAAATAAAAGAAAAATAATGAAAATGAGTGCAAAAGTGAAAAACGTTGTGAAAAACTAAAAATAAAGGTGGCAAATCGCAAAAGAACGTGAGAACTCACTCCCCCAAGCTAAATGGCACAGTGTCCTCAATGTGCAAAGTGTGGCACACCGAGAGACAAGAAATGTGAGGGGCAGGTGAGGATGCATGCATGAAAAATGAAAATAAAATGAAAAATAAAGATATGAAAATATGATGCGGACATGATGCATGCACAGATAGGAGTGATACAGATATATAAGTGGCACCAAAAACTCTCCCTCTTTCCCAATAAAGATATATAAAGATGTGATCAAAAAGAGAATCCCAAAATAAGTGAGGGGAGGGGGTGGACAAAAATGCATCAGGACCAAGCAGAAACGGGCAGCACAACGGCAAGGATAATCGATGGCATCAAGGGTGCCTAAGAAGGTGGTGCTGCGCCGTCTCCGTCCTGAGCGGAGGGCGTGTGGGTGGTGCTGGCTGGACAGGCTGCTGAGCGGGTGTGGGTGTGGGAGTGGCAGCAGGTCGGGTGTGTGTGGAAGTGTGGGCGGGAAACTGCTGGGTGGGTGGGGGTACGCGCGGGAGACGCTCCAGAACCTGGGTGAGGCAGTAGTGGATCTGCGGTAGCAGCTCGAAGCGGCCAGCCATCGCAGAGACGGTGGAGGACAGGGTCCTAAGGTCGCCTCGGAGGCCACTCACCGCTCCCTCTAGAGCGTGAATGCTCTGAAGTACAGTGTGAGGGGGAGGTGGTGCCGAGGGACGCACCGGGCGGGGCTGTGCAGGGCGTGGCTGGTGAACTCGGGTCGCGTAGGTGACTGGCTCAGCGGGGAAGGGAACAAAAGGTGTTGTGCCTGCGAATGTGGGCCTGGCCTCAGTGTGAGGCCGGGGCACCGGTTGGTGGGAAGTGGAGGCAGCAGCAGCGAAAGAAGAGTGCAAAAATGACAGCGAGGTGGCCGGAGAGGTCAGTGGCACAGAAGTGTGGACAGACGCCACGACGCTCTCGGAAAATACAGCAGGGGTGGAGACAGAGGTAACTACCGCTGGGGTGGAAGTGTGTGGACCAAAAGGCGCAACCCCAGCGGAGATCATGCTAGCCATGGTCTACACGACCGCGGCAAACGAGGGCTCTCCACTCTCAACAAAGGTCGACAGGCGCTCGGGGAGTGCGGAGCAAAGAGGCTCGACAGACAGAGGGCCAGTGGTGGTGGTGGGAGTGGTGGTGACAGCCTCGGAAGTGGTGGAAGTGGTGGAAGTGGGCTCAGCTGAGGTACTCGTGACACTGACAGAAGTGGGGACAGAAGTGTCAGGGGCAGCGGAAACATCAGGTATGGGCTGAGGGGCCACTGGGTCAACAGGGGCAGCAGGCTCGGCAGGGCGTGCAACAGGGTCTACAGGGGCAGCGTGGGCCTGCTCGGCCTCCTCTGGCTCGAGCACGTAGGCAGCGGGGATGAGAACATCCATCGCAGGGAGCCAGTCAACGTGGGCCGGTGCAATCAGAGTCCGAGCAGGGCTCGGGAGAATCATGTAATCGGCCCCGTAAGGGCCGTGCAACCAGACCCAGTGACGCTCACCGTGCGGACGAAGCATCTTCATCCGGGCCATAACATCTATCGACAGAGAAGTGGGGCCCGGGACGCGTCGCAAGTCGTCGGGGAAGTCCTCGCCGGTCATAAGAGCAAGCAAGGTGATCAGGCCGCCGCAGCATATCGGTGAGCGAGCGCCCACCGATACGATGATGCGGTCCAAAAACCAAGCCGCGATATCAATCACGACGGCGGGGACAAGCTCATCGCCATCCCTAGATAGAGCTCTGGGACGTGTCATCGCGTAGAGCATGTAGAGCTCTGGCGTAGACATCGTGCCCGGCTCATATCTGGCCAAAAAGGTCGTCGCCATAAGGCGCTGAGCAATGCGGAGGCAGGGATGGACAATGGCCGAGGCCTTGGCCCTACTAGGGTCAAAGGCAGCGTAAAGACCCGTAATCCGGGCCCAGAAGGCACCGGCGTCGAAGGAAGGTGGGGGGATATGGGTGGGGCCGTAACCGCGATCGGCACCGGGGACAGCGGGCCACGAGAAGAACGCTCTCATTATATCGAGAGTGACCTGGCACTCTCGATCCATGAACCGGAACGAGCATCCCTCGTCGGTCCGGGCGATCGAACTCAGAACCTCAAGTGTCGGGCGGGTAAACGTATCCGCCGACACCTGGAAGAAATCTCGCCAGCCCACGTTGTCGTACAACGTGAGCATCCCCTCTAGTACCCCCAGGCGTCCTAGGTCAGCGAGGTGTGCAAACCTGGAGGGTACGATCGAGCGCTGGGAGATACGGTCGAAGACGGCGCGGTGTGCATCGTCTCGGAACGTAATCCCGAGCGGCCCGACCAGTGGAGCCGATGGTGGTGGCTGTGGTGCGGCAGGGAGAGGCTGTGCGGGCTGTGGGTGCACTGCAGGCTGTGCGGGGTGTGCGGGGCCTGCAGGCTGTGCTTGGTGGACGGCGTGTGTGGGAGACGGTGGAGGAGAGTCCTCCAACTCGTGGGAGGGGCCGGCATCATCCGACCGCTTCCGCTTGGCGGAAGCTCTCTTCGACCGCGGCCGTGTCCGGGGCGGCATATCGGCCCCAAGCGCGCCGAAAAGTGGAAAAAGTGTGGTGTGTGTAAAAGAGTGGAAGGAGTATACCCAGACACACCGCGAGTGCTCAGCAACGGAGGCGTGCGAAGTCAGTGCCTCCACGAAGCTCAAAACAGTCCCGAGAAGCTCCCCTGGGCTCCCCTAAGCTCCAAAAAGCAACCTGCGCATGAAATGGAGATATCAGCGGGTAATAATCAATACGTATGGGGCATTAGGGGTATTATAGATAGATATAGGAATTGATTAGGGTTTGGGGGTCGTTTAGCACATGGATCCTCAAAATATACTCAAAAAGAGGAGAAAAAGGCAAAATAAGGGGGTACCGGAGGTGGCCGGAGACACGGCCGCCGGCGGCGACTCGGGCGGAGTGCGGCGAGTGGTCGGCCGGCGGTGGCTGACCGAGCGGCGGCGCGGCGACGGCGGTCGGGCGAGTAGGGGGTGCGAGCGGGCGAGGGGAGCTGAAAGGTCGGGGGCGCGATCGGGTTTCAGCGTTTCGAAAAACGTGTCCCCCTCGACCCTTATATAGCAGAAGTTACGACTCAGCCGAGTGACTAGGCCACTCGGCCGAGTGGAATCAATGGAAATTCCTCCCCGCTTACGCATCGGCCGAGTGGCCTTGCCAGCCTCGGCCGAGTGGAGTAAGTCCATTCGGACGAGTGGCTCAAGCTACTCGGCAAGACTCGCCCTAGGAGCGTATCCGTTTTACTCGGCCGAGTGAATATATATACTCGGCCGAGTAGCAGTTATATTGGAATCAGGAAAATAAACAGAGAGTTGGGTACAGCAGACTTCCCTCGTTCGTGAGCGGCTCGGCCGGACGAACTTATGTACTCGGCCGAGTGACTAGTATACTCGGCCGAGTGAGCCTTGTCTTCTGCTGTTTGTCTTCGTTTGGGCTCTAAACTCCGTCTTTCTTCCTCCAGTCGATTCCATCTTCCTCCTAAGCGTCGAGCGCCTTCTTGGGGTGCTCCTCGTCGTCTCGTTCATCCTCCTCATGATGGATCTACCTATCTCCTCTCCTGTCAAGAAAAATAGGACCCGTTATCACAAAATTTTTGGGCGAACGACTCAAAACACTAAAAATTTCTAAAACGAAAATAAAGAAAAAGTGAAAATAAAGCAAAAACCGTCGGGTTGCCTCCCGACAAGCGCTCGTTTAAGGTCGTGAGCTCAACCCCCTATAATTTTCAATCAATGCGGGATGTTTGGTGCATATGAGATGCACCCATCAAACTTTCCGGGGAGAACGCTTGGATTTGGACGTGGCGGCGTCGTGTTCTCCCTCGGTGGTCTCCCATCTCGAATAGTGTTGGGGGGAGGCTCCCCCAAGCTAGCATTTGCTCCGGTCAACGGCTTTACCGGTGACGCCGATCTCCGTACCGGAGGAGCTTTCTTCGGAGACTCCAATTTCGAGAGCTTGCAGAGCTCTCGAATCCTTGCGACATCAGCGTCGCCTTCATCATTTTCAGTGGAGAGGTCGGGGGAATCATCTATCTTCTCATTTTGGCCTAAATCCGGGCCTTCCTCTAAATCTTCATCGAAGAGAGCGCCAATTGAGTGGGGGATCGCCTCCTCTATCACCTCATCAAGGAGGTCCATGTAATCAAGTTCCTCGTGGTAAGGCATGTGCTTCATAGCCTTAGGAATGTGGAGCTCCACCTCGATGTTGTCGACGTTTAAATTTAGGGTACCTTCGCGCACGTCAACAATTACTCCGGCGGTTGCGAGGAACGGGCGTCCAAGTATCAATGAAGTATCTCCCTCCTCCTTAACGTCCATGATCACAAAGTCACATGGTAAGCATATTCCACCCGGGACTTGTAGCGGTATGTCTTCGGCGATCCCTACCGGCCTTGTTATTCGCCCATCGACCAATTGAATGCGCATGTTGGTAGGTTTCAACTTTGTCCCGGTGTTTAGCCTTAAGAACATGGAGAGAGGCATGAGGCTCACACTAGCCCCTAGATCAACCAACGCCTTTTGAAGAGGGACGCCGCCCAAGGTGCAAGGAATCCGAAAACTCCCCGGATCTTTAAATTTGGCCGGCTCCTTTTCTCTCTTGGTAAACCAAGAGCCCTCCTCGGCTAGCATAATCTTCTCCTTCCTCTTTCTCCCTGAAATCAAATCCTTTAAGAATTTAGCATATGTGGGGATTTCCACGATGGCGTCGAGGAAGGAAATGTTAAGGCTAACTCCTCTAAGATACTCGAGGAACTTCGCTAGCCTTTTCTCCATTTTCGCTCTCGCTAGTCTTTGGGGGAATGGGACCGGTGGCATGAAGCGCCTTTCCTCAACCAATTGTTCCGCTCTAGATTTCTCCTTTTCTTGTGGCTCCTTCTCCATTTCAACTTCAACTACCGGCTCAATCGGCTCCAAGCTTTCCTCCACGGGCTCCTCGGTAGGAATCATGGCGGGGGTGGTGTCCTTCCCGCCTCTAGTAGTAACGGCAACTACGGCATTGATGTGACCGGTGTTGCCACGTGGGTTTTGCTCGGGTTGCACCGGCAATCGTTGAGTGTTCCGATTGAGCAACGTCAATTGCTCCGATATTTGAGCCACAACGGTATTAAGGGAGTCTTGCCCCGCCTTCAAGGTAGCATTTACCTTATTTTGCTCGACCATGAACGCCTCCACTCTAGCTTCGAAGTCGGATCGTTGTTGAGCTTGTGGAGGGTTTTGATTTTGATTCCTCCACCCTTGATTGTATCCGGGCGGCCTATATGGTGGAACTTGTTGCTTCGGTTGAAAGTTTTGTTGAGTAGGCCCCCTCGGTGGATAGTTTTGTTGTTGGGGTGGTGGTGGTCGAGCTTGTTGAGGCGGTGGTTGTGGCGGGTTCAAAGCTCCTTCATTGTTGGCGTAGGAGAATCCGGGATGATTTCTTGCGGCCGGATTGGCCTAATATCCTTGGTTCCCCGCAACATATTGTACTTGCTCCAAGGATCCTTCTCCTTGCTATCCTCCCACGTACATGGCTTGAGATTGGTCTTGCCAATCACACATTTGGTTTGTTGGAGCGGAGGTAGAAGGGGCTCCTTGGGGCTCCGTGATAAACTTCTCCAATCTCTCCACTACCTTATGGAGAGAATCAAATTTGCTCGTAAGCTCCGCCACGGCCTTCGCCTCATAGATACTAGTCGGCTTTAAGGAAGACGTGGAGTGTCCTCGCTCATCACCCCATTGTTGATTATTTGAGGCCATCTCCTCAATTAGGGCCGTAGCTTCCTCGGGAGTCTTTGACAAGATAGCACCATTCGCCGCGGCATCAATAATTTGTTTGGTCCCCGGTTGGAGACCGTTGTAGAAGCTATGAACTAACTCCCAGTCTTCAATGCTATGATGCGGGCATTGATGCTGCAAATCCTTAAAACGCTCCCAAGCTTCATAAAGCGTCTCCTGTGGTCCTTGCTTGAAGGACATGAGAGCGCTCCGGATCTTCATCGTCTTGGATGGCGGATAGAACTTATCAATAAATGCACTCGCCAACTCGTCCCAAGTGGTGAAGACACCCTCAGCTTGCGTCCTCAACCAGTATAGTGCTTTGTCCTTTAGCGTGAAAGGGAAGAGACGCAGTCTGATGGCATCGATGGAGACCCCCGGCATCTGAAATGTGGCGCACTTCGACAAGAATAATTGGATGTGGTAGTGGGGGTTCTCATGGGCGTTCCCATGAAATGGGTCTTGTTGCATCAAAACCACCAATCCAGTCTTTAGCTCGAAGTTCTTGTCGGCTGCCAACTCCGGCATGGCAATGGATGAGGTAGTAGAAGAAGTCTTAGGCTGAAGCCTATCGCGAATAGAAATTAGCCTCGCCATCCTTGCCGCCAATTGTTCCGCAGTTTCCGGGTTGGTCATAAACCGCCCTTCCGGATTTTGTCTCCTTTCCGCTCTAAGTCTCCGCGCGGTACGTTCGATCTCGGGATCAAATAATAAAGCTTCAGGGTCCCCCGTAGATCTCGTGTACATGCACAGGGGAAACAGAGTTTCAAAGAAATGATTAGTACCGTGGAAGGGTTAGGTAAGAGATAAGAAATAAAAAATAATGATAATAAATAAAAAAAAGAAATAGCTAGGGTGAGAAAGAATCAAACGCAATCGTCTCCCCGGCAACGGCGCCAAAAACTTGATCGCTCCGGGATGTGACCCAAAGAACGGTTGTAGTTTTACCGCAAGCGCACGGTATAGCGGCAAGCGGGTTATCGAACACAGGGAGGACGAATGACCGTGCTTGTTCCAATCAACCTGGCTATTTAAGAGAGAAATTTGCCTTTGGCGATCCTGTCACAATCGTCAGACAAAAATGCGGAAATATCAAATCAAATAAAGAACGTCTAGGGAATGGGGAATCCCCGCTACTCACCGTATTCCATAAATGCGGTTTATCGGTATCAAAATTGCTTGAATGAGAATTTGGATGAACTAGTTGCAACTGAATGTAGAACCAAGCTCACGCTCTCGCGCTGTTGTCGGTCTATAGCTATCCTAGGTTTGGGTCCAATCTCTTGCAAACCCTAGCCTAGGAAAGCTAGCATTAGGATCAACATCATCGTCCAATCGCGCACCGAGTCCAATCTCTTGCAAACTCGGTCCACGACCTAGATTGGGATAGTTCCTACCCGTCCAATCTCTTGCAAACGAGTATCGGCATGGAATTGCAACCGGAAATCCTAGTATCGGTCCAATCTCTTGCAAACCGATACTTCGAAAATCCGACTCCAACCCAACTCGGATTTCTAGGGTTTCCTATCAAATTGGGATCCAATCTCTTGCAAATCCCAATTGATATGAATACCTAGCCGTCTGTAGTAAGTTGATCCCAATCTAATCCCTAATAACAATTCTAGCACAATTTCTGCCAATTTATCACAAATATGAAAACGGGCTTGTAGGGTTCATCCCCACGCCCCAAGACGTGGAGACTACTAACAAATCATAGCAAGATCACAAAAATAATCGTTGAAATAAGCAATAGAATTCATCACAATATTGAGATAAGCAATAAAAATAGAATTTTTAAGGAAAAGAGATGCAAACCAATGGAGTTCTTCAATTAATCCAACAAAATTACAATCTTTGTCTCCTCTCCAATCACAAGAATAAAGCTAAAAAAACTAATCTAAAAAGCTGCAAAAATCTAAGAGGGAGGCTCTCTAAACTAGGGTAAAAACAGGATTTAAATAGCCCTCAAAATCGTCCAAAAACTGTGACCAAAATACCCCTGCACAGCCTGTTTTCCGCAGTTTTCGCTACAGGCAGCGCATCGCACTCGGCCGAGTGACAAAAGTCGCTCGGCCGAGTGAGAAACCCTGTAATTTTCCAGTAAGTCGGGGCCTTCAGGGGTCTCTACTTCGGGGGCGGCTCGGCCGAGTGAGTTGTCGTCACTCGGCCGATGACTTCATAGTGCTCGGGCGGACGGGATTTACCACTCGGCCGAGTGGGTCTTCTGAAGTTCAGGCAGCCGAAAAACAGTAACTTGGATGTTTTGGAAGGGCTTCGTCTGGGCGCCACTCGGGCGGACGTGATGTCGTCACTCGGCCGATGTGGTCTTTGGTGCTCGGCCGAGTGCACAGGTAAATTGTGTCTGATCTGGTCGGCCGAGCAGTGTCTCGCTGGTCGGCCGAGTGGCTCCTCCACTCGGCCGAGTGGGACACAAAAATTGCCCAATCTGCTTATTTTGGCCTCCTCGTCGCTCCTGCGACGTCCGTTCTTCTTCCGCTCCTCTCCAACAGCAAAATACCCCTCGGGGAGGTCATTGGTGACCGTCTAGAGTAAGCGCATCTCGAGATCACTCCAAATCGTGCCAAATCACCTGAAATGCGACAAAAACAACAAATCGTGAAAAGCATCGCAATATCGTCGATATATCGTGAAAAACATGATTTGGGCGATCTAAATGGCATGCAAACATGCGGAAAAAGGGTGTAAAATAAGGAGTGATCAATTATATAGAGAAGCTCTTGAAATTTAGAAGTAATTTCTTCTAAGACTAGAACCCTTGACCTTTGAAAATTCGAGGACGAACTTTAGTTTAAGGAGGGTAGGATGTCATGGCCTGTTTAGCTCTATACGGCGCCTGATACGGTAGCCTCTACGCACGAGTAGAGAGGGTATAATGAGTTGATAAGAGATAATATGGCGTGAATGTGGCTCATGGCAGTCATGTAATTTCGTGAGGAATGTAGGGCCATTTTGGTCATTTGGCTACATGGGTGGAAGTGTGTGTGAAGAGTAAAAGTGGGTGTGTAAAGAAATGTCACACTTGTAAATTATGAAAGAGTGGGTTAGTGTGAGAGGGGCTGGTGTGAAAAGGGATGGGTTTAATGGCACACCCGTAAATTTTTAGAAAGGCCAGGAGCAAAACGGTCTTTTGGTCAAAAGCTGCTGTGCGTACACACATAAGTTGTGTGTATATAAAGTATTGGTAAACTTGTAAATACTTGGAACTTGAGGGGTAATTTTGGAACGGTATTAGGGTAATTTTGCCATATGCATGCTTATCTTGAAGAGAAATCTAGAATAAGGAATTTTTTATTTCATTTCTACATTCTTCCTCAACTTTCTTCTCCTTTCTTATCTTTTCTTCATTCATCCTCATCCCCCTTAACCCATGGCCGAAATTTCCCCTTCCCCTTGCCATTTCTTCAAGCTCCAAAACCCTAATTTCATTCCGAGAAATTGAAGAAAACCCTAGCTCACTTCAAGGAGAAAGAAGGGTGGAAGGAGGAGAAAGAAAAGAGAGAAAGAAAGAGGATTTCTTGAGGTAGGAATCTAACCATGGCTTGGAAATTTTTATTTAGGGATATGAGGATACTATGAAGTTATTTTGGTTGTTTATCATCTTAATTTCATGATTTTGTGTGTGCAATAGATCAAAAGATTCAATTTTCACTTGGTTTTCTTAGCAAACTACCCTTCATTGAAAGACTGAAATTCTGATGTGTGTTTATTCATGGATTGTGATCACTATGGATGGAATTAGCTTCTAAAAAAATATATCCATATAGTTCATGAAGTCCTACCCCAAATTCATATAAAATATTCCATATGTTGAGTTCAATAAGTAGGAGAAAAAATTCATTATTTGCAAGATGTCTGAAATTCTGTCAAGCTGTACACAGTTCAGCAAAACAAGCACTACTACCTGCACACTCTATGGATTTTGTTGATTTTGGTCTTGTTGGAAAATTAAGACGTTTTTCTAGATGTTCATCAGAGTGCTCATATGTCGTAATTCTGGCTCCAAAATGCTTAAAATTGGCTTTGACGACAGGTGCAGAAATCTGTCAACAGAACAGATTTGACACACTTGACTAAACAATTCACTATAAACCATATACTTCACATATATGCATGAAATTATTTGGGTGAACTCAGAACTATAATATATTCAACTTTCATTCTTTGTGTTTTGTCAAATTCACAAGAGAACTGGGTTAAAAATGCTGTCGTTCTAGCTGATTTTGCAATTTCAGTATGCTGAATGGTGTTGGGTGAAGTTGGAAGTATGTGATATTGCTAATGTTTCACTCCAAAATGCATGAATGAAGTTGATGCATGTATGTAAGTTTGGTTAAGCTATTTTTTACTAAATTTGATGGTGTGATATGTCTCATTTACATGACGAACGCCATATGTTCGATAAAATGCCCAAATGAATTGGAAGTTGGAAAAACTTGAAAATTGGCCTTTTAAAATGTTGTGCCATGTAGTACTTTTGTCAACTTGTGTATAGCCATTGAACATTATGATATCTGACATTTTAATTAGGATGTCTCGGTCTGCTCAAAGGCGGGTGAACATCCTAGTATTGGGATGGGGGAAGTTGGGGTATAACTTAAATTTAAGGGGATGCACTGAGAAGTTGGGAAAAGTGATATGTGATATGCGATACTTACACCCACTCGTCTTTACCAGGAATGGAGGGGACATACGGAGGTTGTGTTACTATGTGGAGAGCTGTACTCCTGCCAGGGACGGGAGAGCTGAGAGGCCCGTCGTACAGTGCCCGTGTCCACCGCGTCGTGTGCTATATTCACCCCACATTTGGGGTGAGGTCCAGGCCCTTATCTTTAGGTGATACCCATGCTTCCAAATATTTCACTAACATCAATTAACTAATGAACCATATATGTGTTGTTGTTGTTGCACACTTGTGTGTTGTACTTTTTTACCTTGGTTGCTTGTACTCTTATTGCCGTTACACTCATAACCCTAAATGATTTTTCCTGCCCTAGTTAGTTTCCTGCTGGGCACGTTTGACGTGCTCATTTTACTTTTCAGGTCTTGAGCAGAGGTCACCAGAGCAGAGTCTCCCACGGGAGATTCCTTAGATGTGGGTTTGAGTTTGGGTATACCATTCTTTTGGGATGTGTCTTGTAGTGTGAGTTGGGTTGAGTGGGGAATGAGTTGTCTTTTTTAGTTATGTTATATGTTGGTGGCTTGTAGCACTTCTCATGTATGTACTAGAGACAGTTCACTTGTACTTGACGCTGGTGTGTGGTACGTTCTTTAGTTATGTGGTTTTGTGGATATGTACTCTTTGTGATGGCTATGTGTGTTGCTTCTTTCTTTTATATATCTGTGATGTATGATCTCAGCATATGCAGTGGCCTGCTTATTGTGTGTTTACCTTACACGCTTGGTGTATACCGCGGCTTGTCAGGCTCCATCCTCTCTTTTCCCCGCTATGGGACGTCGTATAGGTATATGTGAGAATGGGGCGTGACAGGTTTAGTGGTGGCCCATGCAGGTCCGCTCACACTGCGATGTTTTGTGCCACTATTGACTGTAAATTAAGGAGGGTAGTCTTCCAGATTCCCGATCATCCAGAGTTTGAGTTCAGAAGTGGAAATTGCACATTAGAACCTGTGAGATTTAAAGCAACCCCAGTGGAAGCGGAAGTGTTGGCGATGGCCATGGAGGCGGAGCCGGTTTTACCCAGGGTTGTGCGAGACTTTCCCGATGTCTTCCCTGATGACATTTATGGACTTCCTCCTGATCGATCATTGGAGTTCACCATTGATTTGATACCAGGCACGCAACCCATTACGAAGGCTCCTTATCGGATGGCATCACCTGAGTTGGCCGAGCTTCGTAATCAACTAAAGGATCTATCAGAACGAAGACTGATTCAGCCAAGCGTGTCACCTTGGGGAGCACCAGTGCTTTTATTCAATAAGAAAGATGGATCCCAGAGGATGTGTATTGATTATAGAGAGTTGAACAAGGTGAAAATAAAGGACAAGTACCCACTTCCCCGCATTGATGACCTCTTTGATCAGCTTAGTGGATCCCGAGTCTACTCAAAGTTAGACTTACGGAGCGGTTATCACCAGATTAAGGTTCGAGGGTCCGATGTTCCGAAGACAGCTTTTCGAACCCGTTATGGACATTATGAGTTCATGGTGATGCCCTTTGGTGTGACTAATGCTACAGCTACCTTTATGAGATTAATGAATCAGGTATTCTTTGACTATTTGGACAAGTTCGTGGTAGTCTTCATTGATGATATCCTGGTATATTCCAAAGATGAGGAAGAGCATGCAGAGCATCTGAGGATTGTTCTGGAGACTTTGAGGCAGCATCAGTTATATGCTAAATACAGTAAGCGTCAGTTTTGGCTGTCTAAAGTGGCTTTTCTGGGCACATAGTTTCAGGAGAAGGCATATCAGTTGATCCAGAAAAGGTGGCTGCAGTGGAGAAATGGCCTGTCCCAAGGATGGTTTCAGAGATTAGGAGTTTCTTGGGGTTGGCTGGCTATTACAGGAAGTTCATCAAAGATTTCTCTAAGATTGCGGCACCACTTACTCACCTGACTAAGAAGGATGTTGCTTATGTCTGGTCTGAGGAGTGTCAGCATGCATTTGAAGAGTTGAAGAGAAGGGTGACTAGTGCGCCAGTTCTGACGATTCCAGACCGTTCTGGAGGATTTGAGATTTTCTGTGATTCCTCTGGCAAAGGGCTTGGATGTGTCCTACATCAGCATGGACGTGTGGTAGCTTATGCCTCTAGACTTCTGAGTGTGCATGAGCTAAACTACCCTACACATGACTTGGAGCTGGCAGCCGTGATTTTTGCCCTAAAGCTGTGGAGACACTATTTGTTAGGGGAGAATGTCAAGGTGTATACCGACCACAAGAGTTTGAAGCATGTGTTCACCCAGAAGGAGCTCAATATGAGACGACGTCGGTGGCTCGAGCTGATGGCAAAATATGACATCGATCTTTAGTATCATCCTGGAAAGGTAAACGTGGTCCCTGATGCACTCAGTGGATATCCTGATGTGATGCTATTGACCTCTCAGCCTCAGCTCCAGTGGGCAATGCGACAAATAGAGGTAGAGGTTGTTCTTCCAGGTGTTAAAGCAACCATGTTGGGTTTGCAAGTCCAGTCCGATCTGGTGGACCGAATCAAGGCCGCACAGTCAGGAGATGAAAAGCTAAAGAGGATACGAGAACAGGTAGAGGCCGGACTTCGAACCGATTTCCGCATTCACGCAGATGGCTCTCTTAGATTTGGGACTCGGCTATGTGTGCTGGCTGGTGCTATCCGAGAGGAATTGCTTAAGGATGCCCATAGCTCCCCTTATTCCATTCATCCAGGTGGGACAAAGATGTATCGTGACCTGCGACAGCATTATTGGTGGCATGGGATGAAGCGTAGTATAGCCAGAAGTGTGGCCTCATGTTTGGTCTGTCAGCAGGTGAAGGCCGAACACCAAAGAGTTGCAGGTCTGTTGCAGCCTCTTCCCATTCCTGAATGGAAATGGCAACATGTGACGATGGGTTTTGTAACTGGGCTACCTCGCACACCCAAGGGAAATGACGCAATTTGGGTAGTCGTTGATCGCTTGACCAAGTCTGCACATTTCATTCCCTTCC
Source organism: Scilla litardierei (assembly GCA_030789695.1). Lineage (NCBI taxonomy): Eukaryota > Viridiplantae > Streptophyta > Magnoliopsida > Asparagales > Asparagaceae > Scilla > Scilla litardierei. The sequence continues at coordinate 572,101,728 of CM061142.1, forward strand.
AGGTTCGACAGTCTACCGAGCATCTAGCTTGTAGATACATGGAGGAGATCGTGAGACTTCACGGAGTTCTTGTTTGTATAATCTCTGATCGGGACACCAGATTCACCTCACATTTTTGGAGAAGTGCAGTCTAGTTTGGGAACTCATCTCAAGTTTAGCATCGCATATCATCCTCAGACGGATGGGCAATCCGAGCTAGTTATTCAGATTCTCGAAGACATGTTGAGAGCTTGCATGCTAGACTTTAAAGGATCTTGGGAAGATCACTTGCACCTGGTGGGGTTTGCCTACAATAATAGTTACCAGGCAAGCATTGGAATGGCACCATTTGCTGCTCTATATGGAAGGAGTGCAGATCGCCTCTAAGCTGGGACGATGTTGGGGACCGTGAAGTCTTAGGACCCGATCTGGTGGTGGAAGCAATCGATGTGGTTCGGACAGTCAGGGAGAATCTCCGTATCGCTCAGGATCGCTACAAACATTGGGCAGATACCAAGAGGCGTCCACTGGAATTTCAGCCGGGTGATTATGTGTTCTTGAAGATCTCCCTGACGCGTGGCACGATTCGATTTGGTAGACGAGGAAAGTTGAGCCCGAGGTTCATTGGTCCATTCGAGATCTTGGCTCGTGTTGGTGAGGTTGCCTATCGCCTTGCCTTGCCACCCTCCCTTGAAGGCGTCCATGATGTGTTCCACGTATCTCAGCTTCGGAAGTATGTGGGAGACCTTAGTCGCCTTGTGGACTTCTCAGAGATTGAAGTGCACCCTGACCTGACTTATGAACAACAACCAGTAGCCATCCTGGATCGGAGACAGAAGATATTGAAGAAGAAGGCCATTAATTTAGTAAGAGTCATGTGGTAGCAAGAGTCCCCTGGTGAGTCCATCTGGGAGCGTGACGACGAGATGAGAGACAGATATCCTCACCAGTTTATGTAAGTATCTTATCTCTATATCAATGTCTCTTTTGATAATATTGGATGCGAAATTTTGTGGGATCCATGATGTAGGGTATTATATAGAGAAGCTCTTGAAATTTAGAAGTAATTTCTTCTAAGACTAGAACCCTTGACCTTCGAAAGTTCGAGGACGAACTTTAGTTTAAAGAGGGTAGGATGTCATGGCCTGTTTGCTCTATACGGCGCCTGATACGGTAGCTTCGACGCACGAGTAGAGAGGGTATAATGAGTTGAAAAGAGATAATATGGCGTGAATGTGGCTCATGGCAGTCATGTAATTTCGTGAGGAATGTAGGGGCTTTTTGGTCATTTGGCTACATGGGTGGAAGTGTGTGTGGATAGTAAAAGTGGGTGTGTAAAGAAATGTCACACTTGTAAATTATGAAAGAGTGGGTTAGTGTGAGAGGGGCTAGTGTGAAAAGGGATGGGTTTAATGGCACACCCGTAAATTTTTAGAAAGTCCAGGGGCAAAACGGTCTTTTGGTCAAAAGCTGCTGTGCGTACACACTTAAGTTGTGTGTATATAAAGTAATGGCAAACTTGTAAATACTTGGAACTTGAGGGGTAATTTTGGAAGGGTATTAGGGTAATTTTGCCATATGCATGCTTATCTTGAAGAGAAATCTAGAATAAGGAATTTTTTATTTCATTTCTACATTCTTCCTTAACTTTCTTCTCCTTTCTTATCTTTTCTTCATTCATCCTCATCCCCCTTAACCCATGGCCGAAATTCCCCCTTCCCCTTGCCATTTCTTCAAGCTCCAAAACCCTAATTTCATTCCAAAAAATTGAAGAAAACCCTAGCTCACTTCAAGGAGAAAGAAGGGTGGAAGGAGGAGAAAGAAAAGAGAGAAAGAAAGAGGATTTCTTGAGGTAGGAATCTAACCATGGCTTGGAAATTTTTATTTAGGGATATGAGAATACTATGAAGTTATTTTGGTTGTTTATCATCTTAATTTCATGATTTTGTGTGTGCAATAGATCAAAAGATTCAATTTTTACTTGGTTTTCTTAGCAAACTACCCTTCATTGAAAGTCTGAAATTCTGATGTGTGTTTATTCATGGATTGTGATCACTATGGACGGAATTAGCTTCTGAAAAAAAAATATCCATATAGTTCATGAAGTCCTACCCCAAATTCATATAATATTTTCCATATGTTGAGTTCAATAAGTAGGAGAAAAAATTCATTATTTGCAAGATGTCTGAAATTCTTTTAAGCTGTACACAGTTCAACAAAACGAGCACTACTACCTGCACACTCTATGGATTTTGTTGATTTTGGTCTTGTTGGAAACTTAAGAAGTTTTTCTAGATGTTCATCAGGTGCTCATATGTCGTAATTCTGGCTCCGAAATGCTTAAAATTGGCTTTGAAGACAGGTGCAGAAATCTGTCTGCATAACAGATTTGACACACTTGACTAAACAATTCACTATAAACCATATACTTCACATATCTGCATGAAATTTTTTGGGTGAACTCAGAACTATAATATATTCAACTTTCATTCTTTGAGTTTTGTCAAATTACAAGAGAAATGGGTTAAAAATGTTGTCTTTCTAGCTGAGTTTGCAATTTCAGTATGCTGAATGGTGTTGAGTGAAGTTGGAAGTATGTGATATTGCTAATGTTTCACTCCAAAATGCATGAATGAAGTTGATGCATGTATGTAAGTTTGGTTAAGCTATTTGTTACTAAATTTGATGGTGTGATATGTCTCATTTACATGACGAACGCCATATGTTCGATAAAATGCCCAAATGAATTTGAAATTGGAAAAACTTGAAAATTGGCCTTTTAAAATGTTGTGCCATGTAGTACTTTTGTCAACTTGTGTATGGCCATTGAACATTATGATATCTGACATTTTAATTAGGATGTCGCGGTCTGCTCAAAGGCGGGTGAACATCCTAGTATTGGGATGGGGGAAGTTGGGTATAACTTAAATTTAAGGGGATGCACTGAGAAGTTGGGAAAAGTGATATGTGATATGCGATACTTACACCCACTCGCCTTTACCGGGAGTGGAGGGGACATACGAAGGTTGTATTACTATGTGGAGAGCCTCACTCCTGCCAGGGACGGGGGAGCTGAGAGGCCCGGCGTACAGTGCCCGTGTCCACCGCGTCGTGTGCTATATTCACCCCACATTTGGGGTGAGGTCCAGGCCCTTATCTTTAGGTGATACCCATGCTTCCAAATATTTCACTAACATCAATTAACTAATGAACCATATATGTGTTGTTGTTGTTGCACACTTGTGTGTTGTACTTTTTTACCTTGGTTGCTTGTACTCTTATTGCCGTTACACTCATAACCCTAAATGATTTTTCCTGCCCTAGTTAGTTTCCTACTGGGCACGTTTGACGTGCTCATTTTACTTTTCAGGTCTTGAGCAGAGGTCACCAGAGCAGAGTCTCCCACGGGAGATTCCTTAGATGTGGGTTTGAGTTTGGGTATACCATTCTTTTGGGATGTGTCTTGTAGTGTGAGTTGGGTTGAGTGGGGAATGAGTTGTCTTTTTTAGTTATGTTATATGTTGGTGGCTTGTAGCACTTCTCATGTATGTACTAGAGACAGTTCACTTGTACTTGACGCTGGTGTGTGGTACGTTCTTTAGTTATGTGGTTTTGTGGATATGTACTCTTTGTGATGGCTATGTGTGTTGCTTCTTTCTTTTATATATCTGTGATGTATGATCTCAGCATATGCAGTGGCCTGCTTATTGTGTGTTTACCTTACACGCTTGGTGTATACCGCGGCTTGTCAGGCTCCATCCTCTCTTTTCCCCGCTATGGGACGTCGTATAGGTATATGTGAGAATGGGGCGTGACAGGTTTAGTGGTGGCCCATGCAGGTCCGCTCACACTGCGATGTTTTGTGCCACTATTGACTGTAAATTAAGGAGGGTAGTCTTCCAGATTCCCGATCATCCAGAGTTTGAGTTCAGAAGTGGAAATTGCACATTAGAACCTGTGAGATTTAAAGCAACCCCAGTGGAAGCGGAAGTGTTGGCGATGGCCATGGAGGCGGAGCCGGTTTTACCCAGGGTTGTGCGAGACTTTCCCGATGTCTTCCCTGATGACATTTATGGACTTCCTCCTGATCGATCATTGGAGTTCACCATTGATTTGATACCAGGCACGCAACCCATTACGAAGGCTCCTTATCGGATGGCATCACCTGAGTTGGCCGAGCTTCGTAATCAACTAAAGGATCTATCAGAACGAAGACTGATTCAGCCAAGCGTGTCACCTTGGGGAGCACCAGTGCTTTTATTCAATAAGAAAGATGGATCCCAGAGGATGTGTATTGATTATAGAGAGTTGAACAAGGTGAAAATAAAGGACAAGTACCCACTTCCCCGCATTGATGACCTCTTTGATCAGCTTAGTGGATCCCGAGTCTACTCAAAGTTAGACTTACGGAGCGGTTATCACCAGATTAAGGTTCGAGGGTCCGATGTTCCGAAGACAGCTTTTCGAACCCGTTATGGACATTATGAGTTCATGGTGATGCCCTTTGGTGTGACTAATGCTACAGCTACCTTTATGAGATTAATGAATCAGGTATTCTTTGACTATTTGGACAAGTTCGTGGTAGTCTTCATTGATGATATCCTGGTATATTCCAAAGATGAGGAAGAGCATGCAGAGCATCTGAGGATTGTTCTGGAGACTTTGAGGCAGCATCAGTTATATGCTAAATACAGTAAGCGTCAGTTTTGGCTGTCTAAAGTGGCTTTTCTGGGCACATAGTTTCAGGAGAAGGCATATCAGTTGATCCAGAAAAGGTGGCTGCAGTGGAGAAATGGCCTGTCCCAAGGATGGTTTCAGAGATTAGGAGTTTCTTGGGGTTGGCTGGCTATTACAGGAAGTTCATCAAAGATTTCTCTAAGATTGCGGCACCACTTACTCACCTGACTAAGAAGGATGTTGCTTATGTCTGGTCTGAGGAGTGTCAGCATGCATTTGAAGAGTTGAAGAGAAGGGTGACTAGTGCGCCAGTTCTGACGATTCCAGACCGTTCTGGAGGATTTGAGATTTTCTGTGATTCCTCTGGCAAAGGGCTTGGATGTGTCCTACATCAGCATGGACGTGTGGTAGCTTATGCCTCTAGACTTCTGAGTGTGCATGAGCTAAACTACCCTACACATGACTTGGAGCTGGCAGCCGTGATTTTTGCCCTAAAGCTGTGGAGACACTATTTGTTAGGGGAGAATGTCAAGGTGTATACCGACCACAAGAGTTTGAAGCATGTGTTCACCCAGAAGGAGCTCAATATGAGACGACGTCGGTGGCTCGAGCTGATGGCAAAATATGACATCGATCTTTAGTATCATCCTGGAAAGGTAAACGTGGTCCCTGATGCACTCAGTGGATATCCTGATGTGATGCTATTGACCTCTCAGCCTCAGCTCCAGTGGGCAATGCGACAAATAGAGGTAGAGGTTGTTCTTCCAGGTGTTAAAGCAACCATGTTGGGTTTGCAAGTCCAGTCCGATCTGGTGGACCGAATCAAGGCCGCACAGTCAGGAGATGAAAAGCTAAAGAGGATACGAGAACAGGTAGAGGCCGGACTTCGAACCGATTTCCGCATTCACGAAGATGGCTCTCTTAGATTTGGGACTCGGCTATGTGTGCTGGCTGGTGCTATCCGAGAGGAATTGCTTAAGGATGCCCATAGCTCCCCTTATTCCATTCATCCAGGTGGGACAAAGATGTATCGTGACCTGCGACAGCATTATTGGTGGCATGGGATGAAGCGTAGTATAGCCAGAAGTGTGGCCTCATGTTTGGTCTGTCAGCAGGTGAAGGCCGAACACCAAAGAGTTGCAGGTCTGTTGCAGCCTCTTCCCATTCCTGAATGGAAATGGCAACATGTGACGATGGGTTTTGTAACTGGGCTACCTCGCACACCCAAGGGAAATGACGCAATTTGGGTAGTCGTTGATCGCTTGACCAAGTCTGCACATTTCATTCCCTTCCAGGTTCGACAGTCTACCGAGCATCTAGCTTGTAGATACATGGAGGAGATCGTGAGACTTCACGGAGTTCTTGTTTGTATAATCTCTGATCGGGACACCAGATTCACCTCACATTTTTGGAGAAGTGCAGTCTAGTTTGGGAACTCATCTCAAGTTTAGCATCGCATATCATCCTCAGACGGATGGGCAATCCGAGCTAGTTATTCAGATTCTCGAAGACATGTTGAGAGCTTGCATGCTAGACTTTAAAGGATCTTGGGAAGATCACTTGCACCTGGTGGGGTTTGCCTACAATAATAGTTACCAGGCAAGCATTGGAATGGCACCATTTGCTGCTCTATATGGAAGGAGTGCAGATCGCCTCTAAGCTGGGACGATGTTGGGGACCGTGAAGTCTTAGGACCCGATCTGGTGGTGGAAGCAATCGATGTGGTTCGGACAGTCAGGGAGAATCTCCGTATCGCTCAGGATTGCTACAAACATTGGGCAGATACCAAGAGGCGTCCACTGGAATTTCAGCCGGGTGATTATGTGTTCTTGAAGATCTCCCTGACGCGTGGCACGATTCGATTTGGTAGACGAGGAAAGTTGAGCCCGAGGTTCATTGGTCCATTCGAGATCTTGGCTCGTGTTGGTGAGGTTGCCTATCGCCTTGCCTTGCCACCCTCCCTTGAAGGCGTCCATGATGTGTTCCACGTATCTCAGCTTCGGAAGTATGTGGGAGACCTTAGTCGCCTTGTGGACTTCTCAGAGATTGAAGTGCACCCTGACCTGACTTATGAACAACAACCAGTAGCCATCCTGGATCGGAGACAGAAGATATTGAAGAAGAAGGCCATTAATTTAGTAAGAGTCATGTGGTAGCAAGAGTCCCCTGGTGAGTCCATCTGGGAGCGTGACGACGAGATGAGAGACAGATATCCTCACCAGTTTATGTAAGTATCTTATCTCTATATCAATGTCTCTTTTGATAATATTGGATGCGAAATTTTGTGGGATCCATGATGTAGGGTATTATATAGAGAAGCTCTTGAAATTTAGAAGTAATTTCTTCTAAGACTAGAACCCTTGACCTTCGAAAGTTCGAGGACGAACTTTAGTTTAAAGAGGGTAGGATGTCATGGCCTGTTTAGCTCTATACGGCGCCTGATACGGTAGCTTCGACGCACGAGTAGAGAGGGTATAATGAGTTGAAAAGAGATAATATGGCGTGAATGTGGCTCATGGCAGTCATGTAATTTCGTGAGGAATGTAGGGGCTTTTTGGTCATTTGGCTACATGGGTGGAAGTGTGTGTGGATAGTAAAAGTGGGTGTGTAAAGAAATGTCACACTTGTAAATTATGAAAGAGTGGGTTAGTGTGAGAGGGGCTAGTGTGAAAAGGGATGGGTTTAATGGCACACCCGTAAATTTTTAGAAAGTCCAGGGGCAAAACGGTCTTTTGGTCAAAAGCTGCTGTGCGTACACACTTAAGTTGTGTGTATATAAAGTAATGGCAAACTTGTAAATACTTGGAACTTGAGGGGTAATTTTGGAAGGGTATTAGGGTAATTTTGCCATATGCATGCTTATCTTGAAGAGAAATCTAGAATAAGGAATTTTTTATTTCATTTCTACATTCTTCCTTAACTTTCTTCTCCTTTCTTATCTTTTCTTCATTCATCCTCATCCCCCTTAACCCATGGCCGAAATTCCCCCTTCCCCTTGCCATTTCTTCAAGCTCCAAAACCCTAATTTCATTCCAAAAAATTGAAGAAAACCCTAGCTCACTTCAAGGAGAAAGAAGGGTGGAAGGAGGAGAAAGAAAAGAGAGAAAGAAAGAGGATTTCTTGAGGTAGGAATCTAACCATGGCTTGGAAATTTTTATTTAGGGATATGAGAATACTATGAAGTTATTTTGGTTGTTTATCATCTTAATTTCATGATTTTGTGTGTGCAATAGATCAAAAGATTCAATTTTTACTTGGTTTTCTTAGCAAACTACCCTTCATTGAAAGTCTGAAATTCTGATGTGTGTTTATTCATGGATTGTGATCACTATGGACGGAATTAGCTTCTGAAAAAAAAATATCCATATAGTTCATGAAGTCCTACCCCAAATTCATATAATATTTTCCATATGTTGAGTTCAATAAGTAGGAGAAAAAATTCATTATTTGCAAGATGTCTGAAATTCTTTTAAGCTGTACACAGTTCAACAAAACGAGCACTACTACCTGCACACTCTATGGATTTTGTTGATTTTGGTCTTGTTGGAAACTTAAGAAGTTTTTCTAGATGTTCATCAGGTGCTCATATGTCGTAATTCTGGCTCCGAAATGCTTAAAATTGGCTTTGAAGACAGGTGCAGAAATCTGTCTGCATAACAGATTTGACACACTTGACTAAACAATTCACTATAAACCATATACTTCACATATCTGCATGAAATTTTTTGGGTGAACTCAGAACTATAATATATTCAACTTTCATTCTTTGAGTTTTGTCAAATTACAAGAGAAATGGGTTAAAAATGTTGTCTTTCTAGCTGAGTTTGCAATTTCAGTATGCTGAATGGTGTTGAGTGAAGTTGGAAGTATGTGATATTGCTAATGTTTCACTCCAAAATGCATGAATGAAGTTGATGCATGTATGTAAGTTTGGTTAAGCTATTTGTTACTAAATTTGATGGTGTGATATGTCTCATTTACATGACGAACGCCATATGTTCGATAAAATGCCCAAATGAATTTGAAATTGGAAAAACTTGAAAATTGGCCTTTTAAAATGTTGTGCCATGTAGTACTTTTGTCAACTTGTGTATGGCCATTGAACATTATGATATCTGACATTTTAATTAGGATGTCGCGGTCTGCTCAAAGGCGGGTGAACATCCTAGTATTGGGATGGGGGAAGTTGGGTATAACTTAAATTTAAGGGGATGCACTGAGAAGTTGGGAAAAGTGATATGTGATATGCGATACTTACACCCACTCGCCTTTACCGGGAGTGGAGGGGACATACGAAGGTTGTATTACTATGTGGAGAGCCTCACTCCTGCCAGGGACGGGGGAGCTGAGAGGCCCGGCGTACAGTGCCCGTGTCCACCGCGTCGTGTGCTATATTCACCCCACATTTGGGGTGAGGTCCAGGCCCTTATCTTTAGGTGATACCCATGCTTCCAAATATTTCACTAACATCAATTAACTAATGAACCATATATGTGTTGTTGTTGTTGCACACTTGTGTGTTGTACTTTTTTACCTTGGTTGCTTGTACTCTTATTGCCGTTACACTCATAACCCTAAATGATTTTTCCTGCCCTAGTTAGTTTCCTACTGGGCACGTTTGACGTGCTCATTTTACTTTTCAGGTCTTGAGCAGAGGTCACCAGAGCAGAGTCTCCCACGGGAGATTCCTTAGATGTGGGTTTGAGTTTGGGTATACCATTCTTTTGGGATGTGTCTTGTAGTGTGAGTTGGGTTGAGTGGGGAATGAGTTGTCTTTTTTAGTTATGTTATATGTTGGTGGCTTGTAGCACTTCTCATGTATGTACTAGAGACAGTTCACTTGTACTTGACGCTGGTGTGTGGTACGTTCTTTAGTTATGTGGTTTTGTGGATATGTACTCTTTGTGATGGCTATGTGTGTTGCTTCTTTCTTTTATATATCTGTGTTGTATGATCTCAACATACCCAGTGGCCTGCTTATTGTGTGTTTACCTTACACGCTTGGTGTATACCGCGGCTTGTCAGGCTCCATCCTCTCTTTTCCCCGCTATGGGACGTCGTATATGTATATGTGAGAATGGGGCGTGACACTAACAGTGGCGCAGGAAATTTCTGGAGTTGAAAATAGTTGATTACAGTTGTTTAGGGAGTCGACTACTGCCTCCAATAGTCGACTACATGTATAATAGTAGTTGACTACCAGAGTACCAACGTAAAAATTTGACTAGCTCCGTGACTTACGAAAGTGTGTCGATTTAAGTCGTTGGATGGTTATTTTGGAGAATCTGTCTTGTGCAGAATTCATTCTTATATATGGGAGGTTGGTTTTTGGTTTTAGCATGATTTATTGATCAATATTTTTCACACAAAAAGTGTTTTGAGCTAAAAAGTTTGCAATCCCCTCTTGGCGGTCAAAAGTTATTCAATCTTTTTTGGCCTAAATCTTTCTTGGCCTAAAACTTCCAGATCTCCCAAAGCTTTAATTTTCAACATCTTTTGGGATCTACACTATAACCACTACACATCTATACAAGGGCTTCAATCAAGGCTATAGGTAAAAGTGTATCTTTTTCTTGGTAAGGAAAATCTTCTTGGGAAGAGGTGGTAAGTTGTAAGTTTGTAATTCTCTTAAGAAGAGATTGATTGTAAGAAAACCTCTTGGGAAGAGATGATAAAATATTGGAAAATCCAAGTGGGACTTGGGACTGAATGTAGCTCGGTTGCATTATCTATATCCGTTGTGCTTTACTTTATTTATGCAAGATTGGTGACTAAGTTTAATTTGAGTTACTTGAATTGTAAACTTAGATAGATTATCTAGATGAATTTTTATGCACTAATAACCCCCTAGTGTCTATTTTCCGTGCACGGGATCCAAACAGTTTACACACCACAATAGCCAAGAACGTTAGCAAGATGAATCCGGATGAAAGCATCGGTTTCGACTTCTCTGACGCTCAAATAAAAACTCGAAAGATAATACAATAAATGTGCAAGTAAAAATAAGAGTTTGGGAATGAGAATGAGCTCAACTCCTCCCCAAATATAGAGTTTTATTCTTCTTTTAGACTTTGAAGGTGTATTTTAATAATTCAGCTTTGTAGATGGGCTCCCCATCTTCTAGGTCAAACCCATTAAAGCTTGCAATGCTTCATTGGTCTCTGGACCATTAATTGTTATAAGCCTACTAGCTCCTAATTGGGTGGCATATCATCAAATCTCAGTGTTCATACTTAAATCAAAATGTGCGTTTGCAACTTGTTCACTTAATTTTATCGCAAGTTGTGAACTGAGATTTACTCATCTGAAGAAGGCAGGGAAACTATATGTTTGCTGCCAAATACACTGAGCTATAGAACCAAACAATCTAGACATTTAATGTATGAAAAAGGCCGATATCCTTTGAACTCATAACCAACTGCATCAGAAGCAGACGATTTACCAACTCCCCAGGCTCGCCCACCATATCCTACATTCATTTCTATGGATTCAGAGCTGATAGTCACAGAAATATTTACAATTTCGCGCTTCATATATACCTCTACATGCGTTCAGCCAATTGCCCGTTGCCTAATCCACGGAGCAGCAGCAGCGGGAGTTCATTTAGCTCAGGAGTTGCATGTCTACGGCTAACTACCAGAAAAGAAGGATTCGTATATAGTTCTTTCTTAGTTCTTACCTATGCAGGCGCCATCCTATATCAGTATACTATGCCTGTGCTAATGCAGGAACTACATGTTCTAGTGTGAAACAGAGAAGAAATATTGCCAAATGCTGTGATGTTCAATAATGTGCTGGACTCGGACTCATTTCCCTTTCATCGTCTCCCGAACAAGAGGTTAATTTCATTTTGAGCAATCCTCGAATGCAATGAACTCACTATATCATCCCCAATAATTATCATATAACTGATAAAATGTTCAGTCTCATCTTTACTAGACACAAAATTTTACGAGATTTCTGCAACCTGCAACAACTTAAGCAGCACACTTTTCTGAATCAACGCGTGCTACAGCGTCATTCTCTCAGTTAGTAACTCACAAAAAAACTTCCACTATGTTCCCAATAACTGATTAAATATAGTAGAGAACTGAATATGTTTGGGGCAAACCTGCTGCACATAATTCCTTATTAACTGGCATCAGTCGAATCAGCACAAAACATAGCATAAGAAAATTAGCATAGCAGAACTACCAGAGATTAATAGTTGCCGCTTTTGATCTCAAACGACGATCATAGTGCTGCCAAAGGATCCTCAATTGCCCTGCATCATTCTTCCAGATCTTGCCTCCTCCATTGTCGCAATCGCTGCTGATGCCAGAAATGGCATCAGTCGAAGCCATTGCTAGAATATTAGAGGAGAGCTACATGCAGAGAAAGAGACATGACCTCCATGGAGGAAGAGTCTCAGGCTTCTAATGAAGCAAAGAGGCCTTGTGCTCTAATTGTGATTCAACTTTTATAGTACTGGAAAGAGCTTTGCATATGCCTCAGAATATCCTTTCTTTTCAGTATGGCCCAGTCATATCCTTTTGCCTTGCCCATTTTACATTTCCTTTGGGTTCCTGATCTTTTTTTTTTTGAAAACATTTGCTAACAATGTAATCTACATGTGCCTCTCTTGTATTTTGTCACTTGGTTAAAATACTAAGGTAGGAAACTTTTTAAGAAGCCTTTATGAGAAAATTTTGGGAGGGAGAATAGTATGAGTCATGGTTAAATTTTATTACATCCTACTTGACATGACACATTAGTTCTACCCATGAAATTTATGCATATCTTGTTAAAGAGAAATCTGAAAACCTATGCAAAGCACGGAGAAAGCAAATCAATTTTTTTTTGCTTTAAAAAAACACGAACGAGAACAATTAAAGGACATCTATAAACAGAGTAAAGCATCTCCCTACTCAATTAAATCTACCCAGAATCCAATTTATCGGATCTTTTTCTTTTCATCTTCTTTTTCTTCCAAACCTGAACCTAATCTTATCAATTTAAAGTTTAAATCACTCATATAATATATCCATGTCACTAAAGCCGAATCATGTTTTTAAGGTGGATATATCCCATCCTATGCACCTTAAAGGAGAAACTGCTTATTGATATGTTGTGTTTCATTCTCTGAACACCCCTATCAGAAGCAGGCACTCTACCAAATGTCCAAGATCCTATTACCATATCCTGCGTTTAATTTGCCCAGACTAATTCACGGCAAAATTGCAGGTATCTTCCAAGAAACACTGCTCCTCTCGACATCCATATATATTCGTTATCTATCTAACAAATCTACGATCATATACGCACTCACCATCAAACTAGTCAACAACCATATGCACACCATCAGTGACTTGCTGGATATCCCTTTCCGTCGTGCAATCATGAGTGCCAGTTGTGCAGTAAAGGCGCAGGCAATAGTCCCGGTGCAGATGAATGAACAAATACTCGTGCCTGAATTTGCCAGGTTGATCATAGAAATATCGCGAAACATGCTGAGAAATGAAAAGAAGCTTTTCTTTCCGAGTAATATTTCTTCTACCCGCATCAGTCCTTACCTGTTTCCATCCCTAAGCGATGGACCTATACCTAATCATCCATCAGCCTCTCTTCCATTATGATATGCCCTAGCTTCTATTCTGTTGACAGATAATTATACTACATCAGCTAGCTAACACCAAGCCAATGCAATCGACTAACAGCATCACTAGTCTCAGGCTACAACATACTAGTAGTTATAACAAAGATTTCAGTCTTCATATCAAAATAAACATTTTATATCCTCTTTGTTTATTTACTAGTATATTCTAGCATGCACCAAGTGCCCGTTGGACAGCAAACATAATTAATCAACTAATCAAACGCTTCGCACTATAAGCATCTTGTGTTCGGCATTTAGATTGAGTCATTTGACATTATATAACTTTTTTCTTTTATTTTTAATTTCAATATTTCATGTCTATGATTTCAAAGTGGTATATGACAACCAAGAGAGGCAAATAATGAGAACTCATGTCCATCTTCAATCAATTTTAATATTAGATAATTACTTGAAAGCTTGATACCAAGATCGTATGAGGCTAATTTGCTTGTCTTTTGCATATAAAGGTGAGTGAATGGATGGTGCTTGCCTTACTAATCCTCACTGTATAGTCAATATATAAACTTTAAAATCCACTCGGTAACGCGAGTGGGAAAAAAATAGTTTTGTAATTTCGTAAAGTGAGCGAAAAAAATAGTTTTGTAATTTGAATGTTGAATCTAAGAATTGTACATATAGAGAATACTCGTAACTTGGTGTATCCCTTAAAAAGTATGAACAGAAGAACCATATTGACCTGTGTAAGTCCTCAAAGTTCAAAACAATACGAATCAACAATTCTATTTACTTTCCAACATCAATATATATAAATTAAGTTGAATTCACATCTCTTCCTATAAAATATAAAGTCAAAGGGCATTCATTCATACAAATATTTTTGTGTGAGATTTCTTGTCCAAATAATGTTCGATCACAATAATAATTAGTTCAACTAAAAGAGATAATAAACCTTGCTTGCATTATTTTCATCTAATCTATTGATCTAATACTCCGGGCTTCAATCCTCATTTCACAAACGTCCAATTTCAAGACCAGTTTCATAAGTACACAAAAGATATACTCAGGACTTTAAGGAGAGAAAAAGAATTGGAGAAGAAAAACAATAAAATTTGGACATTATCAATAAGCAATTCTTGTAGAGAACCTTTTAAGACTTCAGTTTCTCTCGTGATCATTCAATTTTTTTGTCTTGTATTTCTTTCTGGAAAATCCCACTAAAGACTAGAACTTCTATAATAAGGTATCAAGCGATAGATGCAATTTACTTTTAGTTGAAACAGTTTAGATTTACTTATGCTCAAAGAATGGCTTAGATTCACTAAATTTAATAAACGATTGAGATTTGTTATGGACATCAGCAACTTACTGGTGATTTTAGAATACTAAAGATAAAGACAAAGATAAAAATGTATAATCGGACAATGATCTCAAATCAAAAGCACTATTAATTATTAAACTAATTCTTTTCAAATAAGTGTCTCACATAATAAAGATAGTAAAATCATATAAAATATGAATTTCATTAGTTAAACTAATTTATAAAGATATTTAATTTGATCATCTTATAATTTCATCACTTTTTAGTAAATATAATTTAATACAAACTTTGATTATACTTGACTTTTGTAAGTTTTTTAATACAGTGAGAATTCATAAATAAGTTTTATATCCTATATAGGTTATTGTTAATTATAAAAGAAACTTTAATTATGGTTGACTCATATTTCTGCAAGTATTTTTAATCAAGATAGAATTCATAAATAAGTTTTATATCTTATTCGGATTATTATTAACTATAATTAGGTTACATTTTTATGTTTTCTAATAAATTAAGAATTATATTCATAAATAATTTATATCCTAATCTAAATAAGTTATTTAAAGTAGCATAAACTTATGTTGATTATTGACCATGTCGTCGGAATTTTATGGAGTTGAATAATTTTCTATAATATGTTATTAGTTAATATCCAAAAATTCTATAAGATCCTTCTTAAAGTTTAGTTTTCAGTTCTTTTGATTCAAATTAATCAGAGTTCTATATAGTAAGAGATAAAGCTAAAATTAGATAACACTTTCCAGTACTCTAGACTGCCTTAAAATAGAGTAGATTAGATCGACAGATGAGATATAACTAATAAATTTAATCTGTTCGATTTGTTCTGTGTGGAAAGCTTTGGTACTTTTATACAAGTATACAGATAGATTTAGATTTAGATTTAGATTTATATATATATATATATACACTTTATTTTTTAAAGAGAAAAGTAGAGTATGACCACCTTATTCATTAAACAGAATTATGAGACAAACTATATGTAACCCAAACACCGTATGATTGACCTGACAAGAAGGCAAGTCCAATTTGCTAAACCACAAAAGGATTAAGAACTCCCATTTTGTAAAAGCCGGTTGGGAGATAAATAAAACAATAGAAAGACATGATAGGCAAAACCTTACACTAGTGTCGAGAAAAGCATAGCAAACCCTTAGGAAATGTTCCAAATAATCTCTTATGAAAATAAAACAGAAGGCCCGCTACAACAACCAGAACCCCTTAAATAGATGTGCCCCTATTCGACGCTCATGTCCCGATCAATGAAGGTACGTGCAATCCTACTTCTCATTCATATTGATGTCATTCGAACTGATGCTAGAGCTTCCAAGTAAGATTCAAGGTGGAAAAAAAAGAGGCAACAATGCATGAGAATCCTTTCTTTTATCCTAAAAATATCTACTGTCGCAGTCCAACCACAACCGTAAGGATGTTGTTATAGAGATGACACAAGCGTCTCGTTCCTCTTTCATACAAGCAATACAGCTTGGTCATAACTATAAAGATACTACTATGGTACCTTCATAGCCCCAAGCAGTGACGACCATCTCCCACTACACAAGTTGGGTAGGAAATGTAAGAATGGGCGGTCAAGGGTTTCTAGGCTAGCCATGCAAATGGAAAACTGCTCCTTACTGAGCTATCTGGCCTGAATCTAATACTCATATTGTTCTAAACCATTTGATTAAGTGCAGTGTTGCAAGATATTATGGATTTTGAGTATGCCTTTCCAAAACCAAGAAACCATTGGGCCAACTCTAATCCCATTTAGCATTTACCGGATCCTTTGTCGTATGATCAAAGGTGGTCTTTCCAGTGTTCATCATGTGAATGGTATGCTTTCCACCATACTAAGTAAAGTAAGGTTCATGTCTCAGAGGTATACTTTCCAACATACAAGTCTCTCTTTTTCCACATATCAGTAATGGGTAACAATCTTGTTTCTTTACGTGTCATGGTCGAAGTAGAAAGCCAAGGTAAGTAAGCAAAAAAGAAATTAAGGACGGTAGCTTGGAGCCATCCATTTATGACGTGGCAAAACCACGCCTTAGGTTTGATGGAGTCCTCATACATATATAATTTTGGTGAGTGTCAAATACATATATATACAAACATACATATGTGCATACATATACATATATACATACAAAAGAATTTTTTACAAATTGTGATGAGTGCCCATGCCCCCACAACCACTCAGATCCGCCCCTGTCTCCATGGCACCTGGAAGTTAAACTTTAGTGAAAGCAAAATTTGAGACGATTTGACATCCTAAAATGGTTCAAGTCATGAAACTTGTGCAATTCTTGCAAAAACAGGTCACTGAAAACCCAATCTGATTTCAAAATAAATAATGCTAATTTTTTTTTGAAAAAAATCTTAAACTTCCACCCTTTTTAAGATAACCTCCATAAGGTTTTTTTGTTCGCTAAACCCGTACAAACTTTACCATTAAAAACCGCATAACATCAATAATGGCACTGGCGAAAAGGCTAAAATATCCATCCTTAAGATAGCAGTAAAAAGATTTCCCGACATTTTACAAAATACTCAAGGAAAAAAAGAATTCGAATGTGTTTATTAAAAATTATCTTTTTCCCCTAAATTTTCCCCTCAACCTAATTTTGCCTCTTCTCAAATTCTCTTCCCTCTTCAACGCCACCTACATCATCCTTTTTCTCTCATGTTTTTACCCCTTCGTGTCTGCATCACCTTTCTTGTCCAACATCTCATAGCCATGCTAGCCTTCGACGATGCATGTCATTAAAAAGGATGTGAAGATGATGAGATACGGAGTCAATATTAGGCATCAAGCTTATGTATTAAGATGATGATGAGAAACTTAGCTTTAGAGTAATCAAACAGAGAGGAGGATAAGGCAGAGAAAGAAAAGAACGAAGGGTTGAGTATTAAGATGATGAAGACAAGATCATGGGTTTGAATTTGAAGTTAGAATTAAAGGAGCGGACAAGGAAGAAGAAAACTAGGAATTTTTTTTGAAATTATTTTATTAATAATATTGTTTTTAATGTGTTATGCTTTTTCAAGAAAAATAGTTTTATTAATTAAAAAATGATTTTACATTTGTTATTTAGATTACTTTTAGTAAATTAGTTTAAAAACTAAACAATAATAGCTTAATTTCGTTTAATAACTAAACATTAATAGCTTGATTAATTTAGTAGTTATTTTGATCATTCTTTAAATTCTTTTTGAAATTAATAATATATAATAATGCACACTTTATATCATAAGTAATCTATTATTAGAAATTCCTACTGATAAATAGTTATATAATTTCTAATAATGAGTTAAAATTTTAGCATTTTGTGTATTTTAGTGGGAATGTTTTTGTTATTTTTTTTTATTTTCAAAATCCTACAACTTAAAAATATTTTATGATGCATACTTGATATTGCGTGCGCGCGCGCACACACTAGAAATTCATAATGATAAATAGTTATATAATTTTCTAATGATGTGTTAATTTGATAACATTTTAAGTTATTTTTTAATTAACATTTTATTAACATTTAATTTGTTAACCTAAAATTTAATTTATTAGCCATACTTGATATAATAAATATGTTTCTTATTAGAAATTCATATCGATAAATAGTTACACATTTTTTAAGATTCATTAATATTTAAAAAATTTAAGCATCTCCTGAGAATTTTTTTACAATTAATTATTTTTTAAAATTAAACTTAAAACTTATTTTTATAAGACATAAGGGTATTTTGGTCATACAATGGTCACGTGCAAGTTAGAGCATAGAAATGTATGTTGGGGGCTAAGCGAACAAAAAATATAAGCATTTGGGTTTTCCTAAAATATGTGGAAGTTCATATGGTTTCATCGAAATTTAGCCAATAAATAAATAGCCCATTGGGGTTGAGCTATGCCTTGCTAATGAAATATGGTAAATGGACACATGGATAAGAAAGATTTTTAAGAAAAATCTATAGCCAGATTAAAGCTTCTCTCGGGAGAAATGAGCCATGGAAAACTAATGCTTCACCATATACACCATTTCCCCTTAATTGTAAGACGTTCGTGGTTCCTTGAACTTGTGACCATCTGCACAACAAGCAGGCGCTATGCCAACTCTCCGGGTTCCTCTTCTCGTGATCTACATCTGGATTAGCACACTGGCTTATTGGTAAGACACCCTTGTTTATGATCATGATGGTTATGAATTTCACTTTCTGCAAAAGAAAGCATAATCAAAAGACTAGAAGACCCAAGGAGACGATCCTCCAGCAGGATTGATTTAGCTTGGGAGGTGCATGACTGTGACTAACATAGAAGAGAGCATTCGAGTAGCCAGATCTAAACTCTCTCATGCGGTTTCGAAAAGAAAGTTCAAACTTGGTATGCATATGCCGTCTTAGTGTAAATATGCATGCAAGCTTTTTTATGGTCTGCAACATTGGGGGTTTAAAAAAACTACTGAACGTTGCAATGTTGACATATTTGGCAAACCGTCATAAGCAGTACTTATAAATCACTATCAGTTTCTATATTAAGTGGCATGCTTGTGTCCAGCCATCCTGTCTCAATATTCAAGAGGCCGACCCACATCCAGCCATCCATCGGCCTCTGCCTCATAAGATGGTTAAAGCTACAGCAGCTGCCTGACATCAAACCAACGCAATGGACAACAACAACAACAACAACAACAGTAGTTAAGGAGGCAGCAAACATGCCGCAGCTCAAGCAACTTCAGGTTTCAAACAAAGAAATTTCACTAGGTTGGATACACTAACAACCCAAATGCTACAAACATTCCTTGTTTATAATACCCTTAGTTCCCAATAAGAAGAAGAAACTGCCAAAGGTTTATAGTTGCCCTACGCATGTGATCAGATTCAACTCCTCCATTGAGAGCGCTACCGCTTACAGAACCTACAACGGCCTGGCGAGGCCATTGCTTGGTTATCAAAGGAAATCCATGAGCAGAGATTACAGAGAGGACTTCAGTGGCAGAAGGGGCTCAGGATTTTATATCATAAGCATAGAAGGATATGTGGGTCCGTTTATACAAAAGAGATTGGATCTATTTTGCATATGCTCAGCATATCCCCTTAGCATATTCTTTTGGCCTACTTTTACTTTTAGTTTCTCTCTCATATTTTCCAGTAAGGCAGCTTGATGTGGAATCTACTAGAGCCTTTCTTTCACTGTTGCACTTGAAAATAATTTTAAATGCCAGGTGACTTTTGGCAATACCATGTAATGAGAAATTGCTTAAGTCGGCAATTAAGAGACAAATTTGCAGTAAAATTAAAGAAAGGTGTAACCGATAAAAACCACACTTTGATTCGCAACGAGCTTATACTGGAAATTCCATGAGAAGATTGGATTTAACAAAGCGAGTCATATACTGCTATATAATTAAGTTGAAGACATAAGTCCTTTTTTGTGAGGCAATAAAAGTACCGCTTACAGTTTGCAAACAAGCTAGTAGAGATCATGCTGATTGTTACATAGAACTTACGCTCAAAATGACGAATTTACAAGCCTGCACAAAAGCACCTGAGGATGTAGCCACCTCCAGACCCCATCATTCTCAGGAGAAGCACTACCTCCGCAGGCTCTCCACCACTATGTAGGTCGCATAAAGGTCCCTAGAAATCAGACCAGAAATAAAGTTAAAGGGAAGAAAATACCTAGGGAAATTGAAAAGTGTAATTTAAAGGAGAGAAATTGCACTGGTCATCCACAATAATAATAGCATATGGCGCTAACTGCATCATTCCGCATTACCAGCAGTGAATGCGTGGAACATCATGACCGTGGCATGATATTATTCCCACTTTTACTATGCTCTGATATATGCAATAGATTACTAATTGACTCGAAGGGGTCTTAAAACAACCTAGCTTCTTGGTAAAGAATCTAAAGATGCCATAGGGCCATGATCAATCTTGCTGTGTATTAACTGTACGACATTCTGAAGTAATATGGTATCATATAAGAAAGAATCCCTTACATGGAATGTTGTATAGCTTCATAAGCGGAAGTGGCAGGCAAGAAATAGTTCTCAGCAACCTCTGTGTTCTCTCTTTTTTAATCTGAGTGCTGGTACTTAAGGAAAGCAGAGTAAACAGGATAAAAAAGCAAAAGTGGCTTACATGGCATATGTGAAAGCACAGAGTAACAATGTCAAATATCCTAGAACTAAAGGCTGAAAGCAACAAGGAAATCTTATGTATGTTTATAACATTGGAAGCAGTTTCAGTAAGGTAATAAGACATCCCACATCAAAGATCAGATGGTGCAAAGATGAACCTCTATTTAACAAGCAAGACACAAAAATCCAAGGCTAATCGTAGTTACCAACCTGGAGAATGAAATTGATGTACAATGCTTGATATGGTTATGGGATACACAATCACAAATGTAACACGGGAAACATATTTTTTATGCATGAGCATCTATAAGTGTGTACACCTGTGCATTAAACATCCTCAGTTCCATATAAGTGAAAATTTAGACTTACCGAAAACTCTTCAAGCTAATATAGACATCTCAATAAAAATGGAAGAAATAAATACTAAATTAAAAACAGTCCGGATAACTTAGAAAACATGGCATAACTTTTTGAATGTCACTCTTTAAACATAATTTTTTTGAATGCAACTATAAATATAATTATATATATTATTACATATAATATAATTAAGATAAAACATCAATACATGTCTACATTCGATATTGATTTTTAATAACATTGCTACATTATAGATCAAAGTAAATTGTTTCAAGAATTTTCTAATATACTTCAATGCATTTGCTATTAATGGTAACTATTTTCTAAGTTTCTCAACCAGAAAAAATGAGTATTCCATATAGCTTGGGCATATACAAAGACAGCATCGGAGAAATATCCTTGAGTATAAATATGGTTCCATATGGACTATTAGAAGCCTATGATTAGGAGCCAGACACGGGTCAAGCTCCAACACAGACATAGGATGCCGGACATAGCAATTGTCCAAACACAGACAGAAGAACATGGCTATATACGGACACAGCAAGTGTCCAAACTATAGACACTAGAACACGACTAGACCTGTTGGATGTATGCATTTTTAACTCAACTAGGTATGTAAATTAGGTAGTCATTTATAGGTGAAATAACCTAATTAGTAAGATGACTAATGAAATAATAAGTTTTGGTCAAAAGAGGAAGAAGAACTTTCATTTTATACATATTTTAAAGGTTAATATAATATCCAATACATTTGCTGGTGTTGGACATAGATGGACACGCATGTCAGTCTAGGGGTGTTGGACAAGCCAATTTTTTATTGGGGAAAGTGTCATGCATATCCCAGTTAGAAACATTTGCCCTCTTTTTTTTTTTCAATTTTGATGGCATCGGCACCAAAAAGTGGTCCCAAAAAAATATTTTTTTTATTTCGATATGGTATCGATGCCAGAAATCGGTTTCCCCATGTGTCCGACCAAATAGCATCCAGTAACTATGGCCGAATTAAAACCAAACCAAAATTGGTGCACAAAGAATTCACTCACTGTGAGGATACACAGGTCGAATATATGGACTGGCTATGGAAGCAATTATGCAGGGAGTTTGAGGCCCTCGCAACTGAAGGGTAAACAAGCCAACCAGAATGCATGATGAACTTACAGATGTAGAAGCAGTTTTATATCAAAGATTCTAGTTTGCTCTCAGCTTCTCTGGAATGAAAAAGATAACCAAGCGCTATATGTAAATATTAATTAATATGGTGGATACAGTCTTCAAAAAAGAGCCTAATTTCAGCTAAGCGATGAGGCGGAGCTCTTTGATATCAGTGTACTGTCCATATTCAGGATCATCCGCACAAATAGCAATTATCTTATCGTCCTTCTCTCCCTGTTCGAATAATCAGCAGAATCAATCACAAACTTGATAGATTCTAGGGCTTGTTTGTGGGGAAATGGGGATTTGAGAGGGGAAAATGAGAGGAAAAGAGAAATTTTTATAGATTTCAGATCTGAATCAAAACAAGATAAGCCCCGATTCGAGATGGAGAGATCTCGTAGCTTTCTATTCGAGGGGAACGCCTAATCCTCCAAAGTAGACACATTGACTAGGGTTTTCATTCACAAGATAAGCATAAAGAAGACAACTAGGGCCGGCCACACAAAATTGTTGAGTATTGATTACCCGGATTTGGTTTTGATGATGAACAAACATAAATATCGTGAACTAATTCTCTTTAAGCGCAGTTATGGAGATCGTCGCCAAGTTACTTCGTACATTTCTAGCGACGTCCCAAGACTTCTTAAAGCGTGCGATCGTTGTGCCTGAAGCTTCGTTGAAGCTCAAGGAGTCATTAATGAAGGCAAGAGATTCGGACTGAAGCTTTGAAGACGGTTCGTCATGTTTATTTTATTGTCTTCTAGCTTCATCGTATAGAATGTTAAGCCTTGAGTAGGATTTGCTTAACTATCTTCATAACGCTCATATCTTAGATCTAGGATTGTCTTAGAAGCCATTAGAAACTTTCCCGAAGCTTATCGCTTCATTTCACGGCTTTCGTATGCATCTTAGTTGGTTCAAGAAGAAGAACCAACCGACTAGATGACAATCTAGTCGGTTGGAAATCCTTCTTGAACCGACTAGATATCCTAGTTCAATTCAGCCTAGGCACTTTTAACCAATTAGTCAGTCCAAGAAGGTTCACTGACCAACTAGTTGTCAAGCTAGTCGGTTGGAAATCCTTCTCAGACCGACTAGTTATCCTTATATATTTCAGCCTAGCTACTGTTGACAAGTTAGTCGGTCAAAGAACATTCACCGACCGACTAGTTGTCAAACTAGTCAGTTGGCAATCCTTCTTAGACCGACTAGTTTTCCTTGTGAAATTCAGATCATTTATTGTTAATCAATTAGTCGGTCCAAGAAGGTTCACCGACCGACTAGTTGTCAAATTAGTCCGTTGGTGTTTCTTCTTAGACCGACTAGTTCAATCTCTTGATTTCACTATCTTTGCTGTCAACCATCTAGTCGGTCCAAGAAGGTTCACCGACCGACTAGTTGCAAAACTAATCGGTCAGTGATCCTTCTTAGACCGATTAAGCAGCTTCAGAAATAGATCCGTTGGGTATTTAATGCCACGATTTTTGCTGAATTTTTCTCTCTCTCCTATATAATCTTGATGAGCTTCATGCTTGCATTCAAGGCTGCCATTATTGAGATTTAGATAATCAAAGAGAAGAGCATTCAATTCTCATTTCTAAGCTCCCTCACTTCGCAAGAATCTCTCCCTCACTCCTTGAGCCCTAATTCCTCAAGAGAGATTCTCATTCATCGTGAGCTACTCAAGCTAAGAGCTTGAATACAAGTCACCAACTTCACCCTAGCCATCTATTGCTGTTCATCTTGGTGGAGCTTGGGTTTGGTGCTTGCTTCTTCCTCAAAATCCTTCTTGCCATAAAATCTGTAAGTTTTACTCAAGGCATAGGGTTTTGTGGTAAGTGTTTTATTGTTTCATTTACTTTGATATTTCAAGTTTATCTCTCGGTTGTGAAAGAAGATCGTGATCCCGGTTTGTGGGAGTCACGTTTTGTTTTGTGTATGATTTGATCTTGTAGTAGTTTCTACAAGAATTTCATAGTGCAAATTTGAGTTAGAGGATTCTAACTCAAGTAACCGGAGGGAATCCGGGTGTCTGAGACGTAGAATCACCGGGAACAAGTCGGGGAGACTTGGGTGGATCCGAACCTGTTACATCGCTTGTTTGCGTTGGATTTTTCTGTTGTCAATTTTTCATTCCGCATTGTTGTTAGTGTTTGCACAATAATTAGGAATTATACTCTTGATTATTTTAAAGTACTATTCACCCCCCTCTAATACTTGTGCAGTAGCTATCAGGGCATTACATTTGGTATCAAAGCCAAGTTCATAGCTATGTCTACCAACGACAACAAGACCGTTCGTCCACCTTCCGACTACACCACCTTCAAGAATCGTGAAGTAGCTTCTTCAGTGATGGAAGGACACTCCTCTACTAGGGCTCCTCACTTCAACGGTGCCAATTATGGGCACTGGAAATGTCGGATGGAAACCTTCCTCCGAAGCACTTCACTTTGGAGAGCCACGCTAACGGAGTATGTCGAGCCCGCTGAAGAAGACTTTGCAAAGTGGACTACCGCGGAGGTCGCCGCGGAGGTGAACAATGCCAAGGCAATGAATGCCTTACAATGTGCATTGGAGCCTGAAGACTTCAACAAGATATGCACCTGTAAGAGTGCATATCAAATCTGGAACCAACTCCTAATCTTGCACGAAGGAACGAGTAGGGTAAAAGACTCTAAACTCGTTGTTGCTAACAAAGAGTTCGAGTTATTTCACATGGAACAGGGTGAAAGTATGAAGGAGTACTATGCTCGCTTCGTTGATATAACCAACGAGTTGGAAGCTCTTGGGAAGAC
This sequence comes from Scilla litardierei, assembly GCA_030789695.1. Taxonomy (NCBI): domain Eukaryota; kingdom Viridiplantae; phylum Streptophyta; class Magnoliopsida; order Asparagales; family Asparagaceae; genus Scilla; species Scilla litardierei. The sequence goes on from CM061142.1 coordinate 572,126,766, forward strand.
CAATACCCGAAAGGAGAAAGTCACGAAGATTATTGACGGACTTCCTTCAAGTTAGGAAAAGCGTACCTACGCTATTGAGGAAGGTACCGATATGAATAAATATACTATCGTTCAACTAATGGGTACCTTAATGTCGCATGAGGTACGGAAGGACAGTAAGATAAAGATGCAGGACAAGATGAAGTCGTTCTTGAAGCAAGAAGAGCCAAAGAAAAAGGCAATTGCTTTCAAGGCCGCTCCTTCTACATCTACCGATAGTGAAGGATCGGAAGACGAGTTGGACATAGAATCCATTGCCCTTATGACAAAGAAGCTCAACCGATTCTTCCGAAAAGGTAACTTCAAGAGTAAATCAAAATTTAGTTCGACTAATGCCTACGCTCCTTTGTGTTTTAAATGCAACAAGCCAGGACACATCAAGGCGGATTGTCCTCTCAACAAACAAAAGGAGAAGTGGAAGACACCAAAGTTCGACAAGTCACGAAAGTACAAGAAAGGGTACAAGAAAGGGCTTGTCAGCACATTCACCGACTCAGAAGAGGACTCCTCAAGTGGAGAGTCAGATGATGAACAAGTGGAGCAAGCACACATGTGCTTTATGGCAAGAGAGGAACATGATCAAGAGACCTCTTCCGATGAAAGCGAGGATGAAGGCGAAGGGTAACTATGGATGAACTTAGATTAGCTAATGAACAAATTTGGTCTAAGTATTCTAAATTGGTAAATGATATACTAAGATTAAAGATGAGCTAACTAGTCTCTAAACCTCACCTAAGCCTATCATCATCAACGACACCGTTGTTGAAGGCTTGAGAAATGAGATTGTAAATCTCAAATCTCAACTTGAGCATGTTCACATAGAGAATTCGGATGAACGCGAAATAGCAGATTTGATTTCTCGAAACTCAACTTTGAGTATTGAGAATGAGAATCTCAAGTCTCGTGTTTGTGTACTCACAACTCAAGTGTCCACTTTGGATACTTCAATACTTTCTCTCACCGAGAAGTATGAGTCCACATTAGGCCGAATTGACAAATTCAACAAAGGCAAGGACCATTTGGATAATATCCTAAATGATTTACTTCCAGCCAATCATCGTATTGGCCTGGGGTATAAAAAGGAAAATTCATCCAAATCTTCCACCACCTTTGTAAGGCCATCTTTCGAAGCCTCGACTAGTGGGAGTAAACACCACATGGGTAGTTCATCTGCCAATGGTGCTTCCTCTAAGTACACACCCCCATTTGGAAAGAACCCACTTTGGGTGGACCTCCAAAGAAGGGTCATGCTTTTATGTACACCAATACTATGCCACGTAGGAACACACATCATACCCCACCTGTTCACACTTATGATGATTTTTATGCTCCACGTCCACGAGCACGTGCACACCAAGTGAGACACACTCACGCACGTGTTCCCCCACATGCATATGTTCATCCACATCATTATTATATGAACAATTACCATCATGCACCGTATCATATGATGCCACCACCATTTCATCATGTGCCATATGCTTATCCACGTCATGCATTCCCTAGGCCACTTCCTCGTATGCCACATGCATCACATAGAAATCAACCACATGTGCATGCTCCCAATAGGAATAGGGCTCCAAAGAAATTCACTATTTGGGACCCGAAGGACACAAGCATGCATGAAAAACAAGCATACATTAACTCCTATTTCATGAATATAGTGCACAATGATGATTATGTTGGGAAGTCTAAGTCCAATTGGACTTGGCTTCCAAAGGTCTAATCTCTTAGGACCCAATGACCTTGGGTACCATGATACGATATCTTTCATCGTTAGGTACTCAAGAAAAAGAAAAGGAGCAACAAATCTAAATTTAGCTCCAAGGATGGGTGGATACTTGATAGCGGGTGCTCAAAACACATGACGGATGAAGCTCAATTGCTATCCGGAGTGGTGCCTATTGAAAATGGGAACCGAGTGGTCTTTGGAGGCAACGAGAGCGGAACCATCATTGGTGTTGGAAAAGTTGGTAACCCCTCTAAACCCCTTATAAGTGATGTTTACCTTGTTAAAGGCTTAAATCACAATCTTATTTCAATAAGCCAACTTTGTGACAAGGGTTACAAAGTTAGCTTTGCGAAAGGAATGCGTCATATTTTGAGTAAAGATAATAATAATGTGTTATTCTCTGGCACACGCCATAAGGATATATATATCCTAGATATTCCAAAATCACATGAACAATGTCGCATTGCCAACACAAGTGAACAACACTTATGGCATCAACGTTTTGGTCATGTGAACTTTGGAACACTTTTCAAACTATCCAAGTTAAACTCTATAAAAGGATTTCCTAAGCTTGCCTTTCAAAAGAAAAGCTTTTGTGACTCGTGTCAACGAGGCAAACTTCCAAAATCGTCATTCAAACCTAAGAAGAGCATATCCTCTAAACGGCCTCTAGAGCTTTTACATCTAGATCTTTTTGGGCCAACTAGAGTTGCTTCATTAGGGAATGCCCGATATGGACTTGTCATCGTTGATGACTTTTCTAGATTTACTTGGGTTTTTTCTTTAACTAATAAAAATGATGCTTTTGAAAACTTCACAGTATTTGTTAAGAAAGTACAAAATCTCATTGGAACCACCATTGTCACTATTCGTAGTAATCATGGAGGGGAATTTGAGAACGAGTCTTTCTCAAATTTCTGTGATGAAGTTGGTATTACTCACACCTTTTCTTTCTCTCTCGCACCCCCTCAAAATGGTGTTGTTGAGAGAAAGAATAGGACGCTAGTGGAATGTGCTCGCACAATGCTTGATGATAGCCAACTTGGCCATCAATTTTGGGCAGAAGCGATACATACCGCTTGCTATGTGTTTAATAGGATACTCTTGAGACCCGGCACCAAACAAACTTGTTATGAATTGTTATTTGGTAGGTTGCCTCAAGTTAAACATTTTAGAGTTTTTGGTGCAAAATGTTTTATCAAAAACACGTATGGTAGTTTGGACAAATTTGATCCAAGATCCGATGAGGGGATATTTGTTGGATATTCCTCCCATAGCAAAGCCTACCGGATTTACAACAAAAGAACCTCAACGATCGAGGAATCACTTCATGTTTCATTCAATGAAAATTTTGTCCCTCCTAGAATTATCAATGATGATGATTCTATGGAAGTAGCATGTGACTCTTTTGGTAATTCTAATCATATTAATTCTGTTGATACTAACCATACTGATGATTCTTTTGAGAATGTTCCTAGTGATCAGAGAGTTCCCAAACGGCTTCATACAGTTCGTGACCACCCCATGAGCAAGTTATTGGCAACATACTAGATAGTGTCAAGACGAGATCTCAAGTCAACTTCTTCGCCTACTGTGCCTTTGCCTCTTCAGTAAAGCCAAAGAATATCAACGAGGCGTGCGAAGATAGTTCTTGGATCCTAGCTATGGAAGAGGAACTCATTCAGTTTGAGAGGAATGAGGTCTGGGAGCTACTTCCATTACCTTCGAAGAACCACACCGTTATAGGAACGAAGTGGATTTTCAAGAATAAGACCGACGAGAACCAAAACGTCGTCCGAAACAAAGCTCGGTTAGTTGCTCAAGGCTACATGCAAGAAGAAGGTATAGATTTCGAGGAATCTTTTGCACCTGTAGCTAGATTAGAATCTATTAGGTTGTTATTATCATTTGCATGCCATAAAGATTTCAAACTCTTTCAAATGGATGTAAAAAGTGCGTTTTTAAATGGAAACGTCGTTGAGGAAGTTTATGTCTCTCAACCTCCGGGTTTTATAAATGAAAATTTTCCAAATCACGTTTTCAAACTTAAGAAAGCACTTTATGGTTTGAGACAAGCTCCTAGAGCTTGGTATGACCGCCTAAAGAACTTTCTTTTGGATTTGGGTTTCAAAATGGGTGAGGTTGATTCAACACTTTTTGTTAAGTATGCCAATCATGATATTATTTTAGTTCAAATTTATGTTGATGATATCATTTTCGGTGCTACTAACTTCACTCTTTGCGAAGAGTTTTCTAATGTCATGAAGGACCAATTTGAGATGAGCCACATGGGTGAGCTCAAATATTTCTTAGGACTCCAAATTCGCCAAATGCACGATGGAATCTTCATCCACCAAACCAAGTACACGGTGGAGTTGCTAAAGCGATTTGGAATGGAGAATGCTTCTGGCAAGAAGACTCCAATGAGCACTACTACACATTTTGATAAAGATACGGGCGGCAAAGATGTAGACATTCGTCTATATCGAGGTATGATAGGTAGTTTATTATATCTTACTGCCAGTAGGCTTGATATAATGTTCGCCGTATGTGTTTGTGCTCGGTATCAGTCACAACCTAAGGAGTCACACTTAGTAGCGGTTAAACGTATTTTCCGTTATTTAAGTTACACACTCGACTACGGATTATTTTATCCAAAGTCTAGCACATATGAGTTAATCTCATATAGTGACGAGATTATGCTGGATGCAAATCCGACAGGAAAAGTACTAGTGGCACTTGCCATTTTATAGGAAATTCTCTTGTCTCTTGGTTTTACAAGAAGCAGAATTCAGTATCACTTTCAACCACCGAGGCGGAATATATTGCCGCCGGTGCTGCATGTGCACATGTTCTTTGGATGATACACACACTTAAAGACTTCGGTATAAACTGTGATACTTGCCCTATCATGGTGGACAATCTAAGTGTAATATGTCTCTCTAAGAATCCGATACACCACTCCCGTACCAAACACATAGATGTCCGTCACCATTTTCTAGATGATCATGTAGCTAAAAAGGACATCATTTTAGTGTACGTTGAAACCCAGAAGCAAATCGCCGCTATTTTCACGAAACCACTCAACGAAGATTCCTTTGTGCGGTTACGTCGAGAATTGGGGATTATGGGTGAATCCGAGATTTAGGATTCATATTTTCTATAATCCTGCATGATAATGATATTTATATGTTCATGCTAGATTTGTTGTGATATTCGGGAATTATGATTGGTTTTTCGATTTGCGCGTCGGATTTATGATTTTCTAGTTTTATGGGGTAGAATAAGAACGTATGAGAGTGTTTTCGATGAATTTTCCAAGTGTTCTTTGGAGAGAACTCAAAATTTCATATTTTCACATTTTTGGACTCTTTTAGTCGGTCCAAGTTCATTTGCCGACCGACTAGTTTCTCTTCTAGTCGGTTAGTGATTGAACTCAGACCGACTAGTTCATGCCCTAACTTTGGCCTCTCTTGCTATTTGCATTTAGTCGGTCCAAGCTCATCGGCCGACTGACTAGATTGCATTCTAGTCGGTCAGCACTTGTACTCAGACCGACTAGTTGTGGGGGGCATTTGTGTCTTTGTCTCCCTGAATCGATTTATAACTCGTCTACACCGATTAGAACTCATTCTAATCGGTGCACAACTCTTCCTAAAACCCTTAAACCCTCGTTCGTTCTGCTCCCTCCGCCGTGCGCCGCCGTTTCCGGCCGCCGTCAGCCATCGCCGATCACTTCTCCTCCTACAGTCGACCTATGGTATATATTCTCTCAGCTTTTAGGTCTCAATTCCGATCTATTTCATTCATATTAGGGTTCACTTCTATTAGGGTTTATATCTCGTTCTTTTTCGCTCGTTTGTGTGTTGTCTCGTCTCAATATCATGGCGAAGACACGCATTGTAACGGCCGGTATTTTTAGGCGTGTTTTCGATTGTGCGTACCAGTATTTTCTTCAGTCATTTAGGTAACTTTTCGTCTGTACGTGTCGACGCGAGCGCGTCACTGAATTCGTTTTACCGTGTCGCCATATTTACCATCAAGTTTTAACTAAAATAATTTAGCTTAATTATTCTGCTAATTACAATTTACTAATTACAAAATCTTAATTTTTCACTAATTACTTTTCATTTTTTTAATGATGACTAATTAAACTTACTTAATTACGTACATGCATTAACCCTTAACTACACGACAAAACACACGTTTTTAGACAACCAAATACATCTTCTGAAATCAAAATTGGCTTCCTCTTTGTTTTCGTTTGAGCAAAGCAATACGTCTCTACAAATTCTAAAGATTGCATTAAACACCCGTCCTAATCTAATTAAGTCTGCTTTGACAAAATGAGAGGGGTGCCTCCCTGCTCGTCTTCTTAAACCAACGGTCTCTCCCTGATGAACGAACCCTGCAAGAAATCATTTCACAACCAGAAATTCTCTTCATCATCGGCAAACAAGTCCCTGCAAACAAATTCTCCAAGCCAAAATCCCAAACCAAAAATCATCCTCCATAAACCAAATCTTTCCCAACAATCCACCATCCTCATACAACCCAAACCAACCAGAAATCAAAATCCAAAATCCGAAAACATCAAAAATCAAATTCCCAAACAAAAACATCAAAACCAAATTCTGAAAACACACACCCAAATTTTAGATCTGAAAACAAGTTCAGCTTATTTACAAATCAATTTCAGATTGAAACCTCAAAAACATCAAATCCAAGCCCTACAAACCCTCATCTTCAGATCTTCTCCTCCTTCTTCCTTCCTCTCCTCCCTAGGCCGCACCCCCCTCGCCTGCAAACAGCGCGCGCCGCCCGCCGTGAGAAGCCGTCGCCGCCTGGCCGGAGGAAGGCCGCGCGCGCCGCCGCCTGGAACGCCGGAAGCCGCGTGCGCCTGGCCGACGTGCCACCTCGCGAAGCCATCTGCGCCGCCATCCGACCTTCTTCCCCGTGCGTAAGTGCTTCCACCCCCTTCCCCTACTTGTTGCCTGCAAGTTGAAACGAATGGAAAAAAAGAAAGAAGCACAGAAAAGAGTGTGACAGAGGAAGAGAGAGTATTGAATGAGTAAACAAAAGTTAGAGCAAGTGACAGCCTGGGGATATATATTAATGTGTAGAGAGAGAGTTTAAAATGGAATAGGACTTTGACAGTATGTATAATGAGAAAGATATTATAATATGGTGTGTGTCAGGCCTGATTCAATGATGAAGAGGATAGATGACAGAGGGCTAAAGTGTAACCGGAAGAGATAGAGTATTGATTAATTTGAAGAAGAGTGACAGACTTAGTATTAAAAGAGTAGGAAGAGTAACTAATTGTTAGTTTGTTTATTAACCCATAATAAATGTTAGTACCGGTAGGTTGGTAGTATTAGTCATAAGAATTATCTCGCAAGGAGAAGGGGAACAGCTTCAGTCGGATCGCCTCAGTTGTAACACCGTTTATCCGGAAGATGTCACATTTCTCCAAGAAGGAGTCTAAATGCTCAATCGGGCTCTCCATGGGTGCACACGAAAATTGATCCTGCTGGATCCACATCACCAAAGATGGCTTAAGCTCGAAGCTTTGGGCCGTAATAGCTGGAGGACGGATGGCGGAGGTCGACTCGATCGAAGGCATCGAGTACTCTAGCATGGACTTGTGAGGCGGGGTGTTTCCCCCATGGCTTCAGGATCCTCTCTTCTTCGCTTCTCGGCGGCCAAACGCCTTAGGATGGCGTTTATCTCTGGATCAACGGGGATCAAGTCGTCGAGACTTCTTGAACTTCTGCGCATGAAAAACAACAAACACCCGTGAAGCGAAAAGTGGGAAAGAAACAGATAAGATAAGAAATAAAAAAAATAAGAAAAGAAAAAGGAAAAAGAAGAATGCGAAAATTATCGCGAGGTAGGGATGTGAGCTAGACACTAGGGTTCATGAAATCCTAAAATAACAAGCACGTTGCCTCCCCGGCAACGGCGCCATAAACTTGACCGGCCCCCCGGGCGACGGTGCGTCTGCGCGCTAGATGTGTGCAATGATGCGAATGGGGGTGTGAGGTTTAAATATTTGTAACCGCAAGCGCACTGTGTTGTAGTGTGGCTTGGGGGTCGAACTCAGGGAGGCGTGGATGTGCTTGTGTCAAAGAGGATCGAAATCACCCCATGGGCGAGCTAGCCCAGATCGAATGATGGGTTGTCACGGTAAAGGAATGCAAGGTATAGACAATATGAAGGAAAAACCCGGGACTTTGGTTTTCACCCCAACGAGCGACTCTCGCCGATACGGCCTACGGGTAGGATGGCGATCGGGATTAGGGTCTAATGGTGAGACGTTGCCTCTGAAAGTGGTACCGGCATCCCATGGGCCCGATATTCCGGTCGGTGCCCAGGATGATACGCCGGACTTCCCGGGTTCGATCAGTGGGCACTCCCGTGTCCATTAACACTGATCGACTCCGGGAGCACTAAGCTCGCAACGATAACTCCCAACGTCTCATCCTGCCGCGCGCTAGGATTTGACGTCTACGCTAAGGGCGTGAGCTATGGCTAGGGAGTCAACCGCCAAGTTTATTCCCCCTTGGCCCAACGGTCAAAGGGGGTCTTTTTCCCGCCGATGACAATAAAACACCCCGCGTAACCGTTAGATTCCTAATCTCTATCGATTTCCTAGCCCTATGGACGCATCGGGAAGAGCCCACGAAGGGATTTCCGCCAAAAATCCCAGATTTGGGAACTACTCACATATTTAGTAAAAAGCGATCTAAACAGAAATCGACCGCAAAAATCATGATCAGACAATAGAAATGCAATGGTAGTAAAGAAGATAATACTAAAGTTGACAAAGATCCGAAAACTTACAAAAACTGGAAAATTACAGCCGTCACAAAATGAAGAAAACAGCAAAAAATAACCAACTCCCGAATCTGGGAAACCTAGGGTTCTATATATAGAAAACGACATCACCCGATCGGTTGACAAGTCAACCGATCGGGTGAAGCACTTCACAGAATTGCAGCGCAATGCGGGATTTCACCCGGTCAGGATGAACCGGTCGGTTGGATCTTGGATGCGGTCGGTTGGATCTTAGTGCCGACCGGGTGAGGAGACCGGTTGGAGCATCGTGTCTTGGCTGTTGGAATTCAACTACAGGTGAACCGATCGGGTGAAGGTCACCCGATCGGTTGGCAATCAGCTTTGATTTCCAGAGAGTTTGAGCTTTTGACCCGGTCACTGAACCGACCGGGTGACTTCTCGTGAGCTCCAAGCTACGTCCGGGTGGTGCACGCGTGCATCACCCGATCGGTTGAAGATGATCAACCGATCGGGTGAGGGACTGAAAGATGCAATCTTCGTCGTTTGACCCCCTGGATCACGCGTGACACCTCACATTGCTCCGGGGACACATGATATCATCGTTTTATGCCCCATATGCCAGTAAACTCCTGCAAAATACGGAAAACACAGAAAAGTGAGAAAACAAGAAAACAAGAGAAAACGAATATAAGACGGCGGTAAAATACGGAAAAACACGGAAGAAAACGTGCGCAAATATATGAAATATAAACGCACGTCACGTTGCCAACGGGAGTTGGGGCATAATGAAGAACCCTCCTAGCATTGACCAAGTTTCTGTCTTCGAAATATGGTTGAACAGTGGTTGTGGAAGAGTGTCCGCTTAATGCATCTGTCGTGTGGCTATGTGCTACGGGAGTAGGTTTAATCGCACAAAGAATAGTCGTGTCATGGCATTACGGAAGTGGGGGCACGAGATAGCATGAGGGAAGACCCTATCATGGCATCACGGAAGTGCGGGGTATGTGATTTCCTCTAAGTCAGACAACCTCACCCTAGGATGATTCGATAGCCATGCAACGAGTTCATTCTCGTGATTAATCCACATTAGAATGATACCTAGCCCTAGAGCCCTTTCATTCTGTTTATTTCTCCCTATTCCGCATATCCATCCACGTAGCTAACCACGACCTAGGGTTGAGCTAGTACTCAATTACCTAACCTCCCATGCGGACGCCCCGTTAGTGTTACGACGACAGTCGTTCGCTCGCGATTATAAATATTAAAGCTCTATCAGCCACTATGAGTTCTTGGTCACGTCGTTCGACATAACCAATGCTCATGCCACCTTTCAGGCACTGATGAACAAAGTGTTCCGTCCCTATCTGAGAAAGTTCTTGCTAGTATTCTTTGATGACATCTTGATCTATAGTCGATCTATGGAGGCACATGTGGAGTATTTAATGATCGTGCTACGAGAGACACAGAAGCATTAACTTTATGCCAATCAGAAAAGGTGCATGTTCGGCTAGCAGAGAGTAGAGTATTTGGACGATGTAGTTTCTGTAGAGGAATGTCGGCGGACGGGTCGAAGATAGCAGCCATGGTTGAGTGGCCACTCCCTACTACCATGCAGACATTGCGAGGATTTCTAGGACTGCAGGCTACTACATGAATTTCGTCAAGGTGTACAGCATCATAGCCTGACCATTGACTGAGCAGCAGCAGAAAGACAGTTTTCAATGGGATGAGGAGGCCACTCGAGCTTTTGAGGCCCTGAAAAGGGCCATGACGAGCGTTCCAGTATTAGCACTTCCGGACTTTATCCGGTCTTTTGTTGTGGAGACGAACATGTCATGGTATGGCTTGGGTGCGGTATTGATGCAGGATGGCAGGCTGTGGCTTATTTCAGCCAGGTGTTGTCGGCGAAAGCTCGGCTCAAGTCGGTCTATGAGCACGAGCTAATGGCGATCATTCTGACGGTGCAAAAAATGGCGACCATATTTACTTGACTGGTGCTTCATATTAAGAACAGATCAGGGAGCATCAAATAACTTCTGGAGTAAAGAATGGTCACTAAGGAGCATCAGAAGTGGTTGACCAAGTTGTTGGATACAACCTTGAGATCCAGTACAGGCCAGGTATAGAGAACAAGGTAGCGGATGCATTATTGCGGTGAGAGATTGATTCACATCTGTCTACCTTATCGGTGCCGATTTTACTTGAGTGGGAGCCCTTACAGCGAGAGATTGAGGATGAGAGGCTGGCGAAGACTCAAGCGGCACTTCTGTAAGACCCAGCGGCACACCCAGGGTATGCGATGGATGGGAAACGTCTCTTGTACCAGGGACGTCGGGTTTTACGAGTGATTCTGTTCACATTTCGATATTATTACAAGAGCTTCATGGGAGCGAAGTGGGGGCACTCTGGGGTCCTCGAGACCTACAGCGGCTAGCTAGAGAGCTCTTCTAGGATGGGATGAGAAAGGATGTAGCGGATTTGGTGGAGAAATGTGACGTTTTCCAGTGCCACAAGTATTTGTCGACAACTCGTGGGGGATTGTTGAAGCCCCTTTTCTTGTCAGAACGTGTCTGGAAGGAGGTAACCATGGATTTTATCGACGGCCCTGCCAAAGTCAGAATATTGTCATTATGGTGATGTTCGATAGGCTCAGCAAGTATGCACACTTCGTGGCACTTCGACGCCATTATACCGTGGTGACCGTGGCAACGGCATTCATTAGGGAGATCATAAGGCTGTATGGTATTCCTATCTCTATTGTGACTGATCGGGATAATGTCTTCCTTATCTCTTTCTAAAGGAAGTTGCTCAGGATACAGGGAACACTGCTGAAGAGGAGCATCGCCCACCACCCCCAGCCGGACAGCCAGACAGAGGTCGTCAACATGGACCCTGAGACATACCTGCACTGCTTCGTCTCCTAAAATGCCTTTTTGGATTTTCCTCAATGTCCAGGCTATTCACGAAACGTGAGAAGCAGATGAATAATCCGAGTCTCCGAAGGAGTGGGTGAAGTGGCTGGCTTGAACGGAATATTGGTACAACGCGTCTTTCCACACTTCTGCTTAGACCACCCCCTTCAGAGTCTTATATGGGTGGGATCATCCGCACTTGCTTCACTAAAGTCACCGCTCCATGCCAGTTTCCCAGGTGGACCAGTATCTGGAAGAGAGGGACTGAACGTTGGAGGACTTGAGGCGACATTTGACGAGAGTCTAGCAGCTTATGAAGAGCCGAGCGGATGAGCATAGGAGGGATGTTCAGTTTGCGGTTTGAGACATGGTGTATCTGAAGCTACGACCTTCCCACACATAGGCGGAACGAGAAGCTATTGCCCCGATACTTTGGGCTATATGAGGTGGAGACCAGGATTGGCCAGGTGGCGTATAGGCTGATATTACCACCAGATTCAGCCATCCACCCTATTTTTCATGTGTCACAGCTCCGTCAGGCCATCGAAGACCATGCCTCTTCGTCACTACCCCCGACGCTCAAGGATGATATGGATGTACTTTTAGAGCTGGCCGAGCTGAAGGGGGTTCGCAAGGGAGACTCGGAAGCACGGGAGGTGTTGATTAGGTGGACCGGCCTTCCAGATCATGAGACATCTTGGGAGCCATATGATGTTATTGTGCATCGGTTCTCAGACTTCCACCTTGAAGACAAGGTGGTTCTTTGGGAAGGAGTAATGATGAGATCATCACATATCAGCGGCGATGACGCAAGACGGACCGTGGGACGAAGAATTAGACCAATGGCATTTTTTAGAAGACTTTTTGGCGTTTTTGCAAAGTTTGAGGTTTTCAAGGGGTTAAATGCAATGTGGGCCAGATCTGCCCTTAAATGGTTGGCGAGGGTTTTCATTTCTTCATATTTGTTTTGAGAGAAAACTCCTAGATTAGAGAGTAGAACCCTAGTGCAAGTGAGAGTAAGCTCTCTCTTAGATTCAAAACTTGGAGCGTTGGTTTCCTCTCGAACGAAACCCATATCTTGTATTTCTTCTTCTCAAAATAAATAAAAATCTCATCTTTGCTCTTCAAAACCCTGGATTTCTCATCACCCGCATTGCTAAATGAACCCGGCCCAAAGGCCCAAGCCCAATGTAGTGACTCATTTTAAAACACAGAAAGAAACAAAAATAGCCACATGAGCATGTCCCCCACTAGCCCCCACTTCCCTATTTTTATTTAAAACCCTCACCCTCTCTCTCATTTTTTTTCTCACCGACAGCCTAAGCAACCCTCTCACTCTCCGTCCCTTTCTTTTTCCCTCTCTCGCTCTCTCGCAGGCGACGACCGACGGCCGATCGAATGACATCACCTCGTGGCAAATTTAAATCTCCTATCCTACTCAAATTAAAAACTCCATTGCGCAGCTCGCATTGTGTGGACTTCTTCTCCAATCCCACGGTTTGATTTTGTTAGGAACTAACAAAAGATGCAATTTTTATAGAGAACTAATAATGAAGAACAGATAATTGAGCACAAAAGAGGTGCACTCTCCTCCCAAGACGCCGAAGAGGGCGTCCGCACTCGTCTACCTATGGAATCATACAATTAACAATCATCAAAAGCATAGCTAAACCAAGGCGGCTAGCCCCCTATTTATAATCAAAACTAGGGCAACGGAGGCTAGGGCATGCGGCAATGGGGGCGGCCTGGGCTTGTGCTTGGGCCCGCCCCCTTTCCTGCGGGTATAAACCCGCAGGCGGCTGGATGGGCCGGGAGGCCCATCAATACTCCTCCCAAAGAGCCACCTTGTCCTCAAGATGGAGGTCTGGAAAACGCGCCGCCATCTCGTCCATGTCCTCCCACGTGCAATCGTGCTCTGGTAAGCCCCTCCACTGCAACAAAACATGCCGCCCTCCTGTGTAGCTACGCCGAACCCCCTTCAGAACCTCTGGCTCCAGTCTCACCTCCATATCAGTAGTAAGAGTCTCGGGTAATGAAGGGGAAGATGTGTGGTCGCCAATGGCCCGACGCAACTGCGAAACGTAGAAGACTGTGTGAATGGCCGATCCTGGGGGTAAGCTCAATCTGTAGGCCACCGGCCCCACTTTCGCCTCGACCTCGAAAGGCCCAAAATACCGCGGTGCCAGCTTTTCATTATTCTTGTGAGCCACTGATTTCTGCATGTATGGCCTCAGCTTCAGATACACCATGTCTCATACCTCAAACTGTATACCACGACGGTGTAAGTCTGCCTGAGCCTTCATCACCTGCTGCGCCCTCGCCAAATGGAGCTTCAGCTCCTCCAGAATCCGGTCCCTCTCTGCCAGGTACTGCTCCACATCCGACACGGGTGTCGTCTCCTGCCAATAATGTAGTAAGTGCGGGGTCTCTGCCATATAAAATCCTGAAGGGTGTAGTCTGCACTGCCATGTGATATGAAGTGTTATACCAATATTCCGCCCAGGCTAGCCAACACGCCCACTCCTTAGGATTCTTTGAAATGAAGTATCGCAAATAAGTCTCCACACTCCTCACCACCTCTGTCTGACCATCAGTCTGGGACTGGTAAGCCGTGCTCCGCTTCAATGCTGTCCCCTGCAACCTGAAAAGCTCCTGCCAGAATCTGCTCTGGAACACCTTGTCTCGATCCGAGACTATGGACTTTGGAGGTCCATGCAGGCGAATGACCTCCCTCACAAACACCTCTGCAACGGTGACGGCGATGTAAGGATGCCGAAGCGGAACAAAGTGTGCATATTTGCTGAGGCGGTCGACCACAACAAAAAAGACAGTATATCCTCCCGACTTCGGTAACCCATCAATGAAATCCTTGGAGAGGTCCTCTCATACTCGCTCAGGTAAGGATAGCGGCTGTAGTAGTCCTCCTGGGGACATAGCCCGGTACTTCTGACACTGGCACACGTCACACTCCGCCACAAACCTCGCCACCTCCTTCTTCATCCCCCTCCAGTAGACCTCCCTTGCCAGCCTCTGATAGGTCTTGAGGACCCCCAGAATGTCCTCCAATGGCACTGCCGTGAAACTCCTGGAGTATGACCGATATATGTGTGGAAGTCCTCGGTATCGCCAACTTCCCCCAGTACAGCAACCGTCCCTCTTGTAGAGAATATCCTGGAAACTCCGTAGACCCCTGCAGAAGAGCCTCCCGTATACCTGCGAGCTCCGAATCTTGCTCCACCTCCTGCAGTTGCGGCCCCAAATCCTGAAGAACGGATACTGCTAGTGCTGCCAGCTCCACCTCCTCCTCTCGCCGGGATAATGCATCTGCAGCCTTGTTTTCCAGCCCCGGGCGATACTCAATCTCGAACATGTATCCCATCAGCTTCCGCAGTTATTTCTGATGCTCCTCCGCTACCATCCATTGCTCCAACAGGTACTTCAGGAGATGACACGTGTCGGATGTGGAGAAGTACCTGGCAAAGAGGGTCCGGATCCTGGAGGAGCTGAAGCTCCATTTGGCGAGGACGCAGCAGGTGATGAAGGCTCAGGCAGACTTACACCGTCGTGACATACAGTTTGAGGTAAGAGACATGGTGTATCTGAAGCTGAGGCCCTACAGGCAAAAATCAGTGGCTCACAGGAAGAATGAAAAGCTGGCATCGCGGTATTTTGGACCTTTCGAGGTCGAGACGAGAGTGGGGCCGATGGCCTACAGATTGAGCTTACCCCAGGATCGGCCATTCACCCAGTCTTCCACGTTTCGCAGTTGCGTCGGGCCATTGGCGACCACACATCTTCCCCTTCATTACCCGAGACTCTTACTGCTGATATGGAGGTGAGACTGGAGCCAGAGGTTCTGAAGGGGGTTCGACGTAGCGACACAGGAGGGCGACAGGTTTTGTTGCAGTGGAGGGGCTTACCAGAGTACGATAGCACGTGGGAGGACATGGACGAGATGACTGCGCGTTTTCCAGACCTCCACCTTGAGAACTAGGTGGCTCTTTGGAAGGTGAGTATTGATGGGCCTCCCGGCCCATCCAACCGCCTGCGGGTTCATACCCGCATGAAAGGGGGGCGGGCCCAAGCACAAGCCCAGGCCGCCCCCATTGCCGCATGCTCTAACCCTAGCCGCCCCCTTTAGCCGCATGCCCTAGCCCCCTTTGCCCTAGTTTTGATTATAAATAGGAGCTAGCCGCCTTGGTTTAGCTATGCTTTTGATGATTGTTATTTGTGTGATTCCATAGGTAGACGAGTGCGGATGTCCTCTTCGTCGTCTTGAAAGGAGAGCACGCCTCTTTTGTGCTCAATTATCTTGTTCTTCATTATTAGCTCTCTATAAAAATTGCACCTTTTGTTAGTTTCTAACAATTTGGTATTGATGGGCCTCCCGGCCCATCCAACCGCCTGCGGGTTTATACCCGCAGGAAAGGGGGGCGGGCCCAAGCACAAGCACAGGCCGCCCCCATTGCCGCATGCCCTAACCCTAGCCACCCCATTTAGCAGCATGCCCTAGCCCCCTTTGTTGTTCGTCGCTAATTGATTTAGGGCTTCCATCAATTACGCGAATTGGTCGTCATGCTTCGCTTGATTTGACGCCAATTAGTTGATTTGCCATGGACTCATCGTTCCCCGCCAACGATTTCTTGATAGCCTCGATCGCGCTCGTGAACTTTGCCTCCAACGCCTCAATTTTGTCATGTGATCTCGTTGCCGCCGCCATCGATCGTCACGTGCTCTGATACCAAATTGTTGGGAACTAACAAAAGATGAAATTTTTATAGGAACTAATAATGAAGAACAAGATAATTGAGGACAAAAGAGGTGCGCTCTCCTCCCAAGACGCCGAAGAATACGTCCGCACTCGTCTACCTATGGAATCACACAAATAACAATCATCAAAAGCATAGCTAAACCAAGGCGGCTAGCCCCCCTATTTATAATCAAAACTAGGGCAAAGGGGGCTAGGGCATGCGGCTAAAGGGGGCAGCTAGGGTTAGGGCATGCAACAATGGGGGCGGCCTGGGCTTGTGCTTGGTCCCGCCCCCCTTTCCTGCGGGTATAAACCCGCAGGCGGCTAGATGGGCCGGGAGGCCCATCAGATTTTTCCTATTTAATCTCCAACGCTCTCGGGTTTTTTGATTGCATGCAAAGAATTGGTTTTCATCTCAATAATCTTCCGAATGAGTTCCGATTGATTCTGGATTTTCTTAGGAGCTTTCGGTTTGCCTTTTACGGTGCACGGTAGACCCTATTTACTCTAAACTTCAATTATTTCCTTTCATGCATTTTATTTGCTAAGGAATTAAGGTTTTTCGGAAATTTAGTTCGGTGTTTTCGTTAAAGAAGATGATGATTCAATTTTATACGAAGGGGATTCCTCCCCTCTTGATAATTATGGCATCCCACGGCAAGGTGAAAACTTACGCCACAGCCCATACTAACGATTTGAGGTTTTTGGTTTTTTTTGGGTTGGCCGTCGTGGGGATTCCCTCTTCGACTGTGTTTTCCTACGGCTTTGCTCTATCAGCTATGTTTTTCCCTCTTCTTGGGTTTGTGCTTGCTGTCATTCTTTCATGTGGGTGATTGTTGTGGTCCCTCGTTTCTTGTGGGTTTGTGCTTGTGCGGTTCCTCTCATGTGGATCACGTTGGTTGTAAATTGATCATGTGCTGAATATTGAAGTGATCCCTCTTTGTGCTTTGTACGGCCCTCTTTCCTGCTAGCTGGATTTTCATCTTATTTGCTGGAATTTTCCTATGGATGTTCATATTGTCTGGACTTCCTCTTGTGAGTGTTCAGTCACTATCTGATGATTATTTTAATGTGGGCTTTTGGTTCAGTTAATTACAGTAGTACATTGTACTGATTTGTGGGATTTTTAAATGAGATTAATTACTGCCCTTAATTACTGTCCCTATTTTCATATTTTTGAGGAGGAAATTCCTTCGAGCCGGTAAACCTTAGAAAACCAATCGTGGATGCCAATAATACGAATCTGATCCTACGAACGTCTAAATACTTTTAAAATGATTTAATATCAGTTTTTAACTGTTCGAAAGATTTGAATGATTTGGGGATGTTTTGGAATATAATGAATGAGGCTTGACTATAGAAATTAAGTGTATGATTGTTACAGTTAGAAGATAAACCATGTAATTAGAATTGTGCAAATAGAGTTATTATTTGTGGAATATTGACACATTGGACCTATTGCTATAGACATTACAGTTTAGTGTACGATTCTTTAACGTAGTTCAGAAAGTATAGAACTAGAGAATAACTGAAATAGATAAAGTAGATAAAAAAGACACATGGTGTTTTGAGAACTCATAATTAAAGATAAGAAGAGTGGCGGAGACAACGCTCATTGACGGAATTATAATGACTTGATTGAGTCCTTTATACCTCTTTGGACCATGAAATTTAGGACACGTGTGAGCTCGCCTGTGAACCCGACATTGTGAGTATAATAATATTGAAAAGCTTTAGTTAAATAGGCTTAGATTAGTGTTTAGTTGCTTATGTCATGTTAGGATTAAGGCTGCATGTAAAGTTATAATTGTTAGTTTATTGTAAATATCGTCTACTTCATTGTCTCTTTTAAATATTTTTCTACATGTGATCCAACTTACGAAGAGCTCCCAGTGTACGAGGAGTCAGAATTTCCAGTAGAGCGTGCAGACTTCTGAGATAGTATAGTACGAAGAGTTTTATTCTTCAAGCATGTTTTCTTTTATTGTCAGTGTGAAAGACTAGAAGTCTTTTCAGTATATGCTTTGTACCCTCTCAAAGGATGAATAAAGAATGTTTCTATTTATAAAATTTTCTGTTTAGTTCTATATTGCTTTCACTGGTACCTTACAGGACCAGCATAAATAAAGAAAAAATGTAATGGCACCCGGACATGGGGCGTTACACCCAACAAATAGACTTACACTGTCAACCGACCGCAACTGTACACAAAGTTCAATGGATGCTCAACCGGATGCAAGAAACAACAACAAGAAATGGATTTCCAAATCATAATGATACCATAAATGGATAATTCTCAACATGCCACAAACTGATGCGAAAAAGGCAAGATTTGCAATCCTATAATCCAGGCTTAATTTTAGGTGCTTACAATGATTACCACAATGCATTCACGTGAAAAGGAAGATGCTGGCAAGGGAGGGGTCACAGAATTTGTCATTGCTACCCTCAAGGTGATAGTTTTTAGCAAGGTTTGAGGTCTCGGTTTCGGTCTCGGTATCGCTCTTCCGAAAATTTAGGTTTCGGTATCGGTATCGTCCGTTTCGGCGGTTTCGGAAGGGAGTTTCGGTTCGTCCGTATCGGTGGTTTTAAATACTTAAAACCATATTAAATGCTATCAAATACTAAAGTATCAAATACTTTTTTCCAAGTTATATATTTTGCGAAATATATAAAAATATATTACAATTTTTTGCTAAATAAATTTTGCTAAATATATTACATGTAAAGAACAAATGGCAAATTTATAAATAAGTTGGTCCGTAAACGGAGCAAAATGGTCTGTTTGCATAGCAATTCCCAAAATATCTGATTGTTGCTACTCACATTACACATTTTGCTAAACCCCACTTCAGTTATTTACAGGCTTGACATTGACTTGAAGGGTGCTTTGAATTGAAGGGTGCTTTTGAAATATCTTAGTAATATATGATATGAGTGCTGCAACTCACAGTACACATTTTGCTAAACCATGCCATTTATTTACAAGTTGGCCATTGAAGTGAATAAATATCTGAGGGTGTTTTCCTTAACACACTCATTTATTTACAAGTGCAGCAACGCACGTTACACTTTCTGAGGGCGACGAGCAGGCGGGGGAGGGCGGGAGGGCGGCGGGCAAGGTAAGCCCCCTTATCCATCTTCTTCCTCTTCTTCTTCGACTCCATTTTCTTCTTCTTTTTTGAGGACATGATTAGGGCCGGAGACGGGCGACGAGCTGGAGACTCGGGTAAGTCCTCCCTCTCTTCTTCCTATCCTCTTCCTTTTCTTCTTCATTTTTTGAATTTTCTTCCTTTTTTTTGGTCGCAGCTCGCCGGTATCGGCCGAAACCGGCGAGTTTCGGCCAGTTTCGGCCGAAACTGGCCGAAACTCGCCGGTTTCGGCCGATTCCGAGAAAAGGGGAGGGTTTCGGATCGGTCCCCTCTGAGACCGATCCGAAACGGCTGAAACCTATCGGTTTCGGCCGAAACCTTAATCCTTGGTTTTAGCAGTTCCAAACAACATTTATTATGCTATGAAATGCTTGTACACAAATTTAATGATCCATAAATGAAACTGAATCAAAATGCACTCTAGCCAATACCTGCATGAGAACTAACACATCCATAGGATCGTTATCCTCACAAAGAGTGCGTGGGATGAAGCCATAGTTATGGGGGTACACCACTGATGAGTACAACACTCGATCCACCTGCATACATAGACATTGCAACAATTTAAAAACTCTAAATGACAAATTATAGGAATCACCTTGGCCTACCTTAATAAGTCCAGTCTTCTTGTCAAGTTCATATTTCACCTTGCTTCACTTTCCAATTTCCACCACCTACATGTGTTATGAAAGGAAATTAACCAATCAATTTGATCCAGTTTCAATCTAAGAATACTAAAGCTGCTAAAAATTCATGTGTATCATAATTCCAATGAAAAAGAATAATGAAGCAATGTTCATCATTTCTGAGACGTGATCAGCCAGTCACAAATCAACATTCAATAATGAAGTGATTCTTGGCAGACTAACATAGAGGATGTTTAGTATAACAATCGATGAGTTCTTACTTGATGCTAACAAACCCCAATGAGTGTATTGGTGTGTTTGTCTGTTGAGCGTGTTTAAAAGATTATGAAAGAGTCTATTCACAAGTGGACAGTCATACAAGCTAATTTGCCAAGGAATTTTATCAGCTTCATGTATGCATCAACAATAGACTTTAATTCACAAAGGAATTCTATTAGCTTCATGAATGCATGAGCAGTAAACTGGAGTTTGTAAAGAAATTCTCTTGGTCAACTAGTTAAACTATCTACAAGCTAATTAGAGAAAAAAGAAGTGTTGCTAAAGACAAAACAAATCAAAGAAAAAAGATGTAAATACCAATGCAAAAGAGCTTTTTTTTTATTTCCTCCGCTATAAAGTGTTCAAGTGCGAATTGAAGCCATCATTGAAGAGAAAATTTGTGTTGATGTGCTGCCAAAATGCAAAACCAAATAGAATCAAATGAGACCTAAATTAAGGCTCGGGCTCCTAGCCTAGCAGAAAGAAGATTGATTTTCAAACTTCTACCCACAAAACCAAAAAGTTAAATCTTTTTTAGGAAAATAAATTTATTTCAAGCTCAAGTTTTAAGGCCCCGTTCTCCAACTAGTGCAATGTGAAAGTACTTTAAAGACGTGCACGCACGTCAAGATATGAAGGGCTGACAGTACAAAAGAATCGTGTTTTCTGATATGGCTGTAGCATTTTAAAAATTAAAAAGAAGAGTTTTTGCTAGATGAACTTAAGTGGGACAAAAAGTCCTAAACTGAACGCTATTTAAATGAAGCTATATGGGTTTAAAGATGCAGATGAATTGACAAAAAGTCCAGCTGCTGCCAAATAAAATTAAAGAAAGAAACAGAATAGAAAAAGAAAAGAAAAGCATTGAATGTCACACATTTCGAGGCAGATGCAAGCACAACTTAAGGCCGTACGCACATCTTCGGATCGAATATAAATCCAAGCAAGGCCTCACGCACAACAATGAGTGCATCAGGTCAAGCACAACAAAGCCTCAACTTTAAAATTTCTCATCTCAAACTTTAGATTTTTATTGTATTGATTGTTGATGCTTGTATTTTTATTCTATTTTTAAACTTTAATTTTACATTGATTTTCTGATTGTGATGTATCAATTAGGATGCTTAATTGTGTGGAATCATTCAAAAACAAAGCTATTTTAGTAGTACCTAACGTAGGTAGGATTGGCGGAGAATATGGTTGCATATGGTAGGTGTTGGATCTGGATCTAAGCCTAGGGGGTGAATAGGCTTATAAAAATATTCGCAATAACACAGGCAATTATTAGCGCAATCAATCACACACAGAGTAAATAAGTGCAAATAAAAGCAATAGCAGAGTGCACAGCAGATTTACCCTGGTTCAATTGTCCCAACGACCTACTCCAGCCCCAAAGCAAATACTAAATTAATAAAGTCAATGGTACAACTATAAAGAGCAACGAGCACCAACTCTACACTCACCAAGTTCGTACCGCACTCACCAAAGTGCCAAACACTTACTAACCTAGTAAAGCTCTCTCTTGACTAGCCCCGACTAGTCAAGACCAAGATTTTAGGTCTCAGTTTCGGTCTCGATATCGCTCCGACCAAAATTTAGGTTTCGGTAGCGGTATCGGTATCGCCCGTTTCGATGGTTTCGGAAGCAAGTTTCGGTTTCGTCCGTATTGTTCGTATCGGTAGTTTCGTTTCAGTATCGGTATCGGTTTCAGAGATACTTTAAAGTTTAAATATGTATATACTATATACACATAGTGACGTATTGCATACTGTTAGTCAGTTACATTATAATTTATACGTAAAAATGCGTACAAAATTTTTATATGCAACTAATATAGTAATCCAACCAACCCTTTATTATTTTATTTTTCTCTATTTCTATATTTTTCTGTATTTTCTGTATTTCTGTATTTTTTCATGTATTTTTCATGTATTTTTCATGTATTTTTCATGTATTTTTCATGTATTTTCCTGGGTTTTTCTGTATTTTCTGTATCTCTATATTTTCATGTATTTTTCTGTATTTTTCTGTATTTTTCTGTATTTTCCTGGAGTTTTCTGTATTTTCCTGTATTTTCCTGTATTTTCTCGGAGTTTTCTGTATTTTCCTGTATTTTCCCGGAGTTTCCTGTATTTCTATATTTTCCTGTATTTTTAATGTATTTTTCTAAATTTTCTAAATTTCTGTACTTTTCTATATTTTTCATGTATTTTCATGTATTTTTCTGTTCACATTACTCATTTGGAACAACAGTTAACTAATTAATAGATATAAAAGAACAACAATAAAAATTGACGAGCCATAAATCTGACTTCATAATACAAAAGTTATACAAAATACATCAATAGATACAAAAATGAAGAAAATAAATAAAAAGATTCAAAAATCTCATTCGTAGTTCTTATCATCTGGCTGTGGTGCATGGTAGTATGGAGGATAGAAATATTGCATCTGTTCCAGGCCTAAAAAAGATATCATCATGTTATCATATGCTGAGGGGCCGACTCTGCTCGATGAAAGGCATGTCATGACTGTCTTGACTGCTGGACTGCTCAATCACGTTCGGACCGTACCTGTATTGACTACCGTAATCAGCATAGACATCAGAGTGTCTGTACGGTGCGAAATAACCGTCGTGGGTGCTTGAGTATCCACCGGAATACGATTCATAAATGGCAGGAATATCATAACCTACATAATAATCAGAAGAACGTTGATACCCTTGATATTCAAAGTGTCTACCGTAGGTATCGTCCCCCAGTTCTTCACTTTGGTGTTGCATATCATGATCTTCATACCCATGCGAATGTTGTGTATTATAAGCATGGTTCCCACGTCTCTCAGTATGGCGAACGGATGCTGACGTACCACAACCTCCGTCTGTATGACCTTGGTCATCAGGAGACGAAGCATCATCGCTACCGTACTGAGCCTAAGTGGTTGTCTTCTTTCGCTTGTACGTAATATTCGCTGGGGCGTGACTTGGCCGCGGCTGGTTGCTTCTTGTACGATCTGCTTCCGCAAGCGCCCCGTCCAACCAAGGATTATCTGTCATCGAGCACTATGTCTTCTGCCTCCCAAGTCCATTCCTCCAATGGATCATCCATATAGAAAATCTGATCCAAATCGATCAGTTGGTGATCGTCCTTCTCGCACCTTCTCGCATGTCTATGTCTCAGTCTCATATTATAATGCACATAGACCATCTTTTTAAGGTGTTCCATTGTTAACATGTTTCTGGTCTTAGTGTGAATGAGTGAGAAGGTGGTCCAGTTTCGTTCACAGTTGGAAGAAGCGACCGTTTGGCTCAAAACACGCACAGCTAAGCGTGTAAGAGTTGGAGCTTGCTCTATCCCAACGCTTAACCACCATTTAGCTACAAAAAGTTCAAATGGTCAGAAAAGATGGATCGTTTTATGGGGAACATATAGGAATCTAAGATCCTTATAAATACCTGGAGTGACCCTTGTTATCGCCATTTCCGCCTTAGGGGAGCCGAAATAACCAACTCTCATCTTATAGGCCTCCAGCTACAATTATCAAGCATAATTTTAGAATGTGAACTAATACATCGAATCATATATCAAAACAAAAATATCCAAATTACCTTTACCTCTCTGTCAATATCAATTTGCTTCGAGATGTCTGGTTCCAGCCTCTCGATCACGCGTCTGAGTCCAACCAGCACCTCGTTGTCGTTTGTTGCATTGGAGGAGTACTGAAAACGAGGATTCAGAAATAGCCTGCAGCATGAATATCTTGATATACCTGTCTATCACATCTCTTGACGAACATATCCCCCACCATTTTCGGTATCCCCTACCAACATTCTTCCGAATTTCCTCTTTTACACGGTCCATGGCCTCGAGAGATACCACATCTCGGCCTTCTCATCAATGTCGACCAGTCGGAGAACCTTCACCAGGGGCTCAAATACGGTGATGACATTAGAGATAGCCTGCCAGAATTTATCGCCGTGAATCAGATCGTACACGTTATTTCCAATGGTTCTATCTTTTGGTTTGAGCCTTGGAAAGTTCTCGGACCAGTCCCTGGAGGTGATCATTCTCCGCAGGTCATCTCGATGCGTGTACAGAGAGTCCAAAGCAATGAAGTGGGTCGCAAATTGTATGATCACTGACGGGCCTGATCAACTCTTTTCCATCAGTCTCTCTTCTCATCAAGCTGAGCACATATCCTTTGTTGTATATGAATCATGTTACCATCTGACTTTGTGCGACGATATTTTTGACTACTTTTGACATTTCAGAAAATATCAAGTCGATGCAATGAGCCGCACACGGTGTCCAATACAGATGTTGTCTCTTTCGCATCAGCAGCTGCCCAGCTGACTTGTAGTTTGCCCCGTTGTCGGTAACTACTTGGACTACTCTCTGCTCCCCAATTAGTTCTACATAATTGTCCATAAAATCAAATATGTACTGACCGTTCTGAAATTGGTCGGTTGCATCCACGTAGTCCAGGAACACCGTCCCGTGGGTCGAATACACAGGGAAGTTAATAATCTTCCTTCTGTTTTGTGTTGTCCAGCCATCGCCAGTGTTCTAAAAATCGACCTGGGCGGCCGCCTAGGCGGCGCCTAGGCGCTAGGCGGCCAGTAAACGCCCCGATTATGGCCTGGGCGGTCAATCTGGGCGTTTTTGGGATTAATCGGCCGCCTAAGCGTTCTGGGCGGTGTCTGGGCGCTCTGGGCGGTTCCTAGGCGGTTCCTGGGCGGTTCCTAGGCGGTTCCTGGGCGTTTTCTGGGCGTTTTTTTGTAAATGGCTTAATTGCACAAGAGTATCTTTTAAATTTTATTTTGTTGCACACAAATACTCTAAAATAGGTAAACTGGATTTGATTTAGTATGTATTAGATATTTGATGTATTTTAAATAATATATATATTTATATTTATATATAAACATAAATATATTATATAAAAATAAATAAAATAATTAAAAACTGCAAATCCGCCTAGGCCGATTAATCCCCGATTAATCCCCGATTAATGCTCTGGGCGCTAGGCGCTAGCAATCCGAACGCCTAGCGCCTAGCGTTTTTTACAACCTTGGCCATCGCACATCAGTGTGCAACCGTACTCGTCCAACTAAACATGAAAAATTTCTACATAATTTTTGATCTCTTCATACTCCATGTCCAAGCATGTGTGTGACAGCTCCCAAGCAGTGCATGGAGCAACGCCACGTCCCGATTCCGCAATAGCATCCACCATGGGCCTGTAATATGGGATATTGGTCACATTGTATTGGATGTGGTTGAAGATGAAAAATTTGGCCATAGCTCAGCCGACATAGGACTTAGCCGTCTTCATGAAGGTATTCTTTATGGTTGCCTGGGATTTACCCTTCTTCGTCAGAAAAAAAGGGTCGACACCGGGTCTGAGAGCACCGGTTAGCTCAACATCGTGAGCAGAACCGCACGCGAATATACCGGCCATTCGGCCGGCACGACTACCCGATCTGGCAAGCCCAGAGGGCCCAGACTCGGACGATCCTGATCCCATCCTTCTGCCATCACTTATAATCTCTTCTTCGACAAGTTCTTGCCTACTTCTAAGAGCTCTTCTAAGGTCTCTCGCCTCCTCTGTGTCATCTGCATACTCATCTGAGTCATCTGATATTTCCTCCGTAGGCCTTGCCCTTATCTCCTCCTCGATTCTCTTCTTCTCAAATTTGGCATGTACACTTTCTTTCTTCTTCTCAAATACGTGTGCTCTCATCTCTGCATGCACTTCTTTCGGTGCCTCCGGGCATGTCTACACATCTCCGGTAATTCCCGCCAAGTGTTCCTTAGGACGACATGCCTCCATGCATTTCTTTCCGGCAATAATTTCATCTTATATGTCTATGGTTACCTTCGATCATTTTACAATGAGACCACTCAATATCCATCGTCTTCTCCTTTGGAGTTCTTCGAGACATTTTAATTACTGCACCGTATAACAAGGAAAAATTGTAGTTAAAACTTATTAGGAATTTAAAATTATTATCACACAACAATTTATGTTTCATAATATTTTAATTTATTAATGGCTACCATAATCAGGTATTAGGAATCTAAACAATTATCACATGATTAACTGAGAGCATAGCAGCATTAATCGAATAATGATTATCACATGTCTATTCTAAGTTATCACATGATAAAAGAGATCTAATTTTCAAAAATTGTTCGTTCATTTTAGTTTCAACATTTTATAATAAAACTAACATTTTAGGTTCATTTTCGAGATTTCTTAAGTATTTTGTAGTATCTCTATTGTATTTTAATAACCCATTTGTTATAAGTTCTAACATATTTTTACTAAAAAAATTTAGTATTTTTAGTATTTCATATTTACTATTATTTTTACTAAAACATTTCTGGTACTTATATAAGTTTAGTATTTTTACTATTTTTACTATTTTTGCCATTTCTTTAGTATTTTGTATCTCTATTGTATTTTAATAACCCATTTGTTATAAGTTCTAACATATTTTTACTAGAAATTTTTAGTATTTTTAGTATTTCATATTTACTATTATTTTTACTAAAACATTTCTGGTACTTATATAAGTTTAGTATTTTTACTATTGTTACTATTTTTACCATTTCTTTAGTATTTTGTAGTATATCTATTGTATTTTTATAACCAAATTTTTTTTTAAGTTCTAACAAATTTTTATTAGAAATTTTAGTATTTTTAGTATTACGTATTTACTATTATTTTTAATTTTTTAAAACATGTGTACTATTTTTACTATTTTGTATATTACAATATAGTATGACATTTTTACTATTTCTTTAGTATTTCTAATTTTCTATTGTATTTTTATAACCCATTTTATAAGTTCTAACATATTTTTACTAGAAAATTTTAGTATTTTTAGTATTTCATGTTTACTTTTATTTTTAACTTTTAAAAACATTTCTACTATTTTTACTATTTTGTATATGACATTAGATAGTATGACATTGCAATATACAAATTTCATATTTCATATTTACTATTATATAAGTTTCTAGTCTTATATAAGTTTACTATTTTTACTATTTTTACTATTTTTACTATTTTTAAGTATTTTGTAGTATTTCTATTGTATTTTTATAACTCATTTTTATAAGTTCTAACATATTTTAACTAGAAATTTTAGTATTTTGTATTTCATAATTACTATTATTTTATTAAAACATTTCTATTACTTATATAATTTTAGTATTTTTAGTATTTTTACAATTTTACTAGTATTTCATATTTACTAGTATTTTTACTAAATCCTTTCTATTTTCTATTACTCATATAATTTTAGTATTTTTAGTATTTTTAGTATTTTCATTATTTCTTTAGTATTGTTTAGTATTGATATAATATTTTAAGTTTTTAACCCCTTTTTTATCATTTCTAATTCTAACCACTTTTTATTATGAAATTTTAGTTTAAAGTTTAAATTAGAAAATACTTAACTACGTATATAATTGATTAAATAATAATTTCTAATTTTTTTCTTGAAAATATAATCTATTGTAGTTTTGTAATAGATAAAATATTATGGTAGAAATTATAATGTAATGCGTAGTATATTTTGTGTATAATACAATTTTTATACGGTGGCTATACACATGCCACTCTCCATTTGTACAAAATGGCAAAATTGTAAATATAAATGGCTATGTTTATCAAAATGTTAACTGTGAATAGCATCACCAACTACAGGTCATAGGGTATTTTCGCCTTAAAATTCGACTTATTTACAATATTGCCACTCTATGTATTTTTCAGGGTTACTTAAGTGAAAGGTATACTTGTAATTAAATGTAATATGTTCAACAATTGTGTACTAACCCGGGGCGCACTGAACGTAGGCTACAAAAATCGCTCATAAATTTTCAATTATTTACGATCGTGTCATTCTTTTTACCCCAATATCCCTAGTGTAATGGCAAACTTGTAAATACCTTCGCTATTTTGAGCAAACTAAAGGGCGAACGGCAGCCCGCTGCCGTTCGCCCATTATTTTGCTCAAAATGTTTAAGGTATTTACAAGTTTGACATTAGTTCATCTCTGTGTTATTTAGTAGGATGGCATGATTGTAATTACATCGCATTTTATGGTCAAAATGTAGAGGAGAAGGATAATAGCCTTTGAAGACTCAATTTCTCGCTTTCGAGTTTCGTTCGACAGTCCTATGCCTCCGAAAATTTTGTAATCCCCCCACGGCGATCTCTCGCCTTTGACTTCCCCCGCGTCGACTCCCCAATCTCCGACGAAATCACATATCTCCGATGGAATCACAAGCTCCTACGAAATCTCCAAGCGCCATCGAGTCCCTCGTCCGTCGATTTAGGGCAAGGAGACGGCGACAGGCTTCAGCGCCACCTCTCCAGGGTAAGGCGACATCGAAGGCGATGGCTAGGGCTAGGCGATGGCTAGGGCACTTCAATGGCGAAGGCAAAAGCTTGGGGCTAGGGTTTCTGCACGATGTGGTAAGTTTGAGCTTCTGAATATCCCTTCCCTCCTTCCTTTTATTTATGAATCTCATCCCCCGTGAATTCACAATTACCCACCCCGTGTATGCACACTAACCCACCCCGTGAATGAACATGCACGGGGATGTTCATTCACAGGTCTGTAGGGAATCTGGGGGTAGGGGTAGGGGCTAAGGTTAGTTCTTGATTCTTCTTTTTTTCACAGTTTCTGACCGAAGCCTTAGGGTTTCGTCTGATCCCGATTTTTAACAGCCGGATCAGACCGGTACTGGGCGGTACCGGTCCAATATGCCTGATACCAAGAGGTATCGGGCGATACCTCAAACCATGGTCAAGACTCTCTTGTCTAGCATCGACTAGACAAGACCCCAAAAGAATGAATAAGTAACCTACAAATATAAACACACCAATACACGAATATAAATATGGAGTTCAGAAAAACTTAGTTCATGTAGATGTCTTCGTCTCTGTCGTTCAGCGCTGGTCAGATTCGATCTGACAAGATATAGTCGTTATCCCAAGTCGTGGCACCCCCAAGATGTCGCGGCAAAGTTGATGATGAAGCAATTGAGTACTTGCGGCAATTGCAGAGGAGTTGAAGCTTGTGGCAAGGGTGAAGGACTTGATGCTTGTTGCGGCAATGGCGGGGACTTGGGACCTTGCGCAATGAAGCTTGGAGGAGGACTTGATACTTGCGGCAATGTTAAGGAGGGCCACCTTGAAGCACTTGCGCAATGGAGGATGGATGAAGCCCTTGAGATTTGTTGTGGCAAAGGGTAGAGCTCTAGATGTTGCAGCCTTGAGATGAACTCTTGAAGCTTGTTGAAGATGGACCCCTCTTGATATGTTGCGGCCTTGGATGATGTGGAAACTTGAGAACTTGCGGCAAAGAAGATTGGAGGAGGAAGGAGCTTCTCTTGGACCTTACGGCTATGGTTGAAGAAGATGCTTGGAAGAGCTTGCTTGCAAGGGGATGTTGAAGGAGATGATGTCTTTGATGTTGCGGCAATGGTGTTGAGCTTTGGTAAATTGCGCAATGGAGGAGTGTGAAGGACTTGGCAATTTCTGCAATGGAGCTTGGGATCTCCTTGTAAATGTTTCTTGGAGGTTGAAGAAGGAGATTTCGGCAATGAAGTTTCCTCAATTGTATTGGCCGCAATTTTCTTTGTGGTTGCCTCAATTTTTGCTCTCCTTGAATGGGAGTTTAAGTAGGAGATGTTGAGAATCAATTGGCTCATGTAGAATCCCATAATTGTAGGAGATTGGATGGAATCCTAACTTGAATAGGATTTGAACTAATCATATGGAAGATCTCTTCTAATCACAATAAGATATGGAGTTTGAATTTAGGTTGCAATAGAATTTGAATTTGAATGGCAATGGGATTTGAATTGGATTTCATTTAATCACAAATTCATTTGCATGAGATTTGGTTCAATCACTTTTGATTTTGATATGAATGAGATCTCTCCATATCTCTCCATCTTTGACCAAGTCTTCATATGTGTAACAATTTTATCCGTCACTTTGACTAAGTCTTCCTTTGAGTATTTACGAGCTTGTCACTCCTGAAAACACTTAGCACACACATCAAATCGTTCACACATGTTTGTTATCATCAAACACGAAGTCATCGACCATTGAATCCAACTACACCGGTGTATCCAACAGTGGGAGGGTTTGGCAGAGTGTACGGGTTGTATACAGGTATCATTATTATCACTAATTATAGTTTTAAAGGCAGGAGTAGTTATTGAGCCAACTAAGGTACATCTCTATATTTCTACAATTGATCTTTTATTTTCCATCATTATTATCGGCCCGTGATTCTAAGATTGTTGATTTTATTAAAACTGATAGAATTTTGTAACTTAATCACAATACCATATTCACCCCCTCTTGGGTAAAAATCAAATATAACAAATGGTTGCGGTAAGTTGTGCTTACATCTGCTTCAATGTGCGTAACTACCCATGCTTTTCTTCTCTCTCTCCTTTTTCTTCCTTCAATTGTATTCTGCAACATGGTACTTTCTGTTCTTTTATTCAATTCGGCTATAGTTCAAAATCTGTATGTCTTCATTTACATAACCCCAATCTAGGATTTTGTATCCGACTTAAATTCCTCCAATTAAGCCTCCTCTTCTCTGTATTTTTTTTTAAATGCTACAGCCACATCAAAAAAACATGATCATTTTGTATTGCCAACCCTTCATATAATGATATGTGTGCATGTCTTTAAATTCTTTTTACATTGGACTAGTTAGAGAATGCAACCTTTAAAACATGAGCCAAAAAAAATTCATTCTCTCATGAAAAGATTAATGCTCTGGTTTGTGACTAGTAGTGTGTATAGGAATCTTTTTTTGCTGCTAAGTTAGAAGACCTAGACTTAATATAGGATACATTTGATTCTTTTTGATTTTACTATTTGGCAACATACCAACACATAAATTTCCGCATCAATGATTACTTCCTTCTTACACTTGAACCCTTTGTAGTATAGGACACCAAACTACTTTAAATGCTCTTTTGCATATGTATCTAAATCTTTTTTTTCCCTCTTGATTTGTTGTCTTTAGCAACACGTCTTTTTTTGTTAATTGGCTCCAATTGCTTGTCTTGTAACAATATTAATTGCATTGAAATTTGTCCATTTGTATACTTCTGCGTGAATTAGAGCAGCCAAATAAGATTAGTAGTAATCCTTCCACCAACCAACTTTGTAGAATTTAAGCGGAACTGTAACTCATCCGTCCACCAATAAGAAACAAGCTTGTAGAGATTTCAATTAGTTGACCAACAGAATTCTTTTGCAAATCCAAGTTTACTGCTCATGCATTCATGAAACCAATAGAATTTCTTATACATTAAAGTACAGAATTCTTTTGCAAATCCAAGTTTACTGCTCATGCATTCATGAAACCAATAGAATTTCTTATACATTAAAGTACAGAATTCTTTTGCAAATCCAAGTTTACTGCTCATGCATTCATGAAACCAATAGAATTTCTTTATACATTAAAGTTTATTGTTCATGCATACACAAAGACAAAAGAATTTCTTTGCACATTAGGTATGCTTGTCCCATTATGAATACTATTTCATGATTGTTTACACCGGCACAACACTAAACAAATATATCAATATGCTCAAAAAGATTTATTAGTATCAAACAAAAATGCATCGATTGCTGTACTTAACAAAGGAGCTGAACCAACAAGTAATCACATGGTAATTCTGAAGGGCACAGACGTGCACCTAATTCTCTATAACAAAAATACTGACAATAAAATCATAGGGCTATCAAAAGTCTGGGTGAAAGTATGTGTTATTCAAACTCAGAGACTTCTAATTCACTCTGAAGTTAACCGTCTCGCATTTAAAAATTGTATCTTGTTGTGAAGGGAAAAGTAGATTAATAGGTGTAAGGGGTTAAGAGCCCCCAACCCTCATATTTATAGCTTTCAATGATGGGCCGGATACCCAATGGGCCTCATGGACCTATTCATAACACTTCCCCTTATCCAACCAACATTGAATAAGAGGTGGATTCTTCAGAATCCGAGTTAGGATAACTGCCTTGTTAAATAAAGAACAGTTAATCCATAACTTCCCCTGGTTTAGGGATGTGTCTAGGGGTGGATACTTCAGGATCCAGAGTCAACGAGGTTGCCTCGTCAAAACCTTGACTATGGAAAACCCTGTGAGAAAAAACCAGTAGCCAAGGAAAAAGAGTACAACTCTGCAGTTGACTCCCCCTCATCTGACCAAGCTTCAGGCTTGCAGATTTCCTATGAATCTATACATCAGTCTCATATGTATCTATGTGTTCATAGTCCTCTCATCCTGACCCAGTTTACATTTTCTCACTCTCCTCATCCCAATCCCATATACAAGTTTCTCAAAGATACTAGTAGGCAGGGATTTGGTAAGCAAATCCGCCAAGTTATTACATGATTGGATCTTTTGTAGCTCAATCTGCTTTTGCTTCTAAAGGTCGTGCGTCCAGAAGAACTTGGGGGAGATATGTTTCGTATTATCGCCTTTGATGTAGCCGTCCTGTAGCTGGGCTATACATGCTGCATTGTCTTCATGGAGTGGAGTAGGCGCAAGGACGCCGGTCATCAGGCCGGTGGAGGTGAGAATGTGCTGGATCACAGAGCGTAGCCAGAAACTCTCCTTTCTTGCTTCATGGATCGCTAGAAGTTCTGGGTGAGTGGATGAGACGGTTGTCATGGTCTACTTTACAGATCTCCAGGATATGGCAGTGCCGCCATAGGTAAACATGTATCCGGTCTGAGACTTCTCTGTATGAGGATCGGACCTGTAACCTGCATCAGCATAACCAACTAAACCAGTTGATGCCCTTTTCCTGTAGAATAGACCTAAGTCTATGGACCCTTGGAGGTAGCGCAGAAGATGCTTAACTCCAGCCCAATGCCGCTGTGTAGGTGCAGTACTATATCTGGCTAGTAAGTTGACTGCAAATGCTATGTCAGGGCGAGTGCAGTTAGCCAGGTAAAGGAGTGCACCGATATCACTTAGATAAGGCACTTCGGGGCCTAGTACTTCCTCACCCTCTTCCATCGGCTGGAAGGGGTCTTTATGCACATCCAATGATCTGACGACCATTGGGGTGTTGAGGGTGTGGCACTTATCCATTTGGAACTTTTTCAATAAGTTCGATGTGTAAGTTGACTGATGTAACAGGATCACATCGTTAAGATGCTCTATTTGAAGACCTAAACAGAATTTTGACTTTCCGATGTCTTTCATCTCGAAGGTTTCTGTCACGCTTCTAGAAATCTCGGTGATCTGTTCAGGAGATCCGATGAGGTTCAAGTCGTCTACATAGACGGCTATAATGACAAATCATGTTGCCTTTGCTCTTATAAAGATGCAAGGACAGATTGGGTCATGTGTAAATCCTTGTTTTGCAAGGAAGTCGCTCAGTCCGTTATACAACATCCTTCCAGATTATTTTAGACCATACAGTGATCTTTGCAGTTTCACTGAGTAGATGCCACGTTGTCTCTCTTTTAGTGCTGCAGGCAAGGAATAACCGTCAGGCAATCTCATATAGATGTCTCGGTCTAAGTTGCCATATAGGTATGCAGTCACGACATCCATAAGCTGCATATCTAAACCATCTTGAGCTGTCAAGCCAATGAGGAATCGGAAGGTGATCGCGTCCATGACTGGGGAGTATGTGGCTTCGAAATCCACCCCTGGACGTAGGGTAAACCCATGTGCTACAAGCCTTGCTTTGTAGCGAACGATCTCATTTTGTTCATTTCGTTTTCTAACAAATACTCATTTATAACACACAGGTTTTACACCTTTTGGTGTCTGGACTATAGGTCCGAAGACCTTGCGTTTTGTGAGTGAATCCAACTCCACTCCTATTGTCGCTTTCCACTTTGGCCAATCAGCTCTGCTTTGACATTCTGTCAGATAGCGTGGTTCAATATCATCGTCGCAGTACGCGACGTTGATGGTAATATTACACGCAAATGTGTCATCTATGGTTGTGCTTTTTTTGTCCCAATACTCCCCAGTTCGTACATAGTGTATCGAAACTTCATTTTCTCCTGGTTTTTCCTCTGTTTGAGAGTTTGGGAGAGATGGGGTAGCAGGGCTGATAGTAGCATCCTGTGGTGGTATTGTTTTACCATTGCCAAGGGTCCTACTCTTTCGAGGGACTTGGTCCTTGGATCCCGGTGGTCGTCCTCTCTTTTTAAGAGGTCCAACCATTTCTGCTACAGGCGGATTGCATCCATGTTGCGGTATGTCAATCCTAGCTGGAGTGTTAGCAGCAGGGACGTGTGATCTGACAATCTTCTGGTTGTCAGTAAATTTGTCCGGCAAGAGATGGACAGTGTTTTGGATATGGAGAATCTTCAGGACCTCCTCCTCGCACTGGCTTGTGGGCGGATCAAAGTGACATAGTGTCTTTGTATCCCAAATGATACAGTATGAAGCTTCGGGCTTCTTTGTTTGTGAGCCTAGTCTTAGGAATGATGTTTCATCAAATTCACAGTCTTCTAGACGTGTCTTGAAAATGTCTCTCGTAAGGTGTTCTAGGAATCTTATTATGGAGGGGGTGTCAAACCCAACATAAATGCCTAGGCGACGCTGTGGACCCATCTTTGTCCTTTGTGGTGGTGCTATGGGGACGTATACTGCACAACCAAATATTCTCAAGTGTGAGACAATTGGTGGGGCTTCAAGTGCTAGTTGCATTGGAGAAGATGACTGACCTCCAGAAGGTCTAATTTTATTAAAGATACAGCATGCAAAATTGCATGGCCCCATGCATTCACTGGCAGCTAGGATTGAAGTAATAATAGACAAGCAATCCATTACAGTCTCTTAATTAGAGATTCTGCTAACCTGTTTTGGGTGTGAACATGCGCTACAGGATGTTCGACTTCAATGCCATGTGCTTGGCAATAGTCTAGGAAGACTTGTGATGTAAACTCCCCCGCATTGTCCAGACGAAGTTTCTTTATCTGGTAGTCGGGGAAGTGAGCCCGCAACCTGATTATCTGATCTAAAAGCTTAGACAGTGCTAGGTTACGGGTGGACAGTAGACACACATGTGACCACTTAGTAGATGCGTCTATCAGAACCATAAAGTACCTGAACGGACCACTTGATGGGTGTATATGCCCACAAATGTCTCCGTGGATTCTTTCCAGAAAGCTTGGAGACTCCAGGTCCACTTTCAGTGGAGAGTGTCTCGTAATTAGTTTACCCTTGTAACAGGGTGGACATGGAAATTTACCTTTTTGAAGAATCTTCAGGTACTTCAAGTCTATTCCCCTTGAGCTTTTTATGATGCGGTACATCATAACAGATCCAGGGTGTCCCAGTCTACTATGCCAGAGTTGGAATTCTGGTCTTTGGGGGGCACTGCAGGTGCTCTGCCATTAATGTTTCTGGAGTTTGAATACTTGTTTGGTAGAGTCCCGAGGGGAGTCACTTGAAACATTCCACAATGGTTTTTGAACCATTTGTAAGCGACGTTACAAGCAAGTATTCCCTTTCATTTTCCTCGACCGTCTCTAAGTGATACCCGTTTAAACGGATATCTTTAAAGCTTAGGATG
The DNA here is from genome assembly GCA_030789695.1 of Scilla litardierei. Lineage (NCBI taxonomy): Eukaryota > Viridiplantae > Streptophyta > Magnoliopsida > Asparagales > Asparagaceae > Scilla > Scilla litardierei. The sequence goes on from CM061142.1 coordinate 572,162,660, forward strand.
TTTCAGATAGATTTAGGGGAGTATAACGCATTTCTAATTGTGATTAGTGTGTTACCGGAGAGCAATATGATTGCTTCCCCTGATCCTTCGATTATATTAGCTGGTCCTGAGATTGTTCTCAGTGGACCAGAGTAGCTACCTAAGCTCGTAAAGTAGTCTATGTTTTGAAGGTTCGAGTGCGTCGATGCACTGTCCACTAGGCAAATTGATTCCATATCTATATTAAGAAAGACATTTAAGCAGTAAATAATATGAAAAGAAGAAATCTACTTTCATTTAAGATGCTCAAAAAATGTTTGACATGGAAGAAAAACTAGATACGATGCATAAAAAGGGAAGATACATTTGCTAGTAAATAAAAATTGTTTATATGGTTCATAACTATAGAGTGTCGTCTCCTATGAAATCTTCCGGAGTCCATGTGGTCTCTGGCAACACTGCGCTCTCTATCAGGTTTGTCTCAACGCGAGGCTTGAGACTTGCCTGGTAGAGGTGCTGTAGGTGTTTCTGGGTGCGACAGATTCTAGACCAGTGACCCGTCATTCCGCATTTGGAGCACTTATCCTCCCAGTCTTTCTTGGGAGTACCACCTTTTGACGTCCACGTTTGCTTCTTTTCCACGAACTTCTGGTTCTGAGGAGGAGCTTGAGGAGTGGCCTTCTTCCGCTTCTTTTGTTCTTTCCATTTCTGGAATTTAGCCTTCTTGTCCATCTTCTTCTTCTGGGAAGACTGGAAGTGTGCCTCTGCAGGAGGTGGCAGTGGGACGGAGCCAGGAGGGCGCAGGTTGTGAGTGGCAACCAACAAATCTCTGTTCTTTTCAGCCATTAACAGGCATGAAAGCAGATCAGAGTACTTCGTGAACTTCCTCTCACGGTACTGTTGCATGAGGATCATGTCCTCGTGGAAAGACGTGAAAGTCTTTTCCAGCAACATTTTCTCAGTCACAATCTCACCATACTTCAGGCGTGAGGTGATACAGAAAAGTGCTGAGTTGTACTCTACAACGAATTTGTAATCATGTATGCGGAGGTGAGTCCACTCGTACTGTGCACGGGGGAGTATGACATCCCTCTGATGCATGTACCTCTCCTCAAGTGTGTCCCACAGTTCGTAAGGAACCTCTACAGTAAGATACTTGTCCTTCAGGGTCGACTCTAAATGTTTCCTGATATAGATAATGGCTTTCGCCTTTAGTATATCGGAAACTTCTTCTGTATGAGGTGCTTCTTTAGAAGCATCCTTTTCAGCTGTGGCAGTACTTGTTGTCTTCTCAGTTGCTGTCAGACTGAACCCATGAGATCGCAGATGGAACTTCAGGTCCAACTGCCAGCTCAAGTAGTTCGACCCATCGGCCTTCAGGACCGAGAAATCGACATTCGCAAGTCTGGCCATTAAACGATCTAGCAATATAAAAATAGCATGGATTATTAAACTGTGTAAAATAGACATCCACGCATGCATTTTTAACATTTTCATAACGTGAATTATTTAAGAAAATAAACATCCACACATTCTTTTTAACATTTTCATAACGTGAATTATTTAGGAAATAAACATCCACGCATTTAATGTATAAGCAATGAAAATAAATTAGGACTATGGGGATCAGCCAGCCGACACCAACAGAAAAAGACAGTCTGAAATTACATCAGAAAGTGCATGAAAAAATACATACAACTCGGGAACTTCAAAGAGAAGCCCATTTCTTCTTTGTGCCGACGCCTTCAGCTCCTTTTGGTGTCCTTCAGCTTCTTTTTACATGTATAACCTCACTTACAAATTTCTCTCAAAAAGAAAAAAATTGCAGAAAAGTAAAGGTGTCAAAACATAGCCTAATAGCACATCCACGCAAATAATATATTACGAATATACAACCACGCAGATAATCATTTCACATGTACGTAAGTATTAATAAATAATCTAAATAGTGTGTGACGTGCTAAAAAATATTTTGAAAAACTTTTTACCTTGATCCATATTATTTATATTTTATTTTCTGCTTTAACCTTTATTATAAAGTTAAAATTTCTTCAATTATTTTGAGCTTTTGGGGCCAAAAATAAAAAAGAAAAATTATGCGTAAATGGGCTAATTTTCAGGCTTTTGGGCCATGAAAACAACCCATTAGGGTTAATTGAGCATCCCCTAAAAATTTGGCACATTTAGGGCTAGAGTTTCTGAAAAACACTAGTGGGGAGCCCGCGGCGGGCCGCCGGGGCAGCGGGCCGCGACCACATGCCGCCGCCGATGGCCGCGGCGCATGCTGCAGCCGGCGCTTTTGGAGCGCCACAGTTACTCCCTTCGGGCATGCGGTGTATGGATCGAGGTTTGGGGTAAAAACTGAGTTTTCAAATATTCAGATCTCTAAAAACGATTTTTTATTGATTATAAACGTGTAGATCCAAATAAAAATGTGATTTTTTTACCGTGTTTTCAAACTTTTTGATCTTAAATCATGCAGATCTACCGGAAATGCAAGTTTAGATCTAAAAGTTTTGAGATTTACCTCTAGATTCGACAAGGGAATCTAGACGACGGTTGGTGAAGGACGCCCTTTACGCTCCCCGTTGAGAAGATTACGATCTTCTTAAAACTGAACGGTTGATGGATCTCCTTCCTCGGACGTCGTCGCCTTTTCCTACGAGCGTGAACGTGCTGATAACGTGTTGTGAATGGAAAAGTAGAGTAATAGGTGTAAGGGGTTAAGAGCCCCCTACCCTCATATTTATAGCTTTCAATGATGGGCCGGATACCTAATGGGCCAAATGAGCCTATTCAAAACATATCTTTTTTTTATAAATGGATATGATTATGAAAAAAAATCCAATATTAGTTTTTTTACCATATTCAACTTAAATTGGCTGAAAGGTGATACAATGTTAATTGACAGTTCATAATTACAAAAAAGGCAGGTTTATGTGCATACATATGCAATAATATTGACCTACAAATACTAGTTGATACGTCTGTTTTGCAGAGGCCCAACAGCATGGGCCCAAAGGCACAGCCTACTACGCGAAGCCACGGGAAGCCCAAGCCCACCAAACGAAGCCCGAAAGAACATGGAGCCAGAAACCCAACTACCGATCAGAAGCCCGTCTGCGAGATCAGGCCCGCCCAACAAAGCCCCCCAGAGGATCCCCGAACGACGATCCGACCCGGCCCCGAAAACGCGCAAGTCACTCGCCCACTCCAGTGATAACCGTTCCCCCAGGCCCGCGACCACTTAATGGCCGTTATGGGGAAATGCTGGCATGGCGCAGGGAGCGGCGATGGGAAGGCGGATTGAAGGGGCACGATCGGGGGTGGATGAGGGACGTGAGTTATGGGCAATCACGACAGGAGGTCTATAAAAGGGCCGGAAGGACGACTGAACAGGGGACCTCATCTCAGGTAACTAAAACCTAAGGTACTCCATCAACGACCTAGTTCCCCCATTTCTTCTCCTTCCTTCCCCGCTCGCGCCGGTAGACGTCGTTCCGACCTCCTCTCGAGTCGAACCGTCTCCGCCGAGCCTCCTCTATCAGATCATCGTCTGACTTAGGCATCGGAGGGGATTTGGCCGGAACCAAGGTCCGGCTTTCCTGACGAGTGCTCTCGTCTGCGCAGGAGGACGTCAGTTCCACGGGCCGAGGCTTCCCCTCCGCCCCACGCCGGCCAAGCATCAAGCAAGACGACCGAGGCTACCCCTCGTCGTCCGACCGACCGAGGCCAAGCACATCCGTCCGAGCCGAGGCTTCCCCTCCGCTCACGAGGCGCCGAGGCTACCCCTCGTCGTCTGACTGTCCGAGGCCGAGCGTCTCACACCGGGCCGAGGCCTCCCCTCGCCCCCCTCGTGGCCGAGGATCCAGATCCGGCCCAGCTGACGTGCTCCACGTCATCCGCAACTCCAATTCACGCTGCGTCGGCATAGACTCGACATACCGGAGGGACCCGAGTCGGCCCCTTGACCACGTTGACCGGGTAGTCCACGGTCAACGCTTTTGTAGTGAGAAAACACTCTGAAACATCTGGCGCCATCTGTGGGAACGAACTGTCCCACGAAGAAACAAACCGCACTTGCAATGGCACGCGCCTGCAACGGAAAGAGACGTATGCCCCCCATCCCGGAGGAGGGGAATGGCGCACCCAACAGCAACCTTGAGGGCGCTCCCGACGGCAACCACCCCACCCCCTCTACCGAAGAGACTAGCGGGTCGGAGCTGGCCACGCAGGGGCAGCTCCGCGCCCTGGCCCAAGAGACCAACGCGAACATCCAGACGTTGGTCGCGACGGTACAGCAGCTCATCGGCACCGCGCCAGCAAACGGAGACGTGTTGAGCGACGGTCATCGTTGGGCGGGGGGCCCCCGCTCCTGCGGTCCGCGGTGGTCGATGACCACGGGAACCGAAGGCCGAACACGGAGCGTCGATTCACGCTACCCGGCTCCCACCAGGCGAGATCACGCGCCTCCTCCCCTCATCGTGAAAGGAGCCGGAGGGAAACTGAAGGCACGGAGGACGAATCGGTGACCGTGTCGTCTCGGAGGCCATGATCACCCCACCGCAGAAGAAACGATCGACACCACTCGAGGGACCGATCACGGCGAAGCGGGAGCTCCCGCCGGAGGAGCCGAGAACGCCGGGTCAGCCCGACCCCCAGTGTGGCGAGGGCCGTGGAGCCAGCCCAGTCGGTACCTGTACCACCGCCACAACCGAACGAGCCTGAGGTAGGCGGGTGTCGGATCCCCGGAGGCATCCACGGAGACCGGTGCCCCCTGTCGCGGAGAATAACCGACGCGCGGGTCCCCTCTCGATTCAAGATCCCAGCACTAGATAAGTACGACGGGATAGGAGATCCGGGGAACCACGTGATGGACTATGAGGGAGACATGTCTTTCCAGGGAGTCGATGATGACCTACTCTGCAGGGGATTTTATTCGACCCTCAGGGGAGCGGCGAGAACTTGGTACCGCAGCCTACCCAGCCGCTCCATTGACAGCTTCGAGGAACTCACCCAACTGTTCTGCAAACAGTTCATGGCGGGGCGACAGGTAATGCCGGATGCTGAACATCTGTTTAACATAGTGCAGGGCCCGACCGAGCCGCTCCGACAATTTATGCGCCGCTTCAACGCCGAACGGCTGAACGTAAACAGCCCTCCCGACCTTGTGGTCCAGACGGCCCTAAAGAAAGGGCTGCGCCATAGAGGCTTGAAGAAATCTCTGCATAACGATCCCCCTAAAGACCTCCCTGGGATCATGGCGAGGGCCGAGCGCTTCATGTTGACCGAGGAGACCTTGGCCATCGAGGCAGGAAAAGCCAGACGAGGGACCAAACGTGGCGATAGCGAGCGCCGCAGCCCCGAAGAGTACCGGACCGAGAAGAGGACGAGAAACAGGCAACGGGGAGAGGGTACGAGGGACGCCACCCCAGACGCCATCCTCGCTCAAGTGCAGAAGGAAGAACGCGCTGATCGCCCCCCACCGAAGACAAAAAGAGGGGAGAAGAATGGGGAAAAGTATTGCAAATACCACAAGGACAATGGCCACGACACTGAAGACTGCTGGCACCTAAAGAAGGACATTGAGAAGTTGATGAGCCGAGGGCACGCAAGGAACTTAGCCGACGAGCCGGCCCACGGAGAAGGAACCTCCATGCAGCCGGACAAAGGGAAGAAGGTCAACACCATCCAAGGCCCCCTCCGCATCATAGAGTGAGCAGGCAAGGCCCCTCCCCCTAGTCGCAGCCTAGTCAGGAGGAGATTATCTAGGTTTACATCCCTCTGTCCTGCTTTATTTCCTTTTTCCTCCAAATGTACTAGTCCAATAGGACTCTTAAGAGTACAGATGCTTTCCTTTTTATCTTTTCTTTATCTTCGACGGAATCAACATTTCACTAAAGGTGCATAAGGGTGAAGACCGCCGCCTCACCGGATGGGGGGGGTCGGACAAAACCGGTCCTAAGCCGAGGAGCTCCGCCCTCACCAACCGACTCCTTCGCTCGTAAGTCTGGGGGGCAATCCTCCCAGACGCCGATCGGTCCTAAGCCGAGGAGCTTCGCCTTCGCCAACCGACTCCACCGCTCGTAAGTCTGGGGGCAATTCCCCCAGCCAGCGCGGACGCCGACCGGTCCTAAGCCGAGGAGCTTCGCCCTCGCCGACCGACTCCTTCGCTCGTAAGTCTGGGGGCAATTCCCCCAGCCAGCGCAGACGCCGACCGGTCCTAAGCCGAGGAGCTTCGCCCTCGCCGATCGACTCCTTCGCTCATAAGTCTGGGGGCAATTCCCCCAGCCAGCGCGGACGCCGACCGGTCCTAAGCCGAGGAGCTTCGCCCTCGCCGACCGACTCCTTCGCTCGTAAGTCTGGGGGCAATTCCCCCAGCGCAGACGCCGACCGGTCCTAAGCCGAGGAGCTTTGCCCTCGCCGACCGACTCCTTCGCTCGTAAGTCTGGGGGCAATTCCCCCAGCCAGCGCAGACGCCGACCGGTCCTAAGCCGAGGAGCTACACCCCCGCTGACCGACTTTGTTGCTCACAAGACTAGAGGCAGCCCCCCTAGCCATCGAGGACGTCAACCGACTTGTCCACTGGAGGGGCAAGGGACAACCCCCCGGAGAAAGGGGGCGAGCGACCACCGTCAGCAGAGGAGCCAAGGTCGTGACAACAGAGCAAGGCCCGCGGAAGATTCAAGTCAATTTCATTTCCAACAATTAACCAAGGTACAAAAGTGTGTCTTATTTACAGGAAATCAAAGTGGAGAAACCTCCTTACAAATAATCCGCTCTCGACGGACAAACGCCGGCAGAGCAACACTTGTCGACCAAGAACACAAAGTTGCTGGCTTAGGCGATCATCCTGGCAATCAGCACTTGTTCTCTCCGAAGCAGAGAACCGATAAAGAGGCCAAGGGAGATTGCAGGGCCGGGGATCCATTTCAAGTAGACCGGCCCAAAGCGAAGCTGATGCTAAAAAATTTGAGGATAAAAACAAGGACGACAGGCCGGGAAGAACGACCTAGGGGGCCCGGGCTCGAGAGGACGCATCCTCGGGCGCCTCGCCCTGCTCGGAGCGAGGGGGATCAACAGGCGGAGGAGCCTGCCGGACTCGCTCCGCACAATCCCGGAAGGAGGACTGGACGACTTCGACGATCCGAGGGCCGATAAGGCCTTCATATGTACCGAAGGCTTCCCTGAGGACCTCGAAGATCCTCTCCCCCAGAGTCCCGACGACGCCCCTCTCCAACTCCTCCGCAAACCGCGCCACCTGACGCCGATCCGACAGTTCCCTCTGAAGCTCCTCCCTCTCCAGGCGGAACGATTCCGTCGCTTCCTCAGCCGACTGCTGATCGTCCTTCAACTTTCCCTGGAGGTCACCCACTCGTCCCTCTAGCTCGGCCACCCGGAGCTTGAGTTGCCGAGACTCCATCTGGGCCTCCACCATAGCTACCTCCGCCGCCCCGGCCCACTCGTGGGCCCTCGCAGACTCCTCCAGCTCCCTCAAATGGACGGCTCGACGCTGCGACTCAACAGCGAGCGTTGAACCCTGAAAGACAAGACATGAGCCAAAGAAGAGAGCGAAGGAAAGGACAGTAGGGTAGCCAAACCTGTTGAAGGATCCAGACCAGGGAGTCTGACACCTTGTCGGCAGGGATCCTCTCGAGGAGACTGCGGTCCCGGGGGAGGACGGAGCCCTCGGCGAACTGCTGAGCCAGGGCTCGGTCGACAAACACCGAACTCCCCGGGGTGACCTCGAGGGAGGCCGAGCTGCTCGCCAACAGGGCACCGATTCCCGGTAATGGAGACGGAAACGCTGCGACGGGGGTGGTTGTCAGGACCACCGGAAAATCCCCGGCGGTCGCCGCCGAGGGCGCGGAGCACACCGGACTGGAGGGATCCGCACCTTCCTTTCTCCTTTTCCCTTCGTGAGGCTCGGCGGGCGCCGAAGGGGAGCGCTTCCGCCTCGTGCCGTCTCCACCCTCGGGGACAGGAGCGGGCACGCCAAGCGCGGGAGGAGCGGCCCCGGACCCGTCGTTACCCCCCGCCACTGGGGCTGGGGGGACGGGTCCGGCCCTTGCGACCCCCTCGGGGAGGAGACTACCAGAGGAAGAGGCGGGAGGTGCGGCCACCACCTTGCCCACGGCGGGCTCGGCTCGGCGCACCTCCTCCTCAATGGTCCGCTGAGGTGCACTTCCTGAGGTACTACCTCGCCTCCGAGCGGCTCCACGACGAATCAGCTCATCGATATTGCGGGTAAACTCGCGACCAGCCATCCCTGTAAGGGAAACCGAAATCAGTGTAAGCCACGGGACAATCCGGGACTAAAAAGCGACCTACCCGGAGACCACAAGACGGCCTTCAGGAGTAGGTCGTCCAGCAAAGGCCAGATAGACTTCGCCTCCAAGGGGAGGGCCGACAGCAGCGCGACGGCCGCCTGATCAGCCTCAGAGAAGGTTAGCGTTGGGCGAGGCCGACCCGACCCTCCCCAACCTGTCAAAATCTGGGCATCCTCCAGGAAGACCACGAAGACATAATCCGAGCTCCAATTCCCCGACCATCGGGGTAGCCCGATCAGGCATTCCCTCCCCGCGCGGGCTCGGAGGTGCAACCATGACCCCGAACCGACCGTCTGGACCTGATAAAAGTAGAAGAGAAGGGGGAGAGATGGCCCCAAACCGCGAGTACAGCAGAGCATCACGAAGCCCGTCAGAACCGCAATTGAACAGGGGGTGAACTGGCAAAGGGGCACCATGAGGTACTCCATGACTTGGATGAAGAAGGAATTGAGCGGGAAACGAAGACCCAGGCGGAACATCTCGACGTAGACGCCGACTTCATTGCCCCTCGGAAGACAGATCCGTTCGTCGATGAAAGGGACTCGAACATCATACAGGTAACAGAGATACTTTCCCCGGATCTCCGCAGCCGTTAGAGAAGAAGTCCTCGACGGCGTTCTAAGGACAATCGGAGGTACATTAAGCCGCACGGCAGCCGACGCCACGTCATCGCCGGCATAGTCTGGGAAGAGCTTTCCCTTCCCTTTATCTCGGAGGAAACGGCTCCCCAAGGAGGAACCGGATCCCACTGATCGAGGCCCGCCCCGCCTGGACTAAGGAGGATCCCTCGCCCCTTGGCCAGGGCTACCTATCCTAAGAGCAGCCATAATAAAAAGATGGGAAAGGAGTTACCTTTTTTGTTAATTTGGAGAAGACAAGGAAACGAAGACGGCGGGAGACTCCGAGTTTGTGGAAAGCCCGGAACAGAAGGAAGAGTGAAGAGGTCGGGATCAACGCAGCCGGGGATCTTATATACAAGACCCAGGGGCGAATTCGAAACGCCTGACAGGAACGCGTGGCAGGCCCCAAAGAGCCGGCGGCGTTTCGAAATCGGCGCCAAGGGAAGTCCAATCGGTCCGCCCCATCATAACCTTCATTTATGACCGCGCCTCGACTGACGCGCCACTCGGAATCCCAGACGTCACATCGGTCGAACCGAGCCGGCCAAGGCCGATCGGCCCCACCGATGGGGGCAATTGATATGTCTGTTTTGCAGAGGCCCAACAGCATGGGCCCAAAGGCACAGCCTACTACGCGAAGCCACGGGAGGCCCAAGCCCACCAAACGAAGCCCGAAAGAACATGGAGCCAGAAACCCAACTACCGATCAGAAGCCCGTCTGCGAGATCAGGCCCGCCCAACAAAGCCCCCCAGAGGATCCCCGAACGACGATCCGACCCGGCCCCGAAAACGCGCAAGTCACTCGCCCACTCCAGCGATAACCGTTCCCCCAGGCCCGCGACCACTTAATGGCCGTTATGGGGAAATGCTGGCATGGCGCAGGGAGCGGCGATGGGAAGGCGGATTGAAGGGGCACGATCGGGGGTGGATGAGGGACGTGAGTCATGGGCAATCACGACAGGAGGTCTATAAAAGGGCCGGAAGGACGACTGAACAGGGGACCGCATCTCAGGTAACTAAAACCTAAGGTACTCCATCAACGACCTAGTTCCCCCATTTCTTCTCCTTCCTTCCCCGCTCACGCCGGTAGACGTCGTTCCGACCTCCTCTCGAGTCGAACCGTCTCCGCCGAGCCTCCTCTATCAGATCATCGTCTGACTTAGGCATCGGAGGGGATTTGGCCGGAACCAAGGTCCGGCCCCCCTGACGAGTGCTCTCGTCTGCGCAGGAGGACGTCAGTTCCACGGGCCGAGGCTTCCCCTCCGCCCCACGCCGGCCAAGCATCAAGCAAGACGACCGAGGCTACCCCTCGTCGTCCGTCCGACCGAGGCCGAGCACATCCGTCCGAGCCGAGGCTTCCCCTCCGCTCACGAGGCGCCGAGGCTACCCCTCGTCGTCTGACTGTCCGAGGCCGAGCGTCTCACACCGGGCCGAGGCCTCCCCTCGCCCCCCTCGTGGCTGAGGATCCAGATCCGGCCCAGCCGACGCGCTCCACGTCATTCGCAACTCCAATTCACACTGCGTCGGCATAGACTCGACATACCCGAGGGACCCGAGTCGGCCCCTTGACCACGTTGACCGGGTAGTCCACGGTCAACGCTTTTGTAGTGAGAAAACACTCTGAAACACTAGTAATGTAGGAGTTATTGTAAACAGGTAATCTAACCTGTGGATTCAGTTGCAGAGCAATATTCAAATTGGACAAAGATATTTTTGAATTGTGTAAGATTTGATTCAGTAATGCTTGTCATGTCCATCACAAGGTCATTTGCATACCCTGGAAATAGGTCATTAGCAAGTACAATTTAAGCTACTGTTTACTTGTGGGAGGGGAAATATGGTGTCCTTACACAGTTGAACACAAGAGGCGCGCCAGGACCAGCATCAAAAACATTAATAATCTCATAAGAAAACAACAAAAGGATAACATAAAGACTTACATTGCCCATTAACATGTGAAATTTATAATTGGAAAAATGAATGGATTAATTAACAATAAATCATACCAAAGGAATAAAGTACCAATCTCAAGGCCGTGCCATGGGTGTGCTGCCACAGATCTTCTAGACAAAGATGAAAGTATCCTTTCATTGAGGGGTGGATGTTGAGGGCGCAACTCGGGTTTGATTGCATCTTCACTAGGAGACATGTTAAAGCTGCAAAACCAAAAAAAAATGTTTCCTACGTTGTCAGTTCTGCTAAGCACCTTGTCCTAAGCCCAGCACCTTTGTTGAAATTGTGGCTCGAAACTGGTTTGCACACACATCTTAAAAGAAAAGAAAAGAAAAGGAAAGATACAACATGCAAACAGTGGAGCTTAGTCCCACATTGAAAAAAGAAGAGATAGATATATGGTTAAATATGATTGGACCAAAAAACTCTAGAAGGGATTTTCCCATATGGGTCAAATTGAGTTCATGATTATTTAAATAATATCTACGAACTTTATATATATCAGAACCTAGAATAAAGACTCCTATGAGATGTTAGCAAAATTATATCATGCTAGGTGTTAAAGCTGATCAAGTCATTAGATACACAACTAGTAACGGTTGAGAAAGATGTAATAACTAGTAATAGTTGTGAAAAGTAACATGTGATATAATGAAGAATTAAGTTATCCTCGCTAGCTGATATACGATGCAGTTATACATGTGCAAAAGTTCAGGCGCACTAGCTAAGCCTCCAACGAGACAGGAGATACTTGCTAATAGTGTGACAAGATACTTATTTGTACATAATAAAAAGCAGTTTTAGGTTAGAACTGTAACAATTAATCTCTAAAGGTTTCAGCTTTTCGGTTGGTTGCTCAAATTCGAGCCCATGTGAGATTTTTGAAATTATGACTAGAATCCAGTGTCAATTATAAAAAGAAAAGGTGACAATAAGCAAAAGAATGCAGTTTGGTCTCGCATTAGAAAAATTAAGAGATGGATATATAGTTAAATATGAATGGACCCAAACTCCAATAAGAATGTCTCGTTTAGATCAAATTAGGTTACATGATTGTTTAACCCATATTCACGAAATTATATACCTTTGTCCTCACACATCTTAAAGATCACAAGGCATCACAAGGCAGTATGCAGAGAGTCAAGAAACAACACTAAGCATTTTGCACATGTTTGTGGGAGACGATTTCCTAAATGACTTGCTGCATAACAAACCTGTCACAATTAAGCATAAATATGCTTAAGGGATAATTTTATAATGTTATGCTTTAACAAGGAGATTATGATGGAATAATCGGTTAGTTTCATGCTAGAAGCCAACAATTTTGCCAAAGGCAGCAAGCAAGCAACAAATTTTTCTAGAGACTATTACACTAAGAAGAATGTCACCATCATAACTGATGTTGTCTACTCTTATTAGAGAGGTGAGAAAAAAAGGAGGTGGAACGGCAACATGGATTTGATTAGGTTTTCAATGGTTTTGGAGTCAGAAATTTATACTTTCCTCTACTTAGTATACAAGAAATCAAAGGTTTGATGTCGATGTTTCGGTCTCAGTTTCGTTCTTCCGAAAATTTAGGTTTCGATTACGGTTTCGCCCGTTTCGGTGGTTTCGGAGTTGAGTTTTGTTTCGCCCGTTTCAGATTTTTTAATTAGTTAATGTAAAATATATTAATTTTATATATGTAATATAAGTTAATATGTGTTAAAAATAATTAGATCTGTGAGTTTTAAATAGAAATTGATAGAAAACTTGTAATTAAGTTATATTACATACTATTACATACAACATTTATTTAAAATAAATTAGGTCTGTGTATTAAATCGATAACAAACTTGTAAATAACTTATATTACACATATAATATTAATTAGGTCTTTGCGTATTGAGTCTGTGTGTATTTCCATTGATAGCAAAATTAGGGTTCGAGCCCCCTTCTTCGAGTGGTGAGCGGAAGGGGGACGCAACGATCTTCTCTGCTTCGATCAGCAAGCGGAGAATCTTCTCTGACGGCGACCTTCTCTAGCAGCGAGGTAAGCATCTCATCTTATACTTTTTCTTCTTTTTTTCTTTTTTGATTTATTTCCTTGTTGGTTCTTAATTGTCTTCATTTTTTTCTATTTTTTGTCTTCTTCTTATTACGTTTTTTCTTCCCACCTTTTTTCAACTTCTTCTTCCTCGGTTTCGGCCGAAACCCTAGGCCAAAACAGCCGAAACCAAGACCGCAACGACCGAAACCGGCCGAAACAGCCAAACCCAAGACAACATAGTCGTTTTGGTCTTGGTTGTCTCCAAAACCAAAACAAAACGACCGAAATCCTTTCGGCCAATACCTAAAACCATGCAAGAAATGACGCTAGTTAGTAAGTAATAGTTGACAATTAATCATTGCTTAATACCCAATCAACATTGTTGTCGCTTTCAATTTCATACTTGGAATCCAACGTTACTGTCGTAAGGCGACAATTTGACCAGAAACTGTTATGCTAAAAGTGACTTCACTGCTACCACCACCAACATTGCATACCTTCGTGTTGGAAAGGTAATAACGAAAGGAAATAGACAGCAGTGTGATTGGGCTAGATCTTGGATAGATTAGGAGTTAGAAATTTAACCTTAGTATGCAAGAAATGGTGTTTCTAGTTATGTCAATTGACCTACATTAATATGTAAACCGTAGCATAATTTTCGTGGATTACATTAGGTTACCTTGGACATTGTTGTTGATTTCTATGTATAGCAATAAGGTCAGTTTGACACCATTATCAAACACAATTACCAGAGGGAGTAATGATACAATATGATTGGAACTATAAAGAGTTTGTAAGAAAAGGCGAAAGCCCCGTGAAGCTAATGAGATCAACTCTAAAATAACTAAATTCAAACTGAAATTGAATTTGGCAACACATTTGCATGGACACACATCATGCGCACTAGATAAGGATTTGCCAATGGAAAAGGTATGCACTAGTTAGTCACACACTACATCTAGGGGAGAGCACGGTCTCAAACCGGCGGTTTGGGACCTAAACCGAACCAGACCGTATAAGTAGCGGTTTCTCACAGGCCAGACCAAACCAGACCGTCAGACCGACGGTTTCCGAGCCGACAAAAACCGCTTGGAGCGGTTTGGTTCGGTTTGGAACCGCGGTTCAGACATATGATGACGGAAGATCCCCTCGTATACACAATTTTGCTAAATAAGAAGATGAATACGAAGAAAAACAAGAAGAAGAAGAAAGAAGAAGAATGAGGAGGACGGGTTTACCGCTGATGGAGAATTAGCGATGCTCAAACGGAAAAAAAACGAATGCAGCTTGAACTCTGAAGAGTGAAGACTGGAGATTGAAGAAGGCAGATAGCCAAATAGGACCGGCGCGGCGCCGCTCAGTCTAAAGGCCTTATGCTAGGGTTCCTAGGGACTAGGGTTTAAATTCCATCAGATTTTCAGCACATATATAATATATGTTAGGAGCCGGTTCGGTTCGGTTTAAGCGGTTTCGACAGGGTGAAACCAAACCAGACCATATAAGTGGCGGTTTCGAACAATTGAGACCAAACCAGATCGATGGAGAGCGGTTCGGTTCGGTTTTTGGCTCGGTCTGGTTCGGTCCGGTCCGGTTCGGACGGTTTGAGCAAACCGTGCTCACCCCTAACTACATCCCAGAAGATTCAATAAGGGGAAATTGATGTTCATGTTGTTGTTTTTCAGGGTGTAAATATGGCCGTCACGGTAGTGTTATACGTTTGCGGAAACAGTTCGCCGAAGAACCCGGAACTAGGATAAGCAACAAACAAATAGAGCGCTTGAGAATTGTGTTTAGGTCGTTGAACGGCCAATGGGAAACACCGATAAGCTTCATTACGAATAAGGGATCAAAAACAAATCTTCTCTCTTCACAAGCGAAAAATAAGCACATAAGATCCCTCAAAAGCTCATAATACAAAACTCTCAATGTTGGCTCTCACAATAGCGACTCAAAGTCTTTCAATGTGTTTCACACAAAAAAATATATCCTAAGACCACATATATATAGCCCCTATGTTAAAATAAGTGTCATCATTGGCTAGAAATTCCAAATGATACGAATCCCAATATTAACGGTATTCTATCCCATCACAACTCCACACAATTAATGTGACGCACCCTAGTGGGCCTCCACCACATCCTAGTGGGTCGCATCCCAATGGGCTCCCTTCAACCGACCGATTGTCCTTCTGTACCGAACGACCGAAGCGATGAGACAAGTGTTCGAGCTATCCAATAGCTCGATCTTGTAAAGCTATCGACCAATGAGCCAACGAACGACCGATCGACCAAACACGGACTTCAACCGAGTTACGACCGAATGACCCAAGGCCGAACGACCGACCATCAGGACACGGACTTCAGCCGAGCTAACGACCGATCGACCAACTATGATGTAGAAGACCAATAGCTCGGTATCCTCGTATCTGACTTGTGCAGAGTCAGATAGGTCAGTCATAAGCACAGCCGAGTTAACTTTGCACAAGATAACTCGTCTGTTCGACCAATGCTCCTTCAGCGTCGAATCGAGCCCTCTGCCACAAATCTACACCTTGGCTATATTCGAGCATTCGTCCTTCAAATGACCCTCACTGCATCACCTTGGTAGAGCATCAACTAGTGTTCCCACGTCTTTTTGCTCCGAAGAGCCCACTACTCTTACGAGTTACACTGGCTCCACCGAGCCACAATGCCCCCAGCTGGGGCCTCCACGAAATCATCTCAGAACTACATTGAGCAAGTCCAAACAGTACTTGAACTTAGCTCCCGATACAACCTTCGTCAACATGTCCATCAGGTTGTCATCTGTTTTGATCTTCAACAAGTTGATGTCGTCTTCTTCTTCTCCCACATAGTCACGGACAAAGTAGAATCTCGCATCGATATGCTTCGTACGAGTATGGAAGACATGATTCTTATCCAAGTGCACAACACTCTGGCTATCGCAATGAAGATCATACCTCTCTTGATAGACTTCCAGACCATCCATCAAGCCCATCAGTCATATCACTTCCTTCACCGCTTCAGTCAATGCTAAATACTATGCCTCCGTAGTAGACAGTGCCACCGTAGATTGAAGGATACTCCGCCAATATATTGGAGAGCCAGACAGGGTGAAGACATAACATGTCGTCGATCGCCTCTCATCCAAGTCGCCTGCAAAATCGGAATCGATATAGCCGATGGTATGCGGACCATCATCTCCTCAGATATAAGTCAGATTGACATCGATCGTGCCATTGATGTATCTAAGTATCCACTGCATTGCTCGCCAGTGCTCCCTCCATGGATTGTGCATGTACCTACTCACCATGCTGACTGAATGTGATAGGTCGGGTCGGGTACAAACCATAGCATACATTAAGGCACCTACCGCATTGGCATACGGTGCGCTCTCTATGAGCTTCTTCTCTTCTTTGTTCTTCAGGTAATGCTCAGCACTGAGTTTGAAGTGAGGTACAAGAGGAGTAGCTACGGGCTTCATCTTCTCACAGCCAAATCTCTGTATTATCGACTTCAAGTAGCGAATTTATGAAAGATGAACTTTACCTCCACTTCGATCTCTTATGATTTCCATCCCAAGAATCCTCTGTGCTTTCGCCTAGATCCTTCATCTTAAATGCACAACTTAATTGATATTTCAATCTCCAAATCTCCTCATTATTCGATGAAGCAATGAGCATATCATTGACATAAAGCAAGAGATAGATGAACGACCCATCATCCAATTCCCGATAGAATACGCAATGATTATATGGGCTGCGAACATACCCTTGATCATTCGTCATAAAGCGTTCGAAACGCTTATACCATTATTTAGGCGACTGCATCAACCCATTGAGTGACTTTCTCAGTCTACATGCAAGACCATTGTCGCTCTTATAACCATCGGGCTGGGCCATATAGATCTCATCTTCAAGCTCTCCATGCAAGAACGTCGTCTTGACATCTAGTTGCACCAGCTCAAGGTCGAGCTGAGCATCTAATGCCAACAAAATCTGAATCGAGCAATACTTCACCACCAGAGAGAAGACTTTGTTATAGTTGATGCCCTCCCTCTATGCAAAGCCCGTCGCTACCAAGCGAGCTTTGTAACGAACATCTCCACTTCGGCTCCGTACTTTCTGGTGTAGACCCATTTACACACAATTGCATTCTTGCCTTCTGAAAGTTCCACCAGATCTCATGTCTCGTTCTTCCTCAGCGATTCCATCTCCTCGTCTATCGCATTCCTCCATTTCTCAGGGTCATCGGAGAGTTCGACCTCTCTGAACCATGTGGGTATGTCGATACTCACTGCGGGAAAAGCAAATGACACTAGCTCAGTGTACCTTGCAGGCCTTCATATCTCACATCTTAGTCTCGACACTGCTATGGAATCCTTCGGCTGTGCAGTCTATGGAGACGAGCTAACTCCATCATCTGAGCTTGAACCCCCAACATCACTAGCATTTGTCTAGAGGACAGTTTCTGCAGCCTCTGGTGTCGCTCAGACTGAGTCTGTGACCGAGCCATCTGGAGCATCAGACACGTTGTCGTAGACCTGCTTCACATATGTCTGATCAGTCTCCACTTTGGTTCATACTCCCTCTTCAGTAACGCCGACTCATCAAACGTTACGTCAATGCTGACAACGACCTTCTTCTGTGTCGGACACCACATCCCTTGACACCATTGGTAAGGCCCAAGAAGATGGCTTTCTTGGCTCTAGCATCGAGCTTGTCCTTTTTGACTGCATAGCAGCTCGGACAGTCCCAAATTTGCAAAGATCCATAATCAGAAAATGGCTTTCCTGACCAGACCTCCAAAGGAGATCTTCCCTTCAATGCAACAGATGGTAGCCGATTGACCAAATAGGTCACGTATGCCAGGGCTTCCGCCCAAAACTCCTTCGATAGGTCGGCTGTTATCAACATGCATCGAACTTTTTCCAGCAAAATCCAATTCATCCTCCCAGCTACCCCAATCTGCTGCGACGTACCACTTACAGTGAAGTGTCTCTGAATCCCTTCCGATCTACAGAACTTCTCGAAGAGATCCAACCTATACTCGCCATCGTTGTCACTTTGGAGACGCATGACCCATCGACTAGTCTGAGTCTCGACCAGCTTCTTCCACTCGATGAAAATGCTAAGAACTTGCTATTTTGACTTCAGAGAAAACACCCACACCATGCGTGACAATTCATCGATAAACGTTACAAAGTAGTGTTTCACTCCCCATGAGGCCGACCTACTCGGCCCCATACGTCGGTGTGTACATAGTCGAGCGCTCCCTTCGTATTATGGATGGCCGTCCCAAATGAAGCATGTGTCTATTTGTCGAACACACTGCTCGCAGAACTCGACCTTCCTGTTCTTGGCACCCTTCAGACGATCTCCCGCAATCAGCTTCTGCAAAGCTTTCTCACCCACATGGCCTAGACGCATGTGTCATAACAATGAGTCGTCGCGGTCAGCCTCACGAGTCAGAGCTGTTGTGTCAGCCACGACCGAACCATCCAAATAGTAAAGGTTGTCTTTCCGCTTCCCCTTCATCACAATTATTGCTCCACGGGTCACCCTCAGAGCACCATTCTCCATCGTCACTCAGAAGCCCTTGGCTGCGAGTAAACCGAGCGATATGAGATTACGCTTTAGGTCCGGAACAAAGCGCACATCCTCGATGTCTCGTGTAACACCATCGTCCATCCTCATCCGAACTGTCCTGATGGCTGTCGTGCTGCAAGCTCGGTTATCGCCCAATAAGACCGTACTTCTACCACCTTCACGAAAAGAAGTAAAGTACTCTCGATGTCACGTCATATGGAACGAGCACACAGAGTCTAGTATCCAACCATCTAACGTCACGCCCTCCAAAGCACCGACCAATACCCATTCCTTGACCTCAACGTCCTTGACGACATTGACAGTTGTGTCGTGCTTCGTCTTTGCCTTCGGACAGTCTCTGACCCAATGTCCTCTTTCTCTGCAGAAAGCACATTGGTTCTTTCCGATCTCTTTGCGAAGTAGGGCTTTACTCTTGTCTCTAGGCTTGGATCTGAAATACCCCTTCCGAGCTCCACCCTTCTCTGTACTACGACCTCTCACCACCGTAAGAGCGTCGCCAGCTCGACTCGTCGTGTCCCAATCATTCTTCTTGAACTCATGCTCGTCAGAGCATTGAACACTTCTTCAAAATTAATCGATTCCTTACCATATGTAAGAACCGACACCAAGTACTCATACTCAATGAGCAGAGAGTTGAGGAGAATCATCGTTTTGTCTTCTTCATCGACCTTCACGTCCACATTCCTTAGATAGGTGAGAAATTTGTTGTAGTAGTCGATGTGTTTCTCCATAGAACCCCCTCGGCCAACTTCAACCCGAATCCTCCATAGAAACCCCATCGGCCAACTTCAACCCGAAAAGCTTTTTCTTCAAGTGAAGCCAGTTCTGGATATTTTTCTTCATATACTTGTCATCGAGCTACCTCTATTATTTGCTTACACTTGTCTCCTCCATGTATGGGTATTTCTTTTCCTTCAACAAATACAGTCGGATCGTCCCACATGCATTGCGATTACGAATCTTCCACTCTAGATCGGACATGCTCGTCGGCTTCTCGTCTAATGTGATATCTTGACCAAGTTGGTTCAAGACATCCAAGACTTCGCATCTCCACATACTGAAGTTGATCTTTCCATCAAACTTCTCAATTTCGAACTTCGTGTTAGACACGATAGTCCGAGCCGTTGAAGAATATCCAGAAGTCGACGCCTTTAAGAAACTGCCATCGCAACCGCTACTCATCTTCGTCTCCTCCGTTGATCTCTGGAACCGTCAAGCTCTGATTCCAATTTGTTGGACGTCTGCGGAAGCAGATCGCCAACGAACCCAGCAACAAACAAATAGAGCGCTTGAGAATTGTGTTTAGGCCATTAAACGGCCAAGGGGGAACACCGATAAGCTTTTTTACGAAAGACGGATAAAAACAAATCTTCTCTCTTCACAAAAGAAGAACAAACACACAAGATCTATCAAAAGCTCACAATACAAAACTCTCAATGTTGGCTCTCACAATGGCGGCTCAAAGTCTCGCAATGTGTTCCACACAGAAAACCCTAGCCTAAGACCACCTATATATAGCCCTAGGTTACAATAGGTGTCATCATTGGCTAAGAATTCCAAACGATACGAATCCCGACTTTAACGACATTATATCCTTCACAGCTCTACACAATTAATGTGCCGCACCCTAATAGGCATCTGTCGCATCCTAGTGGGCCGCATCCCAATGGGCTCCGTTCGACCGACCGATCTTTCTTCTGTACCGAACGACCGAAGCGATGAGCCGAGCGTTCGAGCTATCCGATAGCTCGAACTCATAGAGCTGTCGACCAATGAACTACCGAACAACCGATCGACCGAACACGGACTTCAACCGAGTTACAACCGAATGACCCAAAGCCGAACGACCGACCATCGAGACACGGACTTCAACCGAGCTGACGATCGATCAACCAACTGCGTTGTAGAAGACCAATAGCTCAGCATCCTCGTATCTGACTTGTGCAGAGTCAAATAGGTCAGTCCCAAGCACAGCCGAGTTAACTCTGCACAAGATAACTCGTCTGTTCGACCAATACTCCTTCAGCACCAAATCGAGCCAACTTTCACATGTAGGATCTCCACATTGGTATGATATTATCCTCTTGGGCCCACTGACCCAATTGATTTTGCTCTTGGGTCTTACCAAAAGGCCGTATAGAAATGGAGATACACTACCCAGATTTATATCCCACCAAGATCCCCAACATAGCCGATGTGGGACTATTGTTCGCAACCCATCACATATATAAGAATAGAGGAGGAAGCGGGGTGTTGTATAAAGGAAGAGTTCGGACATACGGCCTATTTGCTTCCTTGATGTCCCTATTTATCCTTTCTTTACTAACTTTTCTAGCACTGATGCATGAAATTCGCAACAAAGAGCTCGATCAGAATTTCACCAGACCGACCTCCTTCTCTGGTATCTAAAAGAGAGATAAGAGCATCAACAATCAATGATTGTTTCTAACCATTGAGAAAGTATCATATGCATGAAATAACACGTCTTTGAAATAAATTTCTATTTCTTTTGTAACCTTTATTAAATGTACTCCCTTCATGTTAAGCCAAGAAAGTAAAATATATTTTTAGTATTCCTTAAAGCATATTCACATCACATATTTTCTTCTGTAATCTCTTGATCTCTGTTTACTGTATTATTATCTTATGCATCATGCATTTTCCCTTTACCTCTTGAATTCTCTTTCATCAATTATTATATCTTTATATCTGCTTTCCTTTTAGTCTTTTGCTTTTCCAATATATTGTCCTTATTTAACTCCTTAAAATTATTTGTCCATTGCTACCAGGTGATTGACTAGTAGCTAGTTACTATTTTCTTTGGGCATGAAATAGAAATTGCACTATAAGCTCCAACCTTACTATGTTTGTTGACTACTTGGTATGGTTATGATTGGAATTTCTAGTGTTTGGTGGAATAAAAATCTGATTTTTATAGATAATAAGAGGAATACAAAGATAGTTGGCCTCAATTCGAGAGGAGGACCACTCTTCTAGCTTTTGATTCAAGAGAAAAGCCTAACTCTCCCAAGATCTAGGTTTCCTACTCTTAATTCTTCTCCTTTATTTGCTTTACCATGGATTTCAACTCCGTCAATTTCGCTTGCCACCGTTCCTCCCAAGCATCCATCTGTTTCGTCGTCATTAATTCCAAGATCAATACTTTGATACCAATTTGATAGGAATGTCTAGTGTTTGGTGGAATAAAAATCTGATTTTTATAGATAATAAGAGTAATACAAAGATAGCTAACCTCAATTCGAGAGGATGACCGCTCTCTTACCTTTTGATTTAAAAGAAAAGCCTAAAATTCCCACGATCTAGTCTAATCTACTCCTAATCTCTTCTCTGCTCAATATTCTTCTCCATATTCAACATATTCCCCTCAAGAATTTTTTCCTCTTATTTACAATAAAACTCTTAATGAGCTGCCGCCCCTAAATTACCAAAATACACATGACCTATGGTTTTCATATTAAACTACAGATATGTCTTGTACCTTCAAAATTATAGTTTTACCCACGTGCCCAAAAATTACAGATCTACCATTGGTTGCCGTTGCACCCTCAAGTCTATCAGGTTATATTTCATGTGAATCATATCACCTACCGCCTTTCCATGTGACTTTCACCTCAAGTAATATTGAACTTTGGTTCCCTGATATCACCTTTCATCATAAAAGCTTAGCCTAAAATGTGGATTGAAACATCCTGCTAATCGGTGAACATATTAGTTAAGCAATCTTCATTATATTATCCTATGATATGGGGACAGCTTCCCATACTTTTCTTGCATGTCAACATGCATATGAACATAGTGGCCAAGTCCATATGCCTATGAAAGAAAAATATAATTATTGATTTTGTCCGCCAGGGAAGGGGAATTAATGCTTTGTCCTTTAGGTTACACCACTTGATCTTATAATAGTGTGAAAGGAGATTTAGAGACAAAAAACAACAAGAGATGTCAACGAACTGGATACCATGTGCATCGTGTTATTACTGCATTGGTATTTGTTTTCTTTTTTCAAAAGCGGAGTTAGGAGATTGGAATCACTTTTCATTTATTTGACGAATTCGAACTCAGATCAAATCCAGATATTAATCATATATTAATGATTATGATAGGAGTTTTGGAAGAAAAATGAATTAAAACATTATTTGTAATGTAAATATGACTGCACAATTTCTGTATATGTTATACTATAATAGAGTTTAATCTATATACAATCCCACTCATGTAGGGGTGGTAAAAAGAACCCGACCCGACTCGAATGCGGCCTTCTTAACCGGATATGGATAGAGAGCTAACCGGGTGGGGTCGCATCCGGATCGACTCGGCCGACCCGGATAAAATTCAGGTCGGGTGTGGATTTGATCCGTCAACCTGGATTGACTCGGATCCTACCCGTTTTACTTTATATTGACATTTATATTTATATAAAAACTTAGGTATACAAGTTGCATTGGGAATTTTGATCGTGGGTTTCAATTGTTATGCATACGTTTAAGCGGTCTGGGGTTCGAATCAAGTCATTTAAACGTTTTTTGGTTAATTTCACAACATCATTATTATTTTACATAAATAATTTGATATTCTTTACACAACATCGGCCTATTAAGATTAATTTGTAGGTACATGTGTATTTTGTGTGATCATGGAATCAATGACCGGCCATTTATTGAAAAATATTTTTTTGAACTCGAAACAATTGATTCATGCGGGTCGGGTTTGGGTAGCCCGACAATCTACCGGAATGGGTACGGGTTTTATGTTTTCGACCCAGATCAAATCCGGATCGAGTTCGGGTATACCCCTAAATGGGTCCGGTCAGACGTGGCCCGACCCGTTTGCCACCTCTACTACACACATGCCTATATATTCGGATAGTATTCGAATATTCTGATATCTATTCCGGATAACTAAGCAATATCTGTATTAGCACCCGTATCTTAAAAGAAGCAGATATCCATATTAGTCAAAATATGGATACGAATTCGAATTCGAATCACATTATTTGTATTTGTTTGCAGCCTTGGAAACAAAGATAAAGAAGTCCTTTCCTAAATTAAAGGAATTGAATATTAAGTATAAAAGAGAGGATTAAGAGAATTCAAATGACCAAGGAAACGTTAAATAAATAAAAGGAAATATTTGAACTTCGGATGCTAAAATTTGAATTGAATCCTTCTGGTCAAGTAGGTTGAGTATATAATTAAGGAGTATATCAAGGAGATAGTTAACGTTGATTTAAATGAAACGAAAACATAAAATAAATAAAATAAAATACTACAATTTTTTATGTTAAAAATTGAAATGAATGCAATAAGATTATAGAGATAATAGAAGAGTAGACAAGTAAAAAAATTGAGAATTCAAGAACAATAGGAAATATTAAATGAATAAAAAGATATACTTAAAATTTGTATACCGAAATTTGAATGAAGCATGGGTTCACCAAGGAAATAATTAATGGGAATTCAAATAAAAAAGAAACACTAAATTTGAAACGGGGAATACATCAAAATTTAAATTGAGCACAGTAGGCCAATGCAGCAAATCATAATAGTTATGCACATTTAGAATAAACAATGATTTCACTTTCAATAAAATTAATCTAGAATTGTCAATGTATATGTTAAGCTGAATTGTATATTAAAAAAGGAGTCGCCCCCCATTTCTCTTGTCCAAAGTGTTCCTAGGGTGCCTCCTTAGATTCAATCTAAGGAGTCGCCCCCATTTTCCTCGTATCCCACATTTTTTCGGAATTTTTTTCATTGGGTTGTTGTTCACCTCATGGATGATCAACATACCAAAAATCAAGTCATTCCAATACTTTTAGAGCCCCAATCTACCCCTTGCAACTTCATGGTTTTTCAGCACGTTTTCATACCGTTGAAGTTGCAAGGGGTAGATGGGGGCTCTAAAAGTATTGGAATGGCTTGATTTTTGGTATGTTGATCATCCATGAGGTGAACAACAAACCCATGAAAAATAAAATCCAAAAAAATTGTGAGATATGAGGGAGAATGTGGGCGACTCCTTAGATTTAATCTGAGTCACCCTAGGAACACTTTACCATATTTATATATATATATATATATATATATATATATATATATATATATATCTATCTATCTATTATATAAAAGAGGGATGTTATCAAGAGAAATTGGATAAGAGAATTTGGACATGAGAAATTGGATAAGAGAATTTGGATATCTATTCTATAAAATAGGGATGTTATCAAGAGAAATTGGATAAGAGAAATTGGACAAGAGAAATTGGATAAGAGAAGTTGGACAAGAGTATATACATACATATATATACATACGTACATATACATCTATTCTATAAAATAGGGATGTTATCAAGAGAAATTGGATAAGAGAAATTGGACAAGAGAATTTGGATAAGAGAATTTGGACAAGAGTATATACATATACATATATACATATACATACATACATATACATACATCTATTCTATAAAATAGGGAAGTTATCAAGAGAAATTGGATAAGAGAATTTGGACAAGAGAATTTGGATAAGAGAATTTGGACAAGAGTATATGCATGCATATATATATACATACATATATACATATACATACATACATATACATACATACATATACATACATCTATCTATTCTATAAAATAGGGATGTTATCAAGAGAAATTGGATAAGAGAAATTGGACAAGAGAAATTGGACACGAGTAAATACATACATATATACATATACATATATACATATACACACATACATATACATACATATACATACATCTATTCTATAAAATAGGGATGTTATCAAGAGAAATTGGATAAGAGAAATTGGATAAGAGAATTTGGACAGGAGTATACATACACATACATACATATACATACATATACATACATACATATCTATTCTATAAAATAGGGATGTTATCAAGAGAAATTGAATAAGAGAATTTAGACAAGAGAAATTGGATAAGAGATGAGATTTTGAGGGATAAGAGAGGAGGTGGGGAATTTTGCACATACAACCTCGGATTTTACATTTTTGCCCCTGGACCCTCCCCCCACACACACCCACACTTTTTATTCTTCCCCCCTGTTACGCCTATTTGGCCGAGACCCGTAAAGCACGAGCCCAGGAGCCCGACTGCTGGTCAAAAGCCCATCTGCGTCCTCAAAGCCCATTCGACAAAGGCCCTACAAGGGACCTTCTCGAACGCCGATCCGACCCGGCCCCAATAACCCGTTGATCGCTCGCCCACT
Organism: Scilla litardierei; assembly: GCA_030789695.1. NCBI lineage: Eukaryota > Viridiplantae > Streptophyta > Magnoliopsida > Asparagales > Asparagaceae > Scilla > Scilla litardierei. Next base: position 572,188,444 of record CM061142.1, read on the forward strand.
CCTGCGAAAACCACTCCCCCGGACGCGCGACCACTAAAGAGCGATAATGGGGAGGTGCTGGCAGGGCGGAGAGAGCGGCGGCAAGGGGGGACTGATGGGGCACGATCAATGGCGGACGTGTGACGTGGGTCAGAGGCGATCACGCCGGGGCTCTACAAAAGGGCCAGGAAGACGACGAAGAAAGGGACCGCATCTGAGGTAACAAAACCTAAGGTACTCCATCAACGACCTCGTTCCCCCAATTCATCTCCTTCCTCCCCCGCTCGCGCCGAGAGACGCCGTCACGATCTCCTCACGAGTCGGACCGTCTCCGCCGGGCCTCCTTTCTCAGATCTCTATCTGACTTAGGCATCGGAGGGGATTTGGCCGGAACCAAGGTCCGGCCCCCTGACGAGCGTTCTCGTCTACGCAGGTGAACAACAGACCAACGGGCCGAGGCTACCCCTCGCCCCTCTCCGACCACTCGATCAACCGGACGGTGAGGCTTCCCCTCACCCTCAGCCTTCCTTGGCCGAGCACGCCCTACCGAGGCCGAGCGTCCTAATCGGGTCTGAGACTCACCCTCGCCACCAGACGGCCGTGCATCTACCCAGGCGACTGAGGCTACCCCTCGTCCCCCTCCCAGCCGAGGCCGAGCACGTCTGTCCGAGGCCGAGCGTCTCAACCAGGGCCGAGGCTTCCCCTCGCCCCTTCTGCACCGATTCGAAGCCCCCGAGGGACCCAAAGCGGGTCCCTTGACCACGTTGACCGGGTTCTCCACGGTCAACGCATTGTAGTGAGAAAACACTCTGAAACATCTGGCGCCGTCTGTGGGAACGAGAAACCGTTCCACGAAGAAGCAAACCACACCAACAATGGCACGAGCCAGCAATGGGAGGAAGCGCATGCCCCCCATCCCAGAGGAGGGGAATGGCACAACAAACGGCAATCCCGAGGACACACCCGTCAGCGGCCACCCCACCCTCTCCACCGAAGAAGCCGGCGGCTCAGAACTGGCCACGCAGGGACAGCTCCGTGCCCTAGCTCAGGAGACCAACGCGAGCCTCCAGACGTTGGTCGCAACGGTGCAGCAGCTCGTCGGCCCTGCGCCACCCAACGGAGGCACGTTGGACGACAGCCATCGATGGGCGGGGGGTCCCCCACACTTGCGGTCCGCCGTGGTCGACGACCACGGGACCCGGAAACCGAACATGGAGCGTCGGTTCACGCTGTCCGGCTCTCGTCAGGCGAGGTCACGCGCCTCCTCACCCAATCGTGAAAGGAGCCGAAGAGAGACCGAAGGGACGGACGGCGAATCAAGGACGGCCTCGTCTCATCGATCGCGGTCGTCCCGCCGCAGGAGAAGCGAACGACACCACTCGAGAGACCGATCGCGGCGGAGCAGGAGCTCCCGCAGGAGGAGTCGGGAACGTCGGGACAGCCCGGCCCCAGTGTGGCGAAGGCTGCGGAGCCAGCCCCGCTGGCGCCGGTGGTACCCCCACCCCCGGTCGATCCAGAGGCAGGCGAGTACCGCATCCCCGGAGGCATCCACGGAGATCGATGCCCCTTGTCACGGAGAATAACCGACGCACGGGTCCCCTCCCGATTCCGGATCCCGGTGCTGGGAAAGTACGATGCAATAGGAGACCCGGCGCACCACGTGATGGACTACGAGGGGGACATGGCCTTCCAGGGAGCTGACGATGACCTGCTTTGCCGGGGCTTCTATTCTACTCTCAGGGGAGCGGCGAGGATCTGGTACCACAGCCTGCCCGGCCGCTCCATCGACAGCTTCGAACAACTCGCCCAGTTGTTCTGCAAACAGTTCATGGCGGGGAGGCTGATCAAACCTGGTGCTGAACATCTGTTCAACATAGTACAAGGCCCGGCCGAACCACTCCGACAGTTCATGCGCCGCTTCAATGCGGAAAGGCTAAACGTGAACAACCCACCCGACCTGGTGGTCCAGACGGCTCTTAAGAAAGGGCTTCGCCACAGGGGCCTCAAGAAGTCCCTGCACAACGACCCCCCAAAGGACCTCCCCGGGATCATGGCAAGGGCCGAGCGCTTTATGCTGACCGAGGAGGCCTTGGCCAAGGATGCAGGAAAAACCGCTCGAGGGACCAAGCGTGGCGACGGCGGACGAGCAAGCCCCGAAGGATACCGGACCGAAAAGAGACAAAGGAACAGGCAACGGGGAGAAAGCGCGAGGGACACCACCCCAGACGCCATTCTCGCCCAAGTACAGAAGGAAGAGCGAGCTGATCGCCCCCCGCCGAAGGCTAAAAGAGGCGGGAAGAACAGGGAGAAGTATTGTAAGTACCATAAGGACGATGGTCACGACACGGAAGATTGCTGGCATTTGAAGAAGGACATTGAGAAGCTGATGAGCCGAGGGCACGCCAGGAATCAGGCCGACGAGCCGGCCCATGGAGAAGGGACCTCCACACAGCCGGACAAGGGGAAGAAGATCAACACCATCCAAGGCCCCCTCCGCATCATAGAGTGAGCAGGCAACATCCTTCCCCCCGGGGGCGGCCTAAGTATGAGGGAGATATCTAGTTTTACATCCCTCTGTTTAGCTTCATTTCCCCTTTTCCGTTTCCTTCAAATGTACCGGTCCAACTGGACCCACGAGAGTACAAACGCCTTCTTTTTATTGTCTTTATTTGAAATTCCGACGGAGTTGACATGTCGCCAGTAACGCAAAAGGCCGGCGGCCGCCGCCTCACTGGAGGAGGAAGAGGAGCTTTGCCCTCACCGACTATCTCCGGCACTCATAAGTCTGGGAGCAATTCCCCCAGCAGACGCGGACGCCGACCGGTCCTAAGCCGAGGAGCTTGGCCCTTGCCGACCGACCCCAGTGCACATAAGTCTGGGGGCGACTCCCCCGGCAAAGCACGGGCGCCGACCGGTCCTAAGCCGAGGAGCTTTGCCCTCGCCGACCGACTCCAGTGCCCATAAGTCTGGGGGCGATTCCCCCGGCAGGCACGGACGCCGACCGGTCCTAAGCCGAAGGGCTTGGCCCTCGCCGACCAAGTCCAGAGCTCATGAGTCTGGGGGCGACTCCCCCAGCAGACACGACGCCGACTGGTCCTAAGCCGAGGAGCTTTGCCCTCGCCGACCGACTCCAGCGCTCATAAGACTGGGGGCAATTCCCCCAGCAGGCACGGACGCCGACCGGTCCTAAGCCGAGGAGCTTTGCCCTCGCCGACCGACTCCAGCGCTCATAAGTCTGGGGGGCAGTTTCCCCAGGAGGCACGGACGCCAGCCGGTCCTAAGTCGAGAAGCTTCGCCCTCGCTGACCGACTCCTGCGCCCCTAAGTCTGGGGAGAATACCCCCAGCCAACGCCAGTTTCGTCCATTCCCAAGCCAAGAACAAGGCAACAACGCCAAGTACACAAAAATTCCAAGTAAGTCGATTTTATTTATAATAGTTAACCCGAGTACAAAAATGCGTCTTATTTACAGGGGATCAAGGCGAAGGGAACACCCTACAAACAGTCTACTCGCGACAAATGACAGAGTTCAGATCGACACCGACAAAGCAAAATTGGTTGACAAAAGACCCAGAGTAGGTGACCCAAGCTAGCGGCCATGCAACCAGCAATTGTTGGCCGCGGGGCTGAAGGAGAGGGCGGGGGCCGGGGATCCATTTCAAGTAGACTGGCCCAAAGCGAAGCGGATGCTTAAAAATTTGAGGATAAGGCTGGGAGGGACTGCTTAAGGAGCCCGAGCTCGGGAGGACACATCCTCAGGCACTTCGCCCTGCTCGGAGCGAGGGGACTCGACTGGCGGAGGGGCTTGCCGGACACGTTCCGCACATTCCCGGAAGGAAGACTGGACGACTTCGACGATCCGGGGGGCGATGATGTCTATATACTTACCGAAGGCCCCCCTGAGAACCTCGAAGATCTCCTTCCCCAGGGTCTCGACGACGCCCTTCTCGACCTCCTCCGCCAGCCGCATTACCTGACGCCGGTCCGACAGCTCCCTCTGAAGCTCCTCCCTCTCCCGACGGAACGATTCCGCCGCTTCCTCAGCCGACTGATGAGCATCCCCTAGCTTTCCCTCAAGGTCACCCACTTGCCCCTCCAACGCAGCCACACGGAGGGCGAGGCGCCGAGACTCCATCTGGGCCTCCATCATGGCCACCTCGGCCGCCCCGGCCCGCTCCTGAGCCCTCATGGAAGACTCCTACATCTCCCTCAAGCGGACGGCTCGACACTGCAACTCCACAGCGAGCGCTGAACCCTGAAAAGACGAGACATGTGCTAAGAAGAGGATAAAGAGAAAGAGAGGATAGCAAGATAACCGAACCTGTTGGAGGATCCAGACCAAGGAATACGACATCTTGTCGGCCGGGATCTTCTTGAGGAGGCTGCGGTCCCGGGGAGGGACGGAGACCTCGGCAACCTGCTGGGCCACTGCTCGGTCAGCAAACATCGAACTCCCAGGGACGACAATCGAAGCCAAGTCACTCGCCAACAAGGCCCCGACCCCTGGTGATACGGGCGAAGACGCTGCGAGGGGGGTGGCTGGCAGAGCTATCGAAGGATCCCCGGCGGTCACCACGGGAAGCGCGGAACCTGCCGGGCCGGAGGGATCCACGTCCTCCTTCCTCTTCTTTCCACCGTGGAGCTCCGAAGGCGCCGGAGGAGAACGCTTCCGCCTCGCACCATCCTCACCCCCCGGAAGGGGATCGCCAGAAGAAGAGGCGGGAGGCGCGGCCACCACCTTACCCACGGCAGGCTCGGCTCGGCGCACCTCCTCCTCAACGGTCCTCCGAGGCACCCTTCCAGAGGTACTACCTCGGCTCCGAGCGGCTCCACGACGGATCAGCTCGTCAACGTCACGGACGAATTCGCGACCAGCCATCCCTGCAGAGGAGACCGAAATCAGGATGAGTCATAGGGCGATCCGGGGATGAAAAAGCGACCTACCCGGAGACCACAAGACGGCCTTCAGGAGTAGGTCGTCCAGCAAAGACCAAATGGACTTCGTTTCCAAAGGAAGAGCCAACAGAAGCGCAGCGGCTGCCCGGTCGGCGTCTGAGAGAACTAACGACGGGCGAGAATGGACAGAACTGCCCCAGCTTGTCAGAATCTGGGCCTCGCCCAAGAAGACCACGAAGACATAATCCAAGTTCCAATCCTCTGACCAGTGGGGTAACCCGATCAGGCATTCCCTCCTCGAACGAGCTCGGAGTAGCAGCCATGACCCCGGACCGACCGTCTGGGCCTGGTAAAAGTAGAAGAGAAGGGGGAGAGTCGGCTCCAGACCACGGGTACAGCAGAGCGTTACGAAACCCGTCAATACCGCGATCGAACATGGGGTGAACTGACACAGGGACACTGTGAAATGTTCCATGACCTGGATGAAGAAGGGATGGAGCGGGAAGCGAAGACCCAGGCGGAACATCTCGACGTAGACGCCGACCTCATTGCTCCTCGGGAGGCAAATCCGCTCTTCGACGAATGGAACCCGAACCTCGTATGGGAAGCAGAGATATCTTTCCCGGATCTCCGCGGCCACCGAAGGAGGGGTCCTCGACGGCGTGCGGAGGACAACCGGGGGCACATTAAGCCATACGGCAGCCAACGCCACGTCATCGCGGGCGTAGTCTGGAAAAAGTTTCTCCTTCCCCTTATCTTGAAGAGAACGACTCCCGGCGGGGGAACCAGACTCCCCTAGCCGGGGTTCGCCCCGTCCGGACTCCGGAGGACCCCTCGTCCTCCGGCCAGAACCGCCTATCCTAAGAGCAGCCATAGGATGAAAGCAAGAGAGGAATTACCTATTCTCAACTATTTTGGAGAGGACAAAGAAGCGAAGGCGACGGGAAACTCCGGGTTGCTGAAGGCTCGGAATACCGGGAGGAGCGAAGAAGAAGTGGAGATCAACACAACTGGGGATCTTATACGCCAGGGGAGAATTCGAAGCGCCTGACAAGAATGCGTGGCGAGGCTCGAAGAGTCGGCGGCGTTCCGAAATTGGCGCCAGTTGAAGACCAATCGATCCGCCTCATCATGACATGCATTTATGGCCTCGCCTCGATTGAAGCGCCGCTCGGAATCCCAGGAGACATAACGGGTGATCCGAGCGAGCCGAGGCTGATCGACCCCACCAATGACGGCTCACAAACCCTTCGGCTTCTCGAATTTAAGGCGACTACGCGAGCGGCGGGGATAAGCTTGCCGCTACACGTGACAGCATCTGAAGGCCGACGGCGCTTCGGAACCCGCGCCTTAAAAACATCGAACGGGCCAACTCATGATGACGACTAATAAATGAGTCGGCATCGACTGGCGAGCTCGTCACAATCGGCAGTGGTCACATCGGCCGAGCCGAACCGGCCAAGGCCGATCAACCCGACCGATGGGGGCAATTGTTACGCCTATTTGGCCGAGACCCGTAAAGCACGAGCCCAGGAGCCCGACTGCTGGTCAAAAGCCCATCTGCGTCCTCAAAGCCCATTCGACAAAGGCCCTACAAGGGACCTTCTCGAACGCCGATCCGACCCGGCCCCAATAACCCGTTGGTCGCTCGCCCACTCCTGCGAAAACCACTCCCCCGGACGCGCGACCACTAAAGAGCGATAATGGGGAGGTGCTGGCAGGGCGGAGAGAGCGGCGGCAAGGGGGGACTGATGGGGCACGATCAATGGCGGACGTGTGACGTGGGTCAGAGGCGATCACGCCGGGGCTCTACAAAAGGGCCAGGAAGACGACGAAGAAAGGGACCGCATCTGAGGTAACAAAACCTAAGGTACTCCATCAACGACCTCGTTCCCCCAATTCATCTCCTTCCTCCCCCGCTCGCGCCGAGAGACGCCGTCACGATCTCCTCACGAGTCGGACCGTCTCCGCCGGGCCTCCTTTCTCAGATCTCTATCTGACTTAGGCATCGGAGGGGATTTGGCCGGAACCAAGGTCCGGCCCCCTGACGAGCGTTCTCGTCTACGCAGGTGAACAACAGACCAACGGGCCGAGGCTACCCCTCGCCCCTCTCCGACCACTCGATCAACCGGACGGTGAGGCTTCCCCTCACCCTCAGCCTTCCTTGGCCGAGCACGCCCTACCGAGGCCGAGCGTCCTAATCGGGTCTGAGACTCACCCTCGCCACCAGACGGTCGTGCATCTACCCGGGCGACTGAGGCTACCCCTCGTCCCCCTCCCAGCCGAGGCCGAGCGCGTCTGTCCGAGGCCGAGCGTCTCAACCAGGGCCGAGGCTTCCCCTCGCCCCTTCTGCACCGATTCGAAGCCCCCGAGGGACCCAAAGCGGGTCCCTTGACCACGTTGACCGGGTTCTCCACGGTCAACGCATTGTAGTGAGAAAACACTCTGAAACACCCCACCTTTCCGATCGTTATTTCCCAGTCCACGTGCACGTGTGCACGGGTTATTTGCTAGTATATATATATCGAGTAATGCTATTATGAGATGGTGAGCTCAAATCCTTATCGTGAGCTAGCACAATCGGCAACACCAATTAACGATCGGCACCGTTCATCTTCAAGAGCATGTCGATAGATCTATACCCTAAAAAAATTAGAGATTATAAACCCCAAAATCCTATGGATCAACCCGTTCCAATTTTGTTACATTTACAGGCAGCTTGTAAACCGTTCATCTTGCAAACACTTGATGGATCTGATAGAAATGTCCAAATGACACAAAAAATTATACATAAAGATCACTTGATAGATAGAAGAAGATGGACGGTTCCGATTGATGATTTGGCAAATAGTTTTGGCTAGTTCGAGATATGAATATCTCATCTCACCATCTCACCATCTCATATTAGCATCTTTCTATATATATCTATCTATCTATCTATCCTGAGGTAACAAATATTCGTCGCCCAACAAATAGACAGAATATATAAACGTTGAGATCAAGAGAAAGAGTTAGACCGAAGAAGACATGGAAAGAATTGATAAAAAGAAATATGAAAGCTTTTAGTTTGACAAAAGGGAAGGCTTTAGATCGTATACGTGAAAAAACATCACGATTTGAAAAACAAAGTATTCAACATCACGATTCAACGTGATGACGAGCCAACATTCTTTCAATTGAGTCTATGAAATTGATCCCAATTTTTTTGGATGAAGGACATGATGATGATCCTCAGGTGGCAAACGGGTTTGGAACGGGTCCGACCCATACCCCACCCGGATTTTCAGGTTTCTGGTAGAGACCTAACCATAGGCGATTTTAGAAAGTTGTTAATCTGACTTCCATGATATATGTTATCCCAAAGTCTTACAAACTTACGCCGAATCAGTGAAATAAAAGAAAAATAAAGAAAATAAGAAGACTAACAAACAGAATGCGTCCATATTGCCGCACATCAGTAGTACAAAATCACAGGATTACTACATACTGATCATCAACAAAAACTACTTACAAATCACAGAAAATTTTAAATCATATATAGAAATCATGCTTTAATTCATAAAGAGCTCAATCAAATATTTGAAACAGTAGAAAGACATAAAGGAGCTCTGTCAAAAATTAAAAAAACGATTTCAGCAAGAAAATCGACCAGATCGGAGACGCGGGCTCATAGATCTAAAATCTAGACCGAAAATCCCACCCAAAAAACATCCCCAATTCTACCTCAATTCTCCACGAAACTCATAACATCGAAGCTCAAATACTTCCAATAGTACTACTACAATAAGAAACACCCCTCCGCTTAGATTGCCCCCCCCAAAACACATCAAATCGCAGCTCATGCAACAAATCACGAACCCTAAAAATCAACATAATACCACTCGATAACGTACCTGAATCAAGAACCTCGCCAAAATAGTAAAAAAAATCACCCTTTTACGGGAACGAGAAGTAATAACTATAATATAAAAAATCTGGAAATATGAAGCAGTGATTTAGGACTGGATGAGTGAATTAGGCATCTGTATATGTAGAACTCTAGAGAGAGAGAGAGAGAGAGAGAGAGAGAGAGAGAGAGAGAGAGAGAGAGAGAGAGAGAGAGCAAATCGAAGAGAGTGAGACTTGCTTTTCCCGCTTCTTTCCTTTCTCCGATCTCACTATTTAACGCAAATGGCTCTCCCCCTCACCGGCATCAATTCAGCATCCCAGACAGCATAAAAAACTCGCGATCCCCGGACCCGCCACTGACGCGTGTCGACTAACCATTGGCAGTTACGGTTCGTCACCGGCGGGACCGGACGTTGGGCGAGACATGTACTGGTCCTGGCGCATTCTAAAATCCTGCCTGTAGGGCATGTTCTTTTGTAAGTATAAATTGGAAAAGTTGGGAAGTGTGAAATCTGATTAGAGAGGAATTTGCGTTTTTGAAAGTTGGTTGTGGATCCGTAGTAACTTTCTTGTGTATGTATGTTCTTTTGGGTTTGAAAGTTGAGATAGAAAGTGCGATGTGAGTTCCACTTTTGTTAAAATAATTATTTAACTAGTATTAAATTAATCACCGGGTGTTTATTTAAGAATTTTAAAAAAACAAAAACAAAAACCGCTCGCTGCTTCCGCGGAGAGAGAAGGAAAGGGGGGCCCACACGTTAAGAATCCTGCGTAATCCCCGCATTTTGCGGGGATTGTTTGGAATCCAAAATGAGCGGCCACGTCGGCTTTCTCAGCCGCAAATTTTTTTTGGCAAAAGAACAAACAAACCGAAAGTTGGGAAAAGTTAAGAGATGGGATGGTAAACAGTGGTTTTTGGTGGAATCTCCTCAAACAATCGGCGAAAAGAACAGCCCCTTACTGCATTTTTTGACCGATGTTGATAGCATCGGACCTTTGTTTATTCGACAACTACAAAGATAATTGCTAAATGTACCGAAACATTGTACCGAACATGTTTTGGTGTAATTAGTATTTTGCAATTTTTGGAATAAAAATCACATCAAAATGTGCAGATAAGACATTTTGAAATTTTGATGTGATTTTTTAACTAGAAATAGAAAAAAATCATATATACACCGTACTTACCGATGTAGCAGAACCCACTACAAATTGCTTGTCCGGCGGGTATCGAGTCAGTCGTCGCCTGAGCGCAATGTGAAGAGAAGCAGGGTCAAATGGAAAAAAATCTTAGATGTGTGAAAGGAGTGTCAGGATGCAAAAGGATGAAAAGCAGCGATTGGATCGCAAAAAAACCATCCCAAACCAACTCACCAAACACTCATACCCAATTGAGCCCAAACCCTCACCCACATCTCATTGGGCTCCACCGAGATGAAGTGAATCACCCCTGGCTAATCATTTGTCCCAGTCAGCTTGTTGCTGGGACAAATGTCACATCGATAGCCCTCTTTTATATAATAGACTAGAAATTGCCCGTGCCCAGAGGGTACGGAGGCAGTCGTCGTTCGAGCGCAAATGCAAAGAGAAGTTGGGGCCAAAGCGAAAAAAGTGTGGATGTGGATGTGGGTGAGGGTGAGAAGTGTCAAGGTGCAAAAGGACAAAAAGCAGGGACAAAAGCGCAAAAAAATCCTCGAAACCCCACCCCAAACCTAAGTCCAAAACCTCACAAACCCACCAATGTGCCCCCACCGAGATGAGGTGGCGCACTTAGTGTCAATCGTTTGTCACATTCAACTTGTAACTGGGACAAACGAAAATCAATTGTAATATAGATTTTTGCAAAACAACTAAAAATTAAAAATAAGTAGTAAAATCGGACGAAAAAAATTTAATTAGCAAACCAACCAAATTTCGTCGTTGGACTTGGTCGCGCTTGGCATGTGCGGCAAATTTGGTTGCACTTGCCAAGTGCGTCCTGATTGTATCAATGGTTTTAGACTTGGTCGCACTTGGAAAGTACAGCAAATTTGGCCGCACTTGCCAAGTGCGGCCAAATTGTATTGCTAGAAAGAATTTGATTTGACATCAAACACAAGTGGTTGTGTGCTATAGCGCTTGGTTGCGGAGTGAGAGGTCTTAGGTTTGACTCTTGAAAACCTCCTTAAATTTTTTTATTTTTTAACAAAAAATTTGTTTTAAGGGAAATTCCGAAATTCGAACCTAAAACCTCTCACCACACACCTAATTGTCATACCATCCAACCACTTATTTTTAGTATGAAAATTCTGCCAACATTACAATTTAGCAGGCCAAAATCCCAGTCAGCACTGACTGTCGAAACTTGGTCGGATTTGTTGATTAATTTTTTAGTCGATTTTTCAAATTATTTTTAATTTTTTGTTTTTTCCCAAAAATTGTCCTTATTTATTTTGTAGTTAATCTTCATTAGTGACTCGTTAATAAAACATCCAATCTATGATTAAACACATGTACGTGGTACCAAATACGTCTCTCCTATCCATGCTAGATATGCATATGTGTGGACTATAAACACCCACCCCCCTAAGGGGTGTGTATGCAATCATCACCTTCCAAAAATGGCAAAAATGAGGAGTGTGTGTGTGTGAATGACGTAATTCGAACTCTTGAAAACCACCAAAATCATCGTCTTGGGTTCGACTCTTGAAAGCCTCTTTAAACTAGTTTATTTATGTTATAAACGGGCTTTTGGAGGCCCAACCCGTTAGTGGGTATCCACCCATTATGTAACCATATTACTATAAATACAGGGCTACGGGGTTCCGTAGCCGCCATGGTTTACAACACATTATCAGCACGCTCGAGGCTGAGCCGAACCCCTGCCGACGGACGAACGTGACGCGAACGGGCTTCCTTCACCGAACGTCGCTAGATCCGGCGGGTAGGATCTAGATGTAATTTTTTCCCTAGATCTAAACTTTTATGTGCATACGATTAGATCTGCATGCTTAGATCTATTTTTGATTAATATAGATCGGAGTTTTAACTAGATCTGCATGTTAAATCAATTTTTTCAATGATAACTCGACGTTTTTATCAACAAATATCAAATTTTTACGATGAAAAACGTTGTTTTGAAGACATAAAAATATTTATTTTTAAATAAAAATCCTATTGTTATGATCTTCTCCCCCAAACCATTAAACCCTAGGGGATTCTCCTTCGTCACGCGTCCGAAACCGCCACGCGAACCCCCCCGGATTCACGCCGTCGCCGCCGCCCGAAGCGGTGCCCCCTCCTCCCCCCCTCCCCCCCCCCCCCGCCGCTCCGCGCGGCGGGCGGATCCGCCGCCCGAAGCGGCGCCCCCCCCGCCGCTCGGAGGGCGGAACCGCCGCCCGAAGCGGCGCCCCCCCCCGCCGCTCGGAGGGCGGATCCGCCGCCCGAAGCGGCGCCCCCCCCCCCCCGGCCGCCCGAAGCCCCCCCCCCCGTCGCCCCCAGCGGCGGGCGGATCCGCCGCCCGAAGCGGCGCCCCCCCTCCGCCCCGAGCGGCGGGCGGATCCCCCCCAGCTGCCGCCCCGAGCGGCGGGTGGATCCACCGCCAGAAGCCCCCCCCCCGCCGCTCCGAGCGGCGGCGGGCCCTGCCGCCGTCACCAGTAGCGGCGAACGGGCCCCACCGCCTGCAGCGGCACCCCCCGTGCACGCGTGTCCGAAAACTTAGCCGCCGGACGTGGCCACACACACCCGAAACCCTAATGTTGGGTGCACGGGATTACACGGCAAATCGAACCAAAAACCCTAACTAGGGTTTGACCCCAAAAACTTTTCTAATTTCAAAATTATTTTTCAGATTTAAATTACGATTTCTTTTTTTCGTTAAAATCTGGACAAATTACATGCTTCTAATACATCACACTTTATTCGGATTATCTGATTATTACACGTTTAATAATTAGGCAGACCTTGCGATCGCTCTGCCGTTAGTTAACTAATCTAACGGTGTATGACGTTGCCCAGTGGTCTAATAATTATTAAACGAAAATTTTCATTTCCATTATAAAATTTCTGTGATGATTAAATGCATGTGTAGAAAATTATATGCTTGCCGCATATTTACTGATTCTGTGATGTACATTTTTATTTAGCATGCTAAAATCACTATGACATAGTTTAATGCCTGTAGCAAAACTGTATGTCTGCGATGAGATTATTTAAATGCTTGCAGCATATAAATAGCATGTGTATACATCATACCTGTTTCAATTCAGGTTAATTGAGCACAACTTTTTAGTTTACAAGATTTACATTATAATTATATGTATGATGTGCTCATGATATGACAACATTTTATGTCAACAAACCAATAATGATTTCAAAAATTTTAACATCATATCCTAGTTGACAAAATGAACCTGGAGTTCAAAACCAAAATGAACCTGAAGTTCAAAATCAAATCAAAAGTCAACACCCTTTCACACTAATAAAAAATTGACAAGTACGATGGATTATACGAAAAACATTTCCGCGTTTTCTTTTAGAAATACGCATTTCGCAGTAAATAGATCTCTCAGATCTATGGTTTGTATAAACCAATATTGACACCAGCAGTTGTCATAACACCGCCAAACTCTTTTGAGTAATCTCACTTTACAAGGTATGATTCTTGAATCTAACCTTATTTTTTAAGCGTACGCCCGAAGTCGTGGCTTAATAGATAAGTGAGAAATTTTAAATTTCATACCCACGTAATTGTTTCCTCTAGAGCATGATTCTATATCCACATAATAGTTGAATGACTCAATCAAAATGGCCTGAAGAACATACTTGAGTTTTCAAATAGACTTTTAAAAGTCTCTCATAAACTGGAAAAGTGGAAATATAGAAACTAACTCATTTCCCTTGTATATGTCTATTTCGTAAGACCAATAATCATTCTTCCTTATAAACGACAATAAGGACGACTGAAAACAGGGGAAGTCTTGAATAAAAAAAGGGAAGATATGATGTACCTCGATGAGGAGTATGCAATGGCAACCCAATATCAGACCAGAAGTTCTGACAAGACCCATAATGCTTTTTGCAAAATGAATGTGCATTAACCTATGCCATATAAAAATATATACATATCTAATCTAAACGACGAAAGTCAAATTGACCGTATGTATATTTTGCTACTCCCCGAGGACAAATAAATTTTGAAAATAAATTTGATCTGTTGTCATAATATGAGTCTAAAATGAGCACAATTGTGGACGTATATTTTATAGAACACACATCATACTATGAAACTTGTTGCTCTAACATAATTATTAGTAGTATTCTCCTGCAGTATATATGTGCTTTTTACGCATTTTATTTTACTGTAAATGATTTGTCATCCTGAATACTCCTAAAATGAGGATGCCATGTACTCTCTGAAACTTATAAAGTTTCAAAGGATATTCGTCAAAATGAAATCCCTAATGACTCAAGAAACCAATAAAGTCTGAAGCTTTATCCAACTATGATCCGCATAATAGTCATTGTGAAGATGTAATCCTTCACAGTTTGAACAGAGTTCACCTATTACCGGACAAAATTAACTTGGGCATTTTAATGGACGTTCAAAAGTCACACATAAATTCGAACAGAGGAATTAATTTGGAACACTAGAAGTGTCCAGAATCGACCAACTTTGGATCGATGGCACACTGGATTGATGATGCAAGACATCATTAACCAGACGAACCCGAAGATTCTTCAAAAAGGGTGAAACTCTCATTATCCCATTCAAAAGGGAAAAATGATTACGAGATCATCTCCATTCACGTGGACATTGATTCTCCTCACTTCCTCAAACGAATTTAAGATGATATACTATCATTAGAAGAATGAGACCTATAGGCCTCTTGAGAGTATTTGAGGGATAAAAGTGGACTCACACACTCCCTACATATGGCTGATGATGTACCTTAGAGTACTCATCTATTTATCCTCTTAAAATGGTCATAATCAAAACCTTGTTATCCAACCGCAGTCCAGATTATTATTAATCACAACGGACATATTACCTTACTGGGATATTGGTTGGGCTTTTACTTACCCTCATACCACCCTCAAAAATATCGCAGTGGAACTTATTCATCGGGACTAACCCTCCTAGATGAATATGTTCCGAGATCCCCAAACGGGGGAGGCATTAGAGCACATCTTATAGATGGAGCCTTGACGGGTTCATATCCCTAGTTCTATGCTCAACTTCATTAAAGTCGAGCTTATTGCGGATTTTTGGGTAACACTGGGAAATCAATTATATTTTAACAACTGGAAGAAAATTGAACACCCTGAAGTTTTGTGTTCACACCCAGAAATGGATTATATGTAAATCATTAAAATGATTTAAACGGATTACTTATCCATTAAAAATCCAGTTGTAGGTGACCATGTGGGAACATGCAAACCATCAGAACACCTCCTTAGAAACTATTTATATGAGCCTGATCACCTCATATAAACAGTTTCCGAGAACCCCTAACGGGGGAAGCGTTTAGTGCACATCTTATCGATGGAGTCATGATGAGTAACATCCCCATATCACCATTATGGACCATTTAAAACATTAATACCTATGATCTGATTATCATGAATAGTGACGAGATCCTGAAGATCCACACTTATGAAACTGTTAAACAATCATCAGACATAGCTACTGACAATATAAATATTGTCAAATTGACACATCCCCGCTACTAAAAATCCAGCTAGGATTGACATACCAACTATAATGGATGCAATCTACCAGTAGCAGAAGTGGATATCCTCAATGGATGAGAGGACATACCACGAGACCCTAAAACAATACCACCACAGGAAAGTGAGCTCATCTCCATATCCTCTCCCTTTGCAGAACCTCCAGAAGAGATAAATCTGGAATAAATTGAATAATGTACGTACACGGAGAGGTATTTGGATAAAACACACTTGTCGACAATTACTCACATTTCATTTTGCCATTGATATCGTTCACAATCTCCGTTTCCTGAAGCAAACGCAGAAATTTGGCCAAATTATGTGGAACGAGGCAATAATAAGTTGAGCTGGACTCACTTATGAAATGTGAAGTGTTTGGACCCGAAGTCCTGATATCAAAAGATATCAAACCTGTGGGCTACCGAGTATTGTATAAATAAATAAAATCGTATGTTATAAGCAAAACGCTATAGCCTTAGAGGTTTATTTCGCAGAAACCAGGAAGTAACCATGTAAGATGAGTTTAACTCACTTACAAAATTAATTAAACTGATGCATCAGGCTCCCTGGTCATGATTACGAAACCCATGCGATTAGCAAAGATAATTTTAGGCTATGTTGCTATGGATGATGTGACAACATACCCTTATGAATAATCATCCTGAAGATGAATTATCATCCTGAAGATGAAACCTTCATCCTGAAGATGAATAATCATCCTGAAGATGAAACCTTCATCCTGAAGATGAATTATCATCCTGAAGATGAATTATCATCCCGAAGATGAAACCTTCATCCCGAAGATGAAACCATCATCCTGAAGATGAATAATCATCCAGCAGATGAATTACCATCCAGAAGGTAAAATTATCATCCAGTCGATGAAGAAACATGGAAAATTGCAATCCACCAATACACTTACTGGTTGTATGGATGCACATTAAGACCCCTTCTGTTCGCTGGAAGAGGGGAAGGATATCCTAGGTCCTGAAGTGCCTTACTCAAATGTCTTTTGTACACTCCTTTATCTGGCAGTAAACCCTTTAACCAGATACAGTGCAGCGCCTACAGCACACCACTGGACCAGAGATATGTAGCTTCTGCGCTATCTCCAAGGGTCAAGAATCATCCAACATGTTAAATGTATGTGCAGATACAGGTTACAGATCATCGCGATGACTGCAACAAAGAAGAGACCAACTCCTGGAGACCAGCAAAGCATGCTTCCAAGGCAACATCAATCCCACCATCCCGAGAGGCTCATCAATCCAAGAAGCAAATCATAAGTACGCACAACCAGGTCCTGCAGTACCTCGCAGACACAGTGACGACTGGGTCAGAAACGTGGTGCTACCTACCGAGTTTGCAGACCACTCCTCTTCAGAAGAGATCCCTCAGATTCAGTAGCTGCCATAGATGAGCGATACTTGTATAGATGAGCGATGTCTTGTATAGGTGAGCGATGCCTTGTACTTTGTACTTATTATCGGAACACTGTAAGAGATTGATGTATAGTTCCCTAGGAGATCTGCAAGCCTGCAGCTTGTACAGATCAGGGGGAGTCAAATGTAGTGTTGTACTCTTTTTCCTTGGCTATTGGTTTTTCCCACTGGGTTTTCCATAGCTAAAGGTTTTAACGAGGCAGTTATCCCTAGCTTAGGATCCAGAAGTATCCACATCTAGTAATATCCATCGATCAGTGGAAGTTACAGAGACTTGTACTCTTTTCCCCTAGCCATTGGTTTTTCCCACTGGGTTTTCCTTGGCAAAGGTTTTAACGAGACAAGTACTCTTAAACTTGGGATCCAGAAGTATCCATAGACCCATGATCAGATAAGCTCTATGAACCTTAAAGCGTTCATCACGGCTTACAACAAAGGATGGATAAGGGGAAGTGTTATAAACGGGCTTTTGGAGGCCCAACCCGTTAGTGGGTATCCACCCATTATGTAACCCTATTACTATAAATACAGGGCTACGGGGTTCTGTAGCCGCCATGGTTTACAACAATTTATTTATTTTAACAAAAAATTTGTTCAAAAGGGAATTACGAAATTCGAACTTATGACCCCACACCCAAGCGTCATACCATTCAACCACTTATCTTTAGTATGAAAACCCTGCCAACAATACAATTAGTCCGCACTTGGCAAGTGCGGCCAAATTTACTGCACTTGCCAAGGCCGCCAAGTCCAAAAACACAATACGATTTGGCCGCAATTGACAAGTGCGGCATGTTAAGGCCAAAAATGGCGTTAACGGTGTCGAGGCTGACGTGGACTCTTCTGTCGAGGTGGAGCCTTATCAGCTGATTGCGTGGGACCCTGGTTAGTAGAACCGGGGTCGTTAGAGTCAGGAATTAGCAGATGACGATCGATCGACCCTCTAAGTAGGTCGAGCCTTAAACGACCATTGATAGAGATACGACCCACTTATTGGTTCACTCCACGAGCTTCATATATCACAAAGGAACGTTAGGGGGTCAGATCTGGGTTCTGACCCAAATCCCATTCGATTCTTAAGTTATTATGGAAACTTGAGAGGGAGAGAGCTTGAAGCTGTTAAGATCGACCGACAGATGCTCGTCTCGAGTCAAGCATTGCAAGCAATTTTAAGAAAGAAAATATTAAGTGGAGTATAGAATGTCAGAGTGTCGAATCTCGTACCTTCTTGTTTTGTTCATCTCTAGTGTATTTATAGACTTCCGAGGTCTCTTCAATAACGTTGGGAGGACAACGGTCACCAATTATGGCGCCATAGTCCTCCCCCTTAATAGGGGTAACCGCCGCCCACGTCCCCGCTATTTATGAGCTTCCTTCAATCCTGTTGAGTATTGGACTTCTTCCTACTTTGTGTTGATGATGAGCAAACATAAATACTTATGACTAATCCCCTATTTGCAGTTAATCCATTGCCTAAGCATATCATGAAGATCAATTAGCAATGGATGTCACTCAATGATCAATGAAAGCATGAAAAGTGAATTAGATGATCAAAGATGATGAATGAAGCTCCTAAAAGACTTCAAGCTCATTCTTTGGAAAGAAGAGAGGCTAATACAAGATGTAATCTTCTTATTCTCTTTTAGTATGTAGCTTAGCAGTAGAACCATGTTGGAGCACACACATATCTTTATTTCTGTTCTAGGAAATCATTAGATCACATTTCCTTGGCCTCCAATTCATATTTCTCAAGCATGTGCATTTTGGATTTCAACAGGCGACTGCTGAACGTTTAACACGCACTTGTCTCCAAACAGTCGCCTGTGATTTTTTCTACAATCGTCTGTTTTGCACATACTTTATCATATGGTTTTGGGCTTTCAGATATAACTTTCATCAAGCGACTGACGTACAAAGTACAGGCGTCTGTCCAAGTTACAGGCGCATGTGACTTGTTTGCCATTCGCATGTCTCTCTCTTGCCCAAAGATCATTATCTTATCTCCATTCGGCCAGACGACTGATGTTGTTTTGACAGTCGCCTGCCCATGGCACAGGCGATTGTGTATGCTTCTACAGTCGCATGTCGATCCTTGTCTTAGTACTTGGTGGTTGACAAGTCTTACAAGTTTCGGCCAGACGACTGATGTTGGTTTCACAGTCGCCTGTCCATGGAATAGGCGTCTGTGTATTCCACATTAGTCGCATGTCATGTCTTCCTAAAGCTTCTTACGTTTTCTCAACTTAGTCATGTTTCGCTCAGTCGCCTGTAGAAGGTTTCTCAGTCGCTTGTTAGGTTTACAAGCGCATGTCAGACATTCATCAGTCGACTGGTCTACGTGGTAAGTTACCGTTTGAATTCTAACCTACCCTCTGACGCAGTGCCTCAGTCGACTGTTGGCTTTTCATCAGTCGACTGTCGAGTGTGTAAATTCTATCTGTTGGCTGTTTCTCCACAAATTTCAAAGGGGGTTTTGGGGATTCTGTTTGAGGATTTTAGAGAACCTATAAAGAGGGTTTCTACTGTTCCATTGAGGGGTGACTCATCTACTTGATCATTGATTGTAGTCCCCTAGTGGAGATCGAACGATGCTAATAAAAACCGCAGCGCGCGGATCGTGTGTAGTCGCTTACGGGTCGAACCCGAGGAGGCAGTTAATGAGTATTGGTTCCTATGGGTCTTCGGAAGAGAGCTACGCGATAGTCACAGTGAATTGTTGGTGAATGATAGAAAGATGTAAACAAGAGGTGTAAAAGCTCTAGGGCATGGGGAATCCCCGTCATTTGGCTAGGGTTAGGGTTGAATTAATAATCGACAGGTTACCGGGTTCATTGGGACTCGGGAGAGGTCGTGTGACCTAGGGACATTCATCTATCCCTCACTACTGTGATGCATGATAGGTTATTCCCTTATGTCATATCCTACCCCCCCGCTGTCGCGATGCAATGATAGGCCAACCCAACCGACACCGATGTCGGTGGTTCTCTGATGCATCGGTGTACGTCGGATGTGATGGAAATTGAGTTTCACCCCCAAGTGGTTTTGATGATGAGCATACCAAATGAGGTTAGTGCACTAACTACACTACAATTAAGTGTGTAGATTATGCGATGAATCAGAAGCTTTATAACATACTTCGAAGAAGCTGTTGGACTTTCATAATTCCATATTTCTAGTCCCATATGGTTTTGATATGACAAACCCATTCAGTGCTACTAACTCTATGTATGCAGATACAAATCAATGATGAGTTCCACACAATCAGATATCTTCATGCGTATTCAAACGGATATATCATTCATGAAGATGGAAAGGCAAAGACACCTAATCCATGACTTGGATATATAATCACTTGATAAGGATCCCATGCAAAGAAGCTTCTCTGATTCAGTTTCAGATGCAGTCCTATCTATGGCTTTATGTAATCAATGTCAAATTTACTTTTTTAGAGTTACAAAGCATTGTGATAATATGTCTTAGTCACCTATGTTCCATTCCTCAGAGATATACACTTCCCAATTTCGAAAATTTGCAACTTTGAAAATTGGCAACCAACAACCCCATTTTGGTCGACCAATTTTAAACCTTCGAATTTGACTATGGGATCACATATGCAAACTCCCATAACCGTGTAGATTCTAGAACTGTCTTCCAACGGCCAAAATTTTCTCTCTAAATTTTGGTCGACCAATTTGTCCTTTTGGTCGACCAATTTCAAAACTAGCCGTTTTGATCCCAAATTTTCAGGGATGGTTCTTGCCCGTTTTCCAACGTTAACTACAGTCCCCAAGAGTCCCTAAACACTATAAATAGAGGGGTAGACCCTCTCTTTCTCTTCACCCACTTTCCTCTTCTTTACTCTCTTATTTGTTGAAATCAAGTCTTTCATTTTCTAAAGCTTTAGGCCATTAGTTGTTCTTTTCTTATTTGTAAGAAGAAATCATTAGATTTCTTTCTTCGTTTAAGAACGGAAGAACTTGGAATTTTCAACATCATTTTGGAAAGTTGTTTGTGTTCATAATTGCAAGAAGAAATCGATTGATCTCTCTCTTCTTTTATGAACCAGAGAACTTCAAGTGTTGCTCTTCATTATATATCTTTTACATCTTTAAGTTCATCTTCTAAACACCATCCTTGAATTCATTCTCTGAAATTTATAACAAGGCTATAGGTGGTTTTTTTATTTCATTATTTAATAGGTTTGAATCTCTGTTTAGAGATTGTACAAAGTTTGGGACACGGGGAGTGTCGCCATTTTTGTAAGTTTGTGCTTGCGTGGCAAGTAATTATAGTGGATTGAAAATCACTACTGGGAGTAGAGGACTGGAGTAGGATCAAGAGGATCCGAACCAGGATAAATCTCTGTGTTTGCGTTTGATTTACATTTTCTACATACTTTACTTTCTGCACATCTTAAGCAATTAGAAGTAACTCTTTAATTGCAACAATTAATTTTTTTAATATACACTATTCACCCCCCTCTAGTGTATTGATCCTTACAGGCTAGAATTACAAAAGCACAATCTACGCTCACTTAGCAAAGACGAGAACAACGTTGCTAGCTCGATGATGAAGCTCACGCTCAAATGGAAAAGAAGCTCAAGGAAAGCTCGCATTCACATCATCATCTGATCAAGCTTCGGGAAAACTTGTCCTAAGTCTATAGTGTGTGAGTTGCATCTTCTTAGGATTATGTTAAAGCCAAAAGTAATTATAACACACACACAAATGATTTCGAAGTTAAATGTTTTAAACGTTTTTAAAATCATTTTCAAAACTCTTGAGAGCAATTACTAGTTACTTCTCATCTTAGTAGTTAATCTCCATTACACCCAGGAGTTAACTACATCTCTTGCTAGCTAAGTCTCAGAAGAAACTTCTCTGGGAGTCGACTACCAAAGAGTGGGAGTCGACTACTAGCTGGAAACTTTTCTTCTTTTGAAATGCTCCGGGAGTCGACTACCACTCCTAGGGAGTCGACTACCAGATGTCGAATTTCAACGTTTTGACTTGTTCAAATTATCTCTCTAATTCATTGCTTCCTTGATTTTCGGGACAAAAGTAAAACTTCGTTTGAAATTCAAATCCTCTCATTTTACCTATAAATAGAGGATCATTTTTTGAGATCAAATACAACATACTTGAATTCTAAATTCTCTCATGAGCAAAAATTCTCAAAGATATCTAATTTTCAGCTCTCAATTTTTTAGCCAATTCTGCGTTTATATTTCTGATCTCTTTTCTTTAAGTTATTACTATTTTGAGATCAACATTTTATTTGGCTATTGTTTTTCAAAATCCCTATTCTCTATTCTTTGATTCTATTTGAAAGGATTTTTGAAAACATTGATTTAGATCACAAAGACTTAATTCATATCTTTGTGTGATCTAAGATCATATTCTAGTTAGCCACGCATACACTTTGTTATCTATTACTCTTGGCTATAGAATCTGGGTGTAAATCCAAACTCCACCAGATATTGTGGTGAGTTGGATATTGGTTTTCATTTTGTGGTCTGCCCTTTGTTGTAAGGGTGTTGGAAATCCTAGACAAGTTTAGATGTTGCAGTGTTGCAATCGGAAATCCTGGTCAAGGCTAGGTGTGTGGGAAATCCTAATGAGTGGAGTTAGGGGCTTGTATTTGCCAAGGCAAATAGTGGAAATCTCGTACTGGATTGGTCGGGGACTGGACGTACCCAAGGTTGTGGGGAACCAGGATAAAAATTCTTGTGTTTGCGCTTGATTCCTTCTGTGTTTGTTTATCTTTGCACTTACATTATTATTTACTGATTGTTGTATATCTATTGCAAAGATTAACTCTCTTTTATCGGCTGTGAATAAATATATAATATTGGTATTATTTGTAATCGCATCTATCTCATTCTTTTAGTTGAGTTGTGCATAATATCTCTCTGGGAGTCAACTACTATTATTAGGGAGTCAACTACCAGAAGTGTTTTCTCTCTGATTTGTTTTTAAGATTACTTAAGTTGATTAAGAACCAAGCGTAGATCACTCTACTTGGTTTCTTAGGCAACATTAGAAGGTTTTGAATTGTGCTAATTGTTGAGTATTGGTGTTTCATACCAATCTTATTTTGATGATGATTACAACATTATGTTGTTGCTAATGACTCTCTTGTTTTAGTCTCATAGTTTCATTTCAAGAATATCTTTCTTGGAGACTAAACACTTGGTGCAAGGATGGACATCAAGTGGAGAAGGGCCAAAGCTTGGACTCAATAGGTGCCAACGCTTGGAGATGATGGGGAGCATCAAGGCATCAAGATTGAAGACATAGACTTTAAGGAAAGCAATGTAATCCATGTAATATTTCCTTTATTGCTTTCTCTCTCATTTGAGTCTAGGTTAATGTAATGCCTTGATAGATGGTCTACTCATACATGCACATGCATTTAACCATCTTAGTGAACCTTAGGATTATCATTGAATCCAACCCAATAGGCTCATCATGACCAAAGACTCATTTGGAGTCTCTGGTTCTCCATCAGTCGCCTGCTGAAGGATTCACAGTCGACTGGGTGATTTTCAGTTGCCTGTCGATCCTTCTACAGTCGGCTGTGATGCACAGCTCAAGTCAACATTTCTATTGACTCTACTTGAGCTTTTCGCATCAGTCGACTGATGATCAGTTTACAGTCGCCTGGATATTTACAATCTCTTGAGAATTGGTCAACAGTCGTCTGAGTAGCGTAAGTGCAATCTCTGCCTCTTTCTGTTTTTCTCCATCTCCTGCAGCAGACGACTGATGAAGGATTTACAGTCGCCTGACTATTTTACAGTCGACTGTATTCTTGTCATTAGTCGCATGTATGCTTATCTGGAGAAAGAGTGTAGCTCTCTGTTTTATTCCATCCCCTGCAGCAGTCGACTGCTGAAGGTTTTACAGGCGCCTGTCCTATTTACAGTCGACTGTATCGACTTCATCAGTCGACTGTCGTGGCTCAGATTATAGCCGTTGGATATTTTCTAGCCATTGGACAGTCGACTGTCATTTGTTCATCAGTCGACTGTCAGTGTCGTTTTCGCCCAGTTTTTAGCCGTTGCAGCCTTGTGCGTTTGGCTGTTTCCTTGGGTTCTGAGGGCCGATATAGGGTTCCTATATATATGGGTGTGCTGAGTTCATTAGAGCGTCTTGATGCTATTGAAAAATCATAAGAGTTTAATAAGCCACTCTCAAACTCTCTCATTTTCCCTCTTTGAGCTCTCATTCCTCTTCATGCATTGAAGTCCAGCTCAAGTAAAATCATCCAAGTGCTTTCAAGCAAATATCAACACTTGGAGATCCTCTTCCATGCCTTGCATTCATCTATGAGTAAGAATCTCAAGGCATTGGTAAGAGTATTTATTTTACTTGGTGATTCTTGTAACACTAATTCTCTTTGTGGGAATTAGTCTTTCTCTCTTTGTGGGAGTTTATCTCTTTGTGGGATTAGGATATTCTCTTAGTGGGAATAACTCTCTTAGTGGGAGTAACTCTCTTAGTGGGAGTTTGGTGTCCTAGTGTAGGGCTAACCCTAATTCTCTGAGTGGGAGTTAGTAATTCTCTATGTGGGAGTTTGACCCCTGTGTAGGGTTGGTTGGGTCCTTGTGTAGGGCAAAATCCTCTTGGTGAGGTATCCCCTTTGTGGGATTTGTATTCACTTCTCTTTATGGGAATATAGTGAATATTGGTGTGGCTGGACGTACCCAAGTTTTGGGGAACCAGGGTAAAATCTTGTGTTTGCATTTGGATTGATTGTGTCAATTATTTCCTCTTGCATTTATTATTCCGCATTTGCAAGTTTAATTTTAATTGGACAATTTATTACCATTACACTATTCACTCCCACTCTAGTGTGTTGTTGTTAGTATTGCAAGTGTAAGACGATCCTTACAATTGGTATCAGAGGGAGGTTATAGCTACTGCAACGATGGCATTCAACGCTTCATCCACATCTCATGAAGAAGGTCTGTCTACCGATTGACCCCCGCTCTTCAACGGAACCAACTATCCTAGTTGGAAGATCAGGATGATGATCTACATGAAGGGTCAAGACCTTTGGGACATCACGGAGTTGCCATTTGAGGAGCCTACTTCACCCGCGGCTTCTAGAACTAAGGCGGAGAAGGACTCAACCAGAGTTAATGCAAGGGCTATGTATGCATTCCATTGCGCCCTCACTCCGAATGAGTTCAACCGTATCTCTATGTGCAAATCGGCCAACGGAATTTGGCATACATTGGAGATTTCTCATGAAGTGTTACTTCAACATAAGGAAGAGGTTCAACCAACCAAGCCCGAGAAGAAAAAGGGAGTTGCACTCCATGTCGAGAAGGAGTCGTGGAGAAAGAAGTTCCAACGGGAAGCTCCGAGTGAAGAAGAAGAAGAAGAAGATGTTAGCAATGATGATTACATCGAGCTTGCCAAGCAATTCAAGAATTTCAAGGCATTCCTCAAGGACAAGTAAGGTATATCTTCATCAAAGTTTGCCTCCAAGTCTAACAATTCTATTTGTTTCAATTGTAGAGGAAAAGGTCATCTTTCTACCGAATGTCCTTCCAAACCCACCAAAGATACCTATAAGGGGAAAGGGAAGAAGAATTGGAAAGTCAAGTCCGAGTTCAAGAACCAAAAGAAGGGACTTATCGGCACATTTGATGATTCCGATGAGGACACATCATGTGATGAAGAAGATGATGACAAGGAGCACGATCACAGGTGTTTTGCAGATTTTGATGATTCTTCATCATTCTCCTCTAGCTCAAGCGATGAAGAGATAGAGGCGTGGCACAGCTCCAAAGAAGAAATGTGTTTCATGGCTAATGGGGAAGAGTCTTCGTCAAGCTCAAGCGAGGA
This sequence comes from Scilla litardierei, assembly GCA_030789695.1. NCBI lineage: Eukaryota > Viridiplantae > Streptophyta > Magnoliopsida > Asparagales > Asparagaceae > Scilla > Scilla litardierei. Next base: position 572,214,215 of record CM061142.1, read on the forward strand.
GGAAAGCGATGAGAAAGTTGAGGAGGAAAAGCTATCCTACGAGGAGCTCGAATACCGCTTCAATGTGGCCTCTAACTTGGCAAGAAGTGCATCAACTCATATAGTAAATTGAAAGCTAATATTAAGAATGCTGTGAGTAGGGTGCATGCTTTAGAATCTACTAGTGTAAATAATCATGATGCTTTGCGTGTTTGTGACACTAGCGAAAGAGACACACTTCTCTCTCAAGTTAAGGAATTGAGCTTGACTAATGATAATCTTATTGCTCAAAACCTTAGCTTAGAAACTCGCATTCAACAACTTACGTTAAAATGTGAGGAGGAATCCCGTAAGCTCAAAAGATTTGTGTATTCTAGGGATTCACTCCATGATTTGCTTGAAAAACAACATCCGGCAAATCATAGAGGAGGTTTGGGGTATATTCAAAATGTGGTACCCAAACCCACCTCTAATTCCTCTTATGGTGCAAATACAAGAAATATTGCTAAAGCACTTAAGAAGAATCACCATGCCTTCTTATATAACAATAACATCAACAAGAAGCATGTATATCACGAGGTAATGAGGAAGAATGAAAACTCTTCATTTTTTGCTAAGATGCAAAATCCTCATTCTATGCATGCCAAGAAATTATTTTCTACACTTAAGCATGCCACATCCACTCCTCTTGCAAAGGCAAAATCCTTGCCTAGGAAATCCTTGAGTTTATGGATTCCCACTAAGGTTAGTGTGCAAGAGAGTGATAGTTACATCAACTCTCTAGTTAGGGATGTGATCACCTCATGTGATTACATTAGGAAATCAAACTCCTCTTGGTTTGGTTCCCTAATGTTTAGGTTCCTTACACATATGCATATTGCATGGGTACTGTGCTTAATTGTTTATCTTTAGCATACCCATTGTTTGTGTGTTTTATGATTTTGAAAATATTTTCAAATTTATTCTTTTCATGAAAATGGGAATCTTGGGGAATACATTGACATACATGCATTTGTTGATCCATATGTATGTCAATGGGGGAGTTAATATGTGTATGTTTAAAATATTTTAAAACATATTTTGACTCTCATTTAGGGGTGTGTTTGAGATAATTATTTACAATTGGTTATTTTTGGTCTCAAACCAAACCCCTTAGATATTGCCAACATGTTTTATGTTATATTCCTTTTGGCAATGTCATTGTGTATCATTGAAGCTTGATTTTTCCATATCTATTGCTTTGATACACTTTAGGCCCATAGCTCCATTATATGTATATCAATTAGTAAAGAGGACTATTTTCAAAGATTCTTTTTCTACAATTGATATTTTCCTCAATTGTTAGAGATTGTTAATCTCCTTCTTTACAATTGGTATTAGATCCTAGAAGTCAAAATTTGACAATTTCTATGATCTAGGGGGAGCATGAGATAGTGATTGATACCCACTAAAATTTTAAATTTGGTATCATACATCTCCTTATATCTTGCATATTGTTACATCTTTGATTAAAGATGACAAAGGGGGATATTTATGATGTCCACCTTTTTGACGATGTCAAGGGGGAGAGATATATGCATTATGTAAATATAATTCTTGTATTTCAAACATATGCATTTGGGGAGAGATATATCTTTGGGGAGAGATATATGGGATTGTATAAACCATTCACGTTTGCATGATATTGTCTATTGCAATTGATTTATGTAATCCATGTCTATTATATGTCACCATGACTTCATTTGGTATAATGAGTATTTACTATTGTGTATCTATTGTGTATCTCATTGTATAATTGGTGCATATAAGTAGGGGGAGCCCATTAGCATTGTGCTTTATTTCTTTGTGTTTTACATAATGTGTGTCATCATCAAAAAAGGGGGAGATTGTTGAGTATTGGTGTTTCATACCAATCTTATTTTGATGATGATCACAACATTATGTTGTTGCTAATGACTCTCTTGTTTTAGTCTCATAGTTTCATTTCAAGAATATCTTTCTTGGAGACTAAACACTTGGTGCAAGGATGGACATCAAGTGGAGAAGGGCCAAAGCTTGGACTCAAGGGGTGCCAAAGCTTGGAGATGATGGCAAGCATCAAGGCATCAAGATTAAAGACATAGACTCTAAGGAAAGCAAATGTAATCCATATAATATTTCCTTTATTGCTTTCTCTCTCATTTGAGTCTAGGTTAATGTAATGCCTTGATAGATGGTCTACTCATTCATGCATATGCATTTAGCCATCATAGTGAGCCTTAGGATTATCGTAGAATCCAACCTAATAGGTTCATCTTGACCAAAGACTCATTTGGAGTCTCTGGCTTTCCATCAGTCGACTGCTGAAGGATTTACAGTCGACTCGGTGATTTCCAGTCGACTGTCGATCCTTCTACAGTCGACTGATAAGCACTGCTCAAGTCAACATTTCTATTGACTCTACTTGAGCTTTTCGCAACAGTCGACTGATGCTCAGTTTACAGTCGCATGTATATTTACAGTCGCCTGAGAATTGGTCAACAGTCGTCTGAGTAGCGTAAGTGCAATCTCTGCCTCTTTCTGTTTTTCTCCATCTCCTGCAGCAGACGACTGATGAGGGATTTACAGTTGCCTAACTATTTTACAGTCGACTGTATTCTTGTCATCAGTCGCCAGTATGTTTATCTGGAGAAAGAGTGCAGCTCTCTGTTTTATTCCATCCACTACAGTAGTCGCCTGCTGAAGGTTTTACAGGCGCCTATCCTGTTTACAGTCGACTGTATCAACTTCATCGGTCGACTATCATGGCTCAGATTATAGCTGTTGGACAGTCGACTGTCATTTGTTCATCAGTCGACTGTCAGTGTCGTTTTCGCCCAGTTTCTAGCCGTTGCAGCCTTGTGCTTTTGGCTGTTTCCTTGGGTTCTGAGGGCTGATATATGGTTCCTATATATATGGGTGTGCTGAGTTCATTAGAGCGTCTTGATGCTATTGAAAATCATAAGAGTTTAATAAGCCACTCTCAAACTCTCTAATTTTCCCTCTTTGAGCTCTCATTCCTCTTCATGCATTGAAGTCCAGCTCAAGTAAAATCATCCAAGTGCTTTCAAGCAAATCTCAACACTTGGAGATCCTCTTCCATGCATTGCATTCATCTATGAGTAAGCATCTCAATGCATATGTAAGAGTATTTATTTTACTTGGTGATTCTTGTAACACTAATTCTCTTTGTGGGAATTAGTCTTTCTCTCTTTGTGGGAGTTTATCTCTTTGTGGGATTAGGATATTCTCTTAGTGGGAATAACTCTCTTTGTGGGAGTAACTCTCTTAGTGGGAGTTTGGTGTCCTAGTGTAGGGCTAACCCTAATTCTCTGAGTGGGAATTAGTAATTCTCTAGGTGGAAGTTTGACCCATGTGTAGGGTTGGTTGGGTCCTTGTGTAGGGCAAAATCCTCTTGGTGAGGTATCCCCTTTGTGGGATTTGTATTCACTTCTTTTTGTGGAAATATAGTGAATATTGGTGTGGCTGGACGTACCCAAGTTTTGGGGAACCAGGGTAAAATCTTGTGTTTGCGTTTGGATTGATTGTGTCAATTATTTCCTCTTGCATTTATTATTCCGCATTTGCAAGTTTAATTTTAATTGGATAATTTATTGCCATTACACTATTCACTCCCCCTCTAGTGTGTTGTTGTTAGTATTGCAAGAGTAAGGCGATCCTTACACTAATCAATCAGGACGAAAAAGTTTATATTTACACAACACTATTCAACCCCCTTCTAGTGTTGTTTTCCATCCACAGGAACCAACAGGACGCCTTACGCTTAACGAATATCCCCAATCTTTCTCCCGTCCACAGTGGCGTTCGGGGATTAGACCTACATTGGGAGAGCTCTATTCGGTGTCCATTGGTGTATCAGTCACACCGATAGTATGGATCGTCATAGGGATCGGATCCCCGGGTCGGTCCTGACTTTTGATCGACGGCCGACCCGATCGCCCCAAATGGAGTGGGTCGAATCTACCGCGATAATAATCGCCCCAATGTACCCCTAATCTCAACTACCGCAGCAACCCATACATGTATTTGATTCAACCCATGGCCCAAATCCAATGAGGTTCATCACATTGCCCTAGATGAAAACTACTCACTATCCATTAGAATAGACGAGGATTCTAGCAATGGGTAAGTATCCAAAACCATGGATTCAATCAACAACAACAATAGATGATGAAACAATCACATGAATAACAAAGAGGGAAAAACTCTATTAAAGAAACAAAGAATATTACACTATTTAACGTTTAGAACGATAAAAACGACAGAATAAATGAGTTAGGAATCTTACAAAACAGCCCAAAACCCAAGGAAAACTAGAAAAACTCTTGAAAATCTGATTCTTCTCGCAGGAAGATGAATGGGCGCTTATATACGCGTGCCCAAAAGACAAAAATACTCCCCCCCAGATTCACCCTAAAAGTCATAGGAGAGGGGTTTGATGCGACCACGTCAAGAAATGACGCGGTCACGTCATTCCCAAAAACATTAGGGGATTGGGGGGCATGGCCACGCAGTCGCGTCAAAGGAGACATGGCCGCATTGTAGAAGGTCACGCAGTCACGTCGTCTGTTGACGTGGCCGCATGATTTTGCTCTGAAAGCTGTAGTTTCACGGCCATGTAGTCCAAAATAAGGCGGCCCGCGAATCTCTCTGGTCTTCACTCTTCTTCTGTGCTCTAAAAGATTCTCTGACGTGGCCGTTTGGTTGGAATTGACACGGCCGCATTGAAGTTCCTTCTTTGACAGATTGGCACGGCCGCGTGGATATGATGACACAGCCGCGTGGAGCCTTATTCTTCACAAAAATGCTGCCCCTTGGGAAATCGACTCCCTGGCTTCGCTCCTTTTACATCTTTGCGCTTAGATTTCGCTATATGATCCCAAATTGATATATATCTCCTGCAAAACATGTGAGGGACCATAAAGCAAAAGAAGAGAGAAAACGAGGAAAAACGGGGATGAATAGAAAATGAAAGGGCGTAAAACGTGCATGAAAAATGGTGGAAAACTATATACAATAAACACTCATCAAAGTCCCCCAAGCTAAACTCTTCCTTGTCCTCAAGGAAGACAATAGAGAGCGTAGATCAGAGGAATACCGTCAAACATGCAAATGATGCGATGGAGCTTCGAGAATCTTCAAAACCCGAGAATATATGCACAAGTGAAATGAAAATTCGAATTCGGGAAACCAAAACACTCGAAAATCTTTTCGTTGATGAGAATATGTTCCTATGACGTCATTCCTACTCAAACCACCAAGCAATACACTAGGCGGCGATCATATTCTCATTCTAAGACATTTCCTCTAACCCGACCTTAGATTTAGCGTGTAGGAACCTAAGCTATACAATGGTCGAAGAGGGGATACGTACGGGGTAACGAGATATCGGTTGATCGAGAAAGAGGCACTCACGACACTACACGGTTCCTTGATTCGAGAAATTGCCAAGTTTATCCATGATTTCTTATATACAACGTATATACTAAAGAAATTCTATACACTATATTATATATATTTTTCTTTTTTCCTTGGGCTGTGTAAGGATCGTTGGTCGGTGACTCCCAGATCAGATGACCTTAGGGCACCAGGCCAAGAAGGCCCCTCGGACCTACTAACTCAACTCAAATGAAATCCTTATTCATACGCACTCCCCCAAGATAGGCCTTTATACGCAAGGCCCCGATGGTTACTATCATAGGGATCCGATTACTCAGCTTCGCTGGGGGAACGGTGCGTATTATTTTTTTATTCACGCAAATATTTTTTTCTGAAAATAATGGGTTGAACTAGGCAGATTCAATACTTAGTACTAGGTGAAGTGTGGTTATCCAAGTCTTGAGTGACTATAAATCATTACACACGTCTATCGGCTCTAGGGTCCACGCATAGAGTGTGTTCCTAAGTGTCAATCTAGGTCGGTTTCAAGTACTCCTAGCTCAAGGGTTGCGAGGGCGACCAAAGCTAGGGTATTGCAAGGGAATTGAGGATAGACTATGAACTATTCACATTTTCAAATCGACATCATGGAAATCGAGCATTAGGGTTCGGAAAACGAATTTCAAATCGAAATTCAGCGCATATAAAAACTCGTTTTCGAAAAGTTCTCGAGGCTAATGCAAGTATATACAAATGTATGCATGATGCGAATGCGGATATTTTTGGAGTTTTTGATTATTTTTTCATTTTTTTGGCTTTTTGGATGCATATAATAAATTTAAACGTGATGCATGTGAAAAAGAGAGAAAGATGGAAAAAGGAAAGAAAAAGTGAAAATAAAAACGAAAACAACGATAAAAGTGGGGAAATAAGAGGGAAAAAGAGAAAATAAGCGCGAAAAAGATACTCCCCCAAGCTAAACCAAGCGTTGTCCTCAACGCGAATAAAACACAAAAAACAATCGTCAGGACAAATAAGATTCGGGGAAGGAGGCTCAGGAGCATCCCCCAAGCTATGTGAAACCGTGCCCAAAAATGATGCAAGTGTGCTATGTATGGGCTAAATAATGATGGGGGTGCCAAAAATGTGCGGTGCTCCTATTAGGCTGAGCCACCATCAAGTGGTGGTTGGGTGGGTGTGGTGGGTGGAATGGACAGGACGATGAAATTAGCTGACTGCTCAGCTGCCGTGTCAGTGTGTAGCGGGGGTGAAGTGCTATGGATGGGCTCATACATGATGGGTAGGCGTGGAGGTGGAGATGTGGTGGTCCAATCATCGTCAGATGACGACGAGAGGAGGATGACAGTGTCGTCGTGTCGTGTGGAAGTGGGGAGAGATGAGGGTGAGTGTGTAAGTGATAGTGGAGAGCTGGGAATGTGCTCGAGCTCTGGGTCGGGCTGTGGAGACGGTGGTAGTGTGGTGATACATGGTGTAACGTCGGGTGGGTCCTCGGGCACCAGGGGTGGGTGGGGATGGAAATATGCGGTAATGTGGAGGGAATATCTACGGGGGCGGAACTGGAAGCATGTGTCTGGGTAGTCTGGGGGGTGAGATGGGTGGGGTGGGATGCAGACAGGGAGGAGATGGGATGCAGCAGCGGGGTAATGACCCTTGTTGGATCTGGATCTAAGTCTAGAGGGGGTGTGAATAGGCTAATAAAAATTCTCGTTCAACCCACGAGCAATATCAGGAAGTTATAGCATATGCAAAGTAAATAATAATCAATCACAAAGTAGCAGATTTACCCCGGTTCGATCATCTCATGACCTACGTCCAGCCTCCAAAGCAGATACTAGATTAATAATGTAACATGTACAACCGTAATAGCCAGAGAACCCACGTATCTACACTAACCAGGCTCTCAATACCCCCACTCCACCGGTGTTCAACAAAATTAATCCTAGTATAAGCTTTCTATTGACTAGCCCCAACAAGTCAAGTCCCTCTTGTCTAGTACCACACTAGACAAGACCCCAAAACAAGTAGTACAGAGATCTATACACCAATACAAAGATAAATAAATATGAGTTTAGAATAGCTCAGTAGTGGTGAAGTCGTCTATGTCAATCAGCTCAGGTCAGGTCGTATCTGACAGGATGTAGTCGCCAACGTCACGTCCTCATCCTTGAAACTTGCGGCCTAGATGATCTTGGCTCCTAGAAACTTGCGGCTTGAGCATGGATGTGTGCTTTGGATGTTGATGCAATGGAGACTCCCCTAGGATGTTTTTGCAATGAAGGATGAAGCTCTCTCTTGTGTTGTGTAATGTATGGATGCATCTCCAATGAAACTTGCGGCCAAGGCTTGAAGAACCCCAAGTATGTTGCGCAATGTGCTATGGCAATGGATGCTTGACTTTGATGAGGAGAGGAGATGAAACTTTGATGTTTTTGGCCTTGGATGTGCAACTTGCAATGGGATATAGCAATGGCAAACTTAGAGATGGCTTGCGCAAGGATATGGAGGAGATGCCCCTTGATGTAGTTCGTCAATGGAGAGCTTGAGGGTGGCTTGCGCAAGGAGAGGAAGCTAGGGATATTGTGGCCTTGTGAAGGGTTTATGGCTTGCGCAACTTTGAAGGAGGATGGCTTTGGAGTAGTTGTGCAAGGATAGGGTTTGGCCGAATTCTCTCTTAAAGTGCCCTCTCTCTTTTCTCTCTTTGAAAGATGTGTTTAAATAGGAAAGGATGTGATATGATAGAATTAATTAGAATCCCAAAATTGATGGAGATTGGAAGGAATCCTAACTTGATTAGGATTTGAATTAATCGCCATGGATATGGAGTTTGAATATGGATGACTATGGAATTTGAGTAGCTATAGGACTCCAAATAAAATATCATTTAATCGCCATTGATTTGCATTGGATTCTTCATATCTCTCCATATTTGACCAAGTCTTCAATTTGCATGTCTTTAGGATTTGATTCATGTACCAATTAATTTGAATCAATTCAAATATGGATTTGAAATGATTTCCTCCTTATCTTCCCATCTTTGACTTAGTCCAATATTTGTAGCCATTATCTCCATCTTTGACTTAGTCCACTTGGATAATGCATGGCATCTCCATCACTTTTACTTAGTTTCTCTTTGAATATTTGCGAGAGTGCCATTCCGAAAACACTTAGCACACACATTAAATCGTTCACTCACATTTGTTATCATCAAACACGAAGTCATCGATCGTTGTATCCAACTACACGTTGTATCCAACAAACTCCCACTTTTGATGTTGACAAACTAATATAAGATTTGAGTAATAACGATTCATATAATTTCATCGTGACATGTGTGTGTGAAGTGTGAAGATGGAGAATGTATGCAATATGCAACAAGTATGGCAATGATGTGCAAACATACAAGCATGCAAACAATGATGTTCAAGCATTCAACCATGTAGACATGCATGCTCCCCCTTTATTCATGCTCTCACTTGAACCAATATTCATATATTCAATAAGAACATTTTCATTATTCATTAATGCTCCCCCTTAAACCAATATTCATATATGCAACATCTAAGCATTAATGCACATATTCAAATCCTCTCAATTCTTTCTCCCGCTTTTGTTATCATCAAAAGTATATAACGAAGTCAAATTTCATACCACATGCAAACTAAATAGTATTATAAATTACAACAAGCACTTGCATGTAGACATTCATAGAATAAGCACTTCAAATTCAATGAAAATTATAACATAGACTTCAACACCTTCGTGTAAGTGTGATGATTAAACATTGAAGTACATAAGTAGAACTTTAAGAAATTCAATCGAAACCAATCCAGATTTTCCATTAAACATGACATCACCTAGGATTGATTTTCCACATCTCAGTAAAAATAAGTTCAAGCTACCACACCCAAAAACATAGCCTTTAAGGACTCTTAGATGTGGGGGTGGCATTGCTTGACAAGTATAACACCAACGCTAAAGATTATCCTTTAAGCGTATGTTGGATAGCCGTGGGTAGTGTTGTTGCCAAGGATTGTATCCATTTTTCATACGTAGCTATTTTCATTCTTTTTCAATTTTTTATTCAATTCTTTTGTGCTCAATTTTTATCCATGACAAGACACATCATATCCCTTAGATTTTCAGTTATTTTTCATCCTACATTTACTTTCCAATATCTCATAAAAGATGTCTCCAAATATACAACAATATTTAATATTCGTGGAAGTGAAAGTAAATGTGTAGAAATCAAATTATTCTAATCATTGAACATGTCATGGCTATTAAGAAAATCAAACATGCGCATGTAGCCATAACTATAATACATTAATTTTTACATGGATATGATTATCATTCATTAATAACACGTAAATGATTCAAAAGAAAAGATATACATTAAGCTCCAATTTGTTTTTCCTTTTTGACTTTTACATTTTTTTTTATTTTTTATTTTTGATTATAAAGACCTAAGCTAGCAAGCAAACAAACTAGCACACAAATAAAAAATAAATCAAGCACACAAAACAAATGCTATGAAGGTATGCATTAAATTCAAAGAGAAAAACCATACCTTCGCGTCGTCGCTTGGCTAGGAACTAAAAGAAACGCGACGTCCAATTCATAGTTCCACACCACCTCCATCTTACCTACACGAAAGATGTTATGTGTGACCTTGGAATCCAACAAGATCCACTCGCGTTAGTCATCAAAATTTTAGGAACCCATATTTACTTGAACTTAATATTCTTGTTCCTATATTTTCAACAATAAGAGGTATGATCAACACAACCACAAGTAAAGCACTTTGCTTGAATATTTCCATCTTTTGTTCTTTCAATGGGAACTTTTCCATATTTTGACCTTTCAATATTTTTAGTAACATATCCAAGACCACGTCTATTATTGCCATAAAGTTGATTTTCAAGAATAATATCCAATATTTGTTTTTCAGTAGAAAATTTCTTTAATAAAAATTCTAGACTAGTGACTTTGGGTTTCAATAAAGCATTTTCATTCACAAGCAAAGTGCATTTACTAGTGAAAGCTTTCTTGTTTTCCTCTTCTTTCTTTTCAAAATCAATCATTTTTCCATTAAGCTCATTTTTAGCATGCATATCTTTTCAATAAGCTCTTTGTTCTCAGTTTCAAGCTTTGTCAATTTTTCTTTATACATGCTAATATCATTTAACAAAGTAGGACAAGAAAGACAATTAATTTTTTTATGCAAGCTAGCTTTCTCCTTTTTCAGCAAATTAATAGTAGAATTATATGTAACAAGTTTTTCTTTAAGATTATCAATTTCTTTAGACATGTCATAAATTTCTTGTTGCAATTCAAAGTGACCATCTCTATAGTCATCTACGGTAGATTCTAGCTCATCTATTTTATCTTGCATGCCTTTACAAATATTCAAAAGTTCAGCATTAGATCAAGAGTTTGCATAATCGTGCTTTCCCATCAAGCAAAGTGAGGAGTGGGCTTCATTTTCCTCATTCTCATCTTCACTATCCATGTCCCACATTTGCACCACAGCTTTTCCTTTCTTCTCCGCGACATTAGCCGTTTTCTATGGGCAATTTTTCATCAAGTGTCCCTTCTTCTTGCATTTAAAACATTCTGGTTTATTAGTAGATTTCTGCTCAGAGGAAATTATATCAGAATTAAGATTATTAGAACGAATAAACCATTTTCCATCTCAGATCTTCCTTGGTCAGTCTTGATGTATCTTCGAAAGTTTCTGACCATTAGTGCTTGCTCCTCATCAAGATCGTCGTCGTTAGCTTGAAGAGCTAGTGGTTTTGGTTCCTTCATCTCTGGTTTCTCTCTAGCCTCTATATTTTGCAGCTCAAGCTCGTGTGACATCCGGTTGCCTATCAAGTCCTCCACTCTCATCTGTGATAGATCTTTGGCTTCTTGAATGGCAGTGACTTTAGGCTGGAATGAGCTTGGCAGCATCCTTATGATTTTCCTCACCTGTTCAAGACTAGAATATGGTTTACCGAGGGAGCTAGACTTGTAAACGATGTTGGTGAACCTCGCAAACATCTCTGAGAAAGATTCTGATAGCAGCATGGAGAAGCTCTCGTACTATATGCCCAGCAAAGAAAGTCTAGACTCCTTCACATGGGACGTTCCCTCGTGCGTCACCTCCAGCGTATGCCATATTTTCGGCGCAGTTGAACAATGCGAGATACGATTAAATTCAGATTTACCAAGAGAGCAAATAATTGCATTCATAGCTTTACCATTTAAAGAATAAAGACTCCAATCAGCATCATTCTATTTTTCTTCAGGTTTAATTATTTTAGTGTCTTCAATTTTAATCACATGTGGGTTATATTCATTTTCAACAATTTTCCACACTTTATAATCAACAGACACTAAATAAATTTTCATTCTAGATTTCCATTAAGTATAATCAGCACCAATAAATTTAGGGAGTCCTGATATGGACTGACCTTTAGCAAAAGCACGATCAATAGAATTCATGGTCAATCTTGCCTAGATCCTCAAACCTGCTCTGATACCGCTTGTTGGATCTGGATCTAAGCCTATGATGGGGGTGAATAGGCTAATAAAAATTCTCGTGCAACCGACGAGCAATTACATGCAGTTAGAGCAGATGCAGAGTAAATAACAATCAATCACAGAGTATGCATCAGATTTACACTGGTTCGGTTATCCCACGACCCACGTCCTGCCCCCAAAGCAGATACTAGATTAATAATGTAACAGGTACAACCGTAATAGCTAGAGAACCCACGTATCTACAATTACCAGTCTCTCAGTACCCCACTCCACCGGTGTTCAACAAAATTAATCCTATTATAAGCTTTCTACTTACTAGACCGACTAGTCAAGTCACTCTTGTCTAGTACCACAAGACTCCAAAAAAAGTATGGTAAAGTTTCCCCTACAGAGATCTATACACCAATACAAAGATAAATAAATATGAGTTTATAATAGCTCAGTGATGGTGAAGTCGTCTATGTCAATCAGCTCAGGTCAGATCGCATCTGACAGCATGTAGTCGTCAACGTCACCCCCTCGCCCTTGAAACTTGCGGCCTAGATGATCTTGGCTCCTTGAAACTTGTGGCTTGAGCATGGATGTGTGCTTTGGATGTTGATGCAATGGAGACTCCCCTTGGATGTTTGCGCAATGAAGGTTGAAGCTCTCTCTTGTGTTGCGTAATGTATGGATGCCTCTCCAATGAAACTTGCGGCCAAGGCTTGAAGAAGCCCAAGTATGTTGCGCAATGTGCTATGGCAATGGATGCTTGACTTTGAGGAGGAGAGGAGATGATGCTTTGATGTTACCTTGGATGTGCAACGTGCAATGTGATATAGCAATAGAGAACTTGGAGATGGCTTGCGCAAGGATAGGGAGGAGATGCCCCTTGATGTAGTTCGTCATTGGAGAGCTTGGGGGTGGCTTGCGCAAGGAGAGGAAGCTAGGGATATTGCGGCCTGGTGGAGGGTTTATGGCTTGCGCAACTTTGAAAGAGGATGGCTTTGGAGTAGTTGCGCAAGGATAGGGTTTGGCCGAATTCTCTCTTGAAGTGCCCTCTCTCTCTTTTCTCTCTTTGGAAGATGTGTTTAAATAGGAAAGAAGGGATATGATAGAATCAATTAGAATCCCAAAATTGATGGAGATTGGAAGGAATCCTAACTTGATTAGGATTTGAATTAATCGCCATGGATATGGAGTTTGAATATAGATGGCTATGGAATTTGAGTAGCTATAGGACTCAAAATAAGATCGCATTTAATCACCATTGATTTGCATGGGATTGTTCATATCTCTCCATATTTGACCAAGTCTTCAATTTGCACATCTTTAGGATTTGATTCATGTACCAATTAATTTGAATCAATTCAAATATGGATTTGAAATGATTTCCTCATCATCTTCCCATCTTTGACTTAGTCCAATATTTGTAGCCATTATCTCCATCTTTGACTTAGTCCACTTGGATAATGCATGGAATCTCCATCACTTTTACTTAGTTTCTCTTTGAATATTTGCGACAATGCCATTCCTGAAAACACTTAGCACACACATTAAATCGTTCACACACGTTTGTTATCATCAAACACGAAGTCATCGATCATTGTATCCAACTACACATTGTATCCAACTACACGTTGTATCCAACAATCTCCCACTTTTGATGTTGACAAACCAATATAAGATTTGAGTAATAACGATTCAGATAATTTCATCGTGACATGTGTGTGTGAAGTGTGAAGATGGAGAATGTATGCAATATGCAACAAGTATGGCAATGATGTGCAAACATACAAGCATGCAAATAATGATGTTCAAGCATTCAACCATATAGACATGCATGCTCCCCCTTTATTCATGCTCTCACTTGAACCAATATTCATATATTCAATAAGCACATTTTCATTATTCATTAATGCTCCCCCTTAAACCAATATTCATATATGCAATATATAAGCATTAATGCACATATTCAAATCTTCTCAATTCTTTCTCCCGCTTTTGTTATCATGAAAAGTATATAATGAAGTCAAATTTCATACCACATGCAAACTAAATAGTATTATAAATTGCAACTAGCACTTGCATGTAGACATTCATAGAATAAGCACTTCAAATTCAATGAAAATTATAACATAGACTTCAACACCTTCGTGTAGGTGTGATGATTAAACATTGAAGTACATAAGTAGAACTTAAGAAATTCAATCGAAACCAATCCAGATTTTCCATTAAACATGAAATCACCTAGGATTGATTTTCCACATCTCAGTAAAAATAAGTTCAAGCTACCACACCCAAAAACATAGCCTATAAGGACTCTTAGATGTGGGGGTGGCATTGCTTGACGAATATAACACCAACGCTAAAGATTACCCGTAAAGCGTATGTTGGATACCCATGGGTAGTGTCATTGCCAAGGATTGTATCCATTTTTCATACGTAGTTATTTTCATTCTTTTTCAATTTTTTTATTCAATTCTTTTGTGCTCAATTTTTATCCATGGCAAGACATATCATATCTCTTAGATTTTCAGTTATTTTTCATCCTACATTCACTTTCCAATATCTCATAAAAGATGTCTCCAAATATACAACAATATTTAATATTCGTGGAAGTGAAAGTACAGGGGTAGAAATCAAATTATTCTAATCATTGAACATGTCATGGCTATTAAGAAAATCAAACATGCGCATGTAGCCATAACTATAATACATTAATTTTTACATGGATATGATTATCATTCATTAATAACACGTAAATGATTCAAAAGAAAAGATATACATTAAGCTCCAATTTTTTTGCTTTTTGACTTTTAAATTTTTTTTATTTTTTATTTTTGATTATAAAGACCTAAGCTAGCAAGCAAACAAACTAGCACACAAATAAAAAATAAATCAAGCACATAAAACAAATGCTATGAAGGTATGCATTAAGTTCAAAGAGAAAAACCATACCTTTGTGTCGTCGCTTGGCTAAGGAACCAACACAAATGCGACGTCCAATTCATAGTTCCATGCCACCTCCATCTTACCTACACGAAAGATGTTATGTGTGACCTTGGAATCCAACAAGGTCCACTTACGTTAGGCATCAAATTTTTAGGAACTCATATTTACTTGAACTTAATGTTATTGTTCCTATATTTTCAACAATAAGAGGTATGATCAACGCAACCACAAGTAAAGCCCTTTGCTTGAATATTTCCATCTTTTGTTGTTATTTTGACCTTTCAATATTTTTAGTTACATATCCAAGACCACGTCTATTATTGCCATAAAGTTGATTTTCAAGAATAATATCCAGCAATTGTTTTTCAGTAGAAAATTTCTTTAATGAAAATTCTAGACTAGTGACTTTGGGTTTCAATAAAGCATTTTCATTCACAAGCAAAGTGCATTTACTAGTAAAAGCTTTCTTGTTTTCCTCTTCTTTCTTTTCAAAATCAATTATTTTTCCATTAAGCTCATTTTTAGCATGCACATCTTTTCAATTAGCTCTTTGTTCTCAGTTTCAAGCTTAGTCAATTTTTCTTTATACATGCTAATATCATTTAACAAAGTAGGACAAGAAAGACAATTAATTTTTTTATGGGAGCTAGCTTTCTCCTTTTTCAGCAAATTAATGGTAGAATTACATGCAATAAGTTTTTCTTTAAGATTATCAATTTCTTTAGACATGTCATAAATTTCTTGTTGCAATTCAAAGTGACCATCTCTATAGTTATCTACGGCAGATTCTAGCTCATCTATTTTATCTTGCATGCCTTTGCAAATATTCAAAAGTTCAGCATTAGATCAAGAGTTTGCATAATTGTGCTTTCCCATCAAGCAAAGTGAGGAGTGGGCTTCATTTTCCTCATTCTCATCTTCACTATCCATGTCCCACATTTGCACCACAGCTTTTCCTTTCTTCTCTGCGACATTAGCCGTTTTCTGTGGGCAATTTCTCATCAAGTGTCACTTCTTCTTGCATTTAAAACATTCTGGTTTATTAGTAGATTTCTGCTCAAAGAAAATTATATCAGAATTAAGATTATTAGAACGAAGAAACCTTTTTTCCATCTCAGATCTTCCTTGGTCAGTCTTGATGTATCTTCGAAAGTTTCTGACCATTAGTGCTTGCTCCTCATCAAGATCGTCGTCGTTAGCTTGAAGATCTAGTGGTTTTGGTTCCTTCATCTCTGGTTTCTCTCTAGCCTCTATATTTTGCAGCTCAAGCTCGTGTGACATCAGGTTGCTTATCAAGTCCTCCACTCTCATCTGTGATAGATCTTTGGCTTCTTGAATGGTAGTGACTTTAGGCCGGAACGAGCTTGGCAGCGTCCTTATGATTTTCCTCACATGTTCAAGACTAGAATATGGCTTACTGAGGGAGCTAGACTTGTAAACGATGTTGGTTAACCTCGCAAACATCTCTGAGATAGATTCTGATGGAAGCATGTAGAAGCTCTCGTACTCTGTGCCTAGCAAAGAAAGTCTAGACTCATTCACCTGTGACGTTCCCTCGTGCGTCACCTCCAGCGTATGCCATATTTTCGGTGCAGTTGAACAATGCGAGATACAATTAAATTCAGATTTACCAAGAGAGCAAATAATTGCATTCATAGCTTTACCATTTAAAGAATAAAGACTCCAATCAGCATCATTCTATTTTTCTTCAGGTTTAATTATTTTAGTGTCTTCAATTTTAATCACATGTGGGTTATATCCATTTTCAACAATTTTCCACACTTTATAATCAACAGACACTAAATAAATTTTCATTCTAGATTTCCAATAAGCATAATCATCACCAATAAATTTAGGGGGTTGTGATATGGACTGACCTTTAGCAAAAGCACGATCAATAGAATTCATGGTCAATCTTGCCTAGATCCTCTAACCTGCTCTGATACCACTTGTTGGATCTGGATCTAAGCCTAGGATGGGGGTGAATAGGCTAATAAAAATTCTCGTGCCACCCACGAGCAATCACAGGCAGTTATAGCAGATGCAGAGTAAATAATAATCAATCACAGAGTATGTAGCAGATTTACACTAGTTCGGTCGTCCCACGACCTACGTCCTGCCCCCAAAGCAGATACTAGATTAATAATGTAACAGGTACAACTGTAATAGCTAGAGAACCCACGTATATACACTTACCAGGCTCTCAGTACCCCACTCCACCGGTGTTCAACAAAATTAATCCTATTATAAGCTTTCTACTTTCTAGCCCCGACTAGTCAAGTCCCTCTTGTCTAGTACCACACTAGACAAGATCCCAAAACAAGTATGGTAAAGTTTCACCTGCAGAGATCTATACACCAATACAAATATAAATAAATATGAGTTTAGAATAGCTCAGTGATGGTGAAGTCGTCTATGTCAATCAGCTCAGGTCAGATCACATCTGACAGGATGTAGTCGTCAACGTCACGCCCTCGTCCTTGAAACTTGCGGCCTAGATGATCTTGGCCCCTTGAAACTTGCGGCTTGAGCATGGATGTGTGCTTTGGATGTTGATGCAATGGAGACTCCCCTTGGATGTTTGCGCAATGAAGGATGAAGCTCTCTCTTGTGTTGCGTAATGTATGGATGCCTCTCCAATGAAACTTGCGGCCAAGGCTTGAAGAACCCCAAGTATGTTGCGCAATGTGCTATGGCAATGGATGCTTGACTTTGAGGAGGAGAGGAGTTGAAGCTTTGATGTTGCCTTGGATGTGCAACTTGCAATGTGATATAGCAATGGAGAACTTGGAGATGGCTTGCGCAAGGATAGGGAGGAGATGCCCCTTGATGTAGTTCGTCATTGGAGAGCTTGGGGGTGGCTTGCGCAAGGAGAGGAAGCTAGGGATATTGCGGCCTTGTGGAGGGTTTATGGCTTGCACAACTTTGAAAGAGGATGGCTTTGGAGTAGTTGCGCAAGGGTAGGGTTTGGCCAAATTCTCTCTTGAAGTTTTGATCGCCCTCTCTCTCTCTTCTCTCTTTGGAAGATGGATTTAAATAGGAGAGGATGGAATATGATAGAATCAATTAGGATCCCAAAATTGATGGAGATTGGAAGGAATCCTAACTTGATTAGGATTTGAATTAATCACCATGGATATGGAGTTTGAATATGGATGGCTATGGAGTTTGAGTAGCTTTAGGATTCCAAATAAGATCTCATTTAAGCACCATTCGTTTGCATGAGATTCTCCATTTCTCTCCATATTTGACCAAGTCTTCAATTTGCATGTCTTTAGAATTTGATTCATGTACCAATTAATTTGAATCAATTCAAATATAGATTTGAATTGATTTCCTCCTTATCTTTCCATCTTTGACTTAGTCCAATATTTGTAGTCATTATATCCATCTTTGACTTAGTCCACTTGGCTAATCCATGGCATCTCCTTCACTTTTACTTCGTCTCTCTTTGAATATTTGCGAGAGTGCCATTCCTGAAAACACTTAGCACACACATTAAATCGTTCACACATGTTTGTTATCATCAAACACGAAGTCATCGATCGTTGTATCCAACTACACGTTGTATCCAATAACCCTGAATGTAGTGGTACTGATAGATCTGGTCGAACTAGTACTGGAGTGTCACCAGAGCGAGGGACACACCGTCAAAGGAAGTGCAAAAGTCAGAGAGTGTGTCTCTGTCCTCAGTTATGGCGGTAATAGTGGAGTCTCTCAAGGATCTAAACTCCTCCTCCAAGCGAAATAACTGCTCAGGATGAGGTCGTCGTCATGGTGGTGGTGGTGGAGCGCTGCTGGAATCCTCGACGCGTGGTCAAGATCTCCTATACTGTCGCAGTGCGGTGACAACGGGCTCAGGAACAGAAGAGGAGGAACCGGGAGTGTTAACGTGATCTTGGGGCTGGGGCTGGCATGGGTCAATCACCTGGCTCGTGGCCTGGACACCTGAAGCTAGGTCAGTGTCAGGTGAGAAGAACAACCTCAAAGTGGTGCCTGATTCACCGCGAGACGTGCACGATCCAAGTAGGATGCACACGTTCACATCCCAAGCGTAGGAGTGTCAATGCAATATATAAATAACCGGTGAGTACCGGGTCGGATCACAGGGACAATTCGTTCTACGTTCACAAGTTTGATGGACAAAGAAAAATAAAGCGTGATTCAACTACCTAAACTAACGGTGGATGAGTGTGTGAAAAATGTGAAGAAACTAAAAATCTATCCTAAGTGGCTAGGGTTAGAGAGCCAAAGGGGAACTTAGAATAGCTAGGCGAGGAAAATGGGTTGTGGGTTCATTAAGATTTGCGTTAATTAAGCTCTAATTACCGCATATAACTCAATCGGTCATCCGGCTAATGAAGCCCAATCGGAAAATTTAGCTTTAAATAACATAAAGATTAGCAATGGGGATGGATGCATTATCATAGTACTAATCAAATTTAAACATGGATTCATCTCGAATTGTGCCCTTTCGGGTCTTTACCAATAAAATTGTGCCCTAATAATAACCCAAAATTAACATTCAAGATGAGCAAGAGGCAATTAGGGCAAAAATTAACATCCAACCCAATGAATCACAACACAAGCATCCAACACTACTCAATCATACTAACCAAAATGATATTCATAAACAATTTCATCAAAGTTCAATACAAAGAGAGATATCAAATTACAAAAGAGAGAGGAAGGATTTCACCCAAGAATCTCTCCAAATGAAGCCTCCCTTCCACTTTAGCACCTCCACCAAGCTCCTCCATCATCCATGGCATCCTCCCCTCCAAAGCCCTTTGGGGAAGAAGAAACCCCTTCTAAACCCTAAAAATCGCCCACAAACAGCTGTTGGCCGAATCCTCCTCAAAAAAAAAAAAAAACAACTCCCTTCGGCCAAAAACGCACCCCAGGCATCCTAACTTGTATTGTGGGTCGGGCGCTGCTCAAAATTTGCGCCCGAACCCTCAAATAGCCGCCCCCCGCTCGATTTTGGGGAAACGGGCCGGCCTGATCGGCCGGCCCGCGAGAGGAACCCGCCCCGCTTTCGGGGCGAGGCGCTGAAGCCGCTGGGCCGGCCCAGAAAATCGTTTTTTTATATAATGAATGCAGCGGCCCGCTGCTGAGAGCGGGCCGCATGCGTGGGACGGCCAACGGGCCGGCCCACAAACGTGGTCATTTTTATTTTTTATTTTTTATTTTTTTCTGTTTTAAAATCCAGAAATGAATTCTTTTGATCTTCTTGCTCCAAATAAATCTCCAAAAATACCCAAAAATTCCAAAAAAATTCCAAAAAATTCTGGAAAATCCCCAAGACTCCCAGGAGTACCTGAAAAACAGGAGAAGCAAAAATTAGTCCATTTGATGAGCAATTAATTTAATGACTATTATAAACATAATATTGACTTCCAAAAATCATATAAAATAACCAATGCTCAAATAATTCTCAAAAATTGACCATATAATCACAATAATACCAGGAGCATATGAAAAATATCAGGAAGCCAATAATGACGATAAAAACCGTATTTTGTGCCAAGAATGAGAATAAGCCCCGAAAATGACATAAAGTGAAAATATACCCAAAAAGAGCACAATTAAGCCGAATCTTTAGCACAAAATGGGGGTAGTTATGGGTGGAAAATATGCAATTTATATCCCGAATCACACCCCCAACTAGCTTTTTGCTAGTCCTTAGCAAAATATGCGATAAATTCGGATTAAAATGAAAACATGCACCAAACTCACAATATCCTCATGGCATACCCCAAATGATATTTCCAAATGATTTCAAAGCCAATATACACAATGCATTAAAGTAAACAACAAATGAAACTCTCTTCAATCCAATTCAAAGAAAAGTGAAGTAATAAGCACCATATCACATATGTTGGGAAATATCACGATGTCAAAATTTCAAATTTTCATGGAAATGGCCAAAACAAAAAAAATTCTTCTAAGTTGTGGGAGATGAGATTGCATCACTCATGTTGCTTGTTCTTTCATTATTCATTCATTTTTTCTTTTCTTTTCTTTTCTTTCTTTTTTTTATGTTTATGTTTTGCATTCACGCGATAACGCCATAAATGCAAACACCGGCACATTTGCATACACGCAATGACGCTATATATACAAATGGATGTAATGATCTCCTAAATCTCATCTTTGGCGTCCTCCCCAATGTTTCGTGGGGCACCGGCTACTCGATTTGATTAGGAAAAACATTCACTTATACTAACTCTCTTTTTCCTTCTCCAACATGAATTATCAACTCATCCACCCACTCCTAAGAAGAAAACAAAGCATAACAAATTGGCCATCTCCAATCCAATTAAAAACTACATCATTCATCCCAACTCATGCAATCTCTTACACCATACTTTTCCAAAATTATCTCAGAGAGAGTATCACGTCACATAAAATAGATTCATACATGGCATATTAGCATTTGACTCCAAATTGGAAAAGAAATGAAAACGTGCCAATCAAACATCGAGAAGTTGATACCAAAATGATAATCCGAAAAATTGCATGGCATGAAAGCATGTAGGGGCTACATAAAGCTAACGGCGTAGGGACGAGAAGGCCAAATATGATATGCAATGAAGTTCATTGGGTGATGGAAACATGGAGGGATCTCAAAAAAAATTTTAACACCAAAATCCTAACAAACCTAAAGATTCTAACACTCTCCCCCCAACTTAAAATAAGCATTGTCCTCAATGTTGGAAGAGTATAGATCTCACAAAAGATCCTAGGAAAGAAAAAAATACGAAAGCAAACATGCAAAAGCAAACTAAATAACATTTTATTTATTTACACTACTTAAAGGAAAGAATACACCTTAGCAAAAGACGGATCTCGTATGTATAACGGCGGTGGCAACTGCTCGAACATATCCTTACGCTCCTCCACGAGCGTCCTTGGAGCTAGGCCTCCACCGGCCTCCTTGGATTCCAGCAATGCAACTCCTAGCGTCCCCTTTTGATAATATGTGGTATGTGGGAGACGAGCTGCATCAATCCAAGCCATGTCCTCATGCCCTGCAAAAGCATTCCAAAACGGATCGTCAAAATAAATAAACGAATGTAAATGCAATGGACGACAATCTGAAGCAAATGTATATGGAAGTGAAAATTTGGCTTCAGAAATGCACGGCATGAGATGGTGGAAACTTCCCTGAAATGTGGTGCTATGTGTGGCATGATACGCTGCCTCAGGAGGAGGGGGAAGCGGCTGCAGAGAGAAAACTGGAGTAGGAGGGAGCTCGGGCTCAATATATACCATCTCGCAATCCCCGTCGCTATCCTCTTCCTCGACATCAATATCAATAATCTCTGCGGCACTCCCCACAACTGGTAACTGCTCCTGACAAACCTCCTCGATGACTGGCAAGTGCGCATCCTGAGGCGAGGGAAGTGACATCTGTGATAGGACTGGAGGTAGACTCGTCTCGGGCAAATCCAAGCACGCATCATCCTCGCCATCCCAGAAATATTCCATCTCGGTCGTCCTCCATAAGTCCTCAACCACCTCAACCTGTGAAGCTAACTCTGAACTGGAATGTGGCTCAGGCTCCATGGTTTCCTCAATCTGCTCTCGGCCATCATGCACATCCACTTCATCCTCAACCTCAAAGTGAAAAAACATCGTGTCACCATCGTGGTCGACACGCACTCCATCATCTAACTCCTCCGACTCCTCAATATATAATCTGTCAATATCCTCTACCTGGCTCTCATGCAACCCATCCTCTTGCTCTGCTCTGTATCCTATGGGGTCGCAAGAAAAAGAGCCCAAAGGTGTCTCCTCAAGATGACACTGGACCTTCTGCTTTGCATCCTGAAGTGGAAACTGGGGCTGGCCATCGTCCTCATATCCAAGTGACAGCTCTCCAGATGGCGTAGTCTGCTCCCACTCTGCAAGGCCCCTCAGGTAACACCATGAATCCTCGGTCGAATAATCAAAGAACTCCCCACCGTAACTCATCTGCACAAAATCCCGCCTAGATGGCGATAACCCGGTGTAGAAGATCTGCAGCAGATGATCCTCGTGAAAGCTCTGGTGTGGGCACGCAAGAACCAAATTAGTGAACCTCTGCCAAGCCTGATGGTAGGCCTCTCCATCGACCAGGGTAAAGCTCGCCATGTACTGCCCATGGCCTGCTGCCCATGTACCTGCTCCAAAAAAGTAGGCAAAAACACTCGGAGAAATTCAGCCTGAAACGACAACCAAGTAAAATGTGAGTTCAGAGACAATGAATCAAACCACAATCTAGCATCATCATGTAAAGAAGAGGGAAAAAATCCAAAGAATATGCAATCATCATCGATGTTCCCACCAAGACATGCATACATCCACTCTTCAAAATTTTTAATATGTAAATGAGGGTTCTCCCACTCCGTACCACGAAATTATGGCGGAAGTGGGATGTCCTCCAAATCAAAGTCCGAAAAATCCGAAGAAGATGCCATGGCAAAAAAAAATTTCCAAGAAAATGAAAATAAACAAGCAAAAGACTCAATAAGTGGAAAATAAATAAATGAAAAGACACACACTAAGAGATAGTAGTATCACACTAAAAAGTTCAAAATCAATCAAAAATTGTTAATAATAAAAACCGTTGTCCCCGACAACGGCGCCAATTGGTTGGCCGCGAGACGTGCACGATCCAAGTAGGATGCACACGTTCACCTCCCAAGCGTAGGAGTGTCAATGCAATATATAAATAACCGGTGAGTACCGGGTCGGATCACAGGAACAATTCGTTCTACGTTCACAAGTTTGATGGACAAAGAAAAATAAAGCATGATTCAACTACCTAAACTAACGGTGGATGAGTGTGAAAAATGTGAAGAAACTAAAAATCTATCCTAAGTGGCTAGGGTTAGAGAGCCAAAGGGGAACTTAGAATAGCTAGGTGAGGAAAATGGGTTGTGGGTTCATTAAGATTTGCGTTAATTAAGCTCTAATTACCGCATATAACTCAATCTGTCATCCGGCTAAGGAAGCCCAATCGGAAAATTTAGCTTTAAATAACACAAAGATTAGCAATGGGGATGGATGCATTATCATGGCACTAATCAAATTTAAACATGGATTCATCTCGAATTGTGCCCTTTCGGGTCTTTACCAATGAAATTGTGCCCTAATAATAACCCAAAATTAACATTCAAGATGAGCAAGAGGCAATTAGGGCAAAAATTAACATCCAACCCAATGAATCACAACACAAGCATCCAACACTACTCAATCATACCAACCAAAATGATATTCATAAAAAATTTCATCAAAGTTCGATACAAAGAGAGATATCAAATTACAAAAGAGAGAGGAATGATTTCACCCAAGAATCTCTCCAAATGAAGCCTCCATTCCACTTTAGCACCTCCACCAAGCTCCTCCATCATCCATGGCATCCTCCCCTCCAAAGCCCTTTGGGGAAGAAGAAACCCCTTCTAAACCCTAAAAATCGTCCACAAACAGCTGCTGGCCGAATCCTCCTCAAAAAAAACAACTCCCTTCGGCCAAAAACGCACCCCAGGCCTCCTAACTTGTATTGCGGGTCGGGCGCTGCTCAAAATTTGCGCCCGAACCCGCAAATAGCCGCCCCTGCCCGATTTTGCGGAAACGGGCCGACCTGATCGGCCGGCCCGCGAGAGGAACCCGGCCTGCTTTCGGGGCGGGGCGCTGAAGCCGCTGGGCCGGCCAAGCGGGCCGGCCTAGAAAATCGTTTTTTATATAATGAATGCAGCGGCCCACTGCTGAGAGCGGGCCGCATGCATGGGCCGGCCAACGGGCCGGCCCACAAACGTGGTCATTTTTATTATTTTTTTCTTTTTTCTGTTTTAAAATCCAGAAATGACACTACTACAAAATGGACCTTTAATAGCACACCTTTAACAGCGCTTGCCAATTATAAGCGCTGTTAATTAGAGGCACATATAATAGACATCGCTTCTTTCTGCAAGCGCTGTTAAAGGTCGGATAATAGACAACGATTCTTTCTGCAAGCGCTGTTAAAGGTCAGATAATAGACATCGCTTCTTTCTGCAAGCGCTGTTTATTAGAGACACTGATAATAGACAGCGCTTCTTTCTACAAGCGCTGTTAAAGGTCAGATGATAGACATCGCTTCTTTCTACAAACACGGTTAAAGATCAGAAAAATTTTCCCCAAAAAAAATCGATAGTGCGTGCTTCCCAAGCCTTTTAATCTTTTTCGTTCCCCCGTCTCCTTCTCACCTCCCATCTCCGCCCCCTTCGCCCATTCTCCCTTAAACCCTCAGCCCTCCCCCAATTGTCCTCGCTCGCCCAAGTCCAATCACAAGATCCCGCCCCCCAAATCGATCGACAAGAATCCGAAGACGTCGTCGACAACGATGTCCTCGTCGAGCTCCCTCCATCCCCTTCCTACTCCCCTTTCTCCACCACCCGCATCTTCTCCGTCGACGACAACCCCTCCCCTCTCCAGATCTCCACCAGCGTCCTCCTCACCGGCGCCATCTCCGACTTCCTCTACCGCTCCCTCTGCCGCCGCGCCAGCAGGGCCAAGGAACTCGTATTCCCCCATCGACCCGTCTTCGCATTTCTCGATTTCTCGATTTTCCTTATGCTTACGTTTTGTGATAATGCCCCAGAGGTTGAGGTCCACGGGGATGAAGACGACGAAGGACATAAAGGAAGAGGCTCTGGAGAGCCTCAAGGCCATGGGGGGTAGCTTCGGTTGATCTCGGGGCCCTCACTCGTCGGTGCAGGCCTTCCCATCGGATCTCATTTCCGATCAGGTCTCCGATCAGCTTCGGTTTTTGATATAGTTCTTTTCTATTCATGATCTGTTTTAATGCTTTGTAGAAAATAAGCTATCATTCATTGTTATTTTTTTCCTATTCATGGTATTTTTATTACATAAATGGCATTTGGGATGATGAGTGCAAATAGTCATTTATCAAATGGAATGACACCAAATTTAAGAATAAGCTAATAATGGATCCACACAAATTGTAATAGGTCAGTTATCCCGTCTCAAAATCCCATCATGAATCTGCCCATGTAATCCTGATGTTCAATTCCACATATGTGGCTATATATGTCTACTGCATACGGCATGGAGCCGTTATCTGGATATGCAAATGCATATTCTGTGGGTTATGATGCCGATGCTAATTAGTTGTCTGCTGCATATGGCCAGCTCTTTTTCTTTGGTATGTTGTCATTCGCAAGATCGTTGAGTTAATTAGTTGGTTGGTGCTAATTCTCTCTCGCACAAGAGGTGTTTGATTTAATTCCGCTTTAAGCCTTGGTTGCATCTCATAGAGCTTTGGGCGTTAGGACCATTTCACCATCATACCAGGGAACCAACATACCCCACGTATGTCTTCACCTACTGGTCTGAAGCAAAATTATTTGCCGGCTTGCCAACATTGGCCCATGTTTGCTCTCAAGTCCAACCAACTTGCCGAGCACTTGTAACTTCATCTTGGTGATGGGGTTGCCAACCCCAGCTACTTTGCTAACACGTCGAAAAAAGAAAGTTCCACGATGGCTTGGTGATCTCATACGCCATAATGACAATAACACACATCTGTCCTTTCATCATGCATATTCTTATTTGAAAGCCAGAACAAAGATTTGTGTAGCTTGCTGTTGCCTTTTCTTGAATTTTTTTAGAATATGATTTATCTGTTTGGACAGACCAAATCATGTTATCTTTTGAATACTAAGCATGCAATGCGTTGTTATAGTTATCAAGTTTGAGATGATCTTAACCATACTCTTGTTTGCTCTTATGCAGCTTCTAAGTTGCCTTGCAAGGTGTGTTACGTTTCTGAAGAGTAAGTAATAAAAAACTTTTTCCATTAATCTACCCATGATTATATATCGTTATGCTCCAATGACACATTCATCTTCCCTGCACTTTTTAGGAGTCATCAGCTTTGGAGTGGTCACTGATGAACATAAAAAACAAGCGCAACAATTTGGAGTTTCTTGCTTCGCTTGGGAGGAATTTGTTTCTTTGGTGAGTTCTTGACTCCTATGGATGATGCAGTCCTATCCTTCTGAATTGTTAAGACTGTTGAATGCTAAAACCTATCATTGTTGTCATACATTCTTTCGCTTCTAGCGTAGAAAACCTTAATATTGAACAATCACTGTTGAGAATGTACTGAATGAATTGAACAGTCTAACACTGAATTCAATCTTCTTAGATAATATTTGTTGCTAGAAGCCGTACAAGTTACGCAGAGGTTTTTCATTCAGGCGAATGAGTTATTGATATGATTCCACAATCAATTTATCGCTCAAATCGTCAGTTAGTACTCAATGTGAAAACTTTTACTGTTGGCATCGTGTGATGTGATTGGTGTCTACCTTCATATCTTTCAGGCAAGTGCTAATTGGAAGCTTCCTTCAAAGAACAAGGACAATGTCAGCACAATAATGTATACCAGCGGGACAACATGAGAACCTAAGGGTGTTATCTTGACTAACAGAGTTGTGGCCGATGTCATTGCTTCCCTATTAGAATTTGGTGCATAAATTTGCACACGACTCGTCCTTGCTTCCCATTTCATTGTTTCCCACATTTTTATTTCCCTTTTAGAATTTGGTGAAACTTAAAGCCATTTCTAGTATTCCTGCATAAATTTGTACACGACTCGTCCTTCTGGTCAAGCTTCCAGTTTCCCTTTCGGGCTATTGCAATGACCATTTTGCCATGTGATCTTGTAGGTCCATGCTTTCCCCCTAGAAATAAGGTTCGATCCTAATGGCTGGCTGCTCATTATAGAAAATGGAAAGCTCTCCTAACTTCTATTTTAATTTGGATCATAAGTATCTTCTCTTGGTTAGGCCATGAGCTAGTGTTGTCAAATATCTAAAATGTCAAAATATCCACATCAATCTTTGCAAACATGGAGAGCAATAAGATATGATTGACTATGTAAAATATCCATCGATCCATCCACTTGCAGATCGGATATACATGTTGTGATATCTGCTCCATTTAATAATCGATTCGTTTTTAATTAATATGTATTATTTATGTTTCATCGACGTTATCAAAATTACACATTTTCTTGTTTTTATTACTATTGTAAATGTGTAATAAACGCATAGAATAAGTATGTAAATGATTCTTGTTTATAAATTAATAGCATATTATTTGATCTTGGTAGGTGCCAATTTTCATGAATTACCATAAAACTATGACTGTAAGCCTATACTCAAGAATATTCAAAGCTGTTTTTATCAACTTCTAAGAGATTACGAATAGCATAGCAGTAAACCCGACTCCCCAAAATACCCATCTTCATAGTATGTGTTTTAAGCAGACTGATTTATTTTGATATCCACTCCAAACCCGGTCAGTTGATACCCCTACCCATGATCTAACCATTTTAGGGACAAGGTTAGCCTTATGGGTTGTTTAGAGTCTTTATGACATCTTTGTTATCCGAAAATGTTGCATAGTTCTAATCTTACTGTTTATGCCTTGACTTGTATCTTTTATTGATTTTGCTCTTTTGCATAATCTCCCTAGAGAAGTTTTGTTAAAAAGCCTTTAAAAGAAAGGCGGGGAAGATTAGCCCGCGATTTATTCTCCAAAAAATAAATTAAAGTTATCTAC
The DNA here is from genome assembly GCA_030789695.1 of Scilla litardierei. Taxonomy (NCBI): domain Eukaryota; kingdom Viridiplantae; phylum Streptophyta; class Magnoliopsida; order Asparagales; family Asparagaceae; genus Scilla; species Scilla litardierei. The sequence goes on from CM061142.1 coordinate 572,242,712, forward strand.
TATGCCTGCTATAAAATCAGATATAATCTATATTCTGCATGCAGGTGACCGAATGCGACTCTTGCTTCTCGTTCCTTCCATTAGCCCACATATTTGATCAAATAGTTGAGAGCTACTGCATCTACAAAGGAGCATCCATTGGATTCTGGAGAGGGGTATGACCTTTGCATGAGTTGGTTGGATATGAGTCCCACTATTTCATGATCAATTTTGAAATTCCATATCAAATTAGGTGGCTACATGGATGGTTACGCACCCCTTGGTTGAGCTTCTAGTTGAACAGTCGTTCTTGGTGAAGCTGCTTCGTGAAATACTCTTATATTTCTATTGCTGATCTTGAAGCAAATGCCTTCCCCCTCCAATTTTTTATTTTGATGACTTGATACTATTAAGTGTAAGATTATGTTACAGAGATTAATGGACACAAGCGTGACCTGCTCGCTGATGTACATGAAAATTATGGCATTTTATAGGAAACAATGATGGCGTGAAAAGTAAGTAATGACCTCGTTGCTTGATAGATGAATCATGCATCTATGCTTCGTTAGGTTGGGATGCTCTTGTATTCCTTAAAAACTTATTGGCATCGTGTACCTCAAATTTTTATTAGGGGTAAAGATTATTCTTAAAAGTTCTCCATGAATTGTACTTGTCTATGTTTTAACAAATTTTTGTATGATGAGATAGGTCTTTGCAGATTCTCAATGGTAACTCCTCAATAAATCATTTCCAAGTTCAAAATGTTTGGTGGAATGGGTACAAAAGGTCTGATTCTTTCATGCTAAGAAATGAAATAGATATATCTTTGAAAAGTATGAACTTTGAAATGAACCCAACTAAAATTACAATATTCTGGATATGGGTTTGGCTTTATTTTTTGTCGCCTGACACTTTTGATATGGTGTTCCTATGTTTGTCTTTGAAGTTTGGTTATGTGTGAGTCTTGATACGATCGCAGGACCATTTTTTCATCAGATCAACCATGAAAAAGTTCCATTGTAGTCATCGATATAGTGAACATGAATCATGTTTCCAGCAGATGCTCTTTCTTATACATATACGGAGAAATCATACCCACCTTAAAATACTTATTGCTTGTAGCGGACTTGTAAAGTTGGTGGGGGATATAAATGAATCTGAAACATGCAAATTTTGAAATAAAAAAATGATAATGTGATGCTATTTTTTGATGCTCCAACTGTAAGATGTGAGTCTATTTGATACTCTCATTAAGTTATTTTTGCTAAATATCATTTACACACACACACACACACAAATGAAATGAGAGAGCTACACACTTGGACAGATGGGTTTGTTAAGTATCTTCCTTTTGTGAACTGATTACTTTGACCATGTTGTACATAATTCTTATTTTTTCAGGTTTACTTTGCTGGTCTGGGATGCCTTAAAAATGTTAGAGCTGCACTTTATCGGGGAAGGGCACTGAAGTGTAGCCGTTATGGAAGACCTGTGGCTACCATTGGCTGTCGTGTTGATCGGTGCCCGAAAACATATCATTTGGTCTCATTCTGTTTCATACTTGTCATTATTTACTTGTTCACTTTGCTCTTGTAAATTTTGCTAAATTTTTTGACAGAGAATCAGAAAACTTGTCAGACTCTATGTAAATTGTGAGCAGGCCGCAAAGTTTGTGGCCTTGAGTGTGAAATGTTGACACTGTGCAAGGGTGATGTGAGCATCCTTCCTCCTCTTAGGTGATGTGAAAGTAGCATCCACCATAACAGAACAAAGAAATAAATGGCTATATATATTCATAGCAACGATGATTTCAGGACATCGTTTACAGCCTCCTGCCAACTCAAGCTCCTGCTTCCACTAATTCCTACTTATTCTAGATACCCTAATAGCTGTAAGTAGCTCTTCTTCATCTTTACTTGAGATTATTTTCTAACAAATTTATGCACTGGTCTCGGAGGTCTTCTATAGTTTTAGTTTTCTTGCTTTAAATTATGGGTTTGTATTTCTTCTACCACAAAAATAATGATGGGGTCATTATTTATCAGTTGAATATTTCCCATCTTCTGTAATGGAGCTTTTAAGCTCTTGTGTACACATGAAATTTTTTGCGATCTTTCGCTGACTGAGTTCTCTTGATTTCATCACAGTTGGTGGAATTGAAGGTGGGGGTGCACTGCGATAAGTACCTGAATGCAATCAAGAAGGCGATCAAGAAGATTGAAGGTAAATCTCTCTTATGTAAAGAGCTAAATATGCAATTATTCGATTAAAATTAGTTAAGATAGAATACATTAGGTTTCATGTCAGATCTATATCAAAATACAAGGGACCTTTGTGACAATTTAAATACATACTATTTTAATGCAAAGTTGAAGAGGTCTTCAATTTAACACCAAGGTGTGCAATACAAGTAGAATCTACAGTCCAATTTTTTTTGGTGTGAGCTCTAATTACCTTTAAGAGATTGGAAAGTCTATTTATTTGTGGAAGTCTTCAGTGAATTTAGAAACGGATGGACAAACACTAAACATCAGATTAGCAGGAAACTAGCTTCTTGATTGAAGATATTAGTTAGTTAAAATATGTTAAGCTTCTTATCTTTCTTCTGGAGTTGTATGGTAGATTTCACATTAGTTTTAAACAGTTAATTTTGTTCTTTATCTCTCTTTGTTTCCACTATTGATACAAACTGAAATGTAGCATGCACTATCGAACTATGTTAATTTCCACAGGCTGAAGAAAAATTTGAAGGGATTCGTAGTTTATGATTGTCCTCTGCAGTTCCAGTAAAGATACCACGACTTTCATGCTTAATGACATTAATTATTCATTGTACATGATGATATATTCTAAAATTAGAATATTTTATTTGTATTCTAGTCGATTATTATTATTGTTTCATTTGTTTGATGGAAACATATTATCTGTTTGTAGTTTCTCTGGTAAATTGGCATTGTTAGTTCTTTTAAAACATTTTTCCTTAAGTCAGCATCCCAAAAATGGGTTTATTTTTTGAATCCGATGTGATTGACGTTTTAGGCTCTTGAGAGGAGAAGACTTTGTGTGCATGCAACTAGGGCTGCACAGGCGAACAGAGACAGGGACGCATCACATGAGAATACACCCATCGGTGCCCAGCCACAAGAACTGGGCGTTACTTACCAGGATCCGCATGCTGATGATTCCACCCCTAGTCACATCGACACATGCATTGCATCCTTGTCCCCACTCGAGCACCCGCTGCAGACACCATCCACTTGCAGCACGTCCCAATCTGATCAATCCCCGGTTGATATGCAGCAGATTGCAATTGAAGAGAAGCTGTGCAGGTCCATTGAGCAGATTGAGAAGATCGTGAACAAGAATATGAAGAGGACCACGAGGGAGGCGTCTGCCAAGAGGACCGCGAGGGAAGGACCCTTATGTCAATGCGATGAGTGAAACATTTCGTCGGGAAATGTATTATTCAAGGAGTGATTTAATGGATAATGACTGATAAGTTTTATATGCGATAATGTTTCTTATTTGCATTACGGATCATCTTCCAATATCAATGCACATCGTCTAATTTATGAGATTGTTGAATAAAAGCAATTTAATTTGATTGTTTCTTGTAATGATTGTTTCTTGTAATTTAATGTTATGGGTGGTTTATTTAAGCATTTTGCACATTAAATGGATCTATTTAAATATAAAACGTAGAGAGAAACAATAAAATGAATTGAAACAAGCGCTATCTATCTGGGACCTTTAACATCGCTTGTTTAGTACAAGCGCTGTCTATGGTGGACCTTTAACAGCGCTTATACTAAAGAAGCGCTGTCTAAGGTCCCAATAGATAGCGCTTGTATAGTACAAGCGCTGTGAAAAGTCCACCTTTAACAGCGCTTCTTTAGTACAAACGCTGTGAAAGGTCCACCTTTAACAGCGCTTCTTTAGTACAAGCGCTGTTAAAGGCCCCCCTCTAACAGCGCTTGCACTAACAAGCGCTGTTAAAGGGGGGCATTTAACAGCGCTTGCACAAACAAGCGCTGTTAAAGGCATCCCTTTAAAAGCGCTTGCACAAACAAGCGCTTTTAAAGGCACCCCTTTAACAGCACTTGCACAAACAAGCGCTGTTAAAGGTCCCCTTTAACAGCGCTTGTAAAGCGCTATTAAAACCAGCCCCCCCTTTAGCAGCGGCGAGATAGACAGCGCTTGTAAAGCGCTATTAAAGACCTTATTTAAGCGCTGTTAAAGGTCCATTTTGTAGTAGTGTGAATTCTTTTGCTCTTCTTGCTCCAAATAAATCTCCAAAAATACCCACAAATTTCAGAAAAATTTCAGAAAATTCTGGAAAATCCCCAAGACTCCCAGGAGTACTTGAAAAATAGGAGAAGCAAAAATTAGTCCATTTGATGAGTAATTAATTTAATGACTATTATAAACACAATATTGACTTCCAAAAATCATATAAAATAACCAATGCTCAGATAATTCTCAAAAATTGACCATATAATCACAATAATACCAGGAGCATATGAAAAATATCAGGAAGCCAATAAGGACGATAAAAACCGTATTTTGTGCCAAGAATGAGAATAAGCCCCGAAAATGACATAAAGTGAAAATATACCCAAAAGTGCACAATTAAGCCTATTCTTTAGCACAAAATGTGGATAGTTAGGGGGGAATATATTCAATTTATATCCCAAATAAGTGCCAGGTCCAAAAGGCCCAGGGTTGGGCAACCTAGTGTATGGGGTGGAGGCAGGGCCATAGAGCCAGAAGTAACACTCTTGGTTAAGCGCTCTGATCATACGCATGTTCGTAAGCACCGAGAGGTCTAGGGAGGTGGGAACTGGGATATGAATCATAGTGTCGAGAATCCTAAGAGAGACATGAGCGAGGGTGGCAATGATGGTGATGAGTCTCCCGCAGTAGATAGGTGATCTGGGGTTGGATATAATGTGGAGAAATCTCTGCATAATCCAAGACCCAGTGTGCAGGATAAACTGGGGGACCGAGACGTTGCCCTCACAGAGGACACGGCCCTGTGTAGCACACTATAGGAAAAAGAGATCATCTTGAGAGACCTGGCCAGGCTCGTATCGGTAGAAAAGTGTGTTCGCGATAATGCGATGCAAGATACGAAGGCCAGGGTGTATGATGCTAGATGCCTTAGCTCGAGTCTTCGGGAAGACATCGAGCCGGGTGATTTGGAACCAAAAATGGGTTGCATCAAACTCTCTGGGGTAGGGGGATTGTTGTGGATGGGTATGGGCTCGAGTGCTTTGGGCCACCTAAAGAGCAGGTTCAAGGAGTCTTTGGAAAGACCATACTCCTTGTTCATGATCCTAAAGGAGAAACCTGTAGGGTAGACTCTAAAGGTGGTTAGGAACTCTCAGGGGAGTCTCCTATACGTCCTAGCCTCACACTGTAGAAATTCCTCCCATCCAAGATTTTGAAGGAGGGTGTTGACGATATCCAAAAGGCCTAGGACAGACAGAGCCTGGACACTAGGAAATTTAGTGGGACGATCGCACAAGAGTTCATCGAGATGAACTTCGTGCGTTCGTCATCACTAGGAAAGTTGATGCCTAGTGTGTCTAACTGAGGGGCAGGGAGTGGTTCACCGCCCCTCTCCCTAATGGAGTGGATCCAGGCAATATCGGCTTTGAGAGCCGTCGTCTTCTGACGCTTTTTCTTGTCCTGGGAGGGGCCAGTGATCATGCTATTCTTTCTGCACTCACGGGGAGGCATAGTGAGAGTGCGTGAGAGATGCAAAGTAAATGCAATATGAGTGTGTGCAACTCACACAAAGATTGACTAATTTCAGCGACAAAATTTTTTAAAATTAAAGAGACAAGGAGCGAAGTTACCCAAAACGATACTCCTTGCTGAAGTCTATGCTCGCGATGCACGAGGATCAGTCCCCCCAAGAGATCCCAAGCCAAGACTTCCCTTGATCACAGACCGCATCGAATGGGGTTCAAAAACCCCAAAAATCAGAATGCCCTAGGGTTGGTTGAAGCGGAAATGGGATGAGGAGGGTGGAAGGAAGTTTGGATGAGGGTGGGTAAGGGTTTGGGAGGTGATTAGAAGGGATTTTAGGAGTTTAGAAGGGATTGGGAAAGGATCACGTCGTTTGGGAGAGAGGGGAACTCGAAACGTTTCGGACGAAAATGAAATGAACGGGCCGTTTGGGGATTTTATAGCTGAAACAACCATTTTTTCATAGGCCGTGTGGGAAATTAAAACGGCCGCGTAAAATGTTGCGAGAGTGAGGAACAACGTGGCTGCGTTGTCTGAATGATGCGAGCCGCGTAAGCTCTGGCCGTTTGAACGAAATTTTGGTATGAAATTACAGAGAGACGTGCGGCTCACGTAATTTAAGATAGCACGCCCGTGTCATTTCTCCAAAAGGAGAAATCGACACGGCCGCGTTACCTAAAGTGATGCGGTCGCGTAAGCTCTGAGAAAAACTTTGTCTTTGCCCAAATTCCAAAGACATTCGGGGGCCGTTTTATGGATACAACGCGGGCACGTCAAATGTCTTTTTCCAAGTCATTCACACGACCGCGTGAATCAGAATGGCGCAGCTGCATGGGATCCCTTCCTCCACTACTTCTCCTTCTTCTTCTTCCTCCTGCAATCAAAGACTTAGTCAATTTATTAGGGTTTTTGGGATTTATTAGAGAACAAAAATCTAAATTAAACTAATCTAAAATAAATATGGAAATCAAATGGAAAATCTAAGTAGAAAACGCTTGGGTTACCTCCCAAGAAGCGCTTGTTGAGTATTGGTGTTTCATACCAATCTTGTTTTGATGATGATCACAACATTATGTTGTTGCTAATGAATCTCATGTTTTAGTCTCTCAGTTTATTTCAAGGATATCTTTCTTGGAGACTAATAACTTGGTGTAAGGATGGACATCATGTGAAGTGTAGGAATATTATGCCCTCGAGGCCATTTATTCCTGTGTGAATAGCACAAACATCTTGTTCGAAATAACAGTAAGCTGTTTGGTAATAATTTATCTAAGTTATATTGTAATGTAGTTAACATTAGATATCAACTTAGGTAAAGTCCTGAGACTTTATGCAAGGTCAAACAGGTATCAAGATGAGTATCTCGATCATGGAGAAACGTATGACCGTCTGTAGCATAAGTCTAAAATGGTTCGTGGTCGTAGATGTTTCGAGACAAGGATATCGAAACATCGGATAGACCATTGTGTCTTAGTCTTCACCGTTTTACGGTGGCGATGATCTCATGATCGCTTGACTTGGCGAAGTCGAAGACGAGACACAGGTGCTCATTTGAATGAGTTCACTGAACGATCCACTAGAGTTATCATATGGTTATATTGACCAATCTGTCAGTCATAACTCTGAGTGATGATAGGATAGTTGGTCTTTTGACTTGAGGTCATTTTGACAAACCTGTGCATGAACGGTGCCACTTATATCAACTGACCTAGCTTCGAGGCAAGGCCTGTCGAAAGGTCTTTTGATTGGGTGTCACTTGAAACGTACGAGGCGAGTAATGACCAAGAGAGGATTCGTCTCTCCCGGTCAATGGGAGTTAGTGTCGTAGTGTTAGTTCGGTCTTTAGTAAAAACTCTGCGCAAAGTATGTTGGAAGAAGTCCAACATTAGTTGACTAAAGATCGATATAAACTAACCGGAGTCAAGTTATTGGGGTTGACAGTTTGACCGTACCCTAGACTTGATCTACACGACATATTTAAGACGAAGAGACTATAACTGCGGAAATCATCACGGAAACAGTCAGGTGGTCCCGATAATACTCATGTCAATGAGTTAACCACATAATGATGATTCCTGAAGCAGGGACGGCAACCACTGCTCGTGGTCACTGCCGTATAGGGCTTCGAGCCCAACCTGTTGTAAGGGTCAGGCTGTAGGGTCTCACACAGAGTGCATCGCTTCGTCTAGTAATAGGTAGAAATTAGTTAGGGAGAATAATTGCATTTTTGATGCAAGGGATGAAATAATTGCATTTGATGCAATATGGTAATTTAAGCCTAGATAGGGACTATTTTGCATTTGATGCAAAAGCGATTAAATGTGTATTAAATTGTTTAATACAATATTTAATAATATAAATGCAAGGAAAATCTCACGGGTAAGACGGAAATATTCCGGTCTAGACCCAGGTTCGAACGGCATCCAAATCGGACACCAAATGCTCAAGTTAGAGCCAAAACAGCCCAAAGTATCAGGCCAGGCCAAGACAGAACAGGCTGCCTGGGCTAGCCCAGGCTCGGCCTGGGCTAGCCAGGCACAAGCCTGGGCTTAGCCCAGGCTCGGCCTGGGCAAGCCCAGGCGCAAGCCTGGGCAGCCCAGGCCCGCCTGGGCTCTGCCCAGCGCCTGGGCAGAGCCCAGGCGCGGGCCTGGGCTCTGCCCAAGCTGGTTAAAGCGCGCGCGGGTTGCGTGGAGCCCACCCACGGGCCCCACCTCTAGGGTTTTGAACCCTAAGTGTGCTGAATCAAATGACGGCTCAGTTTTTGCGAAAAACTAGCCTAGGGCTGATCTTTGGACACTCAATTGGAGGGTCAAACGAACTCCGATTGACGAACGGTTTTTTCCTATGCGTTCACCGTTGAACGCTTGTCGTATTGATAGGTTGTATCAATCCTGAAGCTCAACGGTGAGTGAGTTAAAATTCACGGAAGTTTGCACTTTGTGAAGTGCAAACTAACTTGATTTTAAATTAACTCAATGTTTAGTCCCACATCGGATTTTGAGAAAAGGGGAGAGTCCGCCGCCTATATAAATAGGGGTCTCCCCCCTTTCTCAAAACTCGTCCCAAGCTCTAGATCTGAGCGGCTCTCGTAAATGTTGGAGCACGCTCGGATCTAAGATTAAATTAATATTTCTCTTCTCCCTAAATTTCTGCCTTACTCCTGCGGGCTCTAGCAAAGCCACAAAGGAGTTCGGATTCTGGATCTGAAATCTTGGCGGAGGTTTCACTCACGTGAAACTTTCTTCAGCGCGTGGTTGGCTCGGCGGCACGGGGATTGATCGCCTCGGGATGCGGAGCGGTTCGAGGAGCGGTTCGGGGAGCGGTTCAAGGAGCGGCTCGGCGTGGGACGGGAGCAGCTCGGAAGACGGCGCGGAACATCTCGCCTGCTCCAGGGCTGAGATTCCGGGTATGTGGTTAAAGTATTTTTTAGCATTAGTTTAGTTTAATCGTAGTAGGCTAGATCCTTCTTGGGATGGTCAGATCCATCCCAAGTCGGCATAGATCTTGGCATAGGGTCTTGGACCTTAGGGCTAAGTTAAAAAATTGTTTTTAACTGCATGTTAATTAGTTAACATAGGTTTTTCTTCCGCTGCTATGATTTTTCTGTCTATGTTCTGTCCGACTTAGGACGAGACTAGAGTTTTTTGTGCCCTAAGGGACCGCCAATTCCCAACAGTGGTATCGGAGCCTAGGTTTGCGTAGTCGATCTAGCCTGCGATTAATTTTAAACTTAAGAATGCTTTTAAATATTTTTTAAAATGTTTTTAAAGTTATGAGATAAATTTTAAAAATGTTTTATATGTTCAAAAAAAAAAAATTTTTATTTGATAAATTTTTAAGCATGAAAGTTTTTAAAATGATGTTTTAATTTATGAGATATTTTAAAACTGTTTTAAAAGTTAAAAATTTTTATGCGATAAAATTTTTTAACGTAGCATGCAAATTAGTGATTTTAATATTAAGTTTTTTTTATGAGATAAAAAATAAAATAATTTTAAAATCATATTTTAAATTTAAATGTTAAATTTATGTATGCATGCTAAAAATTGTTTATGCGATAAACTTAGTATATTTAAATGTTAAATAGTTGTGCACTATCTTTATGCGATAAATTAGTGTAGAGTTATTTCAATGGCTTGTTTATCTTGTCCCTTATTTGATAACACAAGACAACCCTTTAGGTTAGCCATTAAAAATGATTAAAATTTATTACTTGAATTTTAATGACATGCTATGTTTTAATAAATCATTAACAACAATATTAAGACCTAATTCCTGATTAGGGTAGTCCTTTAAATGAATTTTCAATTCTAATTGTTATAATTAATTTTCATTAAAGGACTTCGCTTCTAGCGTTGTTAATAAAATTTATTAAAATCCTAATAACGATTAGGGTAGCACGTGAACCTTATAGTTGATAAGGACTTAATAAAAGTTATTAAACAAATCCTAAAATTTTGAATTTAAGGAGTCAACTAGTTGATAGGATTAATTAGTTGTTAATAAAAGCTTTTTAGTCTATGGCATACATACAAAAATGACAAGCCTCATTCAATGGACCATGATCCAGTCAATGTGCTTGGCTAAGAGTTCTGGGTCAACCCTTGCTAGTCCAAGGGGTAGTGATCCTGGCTTAGTCAATTCCCTGGCTGTGTTCCGCTGGACCGCAATGTCGCGAATCATGATTGTATGACACCCTGGACTATATCTAAGTCAAATACGTTAATGATCTTTTTCAAGATTAGCCGTAGCCCTCCTTGTTTTAGGGGTTAGCAACTATAGGGCCCGTGTTACAGTTGTTGAGATACACTCAAGCTGTGACATGGCAACCTTGTAGAAACCAACTTCTTAAATACATAAGATGACATCTTGACTTGACCCAAACCGACGTTGTCGTGAATACACCGAGCGGCGGCGCAAGTTTAGTCAAGGATGTAGTCTAAGACCTGACCCAAACCAACGTGTCGTGCATACACCGAGCTGAGGGGCAAGTCAGGCTAGACACGAAAACAAGGGTCCGACTAGACTAGACATTGTGATTTGGATGAGCACACTCATGATCACGAATGGCTAGGGGCAAAAACCGATTAAGAGAGTCATATCCGATATGATCGATGAAGAGTCATCTTCCGATCGCAGAGTCAATCAACTTGTTGAGCTACACTCAATGTTGTTTAGACTCAATGTGATTGGAACTCTTACCCATTAATTTTTAATTCGATTAAATCGTTCGTTATTAAGCTTTAAAACGTTTGTAAAAATAGTGGGAGGATATAGATAGATAAAAGCCAATCTACCTATATTTAATATTGAACATATGCTAAAACTAGGGCAAGACTATGTTTACCGAAAGAATCAATTGATAATATTGGAATTAGTTAACTGGTCAATAAAAGTTGATTAATTGAATATCGAGTTAAATTCTAATTGATAGAATTAAAACTATATTCTCGTTGACATTAAATGACCTTCTAAAGAACAGACTTAAGAAATATGATTTCATTAAGTTCTGGGTCCAACAAATAAATTAAAGCTACATGTCACTCGTCTCTATATGAGGCAGCTTGAACATATAGGACATTCAAAGTATGTTTCTCCCTACAACTTGTCGAGCTACCCTCAAGGTTGTATGGACAAACAATTTTGATCCGCAAAGTTCGAAAATTCGATCAAACCGTTTGAGTCGAATACGAGTGCATGAGCGGTGCAAGACTATGTATCCCAACTGGATCTTGAGACAAGCAACTTCTTGAGCTACACTCAAGATTGCAAAGCTCAAGCGTTTGGATACATAAGTTGCTTGCATAGCTATTTATTTATGTTGATATCTAAATGTGATTTAGAAAAGGAAGAAGGCACTCCGGAAAGTCAATCGAGTTAAATAGTTTAATTTATCATTAGTAAAGGCATAAGTAGGAGGAAATGAAAATGTGACATATTTTGATGACACGATTTCAGAATAAGTTGTTATACAAAAGACGTTTAACACATTTTGACGAATGTCGTCACATTGCTTCTGAAGTAATGTTTAGTGTTAAGTAATTTGTAAATAACTATATATATATTAAATGTTAATATATAAATACACAAGATAGTAGCAAACTTATATGGTAAAATTAGACTAGGCCGTATCAAGAGATTAAGCTTCACAAGTCACATAAAGAGGGGTCTGACCTCTCATATTATGAAGTCTACAGACACTTGTGAGTCTTAGCCTCTTAGATACAATGGCCGAAACCCATCTGTGAGATAGTGGGAGAATGAGTTGTCGAACTAAGTCTAGTACATACTGATGTACCCGAGTCTAGATTAACCAAAATAAGTTATTCGTATATTTTATTAAGACACGTGTTCTTGATGAAACCCAAGTCTGATAAAATAAAGAATGAAATGTCTAAAGTATTTAAACTGATTCGATTAGATCGAATGGTCAAATACTTAGCTAAATAAAATCTTGTGTAATTAAAAGAAAATGTGATTTTCTCTCAGATCAAGTCTTTTAACACATCGGTGTGTTAAAAGGTATGAATCACACTTAATTAGATTTAGTGTGATCCATTGTAAGTGACTCTGAGTTAAGTCCTCCCTCTGGGTTAAGTCCCAAATAGTAATGCCTAGGTTTTGATAATGTTCTATAAAGACATTATCAATGATATATTCAATAAATCAATCGTAAGGAAGTTGTATTATTACTCGAATCTCGTGAGACGGATTGTCGAGTTAGACATCATAACTGATGATGACTTAGTCAAACTTCCAAGATGAAATTCGGAGTAGTAACTCCGATTTAAAACTTGATGCAGGTCCGTGTGCGTAAATAAATTTGAGAATTTGGTTTACGTGCCCAAGGAAAATGTTTCCTCACTTTCTGCAAGTAAATCTTTAAGTTGAAAGATTGGTGCAGAAGAGAAAATAGTGAAGTACAATAATGTTGGATGGGAACGGTTTTCATCCTAATTTCTTTAAAACGGATTATGATGAAACCGGTTTCGCCAACAGATGTGTACAGATCTACTCGGACCAAAGCCGATGTAAAACGCTTAAGTTGACCATGAAAATTTGCACATTCACTTATAAGTTCGTTTTTCTAAATATGATTTAGACGAACCAACTTATATGAATTAGCCAGATAGTTTTCAAGGTCAGTGGGAGCGTATAAATTACATGCGAATCATCAAAGGGATGGAACATACATTTTGACAAAGTAATCAAAAGGTTTGATACTTTATCAAGAATAGATATGAGCCATTTAAAATGACCATTAACAAATTTAAATGATTATCGTAAGGTACGAATAAACTGGATAAGATCCAAGTAAAATAAAATATTATGGATTCCGACAGACCAAATGAACTATTTGAATAAGATTCAAAAGGTTGGTCTAATATAAACATAAAAACCCCTTAAGTCTATAGTGTAGATGGTTTTGGCAGATCCACTCATGAAGGCTCTATCACATGAAGTCAGCAAAACTTATGTGTAAAACGGTATAAGATACCGAGATAAATGGGCCTGAGTGCAAGTGGGAGATGTAGGAATATTATGCCCTCGAGGCCATTTATTCCTGTGTGAATAGCACAAACATCTTGTTCGAAATAACAGTAAGCTGTTTGGTAATAATTTATCTAAGTTATATTGTAATGTAGTTAACATTAGATATCAACTTAGGTAAAGTCCTGAGACTTTATGCAAGGTCAGACGGGTATCAAGATGAGTATCTCGATCATGGAGAAACGTATGACCGTCTGTAGCATAAGTCTAAAATGGTTCGTGGTCGTAGATGTTTCGAGACAAGGATATCGAAACATCGGATAGACCATTGTGTCTTAGTCTTCACCGTTTTACGGTGGCGATGATCTCATGATCGCTTGACTTGGCGAAGTCGAAGACGAGACACAGGTGCTCATTTGAATGAGTTCACTGAACGATCCACTAGAGTTATCATATGGTTATATTGACCAATCTGTCAGTGATAACTCTGAGTGATGATAGGATAGTTGGTCTTTTGACTTGAGGTCATTTTGACAAACCTGTGCATGAACGGTGCCACTTATATCAACTGACCTAGCTTCGAGGCAAGGCCTGTCGAAAGGTCTTTTGATTGGGTGTCACTTGAAACGTACGAGGCGAGTAATGACCAAGAGAGGATTCGTCTCTCCCGGTCAATGGGAGTTAGTGTCGTAGTGTTAGTTCGGTCTTTAGTAAAAACTCTGCACAGAGTATGTTGGAAGAAGTCCAACATTAGTTGACTAAAGATTGATATAAACTAACCGGAGTCAAGTTATTGGGGTTGACAGTTTGACCGTACCCTAGACTTGATCTACACGACATATTTAAGACGAAGAGACTATAACTGTGGAAATCATCACGAAAACAGTCAGGTGGTCCCGACAATACTCATGTCAATGAGTTAACCACATAATGATGATTCCTGAAGCAGGGACGGCAACCACTGCTCGTGGTCACTGCCGTATAGGGCTTCGAGCCCAACCTGTTGTAAGGGTCAGGCTGTAGGGTCTCACACAGAGTGCATCGCTTCGTCTAGTAATAGGTAGAAATTAGTTAGGGAGAATAATTGCATTTTTGATGCAAGGGATGAAATAATTGCATTTGATGCAATATGGTAATTTAAGCCTGGATAGGGACTATTTTGCATTTGATGCAAAAGCGATTAAATGTGTATTAAATTGTTTAATACAATATTTAATAATATAAACGCAAGGAAAAGCTCACGGGTAAGACAGAAATATTCCGGTCTAGACCCAGGTTCGAACGGCGTCCAAATCGGACACCAAATGCTCAAGTTAGAGCCAAAACAGCCCAAAGTATCAGGCCAGGCCCAGACAGAACAAGCTGCCTGGGCTAGCCCAGGCGCTGCCTGGGCTAAGCCCAGGCTCGGCCTGGGCTAAGCCCAGGCTCGGCCTGGGCTAGCCAGGCACAAGCCTGGGCTTAGCCCAGGCCCGGCCTGGGCAAAGCCCAGGCCCGCCTGGGCGAGCCCAGGCCCGCCTGGGCGAGCCCAGGCGCAGCCTGGGCTCTGCCCAGGCTGGTTAAAGCGCACGCGGGTTGCGTGGGGCCCACCCACGGGCCCCACCTCTAGGGTTTTGAACCCTAAGTGTGCTGAATCAAATGACGGCTCAGTTTTTGCGAAAAACTAGCCTAGGGCTGATCTTTGGACACTCAATTGGAGGGTCAAACGAACTCCGATTGACGAACGGTTTTTTCCTATGCGTTCACCATTGAACGCTTGTCGTATTGATAGGTTGTATCAATCCTGAAGCTCAATGGTGAGTGAGTTAAAATTCACGGAAGTTTGCACTTTGTGAAGTGCAAACTAACTTGATTTTAAATTAACTCAATGTTTAGTCCCACATCGGATTTTGAGAAAAGGGGAGAGTCCGCCGCCTATATAAATAAGGGTCTCCCCCCTTTCTCAAAACTCGTCCCAAGCTCTAGATGTGAGCGGCTCTCGTAAATGTTGGAGCACGCTCGGATCTAAGCTTAAATTAATATTTCTCTTCTCCCTAAATTTCTGCCTTACTCCTGCGGGCTCTAGCAAAGCCACAAAGGAGTTCGGATTCTGGATCTGAAATCTTGGCGGAGGTTTCACTCGCGTGAAACTTTCTTCAGCGCGTGGTTGGCTCGGCGGCACGGGATTGATCGCCTCGGGATGCGGAGCGGTTCGAGGAGCGGTTCGGGGAGCGGTTCAAGGAGCGGCTCGGCGTGGGACGGGAGCAGCTCGGAAGACGGCGCGGAACATCTCGCCTGCTCCAGGGCTGAGATTCCGGGTATGTGGTTAAAGTATTTTTTAGCATTAGTTTAGTTTAATCGTAGTAGGCTAGATCCTTCTTGGGATGGTCAGATCCATCCCAAGTCGGCATAGATCTTGGCATAGGGTCTTGGACCTTAGGGCTAAGTTAAAAAATTGTTTTTAACTGCATGTTAATTAGTTAACATAGGTTTTTCTTCCGCTGCTATGATTTTTCTGTCTATGTTCCGTCCGACTTAGGACGGGACTAGAGTTTTTTGTGCCCTAAGGGACCGCCAATTCCCAACATGAAGAAGGGCCAAAGTTTGGACTCAAGGAGTGCCAAAGCTAGGAGATGGTGGAGAGCAATCAAGGCATCAAGTTTGAAGACTTAGACTCTAAGGAAAGCATTGTAATCCATGTAATTTACTTTATTGCTTTCTCTCTCTTTTGAGTCTAGGTTATTGTAATACCTTGTGAGATGGTTTACTTATCATGCATATTCATTTAACCATCTTAGTGAACCTTAGAATTATCATAGAATCCAACCCAATAGGTTCACTCTGTCCAAAGACTCATTTGGAGTCTCTGGCTTTCCTTCAGTCACCTGATGCGGGAAACACAGTCGACTGGGTGATTTCCAGTCGCCTGTAGATCCTTCTACAGTTGCCTGATTTGCACAGCTCAAGTCAACATTTCAATTGACTCAAACTTGAGCTTTACGCACAGTCACCTGTCGATCAGTTTACAGTCGCCTGTATAATTACAGTCGCTTGGAAATTGGCCAACAGTCACCTGTCTAGCGTAAGTGCAATCTCTGCATCTCTCTGTCTTCTCTCCATATTATACTGCAGACGACTGATGAAGAATGTACAGTCGCCTGACTATTTGACAGTCGACTGTAGTATTAACATCAGTCGCCTGTGTGAAGAATTGGAGAAAGAGTGCAGCTCTCTGTTTCGATCCATCCCCTGCAGCAGTCGTCTGCTGAAGGATTAACAGGCACCTGTCCTGTTTGTCAGTCGACTGTATTGTCTTTGTCAGTCGACTGTCCTGGCTCAGATTATAGCCGTTGGATATTTTCTAGCCGTTGATCAGTCGACTGTCTTTTGATCATCAGTCGACTATCGCTGTCATTTTCGCCCAGTTTCTAGCCATTGCAGAATTGATCTTTTGGCTGTTTTCTTGGGTTTTGGGGTTTGATATGGGGTTCCTATATATATAAGTGTGCTGCCATCTCTTATTCTACTTGATTCTATTGAAAATCATAAGAGTTCAATTAAGCCACTCTCAAACTCTCTCATTTCCCTCTTAGAGCTCATTCTCCTCTTCATGCATTGAAGTCAAGCTCAAGGGAATTCATCCAAGTGCAAATATAGAAAATCTCATCACTTGGAGATCCTCTTCCATGCCTTGCATTCATTTATGAGTAAGTTCATCTCATGGCATAGGTAAGAGTATTTGTTTTACTTTGTTATTTTGTTGAAACCATAGTTTTCTGTGTGAGAGCTAGTTACTCTCTGTGTGAGAGTATAACCTTCTGTGTGAGGGTTGGTGGAGATCTCTCTGTGTGAGAGTTTAAGTCTTTCTGTGTTAAAGTAAGGATTTCTTTGTGCGAGAATCCTAAATCCTCTGTGTGAGGTCTCTCTGTGTGGGAGTGAGGATTTCTCTGTGTGAGAATCCAAATCCTCTGTGTGAGGTATCTCTGTGTGAGATTGTATTCACTTTCTCTGTGTGAGAATTATAGTGGATATTGGTGTGGCTAGACGTACCCAAGTTTGGGGAACCAGGGTAAAATATCGTGTTTGCGTTTGGTTTGATTGTGTTGATTAATTCCTCTTGCACTTATTATTCTGCATTTGCAAGTTTAATTTTAATTGCACAATTTATTGCCATTACTCTATTCACCCCCACTCTAGAGTGTTTGTTGTTAGTATTGCAAGGTAGACGGTCCTTACAGTGCTCGTTTTAAGTCTTGAGCTCGACTCCCTGTTTGATTTCGTCATTGTAGCTTTATGGTGGAGAGATCCTGAATGCGACCATTTACATGATTTGCCTTATTGTTCAGCTCCTTGTGGCCTTCCTCATGCTTCTTCTTGTCTCTGGGATCTAGTGGGTGCGATTGCGGTGGTTTCTCCTTCAGATTTATCGCATCGGTCTCTTCGCGATCCTCCATCATCGTTGGTTCCTTAAGCTTGGCTTCACGCCGAATGGGGGGTTCATTGTTGTTGTCATCCAGAAATAGTTCATCCAAACTTGTCTCCTTGATTGCTTCTTCGATGAGATCTACTTTGCCCCGATGGCTAGCTTCTGCGAAATTCCTCATCGATTTCTTAAGGTCGAATTCGAACTTTTCCTTTCCGACGTTGAGGGAGAGTCTCCCTCCCTTCACATTGATGAGGACCCCCAATGTAGCTAGGAATGTCCTACCTAGGATGATTGGTATCTGTGTGTCCTCCGACATGTCCATGACTACAAATTCGCATGGAAGTAAAATCTTTTGATCTTCACCAGCAAGTCTTCTACTATCCCAAGGGGGTATTTCACAGAGCGGTCTGCTAGCTGGAGTGACATGTTCGTGGATTGTAGTTCCCCGAGATTTAGCTTCTCACAACTGTTGATGGGCATTAATCTAACGCTAGCTCCTAAGTCGCAAAGGGCGCTCTTGACATCCAAGTCTCCAATAGTGCACGAGATAGAGAAGCTCCCGGGATCCTCTAGTTTTCCACCATTTTTCTCTGAATGATAGCGCTACACTCTGCGAAGAGAAACACCTTCTCCATCCTACCGTGCTTGGTGATTATCTCCTTGAGGAACTTGGCGTAGGCGGGGATTTTAGAGATCGCGTCGAGGAAGGGGATGGCAATGTTGAGTTGCTTCAAAAGATCGAATAACTTCCTGTACTTTTCTTCCAATTTGGCCTTTGCCAGTCTCGATGGAAATGGGACTCTTGGCTGATATGGCCTGGGAGGCTCGTCGGTGGGCTTCTCTAGCTCTTTCTTTGCCTGCTTATCCTTATTGGATCCGGGTTGTGGAGGCTCTACCTCACGAACAAATTCTTGGTCATCCTCAGTTTCGATCTCAACACGAGCTTCTTCTTCTTTTTTAGCTTCCTTCTCTGTAACGGGCATGGTGGGACCTTCAAACATCTTCACACTCCTCATTGTATCACGTTCACATGCCCTCGAGGATTTTCTTCAATTTGCCCTGGCAATTTCCCTTGTGCCTTGGAAAGTTGGGAGAGTTGATGCGCCATCTGTGCCATCGTGTTCTCCATGGACTTTTGGCCAGTCACCAGCTATTGTGAGGTGGACGCGAGCTGTTACATCGTCGTCATCAGCTGCTGGATAGAGGTTTGGAAGTAGTCATTCCTATGGCCTTGAATTCGGATATGACTCTCTATCAGCAATTCCAAGTTTGACTTTTGGATGGGGGTGCGTTCACAGGAGGCTTTTGATTGAAGCTCTGAAATTGGGCTTAGGGAGCTGGAGCTTGGAGTTCCTGAGGCTGCTGAGGGAACTGTGGGGGATCTTGCAATCCCAGAGTTTGGTATGAGAAGTTGGGGTGGTTCCTCCACCCTTGATTGTATGTGCCGAAGTATGGGTTGCTTGGTGGCCTTGGATTGTTCCCAAATAAAGCATTCGCTTGTTCTATCGTAATATCCGGGGGCACTGCTATAGGTAATGAACATTCAGTGCCTTGGTGTCCCTACACACCACAAACCTCGCAAACTGCCGCTGTAGGCAGTTTAGCAGCACCAAGTCCAATAAGGGAAAGTTGTTTAGTTAGGGCATCAAATTTATCGGAAAGCAATGATACCTCGTTGATGTCATATTTACCTCCCATAGTGGAGGCGCTCCTCTCGTTGCCCAAGGAGTCATTGTTCTCGGCCATTACTTCAAGTAATCTCTTTGCTTCGGTCGGAGTCTTGCTCATTATGGCGCCATTAGTGGCAGCATCTATAGACATCCTCATCGGCGGTGTTAGCCCGTTGTAGAAGGCTTGAATAAGTAACCAATCTGGTATGCCGTGGTAGGGGCATACTCTTTGGAGATCCTTAAATCTCTCCCACGCTTCATACAAGGACTCTTGCTTCGACTGCTTGAAGTTGGTGATCTCATTGCACAGCTTGGCAGTCTTACCTGGAGGAAAGTACTTTGTCAGAAAACGAAGAGATAGAGTGTCCCATGTAATGAATGTATTGGGACTGTGACTCCTAAGTCAATACTTGGCCTTATCCCTAAGTGAAAAAGGGAAAAGTCTTAGCCTGATGGCGTCATTGGTGATGCCATTGATCTTCAATGTGTCCATCTTTTCCAGGAAAGTGTTCAGATGGTCATGATAGTTCTCCATAGGCCCCCCCTGAGAATTGGTCCCTTTGCACGAAATCAACTAAAGATGGTTTGAGTTCGAAATTATTCGGCTCCACCGCCGGCCTTTGAACGTTAGATGTCGACATATTGTGAGGCATTGAGTAGTCGAGGAGCGACCTAGCTTGCGACGGCGGTGGCGGCGGACCATTCTCGGGGTTGAGTATCTCGTCCATTGTCTCAAGGGCTTCTCTCCTCCTCCTCTTGGTGTTAAGCCTTCTTGATGTAGCTTCAATCTCTGGCTGTAGTAGACGCAAGTCCGCTATGCCTTGAGATCTCCTGTGCATGCAAAAAGTCTATACCAAAAGGAAACGTCAAAAGCACAAATGGGCAATGAAAGAGGAAAATATCAACAAAATAAAACAAAGGAAAAGAAAAGCGCAGTCTCTCTACAAAGACTAAAAACCAATATCAAATCGTGCCTCCCCGGCAACGGCGCCAAAAAGCTGATCGTGATCCCCGAGTGGGGACCGAACGATGCTAATAAAAACCACAACATACAGATCATGTGTAGTCGCTTAAGGGTCGAGCACAAGGAGGCGATCAATGAGTATTGGTTCCTATGGGTCTTCGGAAGAGAGCTACGCAATAGTCATGGTGAATTGTTGGTGAATGATAGAGAGATGTAAACAAGAGGGGTAAAATCTCTAGGGCATGGGGAATCCCCGCCATTTGATTAGGATTAGGGTCAAATTAATAATCGATAGGTTGTCGGGTTCATAGGAACTCGGGAGAGGTTGTGTGACCTAAGGGCATTCACCCATCCCCCACTGTCGTGATGCATGATAGTTTATTTCCTTATGTCATGTTCTACCCCGCTGTCACGATGCAATGATAGGCCAACCCAACCTACACTGATGTCAGTGGTTCTCCGATACATCGGTGTATGTCGGGCGCATTATGCTCAACGAATATCCCCAATCTTCCTCCCGCCCACAGTGGCATTCGGGGATTATACCTACATTGGGAGAGCTCTAATCGGTGCCCGTTGGCATATCAGTCACACCGATAGTATGGATGGTCGTAGGGATCGGATCAGCAGGTCGGTCCCGACTTTTGATCGGTGGCCAACCCGATCGTCCCGAAGGGAGTGAGTCGAATCTACAGCAATAATAATCGCCCCAATGTACCCCTAATCTCAACTACCATAGCAACCCAATCAGTTATTTGGTTCAACCTGTGGCCCCAATCCAATGGGGTTCATCCCATTGCCCTAGAGGAAAACTACTCGGTACCCATTAGAATAGATGGATATTCTAGCAACGGGTAAGCATCCAAAACCATGGATTCAATCAGCAACAGCAATATATCTGATGAAACAATCACATCAATAACAAAGAGAGAAAAACTCTATTAAAGAAACAAAGAGTATTACACTATTTAACGTTTAGAATGATAAAAACGACAGAATAAATGAGTTAGAAATCTTACAAGACAGCCCAAAACCTTAGGAAAACTAGAAAAACTCCTGAAATTCCGATTCTTCTCGCAGGAAGATGAAGGGGTGCTTATATATGCGTGCCCAAAAGACAAAAATACCCCCAGATTCACCCTAAAAGTCATAGGAGAGGGGGTTGACGCGACCGCGTCAAGAAATGACGCGATCGCATTATTCCCCAAAACAAAGGGGATTGGGTGGCATGGCCACGCGGTCGTGTCAAAGGAGACACGGTCGCATTACAGAAGGTCATGCGGTCACATCGTCTGTTAACGCAGCCGCATGGTTTCACTCTAAAAGCTATAATTTCGCGGCCGCGTCGTCTAAAATAACGCGGCCCGCTAATCTCTCTGGTCTTCACTCTTTTTCTTTGCTCCAAAAGATTCTCTGACGCGACTGTTTGGTTGGAATTGACACGGTCGCGTTGAAGTTCCTTCTTTGACAAATTGACGCAGCCACGTGGATATGATGACGCGGCCGCGTGGAGCCTTATTCTTCACAAAAATGCTGCCCCCTTGCGCAATTGACTCATTGGCCTCGCTCCTTTCGTCTCTTTGCGCTAGATCTCGCTATATGATCCCAAATAGATATATATCTCCTGCAAAGCATGTGATGGACCATAAAGCAAAAGAAGAGAGGAAAATGAGGCAAAACGGGTATGAATAGAAAATAAAAGGGAGTAAAATGTGCTTGAAAAAGGGTGGAAAACTATATACAATAAACACTCATTAATCATCTCTTGAAAACATTAAGCTTTCAACTTCAAGTTTTAAAAGCTCTCAAATCCAAAAGCCCTAGATTTTTCCAATCTCATTCTCTCTTGCTCTCCAACCTAGAATCAAAGTGATATCCTCAAGGCAATTGGTGGTGACAAGAGAAAGGGCTTTCTCTCTTCTTGAAAGAGACTTCTACACACAACACACTTGCTCCTTCAAGTTATACTTCAAGGCATAAGTGATTGTAAGTGTTGTTATTTCATTATTTCATATCTTTCTATATTAGTTTTACTCTCGGGTTGTGAGAGTGGTTTGCTTGATCCCAAGTTGTAAGAGTCAAGGACATCGATTGTGTTTCGATTTCACTTGCAGGGTTTCTGCAAGTGGGTTTAAATGAAACCTCAAGTTAGAGTTCTAACTTGAGTATCCGGAAGTATCTGGGTGAAAAGGACGTAGGATTGCCGGAAACAAGTCAGGAGTTGACTTGGGTAATCCGAACCCTTGAAACATACTTTGTGTTAGCATTGTTTCATTTTGGGTTTATTTATAATTCTGCATTTATTGTTGGTTAGGAATTTAAATTGGTATAACTATCGTTTAAATTTTAGAAACACTATTCAATCCCCTTCTAGTGTTTTCCTCGTAGACATGGTCCTTACAATTGGTATCGAAGCAAAGGATTTTTAGCTATGGCATCCAATAACAATAACAACGTTCCTCCACCTTCTTCGTACAACAATCACGACCGTGATGGTACATCTACTTTCTTCGAAGGACAATCAATGGTTCGTCCTCCGCGTTTCAATGGCATGAATTTCGGCTATTGGAAGTGCCAGATGGAGATGTTTTTAGGCATGATTCTCTTTGGAGAACCCTCCATAAGGAATACGTTGAACCCTCCGAAGAGGATTTTGACAAATGGACTCCCTCCGAGAAGTCTGCCGAAGTGAACAATGAGAAGGCAATGAACGCTCTTCATTGTGCATTGGATCCGGATGAGTTCAATAAGATATGCACATGTAAGAGTGCATATCAAATATGGAACCATCTCGTCGTTACCCACAAGGAAACGAATAAGGTAAAGTTGTCTAAATTATATGTTGCAATACAAAATTTCGATATGTTTCATATGCAGGATAATGAGAACATTGTAACGATGTACAGACGCTTCACCGACATCACCAATGAGCTTGAAGCTCTTGGTCAAGTCTTCACCCAACAAGAAAAGGTGAGAAAGATACTCATGGGAATGACCTCAAAATGGGAAAAAAGAGCAATCGTCATTGAGGAGGTCAATGACATGAAGAATTACACCGTGGTGAATCTCATCGGTACTCTAATATCTTACGAAATAAAAAGGGAGAACCGAATAAAGATTAGAGCAATGATGAACCCAACGAAGGCCAAGAAGAAAGCGTTAGCATTTAAGGCTACTTCTTCATCCTCCGATAGTGAAGAATCCGAGAACAAAATGGACTTGGAAGAAATTGCGCAAATGGCGAAGAAGGTTTAAGCTTCTTTCGCAAAGGTAAATTTTCTTCCAAAACTAAATTTGATTCTACTAACAATACCTCGTCTTTGTTTTAAGTGTAACAAGCCGGGGCACATCAAGAAGGATTGCCCAATGCTTAGAAACAAAGAAAAATGGAAAGCTCCAAAGTACCACAAGTCCGACAAATTCAAGAAGGACAAGAAGAATGGACTTGTTGGGATGTTTGATGATTCAAACGGAGATTCCTCAAGTGAATCCAAGAATGAAAAGGGTGAGAGTGCACATATGTGCTTTATGGCCCGAGAAGATCCATTCTCCGATGAGAGTGATAGTGACAACGATGAACCCAAGGTAACCATGGATGAACTTCATATTGCTAACGAAGAATTAGTTTCTAAGTATCAATCTCTTATGCTTAGATATACTACTTCAAATAAATCTAATGTTCGCAAATCATTCATGCCATGCATTATCAACAATGACACCATTGTTGATACACTAACACTTGAGAAAGAAAATTTTATTTCTCAAAATGACATCTTGGGAAATTAGGTGAATTCACTCAAATCTCAACTAGATCAAAACTATTCTAAAGATAGTATTGATCTAGCTTCACAAAACACACAATTGGATATTGAGAATGATTCTCTTAAAACCTAAGTACACGAGCTGAAAACACGTGTGTCACCTTGAATACCAATGTTTCTTCTCTTAAGGGAAAATATGAGCGCATGTCCTCCCAAGTTAAGGGATTTAACAAACGGAAAGGGTAATTGAATGAATTGCTTGCAAACCAATTTTCGGCCACACATCGTGTCAGACTTAGTTATATGGAAGCAAATGCATCCAAATCTAGCACCTCTTATAGTGGCATTACTATAGATTTTGGGAGGCCATCCTCCGGTGCATCCACTAGTGGTGTCAAAAACACTATTTGTAGCAAAACTACCAAGAAGGTCACAACTTCACACTCTCCTTCTTTTGGAGAGAAACCCACTTAAGGTGGAAACCAAAAGAAAGGTCATGCATGTATGTACGCCAACACTCATACACGTAGGAAATCTCCTAATTCACATGTGGACACATATGACACATTTTATGCTCCACACCCACGGACACGTGCAAACCCATGTTGAGTATTGGACTTCTCCCTACTTGGTGTTAATGATGAGCAAACATAAATACTTGTGACTAATCCCTTATTTGCAATTAATCCATTGCATATGCATGTCATGAAGATCTATTAGCAATGGATGACACTTAAAGTCAGTCATCCGCTCGGTCTGAGCAGATGAACTGCTCGATCGAGCTTGACAGGGAATCAAGATTCTATTAAATCTTCACTCTGCCTGCACGGGCCGAGTCAGCTCAGCTCGGTCCGAGCAGAGGGTTGACTCGGTCGCTGAGAAGTTGCTCGGGCCGTGCGCTGGATCGATCGGGCTTCGGAGTGAAAGGTTGCTTGACCGAGCACTATAAGTGCTCGGTCCGAGCGGGCTGCGTATCTGCTCCTTTCTCGTTCTTTGCCTTTGCTCGACCGAGCAGCTGCTCTGCTCGGTCGAGTCATCTTGGAAAATCTGCTGAAGCTGAAGCTTCCCTCTCCTCCTGCTCTCTCCTCCACTCCTCCCATGGCTCCAAAAATATGGCGAACTCATGTAGAGCTTCGCCAATGAGCTCATGGGCGTATCAGATGTGTCCATACCCAGATTAGGTCCCAAATCGCTCCAAAATCTCTGAAAACTCATAAAACACTACGAAACTCGAATATAAGGTCAGAAATACGATATCGTAGGAAAATATGGGATTTGGATGCGAAAATGGCATGGAATGCAATGTCATGATTATATGAAAAGGTCGAAAATATAGGCACATCAGACATACACATATACAAGGGGTCTAGGGCCAATTTAATGGCTACTTAGTATTTACACACTAGGGTTATTACAAGAAGAGAGCGAAAATGAGAAGCTACGGCCATCTTCAGTTTCCCTGGCGACCCGACTGAGTAGCAACAGCTTCTCAGTCGAGTTGACACGCAGAGTTAGCATGGAAACAACCATGACCTACTCGATCGAGTAGACAGCCAGCTCGACCTGAGCTGCATCAAACAGAGCGACGATTTTGAGTTACCCTCCTCTTGTATCAAGCTAAGTATTCAATCTCTTTAATTCTATTTTAGTTCTTCTTATTGATTGCTTATTGTTAAACTCTCTTTGATGCATGCAATGAAGTTTTCTATCGATTCTATATCTCTTTCTATGATCCATGAGTAGTTCTATCTAGGGTTAATGGATTAGCCCTAGGATTTTTAGATTTAGAAGTAAAGTTAGAATTTTTATGTTGCGTTGGTTAAAAATGGAAGTGTATTGGTTGATCTAGCCAAGTTTTTAGGAGATCTCGTACTGAGATCGTGCCCACGATCGGTGGAATCGATTGGCTTAAAGAATATCCTATAAACTTAATTAGGGATTTAGTGGATTCAATTAGGGCTCGTGACCATGTTCGGCTCGTGTCTTGACGGGATCCACCGACGAACTATATTACTAATTGACGGATACCGTCATTGCGTTAGTGGGAGCCACCAAAAGACATCGAAACTCTAACCCACAAGAGTGGCATGAGTTGAGATCATTCTGACCACGAGAGTGGCATGAATATTGTCAATTCTTAATGCACGGATCGTGTGCACCGGTCGCGAGAGCGGGTTAATGCGCTACGTTAAACTCATGGCTCTTAGAGTCATGAGTTCTACATCTTAGATGCGACAATCCCTAATAAAGCCAATGCAATGTAAGAGTTCTAACCTAGCATCGACATCCGACGATCCTAGTGGTGAGTCCTAAAGCCCTAGTCTTTTATTCTACTTTTTTGTGGAGTTCTTTGCTTGCGACCTTGAGTGACATGACTTTCGCATCCATCACCATCATGACACTTCATAATGCACATCCACCAATAAACCTGCAAGTCTAACCCAACCTAGGAGTAGATAGGTAGTATAGCACTGCTTCCATGTGTTCGATACCTGCTTGCCGCTATACCGTGCGCTTGCGAAGTTAATTCCGGGCCGATCACATGTTTTACATGTTTGCTTCAATTGATCAATAGATGCCCTTTATGTATATTGACTAACTTGATTGACATCTATGTAGGGGAGTAAGTATTCATTAAGCACAATTATTTATTTTTTTTGTTTATGTTTCTTTGTCATCATCAAAAAGGGGGAGAATGTTGAGTATTTGACTTCTCCCTATTTGGTGTTGATGATGAGTAAACATAAATACTTGTGACTAATCCTCTATTTGTAGCTAATCGTATAATGAAGATCAATTAGCAATGCATGTCACTCAAGGATCAATCAAAGCATGAAAAGTGGCTTGGATGATCAAAGATGATGAATGAAGCTCCTAGAAGACTGCAAGCTCATTCTTTGGAAAGAAGAGAGGCTAATACAAGATGTAATCTTCTTATTCTCTTCTAGTATGTAGCTTAGAAGTAGAACTATGTTGGAGCACACACATCTTTATTTCTATCCTAGGAAATCATTAGATCACATTTCCTAGGCGTCCAATTCATATTTCTCAAGCATGTGCATTTTGGATTTCAACCGGCAACTGCTGAACGTTTAACAGGCACCTGTCTCCAAATAGTCGCATGTGATTTGTTCTACAATCGTCTGTTTTGCACATCCTTTATCATTTGGTTCTTGGGCTTTCAGCTATAACTTTCATCAGGCGACTGCTGTACTTGTACAGGAGCCTGTCCAAGTTACAAGCGCATGCGACTTGTTTGTTAGTCGCCTGTCTCTCTCTTGCCCAAAGATCATTATATTATCTTCATTTGGCCAGACAACTGATGTTGTCTTGACAGTTGCTTGCCTGTAGCACAGGCGACTGTATATGCTTCTACAGTTGTCTGTCGATCCTTGTCTTAACTCTTGGTGGTTGACAAGTTTTGCAAGTTTCAGCCAGATGACTGATGTTGGTTTCACAGTCGTCTATCCATGGAACTGGCGCCTGTGTATTCCACATCAATCGCATGTCATGTCTTCCCAAAACTTCTTAAGTTTTCTCAACTTACTCATGTTTCGCTCAGTCGCCTGTAGAAGGTTTCTCAGTCGCCTGTTAGGTTTACAGATGCCTGTCATACATTCATCAGTCGACTGTCCTATGTGGTAAGTTACCGTTTGAATTCTCACCTACCATCTAACACAGTGCATCAGTCGACTGTTGGCTCTTCATCAGTCGACTGTCGAGTGTGTAAATTCCATCCGTTGGCTGTTTCTCCACGAATTTCAAAGGGTATTTTGGGGATTCTGTTTGGGGGTTTTAGAGAACCTATAAAGAGGGTTTCTACTGTTCCATTGAGGGGCAACTCATCTACTTGATCATCTCTTGAAAACCATAAGCTTTCATCTTCAAGTTTTAAAAGCTCTCAACTTTGAACGCCCTAGATTTTTCCAATCTCATTCTCTCTTGCTCTCCAACCTAGAATCAAAGTGATATCCTCTAGGCAATTGGTAGTGACAAGAGAAAGTGCTTTCTCTCTTCTTGGAAGAGACTTTAACACACATCATACTTGCTCCTTCAAGTTCTACTTCAAGGCATAGATGATTGTAAGTGTTGCTATTTTATTATTTCATATCTTTCGATATTGGTTTTACTCTCTGTTTGTGAGAGTGGTTTGCTTGATCCCATGTTGTGGGAGTCAATGACATCGATTGTGTTTCGATTTCACTTGTATGGTTGCTACAAGTGGGTTTAAAGGAAACCTCAAGTTAGAGTTCTAACTTGAGTATCCAAAGGTATCCGGGTGGAAGGGACGTAGGTTTACCAGGAACAAGTCGGGAGTCGACTTGGGTAATCCGAACCCTTGAAACATACTTTGTGTTAGCATTGTTTCATTTTGCGATTATTTATAATTCTGCATTTATTGTTGGTTAGGAATTTAAATTGGTATAACTATCGTTTAAATTTTATAAACACTATTCAACCCCCTTTCTAGTGTTTTCCTCATAGACATGGTCCTTACAAATCCCACGTTCGATGGATGGAAGTGCAACAGGCGAATGGCTTGTGGGCTTTGACTGAGTCTGCTTTGGGCTTCTTTCTTGGGCAGTGTGGGCTTTGATCGTCCACTTGAACGAATCCCTCGAGAGCCGACCCAATGATGCAACTATGGCCCCCGTCTCTAGAGTTCTGATAGTTTGTTTGTTGGGGTCAAGCGACATTACATCTCATTAATTGGGCTCGGCAGTCAAGGAACTAATACTCGAGTTTTAGGTGCCAAAATGCTTGCTTTTTTGATTTGGACGATGCGCCGGTTCGAAATTCGAGATACTAGGATGCCCTGATCACCAACACATGCCACAACACGATCAGGTCATCTTATCTAAATAAGACGGTTTCGGAGGAAAAAAAATCGAAATCATCGTCTTTGGCATCCCTAACCCAGATTTCCTTCTTTGGAGATGGCTTCTTCATCTGGTCATGCCTCTAGTAGGGGTTTAGCTTCCATCGCTCAGAAAGGTAAGGAGGAAGTCCACGTGTCCAGTCTGATCGCCAACCAAGTCTCTAAAGTAGGCACATCTCAAATTCCCGAGTTCCAGGAGAAGTATGTTCAATTTGATTACCAAATCTGGTTGCCTGAGAGGGATGAAAGGGTTCATTGCCCTGGCGACCGAGAGGTTGGAGTATATGTCAAGACCTTTCAATGAGGACTTCGATTTCCCATGCATCCTTTCATGCGCTTTTGCTGAGTACGTTGAATGTTTTCCTTTGCCAATTGATGCCGAATGCCATATGAGTATTGTTAGTTTCATCGTATTGTGCATTATGAAGAGGGTTGAATCGACAATGGAGTTGTTTAATTACTTCTTCACGATTCCTCCCCTCAAGACCCCGGGTTTATACAAGATAATCGCACGCCGAGGTAGAAAATTATTTGACGATCTCCCCAGCTCGAATTTGAATTGGAAGGAAGAATTCGTATTCGTGGTATTCCAAGGCGAGGAGAGTTTCTGCACTCGATGGGGTATGCCTGATTTGGGCCCGACCGAAAACAAGCCTTTATCCGATGAGGGGAAAGAAATCGCCGTTGCAATGTTGAATCTGCTAGAGGGGATTAGGAAGACGAAATGGTTGTGGTCCGACTCAGTGCTGCGCAGCATTGTATGGACAAAAGGTCTATCCGACCCTGCCCATCACCCATTTGATCTTCGTCTTATTGAATTTTGCTTTTTTCTTGCAGGCATGGTTGGGCTAGAATACTAGGTAGACCCTGATTTGAGGAAAGAGATCGAGCCTTCCATCAGAGATAATGAGGAGAATATGTAATCTCCTCAAATGCCCCTTTTAGAGGAAGGAGTGATATGAACTTCTAAGGGTTTACCCACTGTCGTTGAGGGGGCATCTCAACTGGCTCATCCTCAGCGGAGGAAAAAGAAAAAGATCCCCATCGAATTAGAGGTGGTTGCAGTTAAGGGGGGGAAAGAAAAGGAGGCGGTAACTTTGTCTCAGCGACTCGGAGTTGTCATGGGTCGGTCTGCCTTTTTGCATGCAAGTCGGTCGTGTAACGGATTCATGGTCGCGCGGGGGGGGGGGGGGGGGGGGGGGGGGGGGGGGGGGGGGGGGGGGGGGGGGGGGGGGCTGTTGCCTTCGGTGTCTCTGACCGAGGATATTCCCAAAGAATTTAGATCGCTTTTGCTGGAAAGTCAATCGCCTCAGGCCCCATTTGATTATCTCGCGGAGGATCTCATTCAGCCGAAATTTCCAACCAAGAAGGATGATTCGGTTCTTTTGGATTGCTGGACCACCTCAAGGATTACCGAGAATGTGACCCTTCCCCAGGATAAGGCCGTTCTAGAGAGGGTTGATTACGAGAGTCTGTCCTCAATTGCTGTCCATGTGAACGTTCAGGTAACTATTGTGCTAGTCTTCATTAGGATGAAGTAGGCATAGATATTGACA
This sequence comes from Scilla litardierei, assembly GCA_030789695.1. NCBI lineage: Eukaryota > Viridiplantae > Streptophyta > Magnoliopsida > Asparagales > Asparagaceae > Scilla > Scilla litardierei. Next base: position 572,273,168 of record CM061142.1, read on the forward strand.
ACTATGACTGTTGGGTTTTCTGGGTCCTTAGGGCCATAAATACGACGTTCGGCCTAAGTCGGGCGGATGAAGTTATCAAATAAGCAGTAGAAAAATTAACTTAAAAATTTCAAGTTAATCCCTAAATGGAACAAACCCTAGCCAATATCTCTACTATCCCGGGGTTGGGTCCGACCAACCCCTAAGGCTAGATCTATCTAACAATTGCAATTTATAAACGCATGTTATTTAAACTACATACCTTTCGCTTAGTTTTTGCAGAAAATAAAGCGTTGTTTACAGCAACATTTCTTTGGCCCCACACTGCTTCTCCCGAGCCGAACCGCATCCTAATCCACACCTTGTCTCGAGGCAAGCAACACCCTTGACTCATTGTAGCTGTACTGGATTACATATCTATCTAGTAGTTGCTTTCGGGGGCTGGAGTAGGTCGTGGGGACGACCGAACCAGGGTATATCTGTACGTTCTCTGTGATTGCTATTTTATCCTGTCTGTGCTTATAACTGCGTGTGGTTGTTCGTGGGTTGCACGAATATTTTTATTAGCCTATTCACCCCCCTCTAGGCTACGATCCAGATCCAACAAGTGGTATCAGAGCCAGTTTAGAGGATCTAGCCTAGATTTTTAGATGACCAAGAATATATCTGATTGTGCTTTTGCTGAAGGTCAGTCTATAGCCCGTCCCCCTAAGTTTAACGGTATAGACTTTGCATATTGGAAGGCTAGGATGAAAATCTATCTAGTGTCTGTAGATTATGATGTGTGGGATATTGTTGAAAATGGTTATAGTCTACCCACTATTAAAATTGAAGACACTGTTATGATTAAGCCTAAAGACAAGTGGGATTTAGCTGATAAGAAACTTTATACTCTTAATGGTAAAGCTATGAATGCGCTTATATGCTCTCTTGATAAATCTGAGTTTAATCGTATCTCACATTGTCTAACTGTGCAGGAAATCTGGCATATTCTGGAGGTGACACACGAGGGAACATCGCAAGTAAAGGAATCCAGACTTGCGTTGCTGAGCACTGAATATAAGAGCTTCCGCATGCTACCAACAGAATCTGTAAAAGAGATGTTTGCGAGGTTCACAGACATCGTCTACAAATCCAGTTCCCTCGGTAAGCCATACTCTAGCCATGAACAGGTACGAAAGATCTTAAGGGCACTACCAAGCTCGTTCAGGCCTAAAGTCATGCTATTCAAGAAGCTAAGGACTTGTCAACAATGAAAGTGGAGGACTTGATAGGCAACCTAATGTCACACGAGATTGAGTTGCAGAGTATAGAAGCCAGAGAAAAACCTGAAGAGAAGACCAAAGCTTCCACACCATTAGCTCTTCAAGCTAACGATGACGATCTTGATGAAGAGCAAGCCCTAATGGTCAGAAACTTCAGGAGATACATTCAGACTGATCAAGGAAGAGCTGAGATGGGAAAAGGGTTCATTCGTTCTAATAATTCTAATTTTGGTAGAAATTCCTATGATCAGAAAGCTATTAATAGAAGTGAATGTTTTAAATGCAGGAAGAAAGGGCACCACATAAAAGATTGCCCACAACAACACACAGCTCAAGTTGCAAAAGGAAAAACGAAAGTGCTGACGTGGGACATGGATAGCGAAGCTGAGGATGAGGATGAGGAACATAAAGCCCACTCCTGCATGGCATTAATGGCCAAACACAATGAGGTAGGATCTCCCACTAAAGCTGAATCTTGAAAGGAATGCAAAATACTATTAATGAGCTGGAAGCTGATGTGGATAGTTATAGGAATGATAACTTTGATATGCAACAATCTGAGTATGACATGACTAAGGAAATTGAAAAACTGAAAACTGAAATTATTGCATGTAACGCTACAATTGACATGTTAAATAAGGAGAAAGCTAGCTTGCCTGAAAAAATTGATTGTCTTTCATGTCCCTCTTTATTAAAGGATATTAGCATGTATAAGCTAGATAAGACAAAGCTTGAAGTTGAAAATGAATTGCTTTCTGAAAAGATTAACATGCTAAATCTTGAACTTAAAGAAAAAATGGGGGATTTTGAAAAGAAAGAAGAGGAAAACAAGCGAGCTTTCATTAGTAAATGCACTTTGCTTGTGAATGAAAACGATATCTTGAAATCCAAAGTCACCACCCTAGAATTGTCATTAAAGAGATTTTCCATTGGAAAACAAAATTTGGACATTATTCTTGGAAATCAACTTTATGGCAATAATACGCGAGGACTAGGATATGATCTTAAAAATGTTGAAAAATCAAAATATAGAAAAGTTCACATTGAAACAACAAAGGTTGGAAATTTTCATGCTAAGTGCTTTACATGTGGATGCGTTGGTCATACTTCATATCATTGCAAATATAGGAACAAAAACATTAAGTTCAAACAAATATGGGTTCCTAAATCTTTGATGACTAACGTGAGTGGACCTTGTTGGATTCCAAGGTCACACATGACACCTCTTTTGTAGGTGGATGGAAATTTGACGAGGAACGATAAATTGAATGTCTCATTACTTTTTAGCTCCTTAGTCAAACGGCGACGCGAAGGTATATCTCATTCTTTGAACTTAATGAATATCTTCATAGTTTTTTTTTGTGTGTGCGTGAATTTTCTTTGTTTGTGTGCTAGTAGTTGCATTGCTATGTGTGCATGATTCTTATTGTTTGTGTGATTGCATCTCATGTTTGCTTTAGTACTTCATGCATAAAAAAAACTGAAAAACTGAAAATATATAAAAAAAATTGGTTCTTAAGTGCGTATCTTTCACTTTGATTCTTTAAAAGGAATTCATGAATGATTTTCATATGTATGTAGAAATTGGTGTATTATTTCTTTTGTCACATGCGCATGTTCATCTTTCTAAATATTCATGGCATGTTCAATGACTAAAAACAACTTGATTTCTACACCACCTACTTCACTTCCACATGTATTATTATTGTTGCACATTTGGAGATATCGTTTATGAAGTATGGAATGTGAATGTAGGAGGAAAACTTAACTGAATATCTAAGGGATATGATATACCTTGCCATGGATAAAAATTGAGCAAAAGAAATTGTTGTTATAAGCACTTAAAAAAATGAGAAAACAAAAGATAATTGCTCTGTATGGAAAATGGATACAATCCTTGGCAACGGTATTACCCACGAGTATCCAACATAAGCTTTATGGGTAAACTTTAGCGTTGGTGTATTTACTCGTCAAGCAATGCCACCCCCACATCTAAGAGTCCTTATAGGCTATGTTTTGGGGTGTGGTACCTTGAACTCATTTTTAATGAGGTGGGAAAAATCAATCCTATGTGATAGAATGTTATATGGAAAATGTGGATTGGTTTTGGTTGACTCTCTTAAATGATTCTTCCTCATGTGCTTCAATTTTAATCATCACACTTTACACGTTGGTGTTGAAGTCTTAGTTGTTTAATTTCATTGGATTTTGACTTGATTATTCTATGAGTGTATGCATGCAATTGTTGGTAATGGTTAATAATACTCTCTTTTTGCATGATATATGAGTTTTGACTTTGTGGTATGACTTTTGATGATAACAAAGGGGGAGAAAAATTTGGGAAGATTTGGTATTTACTTGGTGTGCTTGGTATTCAGCATTTGGTACTATCTTTGTAATGCTCGTGAAAATATGATTGCTTGATTAAGGGGGAGCATGAATGAATATCGAGGAAGCACAAAAATAGGGGGAGCATGCATATTGTTAACTTTACTTATCATTGTTTACATGTCACTATTTCATCGCATGTCACCCTCTATCGCCACACTTTCACACACACTATTTGGAACTTTACTATGCAAATCTTATACCTAGTTTGTTATCATCAAAAGGGGGAGATTGTTGGTAGCAATGATCTATGAACGTCATGTTTGATGATAAGAAACGTGTGCAAACGTTTTAATGTGTGTTAAGTGTTTCAGGACTGGCAGACTTGTGATGAACTAACGGAGAGACACGTCGAATGTGCAAAGGAGAAAGGAAGAGAACCTAGCTTGAGTTGACTCATATCTATTGGAGTAAAACCCTAATCCTATTCCGTATCAAGTCCAAACTCCATTCCTATTGCCGCAAGTCTCTTTCCCCTCGTGTGTATATACATACAAAAACAGAGGAGAGATGACACATGCCGAAAAAAAGAAACAAGCCCTTTATCATTTTTTAAATCAAAGTATACAGGTCTGCCGAATTGAAAAGACCCTAACCCATTGCCAAATAGGAGTGCCGAATTTTTGAGTGCCCAATTTATTCTTCCAAGAGCCCACAGCCACATGTTTTGCATTTCTAAAAAAAACTTTATAACCTAACAGCCGAATATTTTTAGGGAGCCTTTTCAATTTTCGGCAGCAGCAAGAAAAAAAGGGGGGGGGTTTATTTTTGTTTCAAAAATTTAGAGAGGCGCACCTTGAAAAGAAACTTTGAGAGGGACGAATCAAAAATTCCTATTAGCCAATCATCAAGCACAGGTTGTCTCCTTTGAAAGCACATGGCGCATCTTACTTTGTTTTCTTTTGGAAATCACAAATCAACAGAGCTGCATCAAAGATCATAAAGGACATGGCACAAATTCGTTTCTCCTTCTAAAAATCTCCAAGGCAAGTTTTTTTATCTTCCCCTTTGAAAAAAATTTGCGTCCAAAGCTTTCAACCCCAACAAACAGGGCCAAATCCTTTTTATTAAGAAGAACAGGCCGGCCTTCAGAGATGCACAAAAGGATTGTTTTGATGTGCTCGGTTTCTATGTGTGCAAAGTTTTGAGCAAGGAGCCGTAACTTTGAGGAAGGCCCAACACAAGGAAGAAACACAGGGAGATAGTTTCCTCTATACTGTAGTCTTGGATTGCTTCTCTTTATACAAATAGGAAACAGAGCTTTCAAGTCTCATGTGCTGTTGTTTCTTGCAGGTACCCAATTACAAGAAAGCCTATATGCTCTGTGGGGCACAAAAAATGAAAGCTCCATGTGCAAGCTAATATAATCCATGTTATAAGCACCTGTCATCACCAATGCATGTGTACAAACAAAGGCAAACATAATTGGAGAGAAATTAAGTTTGAAGGAGCTCTCAACAACAAGTGCCGCAACTTGAGTTGCACGACTTACAGAGACGACTACATCTCGTCAGATACAGATCTGACCTGCGCCTATTGACAGAGACGACACACCATTACTGAGCATTTCTAAAACTCTATCTATTTATCTTTGTATTGGTGTAGCGATCTCTGTAGGGGAAACATTACCGTTACTTGTTACTTTTTGGGGACCTGACGACTTTGGGAGTCGTCACGGAGGGAGAGCATCTGACTAGATTGATAGTGTAAAGCACGTGGTGTGCGTACGAGCTAGGTGAGAGTAGATTTGGGATCTTGACTCATTGTAGCTGTACTGGATTACATATCTATCTAGTAGTTGCTTTCGGGGGCTGGAGTAGGTCGTGGGGACGACCGAACCATGGTATATTTGTACGTTCTCTGTGATTGCTATTTTATCATGTCTGTGCTTATAACTGCGTGTGGTTGTTCGTGGGTTGCATGAATATTTTTATTAGCCTATTCACCCCCCTCTAGGCTACGATCCAGATCCAACACTTAAGTCTTAAACAGTTCAAGGTCATAGATGTGTCGAAAATAGGATATCGACACATCGGATAGACCATTGTGTCTTTGTCTTACCTTAAGGGTAATGATGATCTCATAGTCATTCGGCCTGGCGAAGTCGGAGACAAGGCACATGTGCTCATTGGAGAATGAGTTCACTGAACGACCAACTTAGAGTTATTGAATGGTTAATCTTTAACCGAACTGTCAATACTAACTCTATAGTGATGATATGCAAGCTGGTCCTTAAGACCTGAAGTCGTTTGTACGAACCTGTTGGTGAATCGTACCACTTAGATCTATGACCTAACTTCGAGGCTAGGCCTGCTGAAAGGTCTTAGATTGGGTGACACCTGAATCATACGAGGTAAGTAGACGACTAAGATGGGATTCGTCTCTTCCGCTAAAGGGGAGTTAGTGTCATATGCTTAGTACGATCTTTGTGTTAATCCTCGGCCGATGTACGTTGTAGGATGTACAACGTGTATATAACAAAGACCGCTGTATACTGACCAATGCTGGCTAGTGGGGTTGACTGTTAACCATACCCTAGGCCGTGCAACGACACAGTTATGACGAAGGGACTAAAACTGCGGTATTCATCGCTGACACAGTCAGAGTGATCCCGATGACACTTTTGTCAATGGGCCAATCAAGTAAGTATGATGCAGAAACATGGAAGACACATGTTGCTCGTGGTTACTGTCATCTAGGAATTTCGAGTCCCAACTTGTAGTAGGGTCAGTCTGTAGGGTCTCACACCGAGTAGTATTCACGTCTTAGTAATAGGAAGAACAATAAGAGGAATGCATTCGATGCAATGGAATACTTAAGCTCACAAATGATTTGTGAGCATAAAGCTAAAGAGTTTAGCATTTAGAATTGAAGAGGACTTCCTGAGGAATCCATAGGAAGAAACTGCGATGGAATCAGAGCTCAAACGAGCCAATAAACATGAAAACAGCAGAAAGGGACCAAGTGGGTCAGACCCACTTCAGAAAGGAGGCCACCTGCTAAGGCGGGCGGGCGTGCCCGCTTCAGAAGTGGGTGCTCCTGCTTTCACAGTGAGGGCCACCCTGCTTGGCAGGCTGGTGCGCCCACTAAGGCGGGCTGGTGCGCCCGCTTCCGCAGTGGGGCCAGCCTGCTTGGCGGGCTGGCGCGCCCGCTCGGCCCAGCAGGCGCCGGCCCACTGAGCGGGCCAGGAATCCGCAACGGGCGCAGTGGGCCTGCCTGCTGAGCGGGCAGGTGCACCCGCTGCGCCCCTTTGCGGGTGCCTGCCTGTAAATGGGTGCGGGCGCGCCTGCATGGCTTAGCGGGTGTGCCCGCAACTTAAAGATTGATTTTTTAGGCTTTTTGAAACCCCTTTGTGACGGCTACGAACTACGACTTTTGCCCAATTTTGAGCAATTGTTTGAGGGGTCAAACGAAGTCAGAATTCATCACCGTTTGTTCCTACATGTTCATCATTTGAAGCGCTTCGAAATGATAGCTTGTATCGTCTCTAATGCTCAATGGTGAGTGGGATTTAATTGGTTGAAGTTAGGCCTTTGAGAAAGGCTTACTAACTTATTTAAATTCATCTTTGATTATTTAGTTCCACGTTTCTCGTGTGACGAGCAAGGGATCTAGCTCCCTATATAAATAGGGGTGGACACCCAAGAGAAATTTTGTACCAAGTCTCCGATTCGAGAAGCTCCTGATTTTTGAGCATGCTCGATCAACGACTGTCACGCCCCGCTTCCCAAAACGACGGAGGCGAAGCGTGACTAAGGCCCGCTTAGGCCGGAGCTGTGAAGCTCTGACCCAATAAGCGTCTGTAGAGATACCATTTTAAAAGTTTCAGGTTCTTGCATTAAAAAAATTCGGAACAATAGGAAGTACGGAAAGAAAAAGGCATTCAATAAATTAGAGATATAATATCCAGCGAGTACAAGTCTAAAAAGAAGTCTAAGCATGGCAACAAACTATCTAAAAGCAAACTAAAAGCAGTAACCTCTGAAAGTGACGACTAATAAGACCTCAAGGTCTGGTCCTCGTCGGGCACGTACTCTGGGTCGACGTCCTTGGCTCCACGTGCTCCGGTAAGTCTGGCTCGTCCACGAACTTTGGCTCAACACCTGACATACAGCACCCAAAAGAGAGGAACTGTACGTCAGGTAAAGTCTACAAAAAGGGTTAGACTCTACTGCAAGTGCACCGAACTTTAAACAACGGTTTACTGGTTGATTAACATGCTGAGGTTCTATTACACAACAGTTTACTGGTTGATTATCATGCTGTGGTTATAACGGAGTACACAAAAGGAAGTAACGCAGCAGGAAAGTAAAACGTAGCAAGTAGTAGTCGTAGCGTGTGCTACCAACTATGTGACTAACCTACAGGTGTCAAGACAAGTCGTGACGTGACGGGACAAGACAAGACAAGACAAGACAAGTGAGACACGAAAGGGTTCATGCCTTACGGTTCGAGGGGGATCAGACCTTCTTGCCGTGCGCACGCTCAACCCAACCCCAAACCCCAAGGAAGACAAGACAAGACAACAGTACAAGGGATCACTCGCTCTAGGTTGGCGAGTGCCCTATTACCCGCAGGCTGTGTATCAGTACAAGGGATCACTCTCTCTAGCTTGGAGAGTGTCCTATTGCCCGCAGGCTGTGAATCAGTACAAGGGATCACACGAAGAGTGCCCTATTGCCCGCAGGCTGTGAATCAGTACAAGGGATCACTTAAGAGTGCCCTTTCGAGTGATCCCTATTGCCTGCAGGCTGTGCAAGAAGGGACGGGACGTGACAAGACGGGAAGGGTTATTCTAGGGTGTCCACACACACACACACATGATAGCCCTACGATATCAAAGGTTGTTGTTGTCAGGCTCAGACTTCGTCGTCAAGTCTGAGCCGTCAGGAGTCGTCCCGGACGCTATCATTTCACGTCCGGTTCTATTTGTTCATAGTTATCAGTTCTAACCAACTAAGGCCTAAGCACGACCAAAAGTGAAAGTGGGATACACTTGCCTGCGATGGCGAGTGTGTCGTCCATCCGGAGCGTCTCGTCCAGGCGTCTCGTCCAGGCGTCTCGTTTGTGGTAGTCCGTCTGAAACGGGGTCACGGCGACGGTGTCAGGTCGCATTTTTAGTAATTCTTATTAGGGTTTGTGTCTAGGTTATCGGGACTATCCAAATTGTCATAAGTCGCGTTTTGATGTTTTAATCAACCTAGATCGACTTCTATCCTATGTGCACAGAAAGGTTGTCCGGTTGTCGATCTTTCTACGGTGGCAGTCATTTTACAAGTGCTGAAAATAAATTTAGTTATAGTTGTCAGATTTTACAAGTGCTGAAAATAAATTTAGGGTTTGGTCGATCTACGGTGTGGGTTCGCTACGAGTTAGGGACTAACCTGAAATAATGATCGAGCGGGATCTGACGTCGGGTCTGAACGGCGATGTGTCGGTATCGTCTGCAACTCCTCGGCCGCGGTCGCACGAAAATCGTGTAATATCTGCGTCATAGGATGATCAAAAACTTAACTCAAATAATTTATTATACAACTAATAATAATATACCTACATCCAGCATTAAGTGATCCCAACTTAACACAAAATATTCTTATCATGATAACTAACACTATTTCAAACCATATATATATAAACCCTACAGGATCTATTCATCTTAATATTCCATGCCCTTACAGCAACTAACAGATTAATTCTAAACAAGTGATATACAACTAGCCCATAATTGTCTCTAACATGCAACAACATCAAGTTAAATCCTAACAACGAATCAATAGAAACCCAGTTCAAGAGTCTAACCCTAACATCATTTACCAAAATGCAACCCTCGAATACTCTATCAGTTTAATAATCTCAGGATGATATAAGAAAATCCCAGTTATTTATATAAAACCCTAACAGTAGGTTATAAATTAATCTTACTCATATAAACCCTAACAATATGCGAATTCCTCTAAACATTTAAAAACTTAATCAACAGATACCAACAGCTAACATCTTAACCCATTTCATTAATCAGATTAAAACTTCTAATATCAATTAACAAGCCCTAATATCAAGAACTCTAACATATAAATAACACTAACCATAACCCAAATATCAACCAACCTTGCACGGGCTTAAACGTCACTGGGGTGGTTGCAGGTGGCTGCGAAGGATGTCCACGGCGCCAGGAGGTCAGAGGGAACTCACGGCGGTGGGGTGCGGCGGCCTGCGGCAGCGGCAGCGGCGGCGGCGGTCGCTGTTGCTGCTGCGGCCTACTGTGCGTGGTTCAACAGCTGGAAGCGGCGGTTTCCGACGGTGTGGCGGTGACCTGAGGGCGGGGAAGTCAGAGGAAGGGAGAGGAGGTCGTCGGCGGTGTCCCATGGCCGGATAATCGAAGAAGAGCCGACGTCGAGTGTTTTGCGTGCGTGGGGAAGGGAACTAGGGCCGGCGGGGTTTTGTTTTAGGCTGCTGAAACTTTAGATGCCTAGGGTTAAATTATATAGGGATAGGTAAGGGAGTAGATCACGTGACTAGGGCTAGATGGACTGGGTTGTTAGGGTTTAAAGTCTAAGGATTTTTATTATTAAGAAAAATAAAAACCAAAGCCCATACTCCCTCATGCGTGGGTGAGTGGGCTAAAAAATGTTTAAAAAAACCGATTTAAAAGTATTAGGGGATATTATTATTAATGATATTATTTAGAGAAAAATATACCATATGATACTTAGGAATAAAAGGTTATTAAAGTTGGGTAAAAAGTGAAAAGGAGGTCAAACGAAGCCCTAAAATTATGAAATAAATACTGGGGTGACCGGGACGACGAGAGAAAGGAAACCAAGGAGACGGATCACAGTTTCGACGACGAGGCACGAAAATAAAAAATAAAAGAGCCTCACGACAAAAGTGAGAAACGCGACGTCTCTCCAAATAAAGTCAAACCGTCGGAGAACGACCCGTGAAATGTCGTTCCAAAATAGTTCCACGATTTTATACTCTCCGAGAGGGTCACAACGACATATCACACTAAAGTGTTCAAAAACAAACAAAGTCTAAATTAGATACGTGCACGGTCAAAAGCACGTGCACGAAAAAGTTACGATCGAAAACCGACCGTTACATTCTACCCACCTTAGAAATGATTCCGCCCTCGGAATCACTTATAATAATAATAATATCTATAAACACTTAAGCCTATAACTCCCATCTTCCACACAATGATCTCTAACCTTATAACACCAACATCGTTCCTCAAATAATCCATCATAACCCGTCTTTTCACTGGATAAAGCCACGACTAAACTCACATCCTGACACTTAACTACAGACCCATCACTACCGTTCAAATTTCCAACTCCAAGTTCTCACAAAAGAATAATAATCATCTTCTCATACCATACCACTCCGCTAAACATCATCGCTCAATAACATCTTTAAAATTTCTCAATCTCTTCCCAATGTTAATCAATCTCCAAAAAGAAATTTTAACCAACCACCAATCCAAGACAAAATCCTTGTCCATCTTATAACACCTTCACAAAATCAACAACCGCCGTCCTCAATACATTCCCTGCCATATCTTCCCATAAATTTATCCGCCAAATAATTTAATTATCAAAATCACATCTTATCCTACTCACTATGACTAATCCTAACCAATATCTAGTCCGGCTACCTAACCATCCATTCATCTCAACACATCGTGTTATTCCCAATGCCTCTACACGTCAACATTAACAATCAAATCTTGATGCTTTAAATGCTATACTCATTCTCATGATCACCCTAACTCATACTATACTCCGCAGCTGCTCATATCTACCACTCGTCCAAGCCTCAGGTCTGATAAGTTATCATCTACTCGCATATAATTTCATCCAACCAGAATTCTCCATTGAGTCCGTCACACATCGGTATTATAAATAAGTCTTGGATAGCTCACTCTTTATATCCGAAAGAAATTCTAATCCAACATCCTATTGTTCCAAAATCGGTTAATCAATGCTATAACAAATCTCATCTCTCCCTGAGCCTACCCACAAACAAAATCCTACAACAATAATAGCTAGTCCTAAAACTATAACAACCATAACATAATATTTCTAAATGGAGAGAGAGAGAAGAGAAAAGGAAACTTAAAATCAGTGACACATTTTTAAAACATTTGGAAAAAACGTGTGGAGTCGTGGTAATGGATGATGAAGGATAATTGATTTGTGATCTTGTGAGCTAATTTCAAAAACTTTAAAGGTTTGGTTTAAAAGAAAAACAAAGTTTTGATACAATCACACGCAGTCAAAGATAAGCTATTCTATAATCGCGAAAAACTACGTCTAAGGAAATTGCCTGCTATGACCCTATTCATATACGTATGAATACCGTCATTCAGACAACTTCAATCATATCATGGTTAGCACTGAGTACACATTCAAGACACAAAAGGCAATTATCAGGATCCTAAAGATGACACACTCATACAGGTCTACACACTCTACCTATACTCATGCATCACGACAACATCACCTACCAAGGGCCTACTCTTATACTGGAGATAGCATGGACAACTACAAGGACTAATGTCTACACCAAATAAAGGAAACAGAAACCAAAAGTGTAACGAAATAAATCGGAAGGAACGAGTTCAAATAAGGCGAGTAAGAAGATGGTTTGTAGGATGGAACAAAATTATTATTATTATTTTGTTTTAAAAAAATAATTAGATAGATGAAAGAAGAATTACGTGTAAAATATGGTATCAAATACTTTTATACTCATAAAAATATGTAGGGAAAAGTAAGCAGGAGATAAATTTTTTTTTTACGGTTTGGAAAAAGAAATTAGATGAAGAAATAAAAGTAGGATGAGATAGCGATTGTTTTGCAAATGAAGGTAAGTTTAAATAAGGATTCATGAAGTATGCGCACGATGAACATGGGGCTGTTTATACATATACGAGAAGAAATTTAAAGTTCTCTTTGGTTAAAAAAATGTTTTAAAGGTACTTACGGTAAGTGGTTAGAAATAAATTTTGTAGTTTTAGAAAAGCGATATATATATATATATATATATATATATATATATATATATATATATATATATATATATAGTGGATTATAGAATTTGATAACAAGTTTTAAAACTGAAATACGAAAGGTACCGATTTGGAAATAGGTACGAGATAGTAAAATAATTTTACGACCAAGGAGGTTTTAAAATCAGTGATAGAATTTTAACTCAACCGAAAAACAAGAAATTTTAAAATATATATAATATAGGGGGTTTTAAAGAATTTAAGCTGAGTGAAAAACTTAATAAGGAATTTCGAAAATACTTTTAGGGGAAGCAGAATAGGCCGAGGAAAGGATACGAAGGATCAACGATAATCGTCCGGAAACGATCACGTGAATCGGGAGAAAGGAAAATGATCGCATGTTGGTTACACATAGGATAAGATGCAAGGAGGCTACGATGGGACCCTACGATCGATAACACAGAAGTGTAATGATCAGAGAGACGCTAGAAGTCAGGGGTCCTAATTATCGGGTCGTCTAAAGATTAGGATAACTCAGCTCTAAGACTTTCTAATGAGCTAGACCATAATCAGGATCTAAAGAGAAGGTTCCTAAGAGAATCAATGCTACGTTCTGCTGGGCCCGAAGTCGATGGACCCGAGCGAACGACTAAAAGAGAGTGGCTCTAGAAATTCTAACACGGTCAGAATCAAATGGGGATGCTAAGGTAGTCTAGGACGAGAACGACTAAATCTTAACCAAGGTGTCAGACAATCAAACCTGGGTGTATATCTAAGTCTCCCTACCATCTAAGACTGGAAAAACCTAATTTAGACTTGTAAATGGATATTAAATGAATGCGGTACTCTTATTGTTTCGAACTTTTGCAAGGACCTGCATGGGCCACCACTAAAACCTGTCACGCCCCGCTTCCCAAAACGACGGAGGCGAAGCGTGACTAAGGCCCGCTTAGGCCGGAGCTGTGAAGCTCTGACCCAATAAGCGTCTGTAGAGATACCATTTTAAAAGTTTCAGGTTCTTGCATTAATAAAATTCGGAACAATAGGAAGTACGGAAAGAAAAAGGCATTCAATAAATTAGAGATATAATATCCAGCGAGTACAAGTCTAAAAAGAAGCCTAAGCATGGCAACAAACTATCTAAAAGCAAACTAAAAGCAGTAACCTCTGAAAGTGACGACTAATAAGACCTCAAGGTCTGGTCCTCGTCGGGCACGTACTCTGGGTCAACGTCCTTGGCTCCACGTGCTTCGGTAAGTCTGGCTCGTCCACGAACTCTGGCTCAACACCTGACGTACATCACCCAAAAGAGAGGACTGTATGTCAGGTAAAGTCTACAAAAAGGGTTAGACTCTACTGCAAGTGCACCGAACTTTAAACAACGGTTTACTGGTTGATTAACATGCTGAGGTTCTATTACACAACAGTTTATTGGTTGATTATCATGCTGTGGTTATAACGGAGTACACAAAAGGAAGTAACGCAGTAGGAAAGTAAAACGTAGCAAGTAGTAGTCGTAGCGTGTGCTACCAACTACGGGACTAACCTACAGGTGTCAAGACAAGTCGTGACATGACGGGACAAGACAAGACAAGACAAGTGAGACACGAAAGGGTTCATGCCTTACGGTTTGAGAGGGATCAGACCCTCTTGCCGTGCGCACGCTCAACCCAACCCCAAACCCCAAGGAAGACAAGACAAGACAACAGTACAAGGGATCACTCGCTCTAGCTTGGCGAGTGCCCTATTGCCCACAGGCTGTGTATCAGTACAAGGGATCACTCTCTCTAGCTTGGAGAGTGCCCTATTGCCCGCAAGCTGTGAATCAGTACAAGGGATCACTCGAAGAGTGCCCCATTGCCCGCAGGCTGTGTATCAGTACAAGGGATCACTCGAAGAGTGCCCTATTGCCCGCAGGCTGTGCAAGAAGGGACGGGACGTGACAAGACGGGAAGGGTTATTCTAGGGTGTCCACACACACGCACACACATGATAGCCCTACGATATCAAAGGTTGTTGTTGTCAGGCTCAGCCTTCGTCGTCAAGTCTGAGCCATCAGGAGTCGTCCCGGACGCTATCATTTCACGTCCGGTTCTATTTGTTCACAGTTATCAGTTCTAACCAACTAAGGCCTAAGCACGGCCAAAAGAGAAAATGGGATACACTTGCCTGCGATGGCGAGTGTGTCGTCCGTCCGGAGCGTCTCGTCCAGGCATCTCGTCTGTGGTAGTCCGTCTGAAACAGGGTCACGGCGACGGTGTCAGGTTGCGTTTTCAGTAATTCATATTAGGGTTTGTGTCTAGGTTATCGGGACTATCCAAATTTTCATAAGTCGCGTTTTGATGTTTTAATCAACCTAGATCGACTTCTATCTTATGTGCACAGAAAGGTTGTCCGGTTGTCGATCTTTCTACGGTGGCAGTCATTTTACAGGTGCTGAAAATAAATTTAGTTATAGTTGTCAGATTTTAGGTTAGGGTTTGGTCGATCTACGGTGTGGGTTCGCTACGAGTTAGGGACTAACCTGAAATAATGATCGAGCGGGATCTGACGTCGGGTCTGAACGGCGATGTGTCGGTGTCGTCTGCAACTCCTCGGCCGCGGTCGCACGAAAATCGTGTAATATCTGCGTCATAGGATGATCAAAAACTTAACTCAAATAATTTATTATACAACTAATAATAATATACCTACATCCAGCATTAAGTGATCCCAACTTAACACAAAATATTCTTATCAGGATAACTAACACTATTTCAAACCATATATATATAAACCCTACAGGATCTATTCATCTTAATATTCCATGCCCTTACAGCAACTAACAGATTAATTCTAAACAAGTGATATACAACTAGCCCCTAATTGTCTCTAACATGCAACAACATCAAGTTAAATCCTAACAACGAATCAATAGAAACCCAGTTCAAGAGTCTAACCCTAACATCATTTACCAAAATGCAACCCTCGAATACTCTATCAGTTTAATAATCTCAGGATGATATAAGAAAATCCCAGTTATTTATATAAAACCCTAACAGTAGGTTATAAATTAATCTTTCTCATATAAACCCTAACAATATGCGAATTCCTCTAAATATTTAAAAACTTAATCAACAGATACCAACAGCTAACATCTTAACCCATTTCAATAATCGGATTAAAACTTCTAATATCAATTAACAAGCCCTAATATCAAGAACTCTAACATATAAATAACACTAACCATAACCCAAATATCAACCAACCTTGCACAGGCTTAAACGTCGCTGGGGTGGTTGCAGGTTTCTGTGAAGGACGTCCACGGCGGCAGGAGGTCGGATGGAACTCACGGCGGTGGGGTGCGGCGGCCTGCGGCAGCGGCAGCGGCGGCGGCGGTCGCTGCTGCTGCTGCGGCCTGCTGTGCATGGTTCAACGGCTGGAAGCGGCGGTTTCCAGCGGTGTGGCGGTGACATGAGGGCGGGGCGAAGTCGGAGGAAGGGAGAGGAGGTCGTCGGTGGTGTCCCATAGCCGGATAATCGAAGAAGAGCCGACGTCGAGTGTTTTGCGTGCGTGGGGAAGGGAACTAGGGCCGGCGGGGTTTTGTTTTAGGCTGCTGAAACTTTAGATGCCTAGGGTTAAATTATATAGGGATAGGTAAGGGAGTAGATCACGTGACTAGGGCTAGATGGGCTGGGTTGTTAGGGTTTAAAGTCTAAGGATTTTTATTATTAAGAAAAATAAACACCAAAGCCCATACTCCCTCATACGTGGGTGAGTGGGCTACAAAGTGTTTAAAAAAAACTGATTTAAAAGTATTAGGGGATATTATTATTAATGATATTATTTAGAGAAAAATATACCATATGATACTTAGGAATAAAAGGTTATTAAAGTTGGGCAAAAAGTGATAAGGAGGTCAAACGAAGCCCTAAAATTATGAAATAAATACTGGGGTGACCGGGACGACGAGAGAAAGGAAACCAAGGAGACGGATCACAGTTTCGACGACGAGGCATGCAAATAAAAAATAAAAGAGCCTCACGACAAAAGCGAGAAACACGACGTCTCTCCAAAAAAAGTCAAACCGTGGGAGACCGACCCGTGAAATGTCGTTCCAAAATAGTTCCACGATTTTATACTCTCCGAGAGGGTCACAACGACATATCACACTAAAGTGTTCAAAAACAAACAAAGTCTAAATTAGATACGTGCACGGTCAAAAGCACGTGCAAGAAAAAGTTACGATCGAAAACCAACCGTTACAACGACTTAAGTATTCCTCCTCTTTCTTCCTATCCTCCAATCGAGTCCTAGCAAGACAGCAAGGAGGTTTGGATTGAATCCAGAAGTCTCTGACGTGGATCTTATCAAGTGAAAGTTTGTTCGGCAAGTGATCGGCTCGCTTCGGGTAGATCGGATCGAAGGCACACGGCGGCTCAGCTTCGAGGAGCGAAAGAAAGTGATGCGGTACATCTTGCCTGCTCCAAGGCCAAGATTCCGGGTATGCCATTTAGTAGCTTTCTAGTGTAATTTTAATAATGTCGCAGTAGTGTAGATCCCTCTTGGTGTGGTCAAATCCACCCCAAGTCGGCATATATTATGGCTTGGTTCTGGCTCGCATTAGGGCCTTAGCTAAAATGTTTAGCTATATGTTTTTTCCGCTGCGATTTTTAATCCCTCTGTTGACCGTCCAACGTAGGACGGGCACAAATATGAGCCCTAAGGGTCCGCCAAAACCCTACATCATAGGTGCGCATGCGGGTCGGGCACCCGCTTCAGCGTGCCCGACCCGCAATGCCCTATATGTGCCATCTGACTCTATTTTGGCTCTATTTTACACGGTTGGTGTCCTTTTTTGACGCTGTTTGAACCAACGTTTAGACCGGGACGATCCCGTCATCAAGATAATCGTTTCAATGCGTTTAAATATGTATGTAAATGTTTTACGACATATTTAATTCTTCTTTTGCATCATATACAAAATTCCCATATCTTTAATGTTCTAAACTTATATCGCAAACTCTTTGCGACTTATAAAATCCATTTGCATCCAATACAAATGTACCGAGGACATACATTCACCAACATCTCCCACTTGCACTCTGTATCATTTATCCCAAATGCAGGAGCTAACTGCAAACCCTTTACAGTTTTCTATCCCTTGCATCAAATGCATTTTCTCCATAATTTCTACATATTACTTGATGAAGGTCTCACTCTGTGTGAGACCCTACAGCCTGACCCTACTACATGTGGGGCTCGAAACCCCAGATGACAGAGACCACGAGCAACAGATACCATCCATGTTTTGGTATTATACTTATGTGGTTAACTCATTTGACATGAGTATTGTCGGGACCACCCTGACTGTGTCTGTGATTAATACCATAGTTACAGTCTTTTTGTCAAATCTATGCCGCTTAGTCAAGCCTATGGTATGGTCAACTGTCAACCCTACCAGCTTGAACTTGGTTAGTCTCCATCGATCTTTAGTCAAATAATGTTGGATTTCTTCCAACATACACTGGCCAGAGTTTTCACTAAAAGATCGAACTAACACTGTGACACTAACTCCCATTGACTTGGAGAGACGAATCCTATCTTGGTCATTACTCTCCTCGCACGCTTCAAATGTCACCCAACCAAAAATCTTTCAACGAGGCTTTCCCGAGCCTAAATCAGTGATCTAAGTGACATCATTCATGCATATGATCGTACAATGACCTCAAGTCAAAAGACCAACTTACCTATCATCACTAAGATTTATCATTGATAGATTGGTTAATCATAACCATATGATAACTCTTATTGGGTCGTTCAACGAACTCATTCTCCAATGAGCACATGTGTCTTGTCTTCGACTTTGCCAAGTCAAACGACAATGAGATCATCGTCACCACTGCATGGTGAAGACTAAAATACAATGGTCTATCCGATGTTTCGATATCCTTTTCTCGAAACATTTACGACCACGAACATTTCAAACGTATTCTACAAACGGTTAAACGATTCTCTATGATCGAGATCCTCATTGCGATACTTGTTTAACCTCGCTTTTTGTCTTAAGATTTTACCTAAGTTCTAATGAAGACTACATTATTATTAAACTTAGGTAAATTCTTACTAAACAGCTTACTGTTGTTTTGAACAAGATGTTTGTATACTTACACAGAGATAAATTGCCTCGAGTTCGAGGGCATACCTATCTCTTAACATCTCTCACTTGCATTCATGCCCATTTATCCCGCTATCTTATACTGCATTTACACATAACTCTCTACAGACTTTATATGGTAGAGCCTTCGTGAGTGAATCTGCTAAACCGTCTTTAGTTTTAGACTAAAGGGTTTCTATGTTCATTTTAAACCACATATTTGAATCTCATCCAAATAATTCACTTAGTCTCTTGGAATCCATAATTAATGTCTTGCCTGGATCTCATCCAGCTTATCGTATCTTACAAGAATAATCCAAATAAGTTACTATGCATTTAGATGGTTCATAATCATTTCTGATAAAGTGTCAAACTCTTTGACCACTTTGTCAAAACATATGTTCCACCTCTTTGATGCCTTATATGTTTTATATTCGCTCCCACTGACCTTGAAAACTCTCTGGCCGATTCATATAAGTTCGTTCTTCTAAATCATATTTAGAAAATAGACTATACATGAATGCTCCAGTTTTCATGGTCATTGATTTCAGCATAATATTACATTATTTTCCCCCTTATTGGACCCCAATTTGTGCATACATAAATGTTAAAATAGCTCTAGTATAGTCATATTCAGAATATCATATAATATTAGAGCTTAATCTCATAGTTTGCACAACTATTAATTTTTGTGTACTAATTTGTGCTTCTTCATATTTTTCAAGAGTAGAGCTCGAGCCCATGATTCCAACGGCTATTTATTCGTATTTTTCGGAGCTCGGGGGAATTTTCTACAAATTTTGGAAGCAAAACAGTTCATGTTTATTAAAGAAAAATAAGAAAAATAATTCATCACAAATTCCACTAATTTGTGACTCTTCAACTTATTTGCATGATTAGAAGACAAAGGGATAGGAGATGAAGAGCCATGGGAATTTATTCTCAAATAAAGAGTGGTGAAATGAAGAGCCATTGGAATTTATTCTCAAATGAAGAGCCATGGGAATTTATTCTCAAATAAAGAGTGGGGAAATGAAGAGCCAATCACCATAAACCCCTTAGTATTCTAAGCCTATATAAAGAGGGGAGAGCTTCATTCTTTTCATATACTATTCCATATAGAATTTCATATCCAAAATTGAGAGTTTCTTGAGTTTTAAAGAGCAATGTGAGTGAGTTTCATAAGATTTTTAGAAGAAGAAGAAGGTGTTTCATTTGCAAAGGAATGAGGGTGTAAATTGGTGATATCTTCTCCAACTCCTTTGTTTTCTTTTAAGTTTCTTTTCCTATGAATAAAATTATGTTTTCTATATTTATAATCTCTTTTATTCTTAACATGTATGGCTAGATTTTGATTGTGCATGATATGAAGTAGTTAGGGAACACGTTTTGTGTTACTTTGGTTGAATTTTAATGTTATCACTTTCACGTTTTTAAAGTTATAATCTTTGTTTAAAATCTTCTCATTCATCTTCCAAAAGATTATGAATGAGTTGATGATCAACCCACAAGGGTGAGTTTTGATCTTCTCAAAAGGAAGTTTCATCTCTTATTTAAAAGATTATTACTTTAACAACTATCTTTTTCATTATCGCGCTTAATCCCCACAAGGGTATTTTCCGACGACTTTCTCTCAAAAAGAGGTGTTATTGAGTTATCTCTAATCAACCAAATTAATACAAATCATGCATCCTAATGATCCCATATCATGTACATACTTATAAATATTTTCAATAACAAAAAAAAAGTTCTTCGCTCATTCTTCCATAAACTTAAAAACTACATCCAAAACCATAAAATCGTCATCATTCAAAGTAGTTAGCTTCTCTAAGATCATTCTCTAATTGATTTGAACTTGTGGTTGCAACAGGTTTTCTCCCGAGGAAATGATATCTGGACTCCCAGAACTTTCAACTTGCACGAACTCTTACGCTTGAGAATAACACAATTTTGAGTGAAGCAGGTTTTTGGCGCTGTTGCCGGGGAGAACGACTTGCTACCAAAGTTTATTTCATTTAGAGGACATTCGATGAGATCTTTCCACTTTTATTTGCTTTAATTTTTTTTTCATTTCTTTAAAAATTGAAAAAAAACCAATGGACTTTAATGGCATAAATTTTCGATATGATGCACCTTCTTCTTCTTTACACAAGGACATGTCATTGAAGCTCAAAATTGCCATCTTTGAACAGCGCGATGGTGAATCCTTCTTTTAGGCCTGGAGGAGGTTCACAGATGCAGTTAGTGGCTGTCCACATCATGGATACACGGTTGATGTTCTCTTCCAGTTCTTCTACGCGGGGCTGCAGGAAGATGCACAAATTTTCGTGGAGATGTTGGGCAATGGAGCTTTCATGGAGTACACACCTGAGGATGCTTGGGAGCATCTAGAGTCCCTGAGTGAGGATGCTCAGACATTGGTGGGGACTCCAGAGGATTTGTTGTTAGAGTCGTCAGAGCTTCCTAGTGGTGATATGTGCAGAGATGGAGTGGACGAGCATACAATTTTGGATGGAGTAAAGGAGGAGACTAGTCGGGCCACGAGCTCATCGCCCATTTTGGTGGAGCCCGAACCATGCTCTCCCCCAATCTTGTCCCAAAATCCATTATTCCTTTCCCTCGTGGTCGTGCATCATACCAAGATGAATGCTATCGTTTTAGGGAGTTTTCGCCACCACTCTTTACGTTCATTAATTTATTTTGATGATTATATTTGGCGAAATTTTTTCGAAAGGCAACATGCCCACTTTGGATTAACAAAACTCATCTCTTGCAGGACATGGACATACATTTTGGAGAGATGCTTGGAGTTGTGTTGCTATGGTCCAAAGTGATTTGTGGAGTGAAGATGCTTGCGGAGGAGAGTAAGGATCTAATTGAGCTACTTCCTCCACCGTTATACGTCCGAGATCCGCCTTTTGACTTCGATGACGTCTATCCAGTAGTGTAGAAAAATAAAATAAATGTTTTTTTGCTTTCGTATGATTTTCTTTTCTTTTATAGGATCTTTTGCCAAGATCTAATACTCATCCCACATCGAGGACAATGCTTATTTTAAGTTGGGGGGAGTATAGATTATTTTTCGACTTTTTCAAAATAAATAAAATAAATAAATAAATAAATAAATTGGAGAAGGCTTCATCATTTTCATCACATTCCTTTTTCTTGGTCCCTAAATGCTTAATTCCATGTGATTTTCTCGGATTATTATTTGGTATCAAATTCATATATGTTTGATTGGCATGTGTTAATTTCTTTTCCACATTGAAGTCAAATGTTAATATGCTATGTATGATACTAGTTTATATGTTATGATACTCTCCTTGAAATAATTTGGAAATAGTTTGGTGCAAGCTATTGTTATGTATGAGTGCATAAAACAATTGAGTTGATTTGTTCTAAATTGGATAGGATTTTGGCCATTTGCATATGTTTGGAGACTTCTAATGAGTGGGTGGTTGAGTTGATAGCTCAAGTTGAGAGTGTGAAAGAAATATAATAAGTGAATAAGCGAATGATTCTCCTAGTCAAGTTGAGTAGCCGGGGCCCCACGAAACATTGGGAATGACGCCAAAGACGAGATTGGGGGGGGGGTCATTCTAGCCCTTTGTTTATATAGCGTCATCGCGTGTACACAAAGGTAGCCGTGTTTGTATTTCATAGCGTTATCGCGTGTATGCAAAACAAAAAAATAAAATAAAATAAAATAAATAAATAAATAAAAATGAAAATTAGTATGAGTGATACAATCTCAACCCCCGTAAGTTAGAAGAAGCTTTACATTGTTTTGACCAAATAATTGAAGATTTAAAACTATGATATGATTTGTGATATATCCTTACAAATGCAAACAATACTCACTACTTTACTATTATCTGAATTAGATTGAGGGGAGTGTCATATGTTATTCTCTTTCATATTTTGTGCATATTGGCTTTGAAATCAATTGGAAATAATTTTTGGAGTAGGCCATGATAATATCATGAGTTTGGAACATGTTTTTAATTAAATCCGAATTTATCGCATAATTTGCTAGAGACTAGCAAGTAGCTAGTTGGGGGGTATGATTTCAGCATAATATTACATTATTTTCCCCCTTATTGGACCCCAATTTGTGCATACATAAATGTTAAAATAGCTCTAGTATTGTCATATTCAGAATATCATATAATATTAGAGCTTAATCTCATAGTTTGCACAACTATTAATTTTTGTGAACTAATTTGTGCTTCTTCATATTTTTCAGAGTGGAGCTCGAGCCCATGATTCCAACGGCTATTTATTCGTATTTTTCGGAGCTCGGGGGAATTTTCTACAAATTTTGGAAGCAAAACAGTTCATGTTTATTAAAGAAAAATAAGAAAATTAAGAAAATTAAGAAAAATAATTCATCACAAATTCCACTAATTTGTGACTCTTCAACTTATTTGCATGGTTAGAAGCCAAAGGGATAGAAGATGAAGAGCAATGGAAATTTATTCTCAAATAAAGAGTGGGGAAATGAAGAGCCAATCACCATAAACCCCTTAGTATTCTAAGCCTATATAAAGAGGGGAGAGCTTCATTCTTTTCATATACTATTCCATATAGAATTTCATAGCCAAAATTGAGAGTTTCTTGAGTTTTAAAGAGCAATGTGAGTGAGTTTCATAAGATTTTTAGAAGAAGAAGAAGGTGTTTCATTTGCAAATGAATGAGGGTGTAAATTGGTGATATCTTCTCCAACTCCTTTGTTTTGCTTTTAAGCTTCTTTTCCTATGAATAAAATTATGTTTTATATATTTATAATCTCTTTTATTCTTAGCATGTATGGCTAGATTTTGATTGTGCATGATATGAAGTAGTTAGGGAACACGTTTTGTGTTACTTTGGTTGAATTTTAATGTTATCACTATCACGTTTTTAAAGTTATAATCTTTATGTAAAATCTTCTCAATCAACTTCCAAAAGATTATGAATGAGTTGATGATCACCCCACAAGGGTGAGTTTTGATCTTCCCAAAAGGAAGTTTCATCTCTTATTTAAAAGATTATTACTTTAACAACTATCTTTTTCATTATCGCGCTTAATCCCCACAAGGGTATTTTCCGACGACTTTCTCTCAAAAAGAGGTGTCATTGAGTTATGTCTAATCAACCAAATTAATACAAATCATGTATCCTAATGAACCCATATCATGTGCATACTTATAAATATTTTCAATAACAAATAAAAAGTTCTTCGCTCAATCTTCCATAAACTTAAAAACCACATCCAAAACCATAAAATCGTCATCATTCAAACTAGTTAGCTTCTCTAAGATCATTCTCTAATTGATTTGAACTTGTGGTTGCAACAGGTTTTCTCCCGAGGAAATGATATCTGGACTCCCAGAACTTTACAACTTGCACGAACTCTTACGCTTGAGAGTAACACAATTTTGAGTGAAGCAGTCATCATGAGCATATACATCGAGTTCGGTCCTAGTAGATCTGTACACGTCTGTTGGTAAGACAGTTTCATCATAATCCATTTATAGGAGTTAGGATGATAACCATTCTCAACCAACATAAGTTATACTTCACTATTTTCTTGCTGCACAATTCTTCTGTCTTGAAGATTTACTTGCAGCCAATAAGAAACACTTTCTTTGGGCACGTAAACTAAAGTCCATACTTTATTTACGTGCACGGATCTTTTCAGATTGCATCAAGTTATTAATCAGATTCCCTCATCTGATTGGCATCCTGGAAGTTGACTAAGTCATCATCAACTATGATGTTTTACTCGACTTATTCGTCTCACGAGACTTGAGTAATCGAGTAACTTCCTAACGATTGATTTACTGAATATCATATTGATAAGCTCCTCCTAGAACCTTATCAAAAACCAAGGCATTACTATCTGGGACTTAATCCAGAGGGAGGATTGTAACTCAGAGCCACTTGCCATGCATCACACCATGTCTAACAAAGTGCAATTCATGCTCTCCAACACACCGATGTGTTAAGAAAATTGACCTGAGAGAAAATCACATTTTCTTTTAATTACGCAAGATTATACATCTAAGTATTCGACTCTTCGATCTGATCGAAGCAGTTTACATACTTTTGTCATTATGTTATCTATTTTATCAGACTTGTGTTTTATCAAGAACACATGTGGTAATAAAATAAGAACAACATATCCTGGCTAACTTAGACTTGGGTCCGGGTACATCCGTATGTACTAAACTGCGAGTTCACTAACTCATTCTCCCACTATCTTATTGATGGGATTTCGGCCATCATACATTTGAGACAAGATTCACAAGTGTCTATTGACTTCATAATACGAGAGGTCAGACCCCTCTTTATGTGACTTGTGAAGATTAGTCTCTTCGGTACGGCCTAGTCTATTTTGCCATGTAGGATTTACTACTAATTTGCGTATACACGTATTAACTCTTAATACAACATTGTTATACATTATAATCACATCAAAACATTTCTTCTAAAGTAATGTGATGACATTCGCCAAGTGTGATATAAGTTCCATATGGCCTGAAGATAGGTTTTGTTCATTAGCCAATATGTGAGACTATCTTTGTATAACAATTATTCTGAAATTTAGACATCAAATATGTCATACTTTCAGTTTCTCCTACTATACCTTGTCATATGATAAACCAAATATTCTTTCTCAATGAATTTTTTTAGTACCTTCTCCTTTCTAAATCATATTTAGACTTTTCATATCCTAACATAAATATTAGCTGTGCAAGCATCACATGCATCCAAACACTTGAGCTTTACAACCTTGAGGAGATTTAACAAGTTGCTCATCCCAAGATCTAATTTGGATACATTGTCTTGCACCGCTCTTAGACTCATCTTCGAATCAAACGGTTTGATCGAAGTTTCAAGCCTTGCGGATTGAAACTATTTTCCAGACAACCTTGAGTAGACTCAACAAGTCATATGGAGAAACTGCTTTGAACATCAGTATGTTTAAGCTGCCCATGTTCATATAGGCGAATGTTAGGTAGCGTGATTTTATTGCGTTAGATTTTTAAGCTTAAGGAAATCTTTGTCCTTAACTCAGTAATAGGAAGAACATTTTAATATCAATGAGAATATAGTTTGGTTTCTCAAATATTCCTTAACTGATCATTTTGTCCAATTGACTCAATTATTTTAAGGATATTATAATTTTTGGATTCCTTTGGTAAAACATAGAATATCCCTAGTTAAGAATTTGTTAATGATTTTTAAATATATTTAAAATGGTTTTTATTCAACTATATCCTCCCACTATTTCTGCGATCATCTTTAGCCATAAAGATGAACGGATATAATTATTTAATGGGCTATGGACCCAACCACCCCGAGCTTCACAACCTTGAGGAGACTCAACAAGTTGATCGACTCTGCCGTTGGTAGATAAATTCATTATCATTCACATCGCATGTGACTCCCTATTGGTTTTTACCCCTAGTCACTTATAATCTTGAGGAGACTCAACAAACCATAATGACTAGTCTAGTCGAACCCTTGTTTTCATGTCTAATATTAACTTACACTGATACTCGAGAAGACCCGACGCATCGGTTTGGGTTAATTGATTGGGGGTAAATATTGCATATTTAACACCTCATTTAGCCCCATTTTGTGCATATATGATACGTATTTGGTCTCTAATACAATCATATTTTGAATATCGTCAATTATTCAAGCAAACTTCTATTTTATGCACAAAACAACAATATACCGAGTATTTCTGCTCTTTTGGTATTTTTCATATGAAGATCTCGATCTCATGATTCCAACGAATATTTATTTGTATTTTTCAGAGATATGTGCTAATTTCTATGAATTTTTGAATGCAGAATACCAGTTAATTGAAGAAATACGAGAGAAATATGGGGGAAATACGCTGCAAATACGTCAGCGGGACACGTGGCATCAATCCACGAGTTCCCACACTGCATCCAACGGCGCGCGAGCTTGGGGGACATGGCCGGCTCACAGCCGCACGATCGTTCATCCAACGGACCAGATCAATCCTGCGCTTGATTTAGATTCAGCAAAAGCTTGGGCTACGCGTCAGATCTTCATCCGACGACACAGATTAAGGAATGACGCGACGCAATCTTGAAGGCACATCTTCAATTGAACGGTTCGCATTCAATCCGAAACGAACTCGGATTCGCTCGAGGTTAGCAGGCGCAGAGCGGGCATACCCGATAAGCGTTGACACGTGGTGCCATCTCAGAAGATCCCGCACAGATCGGACAGCCAAGAATTGCGGCGGCTGTTGGGTTTCAGTTTTGGCTGATATAAGAGCGGGTTTTGAACCTATTAAGACCCCAAAACCTGCAATGCCTCTATATAATCGTATTTTAGGGTTTTTGAATGTTTTCTGGCGTATTTGGGGCTCTAGGAGCCGTATTTGGCCTTTAAATTTGAAGGCCTTGAAGACAGAGGCCAGAGCTATCATCTGAAGGAGTTTGTTGTTCAATTGTAGAGATTTGGTGATAAAATTCTAAACTTTACTCTTGTATTTTGCGTATTTAGCACGTATTTTGAGTATTGATGATGTATTTGTCTATGAATATTGATTCTCTTCTCTCCATGCGTGGCTAATACCCTCATGTGCTGGTTGTGATGTAGTTAGACCTCTGTAATCTTTGATTTTAATATCTTTTCGCCCTAATTTGCACGTTATATTGCGTATTTTGCTAGTTTCTACATGTATTATTCAAGTATTATCATTGTTGGTGTACTTGGATCAAATATGATCTTTGTAGACTTATTCATGGCGTGATCCTTGCGGACATTGCCTGACCCTTGCTGGCACTTAAGCTTATTTTCCTCATGAAACTAGTATTTTATTCGATACTTAAGTCACTTTTCGATGTTCGTTAATCGTTATATTTTCCGACGTTCTCATACCCTTACAGGGTGAAACGTTAAGTTATAAGAAAGATATTAATAATCATTGATTACATAGGCCCTAATGAAATCACGACCAGCACATACTCTCCATATTGATACCCCAATATTGCCTTCCCCGCAGTTATCGTAGGATTTCTTTTTGTATTAAAAACCCTTACACGATTATTTTGCCTTCGAAAGGTGGTTATTTCTTGTCGTATTAGTACCTTTATAAACTGAAATTCCTGGTTTTACAGGTCAGTTGACTCGTGGATATGATACCTGGACTCACCAGGATTATTATTTGTTCGATCTCCTACACTTAGGAGTAGAGCTCACACATTTCGAGACGAGTCAAGTTTTTGGCGTCGTTGTCGGGGACGGCGGTACTTGTAAGCTACAATTTCAGTTTGTATAGAGGAACATTCGGTGAGACCCTTCCACCTTCTAGCTTAGGATTTTTTTCTATTTTCGTAACTTTGTTCTTTATATATATATATATATATATATATATATATATATATAGGGCAATCTTCGGGTGCGAAAAAACCCGTGCGAAAGCCGTGCGAAAACTTTTTTTTTATTTTTTTGAAATTTTTTTTTTCAAAAATTCTTTTTTTGATGTTTAATCCATACAAATATATACCCCAGGGAAAATAATGGGTGAACCCGTTGGGCATTAGAGCCCCCATCCACCCGTTACAAATTTAACGGTCTCAAAACGTGCGAATTTGATGAAATGCCTTGATCGAAGACCAAATGACATTATTTCACAACCATTATTTTTTGAGGGGGGTATAACAACATATAATGAGGGTGGAAAAAAGAATTTTTGAAAAAAAAAATTTCAAAAAAAAGATAAAAACATTTTCGCACGGTGCGAAATGTTCTCATTTGAAAATTTTCCTATATATATATATATATATATATATATATATATATATATATATGGATGGATGGATAGTGATGTATACTTTTTAAACTTTATTTCTGAGTTGACCCGAATCCTACCTCTTCCATGGTATGGAAGAGGAGAATCCATATTTACATGTGCAAGAATTTGAAAAAGTATGCCACCAATTGTTTCATGGGAAAAAGCTTGAGCACACTGAAAGACTATGTATTTAATATTTCCCATATTTTTTAAGAGACAATGCTATATCTTGGTTTAATGCTTTGCCTCATGACTCATTATTAACTTGATTATCATTTCAGGCTGACTTCCTTAAGAGATTCATGCCTCCTTTTGTATGGCAAGCACAGAGGCAACAAGCTACGAAACAATAGAATGTGAACTTTATCCAAGCTGATGGGGAGGCCTACCATCAGGCTTTGAAGAGGTTCAACGAGTTAATGCTTGCGTGCCCACACCATAGCCTCCACGATGATCATCTCCTGCAGATATTCTACACAGTACTACTGCCTCATACGCTGGATTTCGTTCAGATGAGCTGCAATGGAGAATTCTTTTCATATACGACAGAGGATGCATGGTGGTACTTGCAGGACCTTGCACTACATGAGAGAACTACGCCATCTGAGGATCAATCACCTAGATATGAAGAAGATGGTCAGAGCAGTCCTTTCGTGGACACATTTCAGTAGGTCCAGGGACAGCCTACGGAGTTACCTTGGAGTTATTACCAATGCGATCCTATGGAGTACCAAGAGAAAGCATATGAGATGGAGCATCAGAACTACTTAAATGAGCATGAGGAGATGTGTGATGGGGTGAATGTGGACTATAAGGGTTGCACGATGCATTTCCATTTTGACGATGATGAAGATGGGGTTGAGACAAGTGATGGTGAGAGTAAAATCATTGAACCTGAACCATGTCTTCCTTCAGATTCATCTCCCCCACCTGAGAAGTACGAGTACATCAGATGGACTGCTACAAGTTATCACTGCTATAAAGAGGAAGATATGAGCGAGTGAGAGAGCTTATAGACTACATTGGAGCCCAAGCCGTACATCCTCACAGATGTGTTTCAGTAGCCACTTCCATCTCCTCCTGAAGCAGAGTATTAAATCAAGAACATCGATCCTTTTAAGGGAAGTGCTCATGAACCTATACACTCTAGTTCTGAATCTCAAATTTGAATTCCAAATCTTTTAGATTCAGATGGTCGTCAATTAGCTTTAAAATCTTCAATCATTTATGACGACCCATTATGACAAGCTTCCATGGATACTCAATTTTGTCCATATTTATTTGACACAACATACCTCATGCAGGAAAAACATACACACATGGAGGAGATATATTGGGTTGTGTCGATGCTTAACCATAAGGAAGCGAGTGGAGGAAGAATACTCGTCGAGAAGCGCAAGGAGCAAATAGAACAACTTCCTCCACCATTAAAGATCTATGATCTGCCATTCTACCACTGTGTGGTCTTTCCATTAGCATAGATTTTTATATGCTTTTTAGGATGCTTGCTTTTGAATAAACTTGTACCGCTTTTGACATTGAGGACAATGTCCATCTTTAGTTGGGGGGAGTGTATGAGGCCTTAGGATTTTTTTACAAAACCAGGCGAAAGAAAAGAATAAATCACCAATTCTCATCATTTAAAAATCCTTCACATACCACAAATGCAGATGATTATGCATTGATTGAGTTCTAATAATTGTTTATGGCTTGAATTAATTATTTTTCCTTTATGGAATTACTCATTAATATGCTATTTATGCAAACTTTCAATTGCCATGATTAATATATCGAAAAAGTTTGAATGTATTTCATGCATGCTATTGTGATGCAAAAGCTTAAGTATACACGATTTATTAGAATAGTCTTCAAGTTGAAGAGGAATTTAGCCTTTGTTACTAATGTTTATGTTCATATTTATGGGTGTTGAGTTGCTTACCGGAAAAAATGCAAAAAAGTGAAAAAGAAAAATATGCATCGTTCCCTTGAGTTCATTAATCAGCCGGATCTTCGTGCCTTAGGAAGTATTGGAGATTCGCGTCGAAAGATGGATGAATGGGGAGTGCATTCAAAAAAGAGAGAGAAAATAAAACTTAGATGATTCGAGTTATTATGTTCGAGGGGCTCTTCTAAGCCTAATGCCCGAAGGTCGTCTGGCCTAGGAATCATTAACTGAAAGCTCGTTACATGGATCATTCTAAGTCGTCAAAAAGAAAAAAAGGAAAAAGAAATGGTGAATAAACTAAGCAACTTCAATACCCATGATTTGGACGACTTTTTGAGATGCCAATTCCTTGGAAATAAGAAAACTAGAATATAACGACGTGTTATACTTTCGCTTGTGCAAAACAATGCTCACATGTTATTTATTCAAATTAAATTAGAGAAAATATCATGTGATTGATCTTATTCATGGATTGTATATATTGATGGTCAAAGTCATGTTGGAAACCGTATTATTGAGCCATGCCATAAACGATCGAGAGAATTTATTGTTTTATTAATCATTCGACTTCATCGCTCTTTTTGCTAGGGGCTAGCAAATCGCTATGTCACGCCCCGCTTCCCATTATACTTGGGAGCGAGGACGTGAGCGGGCCCGCTTGGGCTGGAGCGGTGAAGCCCCAACCCAATAAGCGTCTGTAGTGATACACCATTTGAAAAATACAGGTTCTTGCTTGCGATCTCAGAACAATACAGAATATCATCATTATACTTGACGTCCAGATTATATGTACACAAGGAATTAAAAGGCCTAGCATGGCCATTACAACAGTTACAAGAATTAAAATACACCTGAAAGGAAATACAACAATTAAAATTTTTAGCAAGCTGCGCAGTGTCCGCCGTCTTCAGTAGTGGATCTCGTGCTCTTGGTTCTCTTGGTCACCTTCTTCAATCACCAAGTGGACTTCCCTGTGAACTCTGCTCGAAACCTAACGTATATTTCACAGACAAGGAAATATACGTCAGCGAGGGTCGCTCGGCAAGATTTAAAACGTTAGTAATAAAATGACCCTCGGTAAGATTATAATAAGGTTTACAAAGCTTTAAGGGGGGGACACATCATGATTTCAATAGATGTTACATAGCAGCAAAAGGAGCATGTGAGCAAATGACGTGTAATGTGCAAAGCAGTGAGCAGGCGAAGTGTAGTGTGCAAAGTAGCGGACATGAAAGGGTGTAGTGTGTACAGCAATGAGTATAAAAAGTGTAGTGCGTAAAGTAACAAGTGGCATACAAGGCTTTTGTAATGCACAAATTAAGGCACGTCATTTGCGATGTACAAGGTAAAACATGATATGAACTTAATCAACGGTTTGTACAATCACGATAGTTGCTGAAACAAACAAGAGTGCCAAACCTGTACTTAATCTAGTGTCAAGCCCAGTGTCCGAGGGGGAGGTGACCAGCATCACACCCAAGTCAACGGGAGCTACCCGTGACTCTATACTCACCGACCCGGCCAGGTGTCGGTCAAGTTCACCACTAGAGTGTAATCCAGCTTTCCAGCCTCTACTACACTAGACTACCCTACCCAAGTGTCCATAAGTCAAACCGTAGTTCAATGTTAGCCGTATGACAAACATTCCGTAAATGCCCCGCGGGCCCATATCCGTATTGACCAAAGGCCCATTAGTCCGTAATTGCCCGAAGGCCCAATAATCCATAATTTGCCCAAAGGCACAATAGTCCGTAAATTTGCCCCAAGGGCCCAGTATCACATTTCATCACTGTCGTACATTTAGCGGTTTAAAAGTATACAAATAATGCGAGCGTTTCAAATACTTTATTTCAAAAAGTGATGAAAGTAAAAAAGCAACCAACCACTTCACAAGATTCGTTAAGCCCGAACAACGCACTTAAAAGTTATCTTTTGCAATTGTTTGGTAATTTCGGTTACGAGACCGGAGCAATATGGTTAAAAGCGGTGAGCGATAAATATTTGGGCTTTTGAAACTTGTATAAAATTAATATACTAAAAGTAAATACTTGAGTCTTTGAAAGCAGTTGTAGGAAACGATATACCTGCAAGAGATAAGTACTTGCACCTTGAAAATTTGTAGGAAAAATAGTTACTTGCCTGAAGCGACGCGATTTGGGTGTCCACGCGAGCATAAGGAGGGTGCGTTATAGCTGCGACATTTAAGCTACCCAATCTTAGTAAAATAATATCACCAATTACACTACATATTTTTCTTATGGGTTTGTGTCTAAAAAAATAGGTTATTGTTCACCTATTAGAGTTACTGTTCGTGTAGGATCCAACAAATAAGCTAATCCATACTAAAATTTAATTAATGATAAAATTCTCAGGGAACCAACAAGTTAATATAACACTAACTTATAATAAAAATAATAAAACTTACGTAAATATCTATTATTCCCCCCTTCTCTTTTTTTTCTCCCCCTGTCTCTTCGCGTTCTTCGATGCTGCACAGGAAAAGGGGCGGGCAGCGGTTCCTCGAAGGCGACGCGCGGGGTTCGGGCTTGGGGCGGTTCGATGGCGGTGGCCTGGTGGCTCCGGGGCATGGCGATGGGAGCTCGAGGCGGCTCGACGCTGATCGATGGCGACGGGAGGATCCGGAGCAGCGACGGGCTTGGGGATGGCGCTGGTCAGCGGCGCGGCTTCCAGGCGACGTCTCCGGCAGCGATCAAGGCGGGGCGACTGCGAATCTGGAGCGACGGTGGGCTGTGATCAGATCTGGCGGAGGCGGTCAAGATCTGGGTGACAGCGGCGCTCCGGGCTTGGCGACGGTGGTTCCGCGGCGTGGCGCAGGCGAGATCAGGGGTCCGGTGCCTTGGGGGCTGCGAGGCGAAGTGCTGGCGGCTCTCCGGAGGCGGGTTCTTGGAGTCGGGGCGAGGGGAGCTGGCGATCGGACTGAGGAGGCGCGGCGGCGTGCCTGGGTTGTCTCCGATCGGTGGAGGTGGCAGGGAGCAGCGTTCCGTGCGAGGGAGGAGTCGGTGCTGCGGGGAGATCGGACGGGGTGGCTTGGGCGTCGGAAGAGAAGAGGGCGAGTGGGAGATTGGGATCCTCTGTTCGAAACAGAGGATGGGGAGCGGAGACAGGGGCGTGATGGCGGAGGCGGGGGTTGACGAAGTTGGCGGAGGAGAAAAGGGGGCCGCTGGCTCCTTCGTGGGGGGGTGAGGAGCAGGAGGCTCGGCGTACGGTGGTGGGCTGCGTCACCGTGAGAAGATGGGGGAGAGGGGAGACCGCGGTGTGTGCTCATGGAAGTCAGGGGGCGAGATCGCTGGGTGGCTTAGGCGGAGGAGAAATCGGATGGCGGAGGCCTACGGCGAGGGGCGGTCGCCTGGGTAGATGGGAGGAAGGCCGGTGGCTTGCGGTGTGGTTGTCGAGAGGGGGCAGAGATGCGGCCACGGCGAGGGTGGCGGGTGTGATGCGGGGAGGGCGGAGGCCGTGGCAATGGAGGAGGGGCTCTGGCGTTGGGCTTGCCGTGAGATGAGGAGGGGCCGCGGTTTGGATGGCGTGAAGAAGAGGAGGAGAAGAGCGGAGCTGCTGTGCTCATGAGTTAGCCTAGGTTAAAATATATTAGGTGATGTAGGGTTTGAATAAAAAGAGGGTTGCTGCAGGAATTATAGCCTAGGATTAGGGTCCAGAACGTGGGGATTAAATTAGGAAGGGAACGATATTTTATTTATTGTATTAAATGGGTTTAAAAGGAGAAGTAAGAGCTAATCAAATCAGTTTAAATGGGTCCAAACATGGTAGGTTTCTTCTGCAATTTAAAAGTTCAAAAAAATATTTTGAAACTTGAATTTTGAATCGAAAATTAAATGTTTGAATTCGAAAAGTTGAACTACTTATAAAAAGAATTTTCAAAATAATTATTAGAGGATTTAGAGCTAATAACTCATAGGTTTAAATAGGGAAGCTTTGAAATAGCAATATTCATTTGTTATAACGGGAAATAATTAAGGCTAATAAAGTCAATTAATAATAGGTTTAAATTGGTCTAATTAGGAAATTAATTCAACCATTAAAACGTTTTAAATTGGTTTGAAATCTGAATTTGAAATCTTGGATTTTGAATTTTGAATTTAAAATTGGAAAAGTTAAACTTATTTATAAGAAAAGATATTTTCAAAATAATTATTATGAAGGATAATTTGAGTTATAGAAATAATCGTAAAACAATTATAGAAACAAATCGGCTATTAGAAAAGATACGCACGAAATACATTTAAAATACGAATACACATATAACATAGCACAAGTACGAAAAGCTGATGCGTATATAGTATGGGTTATGGAAGATCGTAAGACAAAGATGGGAAATGTAATCAATGGGTTTTAATAGGATCTAATAAGGAAAGATTTGAAATATAGTCAATAAGATTTAATAGGTTTACACAAGGAATTATAGCTAATCAATAGATTTAAAGGGCCTAAAAATGGAAGGCTGCATTTGGATTTTAAAGTAAAAAGATTTGAATCCAAATTCGAATTCGAATTTGAAGCGAAGATTTATAACCGTAAGAAAAGACATTAAAAATAAAACTTTTGGAAATGATAATAGTAATAATAATAAGTATGGGACAAAATAGATGTGGTGACAGGAAAAATATACGGGGGAAAATACTAATAATAGTAATGATAAAAACGGGTTGTTACACGCTAGTTGGGGGGTGTGTGATTCGGGGTAAATATTACATATTTAACACCTCATTTAGCCCCATTTTTTGCATATATGATACGTATTTGGTCTCTAATACAATCGTATTTTGAATATCGTCAATTATTAGAGCAAACTTCTATTTTATGCACAAAACAACAATATACTGAGTATTTCTGATCTTTTAGTATTTTTCATATGAAGATCTCGATCTCACGAATCCAATAATTTTCTGAGATCTGTGCTAATTTCTATGAATTTTTGAATGCAGAATACCATTTAATTGAAGAAATACGAAGGAAATACGGGGGAAATATGCCGCAAATACGTCGCTGGGACACGTGGCATCAATCCACGAGTTCCCGCCCCACATCCAACAGCGTGCGTGCTTGAGCGACGTGGCCAGCTCACAGCCGCACGATCGTTCATCCAACGGACCAGATCAATCCCGCGATTGATTTAGATTCAGTAAAAGCTTGGGCGACGTGTCCGCTTCCTGCGCGTCAGATCTTCATCCGACGACACAGATTAAGGAATGAAGCGACGCAATCTTGAACCCACATCTTCAATTGAACGGTCCGCATTCAATCTGAAGCGAACTCGGATTCGCTCGAGGTTAGCGGGCGCGGAGCGGGCGGACCCGATAAGTGTGGACACTTGGGGCCATCTCAGAAGATCCCGCATAGATCAGACATCCAGGAATTGCGACGGATGTTGGGTTTGAGTTTTGGCTGATATGGGAGCGGGTTTCGAACCCGTTAAGACCCCAAAACCCGCAATGCCTCTATATAAGCGTATTTTGGGGTTTTGGATGTATTCTGATGTATTTGGGGCTCTAGGAGCAGTATTTGGCCTGAAATTTGGAGGCCCTGGAGACAAAGGCCAGAGCTATCATCTGAAGGAGTTTGGGGTTCAATTGTAGAGATTTGGTGATAAAATTATAAACTTTACTCTTGTATTTTACATATTTAGCACGTATTTTGAGTTTTGATGATGTATTTGTCAATGAATATTGATTCTCTTCTCTCCATGCGTGGCTAATACCCTCATGTGCTGGTTGTGTTGTAGTTAGACCTATGTAATCTTTGATTTTAATATCTTTTTGCCCTAATTTACACGTTATATCGTGTATTTTGCTAGTTTCTGCATGTATTATTCAGGTATTATCGTTGTTGGTCTACCTGGATCGAATATGATCTTTGTAGACTTATTCGTGGCATGATCCTTACGGACATTGCCGTGACCCTTGTGGATACATAAGCTTATTTTCCTCATGAAATTAGTATTTTATTCGATACTTAAGGCGCTTTTCGATGTTTGTTTATCGTTATATTTTCCGATGTTCTCATACCCTTGCGGGGTGAAACATTGAGTTATAGAAAAGGTATTAATAATCATTGATTGCATAGACCCTAACGAAATCACGACCAGCACATACTCTCCATATTGTTACCCCAATATCGCCTTCCCCGTAGTTATTGTAGGAGTTCTTTTTCGTAATAAAACCCCTTACACGATTATTTCTCCTTCGAAAGATGGTTATTTCTCGTCGTATTAGTACTCTTTATAAACTGATATTCGTGGTTTTGGAGGTCAGTTGTCCCGTGGATACGATACATAGACTCACCAAGAATATTACTTGTTCGATCTCCTACACTTGGGAGTAGCGCTCAGATATTTTGAGACGAGTCATTAATACCAAACTACATCTCATGTATGATGGAGTCGGTTTCTAAAAGAGACCATGTCACAGCTTGAGGAGACTCAACAACTATGACATGCGTCTTTTAGTCCCCTAATCTAAAAACAAGAAGGGTTACAGCTAACCTTGAAGAAGATTTTTAAAGTAATTGACTAGATATAATCGACGATGTCACATAATCATAATTTGCATCCTTGCGGAACACGGTCAGGGATTTGACTTGGCCAGGATCACTATCCCAAGTCAAGCAAGGGTGATCTTCAACACTAATCAAAACTCACTAGACCTGATCAAGGTCCATTGAAGGAATCTTATTATTCATATTAATCCTATCAACTAGTTGAATCCTAAAATTCGAAATTATTAGGATTGGTTAATAACTTTTATTAATGTCCTTATCAACTATAAGGATTTTTAAGGTGATATCCTAATCATGTATTTGGCATTTTAAAATTCAAGTTGCAACAATTTAAATCATAGCTTTTTGTTCGAAATTATTATTAGAACAATTAAAATAATAATTAGGAGAGGGCTACTCTAAATATGAATTTAATATGTTGGAACAATTTATAAAACATAGCATGTCCAAAAAATTATCTCATAATTTTTCTGAAATGTTTTAATGGCTCTCCTAATAGCTCTCTTGAATTATCACATAATCAAAATAACTAATATAACCATTAAAAATTATTAACTAAACAATTTAGTATAATAACAAAGTAATAAAAATTTATCTCATAAAATTTTCTTGCTAAACATGCAACCTAAAAATTATCGCAAAAGTTTAAGTTACATCAAAAATTACCACGTACTTTTAAAGATTTATTCTTAAAATAAAATTAAATCTAATTTCAAAAAAATTCAAAAATAAAAAATTTTTCTTTAAAAAGACATTTTTAAAGTTTAAATCAAACCTCCAACTGATGGCGAAAACATGCTGTATCAAATATATTTTATAAATTTGCAAATTTATAGATCAAGTAGACCTGGCTCTGATACCAAGGTAGGGTTTTCTGGGTCCTTAGGGCCATAAATACGCCGTCCGGCCTAATTCGGGCGGACGAAGTTATCAAATAAGCAGCGGAAAAATTAACTTAAAACAATTTCAAGTTAAGCCCTAAAGGGAACAAACCCTAGCCAAGATCTCTACTATCTCGGGGTTGGGTCCGACCAACCCCTAATGCTAGATCTATCTAACAATTGCAATTTATAAACACATGTTATTTAAACTGCATACCTTTCACTTCGTTTCCGCAGAAAATGAAGCATCGGTTTCAGCAACATTTCTTTGGCTCCACGCCGATTCTCCCAAGCCGAACTGCATCCCAAGCCACACCTTGTCTCGAGACGAGCAACACCCTTGTTGCTGAGCCAACCACGTGTCGAAGAAGATTTCACCTTGAATGGATCCTCCGTCAAGACTTCGAATCCGATCCGAGCTCCGACGTAGTTTTGCTCGAGCCCGAACATGAGCAAGGAAGAAATTTAGGGAGAAAGAGAATAATTTAATTTAAGCTCAGATCTGGGCTTACGCAACGTTTAATGGAGCTACTTAGATCTGGAGCTTGGGAAGAGTTTCAAGGAGGGGAGTAGACTCCTATTTATATAGGCGGCTAACCCCTCCCATTTACTCCATATCCGATGTGGGACTAAAATATTTGAGAGAAAAATTAATTAAAGTTTGCCTTTCAAAAAGGCCAAACTTTGGTAAATTTTTCCTCCCTCACTGTTGGGCTTCGTAAGTGATACAACCTATCAAATCGAAGAGGGCTGAACGGTGAATGCGTAGGTTCGACCGGCACTCAATTCCGACCTCGGTTGACCCCTCAAACGAGTGTCCAAAGATAGCCCAAACTCAGTTTTTCGAAAAAAAACTGAGCCATCACAAAAACAGCCAAGCCCAGGGTTCGCAACCCTAGGTGTGGGGCCCACCACATGGGCCCCACGTGTCAGCGTGTGCCAGTAACAGCTGGCGCATGCACAGCACGCGGGAGCGTGCCTGCGTTCAGCAGGCGGGCCCCGCCTGCTATAGGCAGGCACGGGTGCACGCCCACTTTCTACAGACGTGTGCAGGTGTGCACCCGACTGTCTCACATGTGCACGTGCGGATCGGGCTCCCACTTCAGCCGGCTCGACCCGCAATGCCCTATATGGGCCTTCTAACGCTGTTTTGGCTCTATTTTGCACATTTGGTGTCTGTTTTTAACACGGTTTTAACCTGCGTTTAGACCGGGACGATCCAGTCATCAAGGTAACCATTTCAATGCATTTAAATATGTATGTAAACATTTTACGACATATTTAATTCTTCTTTTGCATCATATACAAAATTCCCACATCTTTAATGTTCTAAACTTATATCGCAAACTCTTTGCGACTTATAAAATCCATTTGCATCTAATACAAATGAACTGAGGGCATACATCCCCCAACATCTCCCACTTGCACTCTGTATCATTTATCCCGAATGCAGGAGCTAACTGCAAACCCTTTGCAGTTTTCTATCCCTTGCATCAATTACATTTTCTCCATAATTTTTACATATTACTTGACGAAGGTCTCACTCTGTGTGAGACCATACAGCCTGACTCTACTGCATATGGGGCTCGAAACCGCAGACGACAGAGACCACGGGCAACAGATGCCATCCCTGTTTTGGTATTATACTTATGTGGTTAACTCATTTGACATGAGTATTGTCGGGACCACCCTGACTGTGTCCGTGATGAATACCGCAGTTACAGTCTTTTCGTCAAATCTATGCCGCTTAGTCAAGCCTAGGGTATGGTCAACTGTCAACCCTACCAGCTTGAACTTGGTTAGTCTTCATCGATCTTTAGTCAAATAATGTTGGACTTCTTCCAACATACACTGGCCAGAGTTTTCACTAAAAGATCGAACTAACACTGTGACATTAACTCCCATTGACCGTGAGAGACGAATCATATCTTGGTCATTAATCTCCTCGCACGCTTCAAATGTCACCCAACCAAAAATGTTTCAACGGGGCTTTCCTGAGGCTAGATCAGTGATCTAAGTGACATCGTTCACGCACATGATCGTATAATGACCTCAAGTCAAAAGACCAACTTACCTATCATCACTGAAAGTTATCATTGACAGATTGGTCAAGCATAACCATATGATAACTCTTGTTGGGTCGTTCAGTGAACTCATTCTCCAATAAGCACATGTGTCTCGTCTTCGACTTTGCCAAGTCAAACGACCATGAGATCATCGTCACCACTGCATGGTGAAGACTAAGATAGAATGGTCTATCCGATGTTTCGATATCCTTTTCTTCAAACATCTACGACCATGAACATTTCATACTTATGCTACAAACGGTCAAACGATTCTCTATGATCGAGATCCTCATTGCGATACTTGTTTAACCTCGCATTAAGTCTGAGGATTTTACCTAAGTTCTAATGAAGACTACATTATTATTAAACTTAGGTAAATTCTTACCAAACAGCTTACTATTATTTTGAACAAGATGTTTGTACATTTACACAGAGATAAATTGCCTCAAGTTCGAGGGCATACATATCTCTTAACATCTCTCACTTGCACTCAAGTCCATTTATCCCGGTATCTCATACCGTATTTACACATAAGTCTCTACAGACTTTATGTGGGGTTTTGATTTAATTACAATTATTCGGAAATATATATAATGAAGCATGCTTAAAAATGAATTTAAATAAGTTAAACTATTTTAACGCAAAAGTATACCTCAAAGGAAATATATATGAACAAAAAACCTTATTATTTCCGTATTATGTGTTAATATTCTCATGAAACAAGCCCACATTAGGGTCCAAATAACCCAAAAATAGGGCAAAACCCAAAAATAGGGCAAACACGGAGGCCCAAAACTGGTGCAAATAGCCAAAACAGGCCCAAAAATACCAACCGAATACTGTTTAATTTTTTTTTGAAAAATGCTATTTTGAGCCTGATTTTGGCCCAAGGCCTAGCAAGAGCAGGCATTTAAGCAGAGACGGCGGTGGCGGCCGTCGCCCCCCTCATTTGCAATAGGCGTCGGCAGGGGGCCGACGCCGCATCTTTGACGGGGCAGCTGGGCACCGCCCCCTGATGAACCGTGGCTGGCCCCCAGTCGGGGGCCTGCTTTTCTCAGACGGGAGGGCAGCTGAGCCACCCCCTTTCTTACCTGAAGTAGGCACTGGGAGGGCGCTTGCTTTTCCCAATGAAGGGGCGGCGCAGCTGCCCCTTTTCGATCTGCCGACCGGGATCGAAAGGGCACCGCCCCCTCTGGGTTCTGAATGGGGGCGATGCCCGTTGCCCCTTTCCGATCTACCGACCGGGGTTGGAAGGGCGTCGCCCCCTCTGGGTTCCAAATGGGGGCGGCAAGGCACTGCCCCTACCCCAATTGGATCTGGGGGCGGTGGGTGTCGTGCCCTTTGCAAAGATGCGGCAAGCCCCCATTTGGGGGCCTGCTCTTCTGACAGAAGGGGGTGGAAGGGTGCCACCCCCTTTCGACACCAACTGGGAGGGGCGGTGGGTGCCACACCTATCCTTTGAGACCTGTTGGGGGTAACTGGAGCCGCACCCAATGAAGCACTAATGGGGGCAGCGGGTGTCGCCCCCCTTTTCTTGTAGCAGGTGCTAGAGGTCCCTGCTTGTCTAACAGGGGCGGCCAGGCCGCCCCTTTCTCACCGCGTCCGCACCGGAAAGGCCGGTGCCGATCTACTGAACGAGGCGGCAGAGCGCCCCCTCTGGATCCGGGTCGGGCGGCGGCCGGCGGGCCGCCCCCGATCTAGGGTTCGCAAAATTAATATTTTTAACAGGAAAAATCAATCAAAACCCCATAAAACTTACAGATCTGATAATGAACAGATTAAAAATTGTATTTTTATCAGATCTACGCATAGAGCAGGCAAAATAATAAGATTCAAGCAAGTTGGCTCCGATACCACTTGAGAGAACTAAAGATCTAAATGTGTGTACAACCCTAGTAACACAGATCTAGATGTGGGCATGTTGAATCTTAAAACTTTACCTTCTCTGATAGGAATCATACCTGAATCCATAGTTGACGATGATCTCGACGACGCAGATCTTCCAGATCCACACAAATCAACCGTTGGAGAAATCCTTTGCCTTTCTCCCGGTTTCTCTTCTACTGGCGGGACGTAGAAAAGACGGCTAACTTGTTTGTGTGTTCCGAGGATCATGACCGCATATAAATTGGTGTTAGCCTCCTTAGCCCTAGGGTTTCCAATTCGGCCCATCAACGAATTGAATCCCAATAGTCTCTACACATAAAGGCCCACAACCTACTTAACTCATTTAAGCACACTTAACTGATTAAATGATATCACTTATATATTGGTCTTGAATATGACAATGTAGCATTATATAATTATATTCGCATATTAGCCCAACGTTGGATTAAGATCCAACTGTGTTGGATAAGTTCCAACATGCATGACACATTGTTATTCTATAGTTATGTAAACATTTTATTTATTTTTACAATGATAGGAATTAACGAGCATTTTGATTAATCAGTCTTAACAGCAAGGGGAGGATGTTTAATAGTTCGCATCCCTTTGTTTGACCTGTATTGTATTTTACACAATGTACCTTACACCTTTCCTCAAGGGTCAAATTCTGCATTAATATTTCAATTCTAGGATGAATATATGGTGCTTCATGTGATAAAGAAATTTTGCTTTCAGAATTACTTTTTGCTTTCCAGCCTGAATTTCTTAAGCAGAATTTACAACTACCTAATATAATTCCAAGTTGGACATATATTAATATATCCTTTCCTTTTTCTTCTTTTGCGTCACTCTCATATGGGAGTTCTATGTAACATGTATCTAATAAGATTGTACTAGTGTGCACTTCAGAAAGTGCATAGATGAAATCTAATCTTATCAGCGTCCACCTGTATGAATTACTTTTTTGAGTCACCACAAACACTAGCATTATATGATCAAATCTCACTTGTGCATGTTGTCGTTTGCACGATTAAAATTCTCATTTCGTTGAAATGACTCGAGTTGAACTGTGATGTGATGGCAGGCTGGTTTTGGATTGGTTACCGTCGATTACATGTGCTTAATGTTCTCTGTGACTACGCCAATGTTGATATTATTGGGGATGGTTATATTGTAAGAACTAAAGATCTAAAGATCTAGATGTGCGTACAAACCAAATAACACAGACCTAGATAAAACATGCGGAACCTTAAATCTTTACCTTCTCTGATTAGTGGAAGCATACCTGAATCCGTCGCTAATAGTCTGAAAGAGATCCTGACGATAACATAGCGGATGATCTTCCAGAACAGCATGAATCAACCGCTGGAGAAATCCTATGGCTTTCTCCCGGTTTCTCTCCTAGCGACGGGCCGTAGAAAAGACGGTTACCTTAGTTCGTGTTGCTCCGAGGATCATGACCGCATATATATATATATATATATATATATATATATATATATATATATATATATATATATATATATATATATATATATATATAGGGTAAAGTGTTCCTAGGGTGACTCCTTAGATGAAATCTAAGGAGTCGCCCCCATTTTCTCCCATCTCCCACATTTTTTTGGAAATTGTTTTTCATGGGCTTGTTGTTCACCAAATGGATGGTCAACATACCAAAATTCAAGTCATTCCAATACTTTTAGAGCTCTCATCTACCCCTTACAACTTCAACGGTCTGAAAACGTGCTTTAAACCCCATGAAGTTACAAGGGGTAGATGTGGGTTCTAAAAGTATTGGAATGACTTGATTTTTGTATGTTGATCATCCATGAGGTGAACAACAAACCCATGAAAAACAATTTCCAAAAAAATGTGGGAGATGTGAGAAAATGAGGGCGACTCCTTAGATTTCATCTAAGGAGTCATCCTATGAACACTTTACCCATATATATATATATATATATATATATATATATATATATATATATATATATATATATATATATACTAGCCTCCTTAGCCCTAGGGTTCCAACTCGGCCCATCGACAGGTTGAAGCCCAATAGCCTCTACACATAAAGGCACACGACATACTTGACTCATTTAAGCCCACTCAACTACTTAAATAAGATCACTTATACAACAGACTTTAATATGACAGTGTAGCATATATATAATTATATTTGCATATTAGCCCAACGTTGGATTAATATCCAACTATGTTGGATAAGTTCCAACAATCTCCCACTTGGGCTATATACTAAACTTTATACTTATATTTTATTGTGCATACAACCGAATAAGATCTTAACTTACTGTCATTTCTTTAATGAGTCAAAAAACAATCCGGTCCATTAATTAGATTAGTAAGGGATCAAAGATATCTTCACCGCAGCAATTGCAGCTCGACCCATCAGTGGTCACCGTGCTAATACAAAAGAATGACATGGATTATGAAGTGGATGTGTAGCATGGAAATTACATGTAATGTGATCTAACATGTTTATTTCCAACTGATCCTCCTTAACCTTAGTGAGATCATAAATATACCAAAATCAGAGTGAAGCCGACCTGAACCAAAACTTTATTTCTGATCAGAA
The DNA here is from genome assembly GCA_030789695.1 of Scilla litardierei. Classification (NCBI taxonomy): domain Eukaryota; kingdom Viridiplantae; phylum Streptophyta; class Magnoliopsida; order Asparagales; family Asparagaceae; genus Scilla; species Scilla litardierei. The sequence goes on from CM061142.1 coordinate 572,317,687, forward strand.
AATAACCTCAAGCTTAAGCTGGGGACTTAATTTTGTCAATCATATGATCACCCAAAAGAACAAACTCCCACAAAATTGAATGTTCTTAATGAAATGACATCCATGAGTAGCGAGCTCATAAAACCTTTTGGATGACATTCCCTTAGTATAACGGATCCGTAATTACACGGTTTGTTCTGATGTGCTCATTAGACAATTATACACTCCGAATTATTAATCAACAATCTAGGAAATTGATCTGTGAATATCTAAACTTTGTCGAGTTCCTGTTGTTGCTGGAATATAAAATTGCAGACTTTATTGTCACTAAATAAACCTTGTGGTGTTTTAATACCATCCCTAATTTGCAGCATAGTGACAAAATATGCAGATATATTTCATGTTTTGGATGTCACATAATATGATATAATATCTAAAGCCATGTCAGAAGAGAATATACAAAAGGGACTATTTAGATCTCTTCTAGTAGATGGCGCCTAACATAGATTTTCATACATTCTTTGCATCCAACAAAAGATCATAGTCAATATACCAAAATGATCTCAAACCTTTTTGACTACTGATCCTTGAACATGTAACCCTTTGTTCTCCATAAATACTGTACGATCCATTTGGCTGCTGTCAAATGGTCTACTCTTGAACTTAACAATTTGCCCAACACACCTGTAATATATGCAATAACCAAAAGCATTTAAAACTTAGCATACTTTAGACTCCCTATTGGTGAGATATAGAGAATCTTCTGAAGTAAATTCTTGAGGCAATCAATGAGACTGAACTTGTCTCCCACAGAACTCAATATACATTACCACATAGACATCATAGAAGTTACATGCTCCCACAGAACTTAAGATATATAACATCAACAAACATCATCTCAAAACCTAACGAGGTGATCACTTAATGAAATTTAATATATCATTAACGATATTGAAATGCTCTACTAATGTCATTATAAACCTTACAGAGTCTTTCATGAAAACTGAATAGAAAGTCTCTTTACAATTAATGCATTCTTTTCCGTATAAAGTCTTTGAGTGATACAATTTAAATCTTTTCTTAATACCCTTTTGAATTCCTTTTGATTATAAAAACTATTCACAATCAATAGGTTTCAAACCTTATGGCAATGAGAAAAGATTTTAAGTATCATTCAAAGACTTTCTTAATTAATGCATTAATCCATTTTAGAGATGTAGAACTTTTATGACTTGATGCAAGTCGAACTTTCATCATCCTAATGACAACCATATGTTCTTGAGAATTACAATGTAATATTTCAACAATGTACTTTTCATCTCTTTAATGGATTTCTTGAATGACAATTAGTTATTTGAGGTGCTAGAGTTTGTCCTTATGAACAATTTCCCGAATAGGAGGAATTGCAACATTATCTTGAATTTATTGTGTCTTGAACAATGTCGGGAATACTATCCTGAACAATGCCAACAACACCTATGGGAATATAATTCTCTTCAAGAATGATGTCACTAACTAAATTTCCACCCTCAAACTCAGCATCCTCAAGTAGGTGTGCATTTCCTAATTCGTAAACTAACTTAATAGTGGGATTATGTAAAATCAGACGAAATATCAACTTTTAAACTATTCAACAAAAGCCGAAAATCATTAGCATTATGTCCACTTTCTTTATTAGGCTTATAAGGCCTTACCTTGATTGGGCATCTCCAAACATGCAAGTGATTTAAGTTCATTTGTTGAAACTTTACTAAGGATATAAGCTGCAAGCAAAAAAAAACTGAATTCTAAATTGTTAATTCTTTCTTTATAACACTTGTACTTAAATGCAGGAATTCTATAAATGAAGCAACATTTCCATATAAATGAAGATTATAATGAAGTTTTGAAGAACCAGAGTAAACTAATTTTGAATCATGAGATAACCAAATTTTCCATTCATAATTGAACAATGATAACCAAATTTGTTCAAACTAGAAATAGAAATCCAAATTTCATTAAAAACGTTACATAATAGTCTCATAAAATTCAAATACAACCTAGTCTTTAAAAGAAATAATCTAAATTTAATTTGCTTCTACTTGAACCATCTTGCCATTACCTATATCGATGTATCTTTCAACATCATTCGGCTCTTGGCATCTTAGGCAATCCTGCATAGACACAATGATGTGAATGGTTATACCAAGATCTTTCCATCACGTGTTTATAAGTACCAAAGGTTATTAAAAAAGAAATTAAATATAGAATTAAACCAAATTTAGCAGAATACCTTTCTTATCTTTAGTGGTAGAGATCATATGAGCACTTTCTGTCTTCTTTTCTCAAGCATGTTCTCTTCCTGAACACAGTGCAAGATGAGCGCATTTAGAGACCAAGTCTCTGTCTGACAATGGTAGCTCATCTTGAACTGGCCAAACTTATTAGGAAGAGACATCAGAACCAAATGCACTAGTAATTCCTCATAGGGTCATACTTAAGCGCTTTTAACCTTGAAGCAAGATTAGACATCTTCAATATGTGCTCTCTAATGTTTCACGTACCCTTATACCTCATTGAATTTAGAATTGTCAAGACTGTACCAATTTCACCCCTTCATTCATGACAAATCTATTTTCAATATCAGAAAGGAATCCTTTAGCCGTAGTAATTTTATCTGAAATAGTCCCCTAAGATTTTCCGGAATGACATTCTTCATAAGCATTAGGCACATGCGATTTGATCTCTTCCACCCTTCCATCTCCCTCTGTGAAACAGAGGTACTCTCTTTTAGTGAGTGGTGGAGGACTTTGAGTCCTTAATGCCAGATTAAGATCCATGACTCCGAGGATTATCAAAAGATTCTCCTTCCATGCATTAAAGTCAGAGCCATTAAGTACTGGAATAGATTTGAAGTGGGTAGAAAACCTTTCAGGAATAATAGCTGAAAAAGAGAACAAGAAAACAATTGTAACATGTTCATATGAGTATTAAACAAACCAACATCAAATTCAAATTAATGCTATTTTTCCATCTTAAGACATCCTGTACTAGCTCAACATTTATGTTTGTGTTATGAAGGGAAAAACGTAGGGTAAAAGGTGCAGGGGGTTAGGAGCCCCTTGCCCTTATATATATATAGCATTCAATGACGGGTGGATACCCAATAGGCCCAATGGGCATATTCGCAACACTTTCCCTTATCCAACCAACATGGAATAAGAGGTGGATTCTTCAAGATCTAAGTTAGGATAATCGCCTTGTTAAATAAAGAACAGTTTCTCCATTACTTCCCCTATTTTAGGGATGCGTCTAGGGGTGGATACTTCAGGATACAGAGTCAACGAGGTTGCCTCGTCAAAACCTTGACTATGAAAAACCCTGTGGGAAAAAACCAATAGCCAAGGGAAAAGAGTACAACACTACTGTTGACTCCCCCTCATATGACCAAGCTTCAGGCTTGCAGATTTCCTATGAATCTATACATCAGTCTCCTATGTATCTATACATTTATAGTTCTCTCATCCTGACCCAGTTTACATTTTCTCACACTCCGCATCCCAATCCCACTTACAAGTTTCTCAAAGATACTAGTAGGTAGGGATTTGGTAGGCAAATCCACCAAGTTATTACAAGATTGGATCTTCTGTACCTCAATATGCTTTTGTTTCTGAAGGTCATGCATCCAGAAGAACTTGGGAGATATATGCTTCATCTTATCGCCTTTGATGTAGCCGTTCTGTAGCTGGGCAATACATGTTGCATTGTCTTCATAGATTGTAGTAGGCTCAAGAATCCCATGCTTCAGGCCAGTAGAGGTGAGAATGTGCTAGATCACAGAACGTAGACAGAAACTCTCTTTACTTGCTTCATAGGTTGCTAGAAGTTCTGAATGTGTGGATGAGATTGTCGTCATGGTCTGTGTCACAGATCTCCAAGATATGGCAGTGCTGCCATAAGTGAACATGTATGCCATAAGTGAACATGTATCCGGTCTGAGACTTCTCTGTATGAGGATCAGATCTGTAACCTGCATCAGCATAACCAACTAAACCTGTTGTCGTCCCTTTCCTGTAGAATAGACCTGGGTCTATGGACCCTTGGAGGTAGCACAGAAGATGCTTAACTCCGGCCCAATGCCACTGTAAAGGTGCAACACTATATCTGGCTAGTAAGTTAACTGCAAATGGTATGTCAGGGCGAGTGCAGTTAGCTAGGTAAATGAGTGCACCAATAGCACTTAAATAAGGCACTTCAGGGCCTAGTACTTCCTCCCCCTCTTCCAGCGGCCGAAAGGGGTCTTTATGTACATCCAAGGATCTCACGACCATATGGGTACTGAGGGGGTGGCACTTATCCATTTGGAACTTTTTAAGTAAGTTCGATGTATATGTTGACTGATGTAACCGGATCCCATCGTTAAGATGCTCTATTTGAAGACCTAGATAGAATTTTGACTTCCCGAGGTCTTTCAGCTCGAAAGTTTCTGTCAAGCTTCTAGAAATCTCAATGATCTTTCCAGGAGATCCGATGAGGTTCAAGTCGTCCATATAGACGGCTATAATGACAAATCATGTTGCCTTTACTCTAATAAAGATGCAAGGACAGACGGGGTCATTTACAAATCCTTGCTTTACAAGGAATTTGCTCAGTCCTGTTATACTACATCCTTCCAGATTGTTTCAGATCATATAATGATCTTTGCAGTTTCACTGAGTAGATGTCGCGTTGTCTCTCTTTTAGTGCTGCAGGCAAAGAATAACCGACAGGCAATCTCATAAAGATGTCTCAGTCTAAATTGCCATATAGGTATGCAGTCACAACGTCCATAAGCTGCATATCCAAACCTTTTTGAGCTATTAAGCCAATAAGAAATCGAAAGATGATCGCGTCCATGACCGGGGAGTAGTGGCACCAAAATCCACCCCAGGACGTTGGCTAAAACCCTGCGCTACAAGCCTTACTTTGTAGCGAATGATCTCATTTTGTTCATTTCTTTTTCTAACAAATACTCATTTATAACCCACAGGTTTTAAACATTTTGGTGTCTGGACAATTGGTCCGAAAACCTTGCATTTTGTGAGTGAATCCAACTCCGCTCCTATTGCCGCTTTCCACTTTGGCCAATCATTTCTGCTTTGACATTCTGTCAGAGAGTGTGGTTCAAGATCATCGTTGCACTACGTGACGTTGATGGCAATATACATGCAAATGTGTCATCTATAATGGGTGCTCTTTCTGTCCCAATACTCCCCAGTTCGTACATAATGTATCGAAATTTTATTTTCTCCCCGGTTTTCCTCTCTTTGAGAGTTTGGGAGAGATGGGGGGCATGGCTTATAGTAGCATCTTGTGGTGGTATTTTTGACCATTGCCAAGGGTCCTACTCTTTCGAGGGACTTGATCCTTGGATCCCGGTGGTCGTCCTCTCTTTTTAAGAGGTCCAACCATCTCTGCTGCAGGCAGATTGCATCCATTTTACGGTATGTCAATCCTAGCTAGAGTGTTAATGCAGGGACGTGTGATCTGACAATCTTCTGGTTACCAGTAAATTTGTCCGGCAAGAGATGGACAGTGTTTTGGATATGGAGAATCTTCAGGACCTCCTCCTCACACTGGCTCGTAGGCGGATCAAAGTGACTTAATTTTTGTGTATACCAAGAGATACTATCTGAAGCTTTGGACTTCTTGGTTTGTAAGCCTAGTCTTGGAAATGATGTTTCATCAAATTCAGAGTCTTCTAGACGTGCCTTGAAAACGTCTCTCGTAAGGGGTTCTAGGAATCTTATTATGGAGGGTGTGTCAAACCCAACATAAATGCCTAGACAACGTTGTGGACCCATCTTTGTTCTTTGTGGTGGTGCTATGGGGACGTATACTACACAACCAAATATTCTCAAATGTGAGACAATTGGTGGTACTCCAAGTGCTAATTGCACAGGAGAAGATGACTGACATCCAGAAGGTCTGTATTTTATTAAAGATGCAGCATGCAATATTGCATGACCCTATGCATTCAGCGGTAACTGGGATTGAAGTAGTAATGGACGAGCAATCCATTGCAGTCTCTTTATTAGAGATTCTGCTAACCCATTTTGGGTGTGAACATGTGCTACATGATGTTCAACTTCAATGCCCGATTGTTGACAATAGTCTAGAAAAAATTGTGATGTAAACTCCGTCGCATTATCCAGACGAAGTTTCTTTATCTGGTGATCTGGAAAGTGGGCCCGTAACTTGATTATCTGAGCTAAAATCTTAGAAAATGCCAAGTTACGGGTGGACAGTATACACACATGTGACCACTTAGTAGATGCGTCTATCAGGACCATAAAGTACTTGAAGGGACCACTTAATGGGTGTATATGCCCACAAATATCCCCATGGATTCTCTCCAGAAAGCTTGGAGACTCCAAGTCCACTTTTAGTGGAGAGGGTCTCGTTGTTAGTTTATCCTTGTAACATGGTGGACATGGAAAATTACCTTTTTGAAGAATCTTCAGGTTCTTCAAATTTATACCCCTTGTGCTATTTATGATGCGGTACATCATAACAGATCCTGGGTGTCCCAGTCTACTATGCCAGAGTTGAAATTCTGGTATTTGAGGGCACTGCAGGTGCTCCGTCATGTATACTTCTGGAGAGTGAATATTTGTCTGGTAGAGACCCGTGGGGAGTCCCTCGATACGTTCCACGATGGTTTTTATACCATTTGTAAAAGACGTTACGTACAAGTATTCTTTTTTATTATCCTCGACCGTCTCTAAGTGATACCCGATTAAACATATATCTTTAAAACTTAGAAGATTTCGGATGGATTTAGGAGAGTCTAGCGCATCTCTAAGTTTAAGGTGTATGTTATTGGGGAGCAAAATGATTGATTTCACTGATCCTTCTATTATGTCAACTGGTCCTGAGATTGTTCTCAATGGACCAGAGTAACTAACAATGCTCGTAAAGTAGTCTATACACTGAAGACTAGAGTGCGTTGACTCACTGTCCACTAGGCATATAGATTCCATATCTAAAAATGAAAAGCATTCAATAAATACTACAAAAAGAGAATACTTTCATTAATGTTTAAAAGCTGACAAACAAAGTAGCTAACATGGAATAGAAAGACATAAAGTAAGATACAGTGCTAGAAAATAAGATACAGATGGTCCATGACTACATAGTGTCGTCATTCATGAAATCTTCTGGATTCCATGTAGTAGCTGGTAACGCTGCCCCATCTATCGAGTTTGTTTTAGCATGAGGCTTGAGATTTGGTTGGTAGAGGTCATGTAGGTGTCTTGCTGTGCGGTAGTTTCTGGACCAATGGCCAGTCATTCTGCATCTAGAACATGTATCCTCCCTGTCTTTCTTGGGAGGACCACCTTTATTAGGCGTCCGATGTTGCTTCTTTGCCACGAACTTCTGGTTAAGGGAAGGAGCATGAGGAGTAGCCTTTTTCCGCTGCTTCAGTTCTTTCCATTTCTGGAACTTTGCCTTCTTATCCATCTTCTTTTTCTTCTTGGAAGACTAGAAATGTGCCTCTGCCGGAGGTGGAAGTGGAGCAGAGCCAGGAGGGCATAAATTGTGAGTGGCAATCAACAACTCTCTGTTTTGTTCGGCCATTAGTAGGCATGGGAGTAGATCGGAGTACTTTGTGAACTTTTGTTCACAGTACTGTTGCATGAGGATCATGTCCTTCTCATGAAAAGACGTAAATGTCTTCTCTAGCAACATCCTCTCAGTCACATTCTCACCACACAACTTCAAGCGTGAGGTGATTCGGAATAATGCTGAGTTATACTCCGCTACGGATTTGTAATCATGTATGCGGAGGTGAGTCCGCTCGTACTGTGCAAGAGGGAGTATGATATCCCTTTGATGTCTGTACCTCTCCTGAAGTGCGGTCCACAGCTTATAGGGATCCTCTACAGTAAGATACTCATCCTTCAGGGTCGATTCTAAGTGTTTCCTGATATAAATAATGACTTTCGCCTTAAGTATATCGGAAACTTCTTCTGCAGTATGGGCTTCTTTAGAAGCATCCTTTTCAGCTGTGGCAAAACTGGTTGTTACCTTTGTTGTGGGTGTTAATTGAACCCATGAGAGCGCATGTGGAACTTCAGGTCCAGCTGCCAACTCAAGTAGTTCGACCCATCGGCCTTTAGGACCGAGAAATCAACATTAGCAAGTCTGGCCATCTGTGCAATCTAGCAACATAAAAATAACATGAATTATTTGACTATTAAAGTTAAACATCCACGCATTTAATATGAGCAAAGAATTAATTTAGAACTATGGGGATCCGCCAACCGAGCACTAAAATGAAAAAGAAAAAGTCCGAAGATACATCCCATAAATAAAAAAAAGTGCATTAATTAAAGACAACTTGGGAACTTTAAGAAAAGCCCCTTTCTCTTTATGCTGGCGCCTTCATCTCCATGGCGTGGTCCTTCAGCTTTGACTTTTACATTTATAAGCTCACTGTCACGCCCCGCTTCCCTAAAATGGATGCGAGACATGAAAAGGTCCGCACGAGAGTGGAGCTGTGAAGCCCCAAACCCGATAAGCGTCAATAAAACATAAGCAGGTCCCTGTAACCACAAACGGAACAACAATAATAACACAAGGAGCGACAGAAATAAAATCTCAAATCTCAGAATTTGTCCAACATGAAAATTAAGTTTAACATCCAGAAAAGCCACCAGGCTAAAAGAAAGAGTCTAAATGCCTAACACACGACCAACACAACAAACACCAACAAAGTATGGGTGCTACGCACCGATAACTAAAAGCAGTCTAAAACAAAAGGGAAAGCTCTACGAAGACACTAAGACTGATCTCCAGTGTCCACGAAGTCCTCGATCAACGCGGGCTCTGACTCAACGTCAGCAAACACCACGTCCTCAGCGACAAACTCAGGCTCGGGATCTAACATGTGTCACCCAAAATAGAAAAGGGGCACATGTCAGCAAGTCGAAAGACTTGTGCAAGGAAACTGAAAGAAAAGTAAACTAACAACCTAGCAGTTAAAGTATGGTGCATGGCATGACAAGTATCGTATGGAAGTAACAAGTGAGGTACAAGTAGCAAGTACAAGTGGTAGGTGTGACATGTATTGTCAAGTAACAAGTACAAGGGATCACCCACACACATGTGAGAGCCCTATTGCCCGCAGGTTGTATTCAAGTACAAGGGATCACTCACACACAGGCGAGTGCCCTATTGCCCGCAGGCTGTATTGAGCTCGTTTTCTGGACCACGAGCCAGATTTGTAATTGGCCTAGGGTTGTGCCCGCAAAACGGGTGCCTAGCCGGAACAAGTAGCACTAGTATGTAGCGATGCTACGCAATCACGATGAGTGTTCAAGCATGCAATGACATGAGCAGATATTCGCGTACCGTTAATTGAATTTAAACATGACATGCAAGATGCAATGACATGAACAGATATTCACGTACCGTTAATTTAAATTAAACATGGCAGTTAAAGATGCATGGATGACATGAACAATTAATACGCGTACCGTTAATTGAAATTAAACGTGACATACAAGCATGATGAGGGTGACGGACCAAGCTTCGTTGTCAAGCTAGGTCAATGGCGTCCAGACGGCTATCCTTTCACCGTCTAGTCTCTTTTACGCTAAAGCAAGGCAATGGCCTAAGACATGGCCCAAATCAAGAGATGCAAGTTTCACTTGCCTAGCACCGAGGATGACGATCAACGAGGCCGTCACACAAATGCTAACTACGGAGATGAGATCGCGTATCGGAAGCGGAAGAACGATGCCGAGCAAGCACGGCAACGAAAGAAACGATCCGGGGAACCTAGGGTTTAGATCTGGAATGGATGGGGAAAATCTGGAGAAATGGGGTTTTGGGGGTTTTGGGGGTTTTCCGGCGACCTAGAGGTGGTGGCCGGCCAAAATGTAGAGGGGGAGAGGCTCTTGATGAAGGGGGAGGGCTAGGGTTAGATGGATGATGACTTGGGGAAGAAGGAGGCTCAGGAGAAAGGAAAGAAGAAAAGAAAAACGTTTGGGGGGTTTAAATAGGGAGTGCTGGCGGCTGCCCAGAAATTAGGGTTTCGACACTGATTAGTCGGTCAAAGAACAACCACTGACCGACTAGTTTGGGAACTAGTCGGTCGGTTGACCAACGTAGACCGACTAAGTCCAAACAGTAACTCCTGTACAAAAATAGGATTTAGATTTAGTCGGTCAAAGAACAACTATTGACCGACTAGTTTCTCATCTAGTCGGTCGATGAACATTCTTAGACCGACTAAGAATGAATAGTACTTGGTATCAAAATGATCATAGAGCTAGTCGGTTAAAGAACGATTGTTGACCGACTAGTTTGTAACCTAGTCGGTCGACGAACGTTCTTAGACTGACTAACGATAAACAGTAACTCCTGAGTAATTTACAAAGCCCACTAGTCGGTCCATGAAGGTTTACCGACCGACTAAATGGTCATCTAGTCGGTCGGTTCCCCTTCTTGTACCGGCTAACGTGCACAAAAAGTTCTGAAATGGAGCGCGAAGATCCGGGGTCGATTCCTAAGACTCCTAGGGTTGATCTAACAATAAGATATGACCGATATGAAGCCCGTTACAAATGACTTACTCCGAAATCGACGATCAACGGAAGAAGCTAGGAAAACACGACGAAACGATCGAAAGTGAAAGCTACGGAGACGAAAACCACGCATAAGGAGAAAATCCACCAAAACATATATATATAATATAATTAATCTAGATACATGAAAACCAGTCGTTACATCCTCCCCAACTTAAGAAAAATTCCGTCCTCGAAATTTCCCAACACTCACGTGTCCGGAAACAGAAGGGGGAAATGCTCTCGCATCTCATCCTCGTTCTCCCAAGTAGACTCTCCTGGCGAGCCGTGTCGCCACATCACCCTCACAAGATTGAAAACCTTGTTCCGGAGTGACTTCTGACGCCTGTCCAGAATCTGAACTGGCTGCTGGTCATACGTCATATCAGGGCGAATGGTAATCTCCGAGAAATCCACAGCATGAGATGGGTCGCTAATGTATCGACGAAGTTGTGACACATGGAAAACATTGTGAACTCCTTCCAAAGACGGCGGCAAGGCTAAGCAGTAGGCTACCTCACCAACCCTCTCCTGAATGTCAAACGGTCCAATGTATCGCGGGCTCAACTTCCCCCGCTTCCCAAAGCGAATCACACCACGATTCGGGGAAATCCTCAGAAACACATGGTCGCCCGGCTGAAACTCCAAAGGACGACGTTTAGCATCCGCCCAATGCTTAAAACGGTCCTGAGCAATCCTCAACCTCTCCCGAATGTTCCTGACAATATCCACGGCCTCCACAATCATCTCAGGTCCCAACAGCTCCCGGTCACCAACGTCATCCCAACTCAATGGCGATCGACATTTCCTCCCATAAAGAGTGGCGAAAAGCACCATGCCAATACTCGCCTGGTAGCTGTTGTTGTAGGAAAACTCTACCAGATGTAGATGGTCCTCCCACGAACCCTTGAAATCCAACATGCACGCCCTCAGTATGTCCTCCAAGATCTAAATCGTCCTCTCGGACTGGCCATCCGTCTATGGATGGTACGCCGTGCTGAAACTCAGACGCGTACCCAAACTCTTCTGCAAACTCTTCCAGAACTGATATTTGAACCTCGTGTCTCTGTCCGACACGATACTCACGAGGACTCCATGAAGTCATACGACCTCCTGCACGATTCACGTTACATCACTATCCAAACTAGGAAAAGGAAATAAAAACGGAGAGTAAAGGATTTTACCTCCATATATCTCCTTGCTAGCGCCTCAGTGGACTGTCCCACTCAGAATGGAATAAAGTGCACGGATTTGGTCAATCGATCTACGATCACCCAAATCACGTCATTCTGCTTCGGACTCCGATGTAGTCCAGTCAAGAAATCCATAGTGATGTGTTGCCACTTCCACTCCGTAATCGAAAGCGGTTGTAGCAACCCGGCCGTACGCTGATGCTCCGCCTTCACTTGCTGGCAAACCAAACACTTGGCTACACTCCGAGCCACGCTCCTCTTCATACCATGCCACCAATAGTTCAGACGAAGATCCTTGTACATCTTGGTCCCACCAGGATGCACAGAATACGGCGAACTGTGTGCCTCCACCATCAACTCCTCTCTAATATCCCCAGCTGGCACACACAACCTAGCTCCAAACCTCAGCGAGCCATCCTCATGAATCAAAAAGTCAGTCCGCAGAATGGCTTCCACCTGCTCCCGAATCTTCACCAGCTTCGGATCCTCAGTCTGGCCAGCCTTGACCCGATCCACGATCGTCGACTGAATCTGCATACTCATCAACGAAGAAGCCTCTCCAGGAAGAACAATCTCCATGCCAGACTCGCAAAAATCATGCTGTAATCTCCACTGCGAAGTCAAAATCATCACCACTGGAAGCCTACTCAGTGCATCAGGAACCACATTCACCTTGCCAAGGTGATACTGTAAATCGATCTCATAATCTGCCATGAGCTACAACCATCGACGCTGTCACATGTTGAGCTCCTTCTGAGTGAAAATATACTTCAAGCTTTTGTGATCGGTGAAAATCTTCACTTTCTCACTCAGCAGGAAGTGCCTCCAAATCTTGAGAGCAAAAACAACAGCAGCCAACTCCAAATCATGCGTCGGGTAATTCTTCTCATGAACCTTGAGCTGACGAGATGCATACGCCACAACATGCCTGTGCTGATGCAACACACAACCTAGACCCTTGCCAGAAGCATCGCAAAAGATCTCAAATCCATCGCTGTGATCAGGCACAACAAGAATAGGGGCCGTCGTCAATCTCTCCCTCAGAACACCAAAAGCATTCTCACAATCACCCGACCAAACAAAAGGTACATCCTTCCGCGTCAATCTGGTCATCGGCTCAGCAATACGAGAAAAGTCCTTAATGAAGTGCTGATAGTAACCAGCAAGCCCAAGGAAACTCCGGATCTCAGATGCTGAATGCGGAACAGGCCACTCTCTGATGGCTCTAATCTTCTCGGGATCCACTTAAATACCATCTCCAGTCACCACATGCCCAAGAAAAGCAACTCTGTCCAGCCAAAACTCGCACTTCGAAAACTTAGCATACAACTGATGCTTCCTCAAAATCTCCAACACTGTCCTCAAGTGCGAGGCATGCTCCTCCTCCGACTTAGAATAGATCAGAATGTCGTCAATAAAGATAACGACAAACTTATCTAAAAAGTCATAGAAAATAAGGTTCATCAGATTCATGAAAACTGTGGGTGCGTTGGTTACACCGAAAGGCATAACCACAAACTCGTAGTGTCCATACTTCGTCCTGAACGCTGTCTTCGGAACATCATCCTTCTTCACCTTCAACTGATGATAGCCACTCCTCAGATCCAACTTCGAAAACACTCTCAAACCTCCAAGTTGATCAAAAATATCATCGATGCGAGGCAACGTGTATTTATTCTTGATGGTCACCGCATTCAACTCCCGATAGTCCACGCACATGCGACGTGAACCATCCTTCTTCTTCACCAGCAGCACCGGTGCTCCCCACGGAGACACACTAGGATTGATATAATCCTTCTGCAAAAGCTCATCCAGCTGCTTCCGCAACTCCTCCAGCTCAGCGGGCGCCATACGATACGGCGCCTTCGAAATCGGTTGCGCTCCCGAAACAAGATCAATAGAAAATTCCAGAGCTCGATCAGGTGGCAAACCAGACATCTCCTCGGGGAAGACATCATCGAAATCACGCACCACAGCTGGCCTCTCTAGCTCCATCCGCATAGCCATAAACTCCACCGGCCTGGCCCGAAATCTGACAGGACCAAGCGAGCTGCTACCACGGCTGAACTCAAATACTGGATGTCCGGGAATCTCGAACACCACCTTCTTCCTCCGACAGTCGATCGTAGCATAGAAGCTCGTAAGCCAGTCCATCCCAAGGACCGCATCATAGTTGATGATGTCGTGGACAATGAAATCAGCGTAAAACTCATGTCCACAAACCACCAACGAGCAAGAATTGCAACCAAGATGCACCGAGACCACGCTATTCCCTGTAACGATATTCCAACTCTTGGAAAGAGGGGACGTCGACAAGGAATGCTTCTCCACGAAGCTCCGAGAAATAATGCACATCGATGCACCGGAGTCAAAGAGGACTCGTGCAGGAAATGTGCACACCAAAATCACACCTACAAACAGTCTAACAATCAAGCCCTAGTCTAGCAACAATCATATGCAAGCAATCAACATAATCTAACAATCAAACATAACTAAGGAAGAAACAGCTAGGAGGGAAGTTACCTATGATAACCTCATCCATGGCCATGCTCTCCTCCTTAGTCATTAGAAAAGCATGCCCTCTCGGTGGAACAGCTTGCTGAAAGGCCTGTCTCTGTGGAACAAGGGATGCTCCACGTCCAGCGGGCACAGGAGCTCGCTGCTGCAACGGCTGTGCTGCAATAGGTGCCCGCCAAGGCTGCTTCGACTTGGGGCACTCCCTGATGGTATGGGCAGGATCTCCGCAGACAATACACTGCCCCAGGAACCTCTTACACTGATCCCTGAGGTGCTCGGTCTTGCCACAGAAATGGCAAGTCTTCAGAATAGGCCCTCCTGGCCTCTTGAACTGAACATGCTGGATGGCCTGAATCCAGGTCTAACCGCTGCTCTGACCTGCTCCACAAGCCTCTTCCCAGCTCCTGAAACATGTCCCTTCCTCTGGTTCAAATTCAACTCCTGGCGCCTCGCAGCAATCAGAACCTTCTGATATGTCTCCAGGTCAGAAGAGGTCACAAAACTCTAAAGCTCCAAGGCAAGTCCCTGGAGGAACCGCTGAGCTTTCTCATCGGCATCTTGCACCATCTTTGGTGCAAACCGACTGAGCCTCGTGAACTCTTGGTGGTACTGATCCACCGACAAGCTCCCCTGCTTCAGATCTATGAAGCGCTGCAGCATCACCTGCCTAGCAGCCTTCAGGAAGAACTCTCCATCAAATCTGGACTTAAAGGTAGCCCAAACTATCGGCTTCACCAGTATCTTCTCTTCAGCATCCCACCAGTTTCTGGCATTATCCTTCAGCTGCCTCTTAGCCAAATCAACCCATCCAGCCGGGTTAATCTTCGCCATCGCCAAGTTATCCTCAATGTTCCGAATCCACTCATCGGCAGCCAGAGAACCCTCAGACCCATCAAAATATGTGGGACCCAGCTCCCGAAATTGCTTCGCTCCCGGCTCGGAGCGAGGGGCATCCTGGATTGCCCGACCAGCTCAAACAACTGGAGCATTCTGGACTTGCAGGAGCACGCCCTGCTGCACTTGCATCATCTGAAGCATCATCCGCATCATCTCTCCATTGGTGGGTTCCCGCTCAGGCTCCTCGTCATGAGGGGACGCACCACTACCTCCACCACGGGTGAATCGTCTTCCTGCCATCTAATGACACAGAAAACGAAGCAGATTAGACTCATAGCTTATGACTCGAACGTCAAACTTAGTTTATTGGACATTCTAATATTATTATCGTCATTTCGATAATCGCAGTTACAGAAGGACCTGCATGGGGCACCAACAAAACCTCTCACGCCCCGCTTCCCTAAAATGGAGGTGAGACGTGAAAAGGTCCGCACGAGAGTGGAGCTGTGAAGCCCCAAACCCGATAAGCGTCAATAAAACATAAGCAGGTCCCTGTAACCACAAACAGAACAACAATAATAACACAAGGAGAGACAAAAATAAAATCTCAAATCTCAGAATTTGTCCAACATGAAAATTAAGTTCAACATCCAGAAAAGCCACCAGGCTAAAAGAAAGAGTCTAAAGGCCTAACACACGGCCAACACAACAAACACCAACAAAGTATGGGTGCTACGCACCGATAACTAAAAGAAGTCTAAAACAAAAGGAAAAGCTCTACGAGGACACTAAGACTGATCTCCAGTGTCCACGAAGTCCTCGATCAACGCGGGCTCTGACTCAACGTCAGCAAACACCACGTCTTCAGCGACAAACTCAGGCTCGGGATCTAACATGTGTCACCCAAAAGAGAAAAGGGGCACATGTCAGCAAGTCGAAAGACTTGTGCAAGGAAACTGAAAGAAAGGTAAACTAACAACCTAGCAGTTAAAGTATGGTGCATGGCATGACAAGTATCGTATGGAAGTAACAAGTGAGGTACAAGTAGCAAGTACAAGTGGTAGGTGTGACATGTATTGTCAAGTAACAAGTACAAGGGATCACCCACACACATGTGAGCGCCCTATTGCCTGCAGGCTGTATTCAAGTACAAGGGATCACTCACACACATGCGAGTGCCCTATTGCCCGCAGGCTGTATTGAGCTCGTTTTCTGGACCACGAGCCAGATTTGTAATTGGCCTAGGGTTGTGCCCGTAAAACGGGTGCCTAGCCGGAACAAGTAGCACTAGTATGTAACGATGCTACGCAATCACGATGAGTGTTCAAGCATGCAATGACATGAGCAGATATTCGCGTACCGTTAATTGAATTTAAACATGACAGGCAAGATGCAATGACATAAACAGATATTTACGTACCGTTAATTTAAATTAAACATGGCAGTTAAAGATGCATGGATGACATGAACAGTTAATACGCGTACCGTTAATTGAAATTAAACGTGACATACAAGCATGATGAGGGTGACGAACCAAGCTTCATTGTCAAGCTAGGTCAATGGTGTCCAGATGGCTATACTTTCACCGTCTAGTCTCTTTTACGCTAAAGCAAGGCAATGGCCTAAGACATGGCCCAAATCAAGAGATGCAAGTTTCACTTGCCTAGCACCGAGGATGACGATCAACGAGGCCGTCACACAAATGCTAACTACGGAGATGAGATCGCGTATCGAAAGCGGAAGACCGATACCGAGCAAGCACGACAACGGAAGAAACGTTCCGGGGAACCTAGGGTTCAGATCTGGAATGGATGGGGAAAATCTGGAGAAATGGGGTTTTGGGGGTTTTCCGGCGACCTAGAGGTGGTGGCCGGCCAAAATGGAGAGGGGGAGAGGCTCTTGATGAAGGGGGAGGGCTAGGGTTAGATGGATGATGACTTGGGGAAGAAGGAGGCTCAGGAGAAAGGAAAGAAGAAAAGAAAAACGTTTGGGGGGTTTAAATAGGGAGTGCTGGCGGCTGCCCAGAAATTAGGGTTTCGACACTGATTAGTCGGTCAAAGAACAACCACTGACCGACTAGTTTGGGAACTAGTCGATCGGTTGACCAACGCAGACCGACTAAGTCCAAACAGTAACTCCTGTACAAAAATAGGATTTAGATTTAGTCGGTCAAAGAACAACTACTGACCGACTAGTTTCTCATCTAGTCGGTCGATGAACGTTCTTAGACCGACTAAGAATGAATAGTACTTGGTATCAAAATGATCATAGAGCTAGTCGGTTAAAGAACGATTGCTGACCGACTAGTTTGCAACCTAGTCGGTCGACGAACGTTCTTAGACCGACTAACGATAAACAGTAACTCCTGAGTAATTTACAAAGCCCACTAGTCGGTATATGAAGGTTTGCCGATCGACTAAATCGTCATCTAGTCGGTCGGTTCCCCTTCTTGTACCGGCTAACGTGCACAAAAAGTTCCAAAATGGAGCACGAAGCTCCGGGGTCAATTCCTAAGACTCCTAGGCTTGATCTAATAATAAGATATGATCGATATGAAGCCCGTCACGAATGACTTACTCCGAAATCGACGATCAACGGAAGAAGCTAGGAAAACACGACGAAACGATCGAAAGTGAAAGCTACGGAGACGAAAACCACGCATAAGGCGAAAATCCACCAAAACATATATATATATAATATAATTAATCCAGATACATGAAAACCAGTCGTTACACTCACATACAAATTCTCTCAAAAAGAAAAAAATGCAGAAAAAGGGAATAGTGTCGGAAACCTAGCTGATCCCTAAAAACATAGTCTAATAGCACATCCACGCAAATATTATATACATATACAACCACGCAGATATATGACATCACAGATATAATAAAAACTCTCTCTCTCTCATTTCTAGAGAGAGAAGCTCCGGCGATTCTGAGAGTTTTTTGGGAGCGGCGTCTTTCGACGGCCGCCTCCGCGGATGGCCTTGGCGGAAGCGTGCATCCTTGTGCATCCTTGCCGATTCCTCGGCGGATTTGCGAGGGCTGTTCGAGTTGATGAGTTGATCCTTCGAATCTACGATATCGAGTTGAGGATTCGAGTGGAGTCGACTTCGACTTTTGGATCTGAGGCTCGATTCGACTCTGGATCTTGGCCTCGATCCGCAGCTGTGATTGTAGATCGGTGTTCGTAACTTGGCGAGGAGTGGAGATTTCGAGTTGGATCGATGTCGTTCTCTTCAGATCTACTTGAAGCGTGTTGATAGATCTGAGGGTGGAACCGTGAAGAGTTCGTGGAGCGTTCGAGACGTGCTGATCCTGTCCTTGCGATTCATCAGCCAAATCCTTGCTCTTCCATCGGTTCAGATCGAGATCTAATCGTAGATCCTGATCCGGCGGTGAATCGGGAGAGGTGACGATCGGTATCGGACCTGTACTGCCGTTTGCGATCATGCTTGATTGGTGTCCTTCCGGTGGGGACTATTCCATCAGACGGCGAGCTTATTGTTACGGATCAAGAACTCAGGTGGAGTTCTCGATCCGGTGATGAGTGTTCTGTCACTCCCTATCTCTTCCCTATCTGGTGCTTTGGTCTGATCTTCGTCTTGTCTGCTCTTTGACATGGCTGAATCTAATACTTGCTCGGATGGAGTGTCTGGTCCTGATCTTGCTGGAGACTGGCGCACTATGAACAAGAGGAGACAGTTCAATGCTGCCAGCAAGGGAAAGTGAACTTATAGGCCCCGTACACAGGTGGATGAGGGCGGATCGCTTAAGGTTGGAGCTGGTGTCGCTGGGAGTAGGAAATTTCTTGAGAGGAGAATGATGAGGCCCTCTTATGAGATTAAGTTCAATCCACAAGCTGCGAGGATTTCCTGGCTTGAAGTGTGCAATAACAGGAGGAAGATAGCAGATTCCCTGGAGATGAGCTACATTCCTCCAAGATGTGATGAAACATGTGCCCCCTTTGCTGTGCTTTCGCAAGAAGCCATTGATGAAGCTGCCAGCGCGTGGGAGAGCACAATTGTTGCATACGTCCTTGGAGATGTTCCATTCTACAGCCAAATGAAGGCGTGTGCCATCAGATCTTGGAAGAGGCTGTAGGAGGATATATGCCCATAAGGCGATTTATCCTAAGTGTACATCTTGTTCATATAACACATGGTGTCCATTATTCTAAGTATGAAATCAATTATATTATATATTAGATAATGTCCATAAACTTATAGTTAGGTCCTTACGTATCCAGATGAGATCTCGATTATGAGTAGTAAGCGACCGTATAGAAACATAAGTCTTAAACGGTTCGTGGTCATAGATGTGTTGAGAACTGGATATCAAAACATCGGATAGGCCACTGTGTCTTTGTTTTGCGTTAGGGTAATGATGACCTAATAGTCATTCGACTTGGCGAAGTCGGAGACGAGACACAGGTGCTCATTAGAGAATGAGTTCACTGAACGACCAACTTAGAGTTATTAAATGGTTAACTTTAACTAAACTATCTATAAAACTCTAGGGTGATGATCGGTTAGCTAGTCCTTATGACCTGAAGTCATTCGTACAAACCTGTGAGTGAACGGTGTAGCTTAGACCTATGATCTAGCTTCGATGCTAGGCCTGCTGAAAGATCTTAGGTTGGGTTGCACCCGAAGCTCTTGAGGCAAGTAGATGACTAAGATGGGATTCGTCACTTCCGTTAAAGGGAAGTTAGTGTCACAGGCTCAGTACGATCTTTGTGTTAATCCTCAGCCGGGGTACGTTGTAAGAAGTACAACGTTAATACAACAAAGACCGCCTAATACTGACCAATGTTGTCTAATAGGGTTGACAGTAAACCATACCCTAGGCCAACACTGACACAGTCTTGACGAAGAGATTATAGCTAACGGAGTTCATCACTGACACAGTCAAATGTAAA
The DNA here is from genome assembly GCA_030789695.1 of Scilla litardierei. Taxonomy (NCBI): domain Eukaryota; kingdom Viridiplantae; phylum Streptophyta; class Magnoliopsida; order Asparagales; family Asparagaceae; genus Scilla; species Scilla litardierei. The sequence goes on from CM061142.1 coordinate 572,337,725, forward strand.
CCCAACGACACTTTTGTCAAAGAGTCGATCACGTTATTATGATGATTCTGAAACAGGGACGACAGCTACTGCTTGTGGTGACCGTCGTCTAGGGCTTTCGAGCCCCAACCTGTAGTAAGGTCAGGCTGTAGGGTCTCACACTGAGTAGCGTTCGTGTCTTAGTAATAGGAAGATTTATTAAGAGAGATTCATTTGATGAAATCGAATAGTTGATATTCACAAAGCTAGTTGTGAACTTAAGTCGTAAAATGCAATAGGGACAACATTGCATTTGATGCAAGCAAAAGATTAAACGTGTCATAAATTGGTTACGACAAATTTAGTAGGAACAAATATATTGAAAAGGGTTTCCTGGATGACGGGATCGTCCCGGTCTAAATACAGGTTCAAACCGCGTCCAAATCGGAGCTCAAACGAGCCCAGAAACGCAAAAAGAGTTCAAGGCAAAGTGGGTTAGACCCACTGGGCTAACAAGCCCATCCACAAAGGCAAACTGGCGCGGCCCACTGCAGCAGCGGGCACGGCCCGATATATGGGTTCGGGTCTTAGATATATGGTAGAGAAGAACGTACTCGATGGAACGAACTACAAAGACTGGCTTAGGAACATTAAGTTAGTCCTTTCTCTAGCGGGGATTGGATACGTACTATTCGAGGACACTCCGGAGAAGCCCGATGATGATTCGACCTTCGAGGAAAAGGAAGCCTATAAGCTTTACCAGAGGGATGCAGAGAAGGTCAGGTACCTTACTCTGGCTTCAATGAGTAACGAACTGCAGAGGGAGCATGAACATATGGATGTTCAAAGTATGCTTCTAAATGCACAAGAGTTATACGGCAAGCGATCTAGAGCTGCCAAGTTCGAAGCCACTAGCAACCTCTGGGGCACAAAGATGGAGACAGGGCCCATGCAAGATCATGTCATCAAGATGATCGGGTACGTAGAAGAAGCTGCCCAGTTAGGTTTTGTCCTGGACAATGAGATGTCCGTGGACATTATCCTTAAGTCTTTAACCCCTTACTTTAAGTCTTTCATCACTGGTTTTATAATGAACAGTCTTGAAACGGATCTTCCTGGTCTCCTTAATATGCTTAGGCAGTTTGAGGAGATTGAGAAGAAGCCGACTGCATTGGTTATTGGCTCTGCTTCTTCCGACCAGCCGAAAGGCAAGGGTAAGAAGAGACAGGTCCCACAACCTGCAAAGGCAAAGAAAGGGAAGAAAAAACCAAAGGGGCCCCGTCAAAATCTGAGTGCTTCCATTGCCATAAGATTGGCCATTGGTAGAGGAACTGCAAGATTTATCTTGCAGAGAAGAAGAAGGGGCATACAGATGCCTCTACCTCAGATACAACAAATTAAATTCAATGAAGCGTATTTATTTCCAATCACATAGTATGAGATACTAAAACATCTGTGTAATGTATACAGGTGGCTGAAATGAAGCGAAGATTGGAAGAAGTTCGGAGGACGGTCGGCAATCTGGAAGTGTACGTCTTGTTCATATAACACATGGTGTCCATTATTCTAAGTATGAAATCAATTGTATTATATACTTAGATAATGTCGATAGACTTATAGTTAGGTCCTTACGTATCCAGATTAGATCTCGATTATGAGTAGTAAGCGACTGTATAGAAACTAAGTCTTAAACGGTTCGTGGTCATAGATGTGTTGAGAACTGGATATCAACACATCGGATAGACCACTGTGTCTTTGTCTTGCCTTAGGGTAATGACGACCTCATAGTCATTCGACTTGGCGAAGTCGGAGACGAGACACAGGTGCTCATTGGAGAATGAGTTCACTGAACGACCAACATATAGTTATTAAATGGTTAACTTTAACTAAACTGTCTATAATAACTCTAGGGTGATGATCGGTTAGCTGGTCCTTATGACCTGAAGTCATTCGTACAAACCTGTGAGTGAACGGTGTAGCTTAGACCTATGATCTAGCTTCGAGGCTAGGCCTGCTGAAAGATCTTAGGTTGGGTTGCACCCGAAGCTCTCGAGGCAAGTAGATGACTAAGATGGGATTCGTCACTTCCGTTAAAGGGAAGTTAGTGTCACAGGCTCAGTACGATCTTTGTGTTAATCCTCAGCCGGGGTACGTTGTAAGAAGTACAACGTTAATACAACAAAGACCGCCTAATACTGACCAATATTGTCTAATAGGGTTGACAGTAAACCATACCCTAGGCCAACACTGACATAGTCTTGACGAAGAGATTATAGCTAACGGAGTTCATCACTGATACAGTCAAATGTAAACCCAACGACACTTTTGTCAAAGAGTCGATCACGTTATTATGATGATTCTGAAACAGGGACGACAGCTACTGCTTGTGGTGACCGTCGTCTAGTGGTTTCAAGCCGCAACCTGTAGTAAGGTCAGGCTGTAGGGTCTCACACCAAGTAGCGTTCATGTCTTAGTAATAGGAAGATTTATTAAGAGAGATCCATTTGATGAAATCGAATAGTTGATATTCACAAAGCTAGTTATGAACTTAAGTCGTAAAATGCAATAGGGACAACATTGCATTTGATGCAAGAAAAATATTAAACGTGTCATAAATTGGTTAGGACAAATTTTGTATGAACAAATATATTGGAAAGGGTTACTGGATGACGGGATCGTCCTGATCTAAATACAAGTTCAAACTGCGTCCAAATCGGAGCTCAAATGACCCCGTAAACGTAAAAAGAGTTCAAGGCAAAGTGGGTTAGACCCACTGGGCTAACAAGCCCATCCGCAAAGGCACAGCGGGCGCACGCACGCTGCTCAGAGGGCGGGCAGCCTGCCTCCCATGCCTTGGGCGGGCGCGCCAGCTAAGCCTAGCGGGCGCGCCCGCAACTTAAGTGATTTTTAGGGGTTTTTGAAACCCCAAAAGATGGCTACGAAAGTTTATTTTTGCCCATCTTTGGGCAATTGTTTGAGGGGTCAAACAAAGTCGAAATTCGTCGCCGTTGGTTCCTACGCGTTCACCATTCGAAACTCTTCGGATCGATAGCTTGTTTGGTGTCTAAAGTTTAATAAGCGAAGAGAATTAATTAGTTAAAGTTTGCTTTTATGAAAAGCTCACTAAACTACAAATTAAGAAAAATTAGCTTAATTGAATTTCCTTCAAATTAGCAATAGTCCCACATTGCTCACAACAGAAGAGGAGTACCGGCTCCCTATATAAATTGGGGTGCACTCTCTTCGTTGAAAAATGTACCAAGTCCTCGATCGAGTAGCTCCAGAATTTTAAAGCAAGCTCGATCGGCGACTAAACTATTTTCTCTCTCTCTTCTTCCTATTCTCCGGAGTAGTCCTAGCAAGACTACGAAGGGGGTTTGGATTCGGATCCAGACGTATAAGACGCTGGTCTACTCAAGTGAAACTTTCTACCGCGTGTGATCTGCTTGGAGGCGAAAGTCGGCTCAGGCGGATCGGTTCGAGGGTGTGAGGCAGCTCAGTCTGATCGAGTCAAGGGGCCTCGGCTACGAGGAGCGTCAGAAGACGGTGCGGTACATCTTGCCTGCTCCAGGGCCAAGATTCTGGGTATGTGGTTAAGCAATTTTAGTGTAGATTTAATTTTGTCGCTGTAGAATAGATCCCTCTTGGGGTGGTCAGATCCACCCCAAGTTGGCATAGATGGGGCTAGGTTCTGGCTCCTTCAGAGCCTAGCTAATTTGTTTAGCTAGCTTAAAAGTTTTGTTTTGGTTTTTCCGCTGCGCTTTATGCCCCTGTGGTCCGTCCGACTTAGGATGGACACAGATCCGAGCTCTGAGGGTCCGCCAAAACCCCAACAGTGGTATCAGAGCCACGGTTATGCTTTAGATCTGTTTTAGCGACATTCTTTAAATCTTTAAATTACTTGTTTTTTAAACATACAAACTATTTTAACTTTATGTTGAAATTAGTTTAAAATCGTTTTGTGTTTTAGAAAGTGTTTTTGCAACACGAAATTTTTTTTGGGACGTTTTAATTTTATGCGATAAATTTAATTAGGTCTCTAATGTTTAAATGCTCTTTAAATTTTTTTATGAGATATAATAATTTTTCTGAGCATTTAAAAGTTTTAAATTTTATGTAACTTTAAGAATATATTTTGGAAATTTAATTCTCTTAAGTTACATAAAGGTTGGAAATTTTTAAAAAACTTTATTTGAAATCTTTTAAAACAATTTCTAATGATTTTAAAAATGTTTTAAAATTGCTTTTAAAGGATATGTAAATTATAGAAATATCTTATTTTCATAAGATGAAATGATAAATTAGTTTCTTTTAAATTACATATAGGTTTCTAGATTATTTATGCGATATTTTAATCTAAGAAATGTTTGATTAAAATTTTAAAGCCTAGGTTTTAAAATCATTTGATAATTTTATGAAACCTAGTTTTATGTGATAAAGATGTTTTAAGCTTTAAATTTTTGAAGTTTAGATTTAAATATTAAATTTTAGATTTGCGTGTTATTAATTATGAAGATAATTTTAACTTGTAAATTCTCATTATATGTCACTACATGTACTTTTAATTTATGCGTATAGATTAGTTTTTTTTAATGGGCATGATGAATAATGTATTCATGAACCCTTTAGGTTAGCCATTAAATGATTAAAATTTTATAAGATGAAATTTTAATTAAACTAGTGACATGTTATGTTTTATAAACAAAACGACATCAAAACCTAATACCAGATTAGGGTAGTCCCTTTTGATTGACTGTCATTGCCATAAATCGTTTAAATGATGATTTTCATAAAAGGACAAAATTTGAAATTGTTGTTATAATCCTAATTAGATTGGGGTAGTACGTTGAACGAATGAACCTTATAGTTGATAAGGACTTAATAAAAATTGTTCAACCAATCCATAAAATTTCGAATTTTAGGATCCACTAGTTGATAAGGATTAACTAGTTTTAATTAAAAGCCATTTAATTGTTGGACGAATATAGAATAGATGAAAACTCCTTCAATGGATCATGATGTCGGTCAATGTGCTTGGTAAAGTTTGCTGGACCACCCTAGCTAGTTGATCACTCCTTATTTTACACTTTTTTCCCGCATGTTCGCATGCCATTTAGATCGCCCAAATCATGTTTTTCACGATATATCGACGATATTGCGATGCTTTTCACGATTTGCTGTTTTTGTCGCATTTCAGGTGATTTGGCGCGATTTGGAGTGATCTCGAGATACGCCTACTCCAGACGGTCACCGACGACCTCCCCGAGGGGTATTTTGCTGTTGGAGAGGAGCGGAAGAAGAACGGACGTCGCAGGAGCGACGAGGAGGCCAAAATAAGCAGATTGGGCATGTTTTGTGTCCCACTCGGCCGAGTGGAGGAGCCACTCGGCCGACAAGCGAGACACCGCTCGGCCGACCAGTTCAGACACGATTTCTATGTGCACTCAGCCGAGCGACGGAGACTACATCGGCCGAGTGACGAGACCCCGTCCGCCCGAGTGGCACCCAGACGAAGCCCTTCAATAATCCCCAAGTTACTGTTTTTCGGCTGCCTGAGCTTCAGAAGACCCACTCGGCCGAGTGGCTTATCCCGTCCGCCCGAGTACCATGAAGCCGTCGGCCGAGTGACGACAACTCACTCGGCCGAGCCGCCCCCGAAATGAAGACCCCTGAAGATCGATAATTACTGGAAAATTACAGGGTTTTCACTCGGCCGAGCGACCTTTGTCACTCGGCCGAGTGCGACGCGCTGCCTGTAGCGAAAATTGCGGAAAACAGGCTACGCAGGGGTATTTTGGTCACAGTTTTTGGACGATTTTGGGGGCTATTTAACCCCTGTTTTTACCCTAGTTTTAGAGAGCTTCTTCTTAGATTTTTTGCAGCTTTTTAGATTAACTTTTTAGCTTTATTTTGGAGATTGGAGAAGAGACAAAGTTTGATTTTTGTTGGATTAATTGAAGAACTCCATTGGTTTGCATCTCTTTTCCCTAAAAGTTCTATTTTTATTGCATATCTCAATATTGTGATGAATTATATTGCTTATTTCATTGATTATTTTTGTGATCTTGCTATGAATTGCGAGTAGTCGCCACGTCTTGGGGCGTGGGGATGAACCCGACGAGCCCAATTTCATATTTGTGATGAATTATTAGAAATTTTGCTAGAATTGTTACTAGGGATTAGATTGTGATTGATTTACTACGGATGGCTAGGAATTCACATCGATTGGGATTTGCAAGAGATTGGATCCCAATTCGATAGGAAACCCTAGAAATCCGAATTGGGTTGGAATCGAATTTCCGTAGTATCGGTTTGCAAGAGATTGGACCGATACTAAGGTTTCCGATTTCAATTCCGTGCCAATACCCGTTTGCAAGAGATTGGACGGGTAGGAACTATCCCAATCTAGGTCGTGAGCCGAGTTTACAAGAGATTGGACTCGGTGCGCGATTGGACGATGATGTTGATCCTAATGCTAGCTTCCCTAGGCTAGGGTTTGCAAGAGATTCGACCCGAGCCTAGGATAGCTATAGACCGGCAACAGCGCGAGAGCGTGAGCTTGGTTCTACATTCAGTTGCAACTAGTTCATCCAAAATCTTATTCTAGCGATTTTGATACCGATGAACCACATTCATGAAATACGGTGAGTAGCGGGGATTCCCCATTCCCTAGACGTTCTTTATTTGATTTGATATTTTCGCACTTTGTCTGACGATTGTGACAGGATCGCCAAAGGCAAATTTCTCTCTTCTTAAATAGCCAGGTTGATCGGAGCAAGCACGGTCATTCGTCCTCCCTGTGTTCGATAACCCGCTCGCTGCTACACCGTGCACTTGCGGTAAAACTACAACCGTTCTTTTGGGTTACGTCCCGGAGCGATCAAGTTTTTGGCACCGTTGCCGGGGAGGGCATTTCGACGGTGTTCGTCATCGACCGCCCGGTTACTTCTTCTTTCTCCTTTTTCTTTACTTTCTTTTATTTGCATATTCTCCCTGTATTTTGTATAAGGTTTTTACAGGAAGAATGGAGGATGCAATGTCAACAATAGAACTCAGTCAGGAAGACTATGACTCCTTCACAGACCTCCTTAAGAAGCTTGTCGGTGAGGTCCACGCTACCGGAGCTTTTGCTATCGACGTCAAGGACCCTGAAGAGCAACTGTTTGCTAGCTTTGTGATGGACCAAGTCTCCCCGGAAGGGACTATCGGAGGCAACGTCAGAGTTGATGTGATGGACGACAAGCTATATTTTGAAGACTGTAGAACAAGTGTCGAGGATCACTATACTCCGGGAGGATCTTCAGAGCAAGCCATCGTTCAGGGAGTTACACCCCCTGACACTTACCCTTGCTTCTACGAGTCGTCTGATGTGTTTCTTGATTCCAGGAACGAACCGGAGCCGAGTGAAAGCTCTGATGACGCTAGCACAGAATCGGAGCGCGCCTATTTTGATGCATTGTCCTCACTAAGCAGTGAGTCTGACTCTTCACAAGAGAGCGCGCCACCTGAGCATGAGCTAGACCCGGCTGACAAGGAAGAAACCAAACTCATGCGAGCTGATGAAGTAGAGGGAGCGGCGCCTCTTCGGGTAGAACTTAAACAATTACCTCCGAATCTAAGGTACGCCTTTTTGGGTAACAAATTAACTTTCCCGGTGATAGTAAACTCCCACCTCACGCCGGACCAACTTGAGAAACTCCTAGACGTTCTTAGGAGCCACAAAGATGTCCTTGGGTACACTATCTCCGATCTAAAAGGGATAAGCCCTAGGCTTTGCACGCATAGGATCCATTTGGAGGATACTGACGCCACCTCCATAGAGCCTCAAAGGCGGTTAAACCCGAATATGAAGGAGGTGGTCAAAAAGGAAATCCTAAAATTGCTAGAAGCCGGTATAATTTATCCTATCTCGGACAGTAGGTGGGTTAGCCCTATGCACGTCGTCCCCAAGAAAGGGGGGATGACTGTCATAAAAAATGAAAAAGGTGAGCCCATATCTACGCACACCGTCACGGGATGGTGAATGTGCATCGACTATAGGAAACTCAATAAAGCCACCCGAAAGGACCATTACCCATTGCCCTTCATCGATCAAATGCTTGAACGCCTTGCAAAACATAAATACTTTTGCTATCTAGATGGGTATTCGGGATTCTTCCAAATCCCTTTGCACGAAGATGACCAAGAGAAGACAACTTTCACTTGTCCCTATGGCACCTATGCTTACCGTAGGATGCCGTTTGGCCTTTGTAATGCTCCCGCCACCTTTCAGAGGTGTATGACATCCATATTTTCCGATTACATTGAAAATATTATGGAAGTCTTCATGGATGATTTCTCGGTTTATGGGAGTGAGTTTGACTCCTGCTTGGAAAATCTTACCAAAGTCCTGAAAAGGTGCCAACAAAACAATCTCACTCTCAATTGGGAGAAGTGTCACTTCATGGTCACAGAAGGTATAGTTCTCGGACATCTTGTCTCTGCCAGAGGAATTGAGGTAGATAAAGCAAAGATTGAGGTAATCGAGAAACTTCCTCCTCCTATTAATGTCAAGGGCATTAGAGGCTTTCTTGGTCACGCGGGGTTTTACCGCCGTTTCATCAAGGATTTCGCCTCGATTGCCCGACCGCTTACTTTCTTGCTCGCTAAAGATATCCCTTTTGTTTTTTCAGGAGAATGCTTGCAAGCCTTCAACACCTTGAAAGAAGCACTAGTCTCCGCGCCCATCATACAACCACCGGATTGGAGCCTTCCTTTTGAGCTAATGTGTGATGCTAGCGACCAAGCCATTGGAGCGGTGTTGGGACAAAGAAAAGATAAGAAGCTTCATGCGATATACTATGCGAGCAAGACATTGGATGACGCGCAGAAAAACTACACAACTACCGAAAAGGAGCTTCTAGCGGTCGTCTATTCCATAGAGAAGTTTCGCTCCTACCTCCTCGGTTCCAAGGTGATTACCCACACCGACCATGCGGCATTGAAGTATCTTTTAAACAAGAAGGAGGCCAAACCTCGGTTGATTAGGTGGATACTCTTGTTGCAAGAATTCGACTTAGAGATCAGAGATAAGAAGGGTACGGACAATGTCGTGGCGGATCATTTATCTAGGCTCATTCGCGACGAGGAGGATGAGAGTTTGCCTATCGACGACACATTTATGGATGAGAGGCTATATGCCATAAGGACCGGTGAAGTACCTTGGTACGCGGACTTCGTCAACTACTTGGCTTGTGGGATTAAACTGCACGGGATGCCCACGCATCAAAAGAGGAGATTTCTTCATGAAGTCCGTAGCTATTTCTGGGAAGATCCATACCTTTTCAAGATATGCAAGGATGGCGTCATTCGGAGGTGTGTTTCTAAAGAGGAGGCGACATCCATCATTTTGCATTGCCACGGTCTACCATGCGGAGGACATCATGCTGCCTCTAAAACTACCGCTAAGATTCTGCAGAGCGGGTTCTTTTGGCCGACAATGTTTAAAGACACCCACAACTTTGTAAAGGGGTGCGATAAATGCCAACGGGCCGGGAATATCTCCAAGCGCAATGAGATGCCGATGAGGCCCATCCAAGAAATTGAGCTTTTTGACTGTTGGGGAGTAGACTTCATGGGACCATTTCCGTCGAGCAATGGCAACAAATACATCCTATTGGCCGTTGACTATGTCTCCAAATGGGTGGAAGCAATCGCCACTCCTACTAATGATGCAAGGGTCGTCTCCAAGTTCTTCAAGCAAAACATCTTCCCGCGCTTCGGAGTGCCTCGTACCTTGATAAGCGACGGGGGGAGCCACTTCATAGAGAACAAGTTTGAAGCCATGCTAAAGAAGTGCGGGGTAAATCATAGAGTCGGCATGGCATATCACCCCCAGACAAGCGGCCAAGTGGAAGTCTCAAATAGAGAAATTAAGCAAATTCTCGAAAAGACGGTAGATCGATCTAGAAAGGATTGGTCAATGAAGCTAAACGATGCTCTATGGGCATATCGCACTGCCTTTCGCACTCCCATAGGCACCACACCGTTCCGACTCGTTTATGGGAAAGCTTGCCACTTACCGGTAGAGTTGGAGCACCGCGCATATTGGGCCATCAAAACCTTTAACTACGATTACAAGAGTGCGGCGGTGAGACGACTCTTGGACATCAACGAGCTTGATGAGATAAGAAGAGACGCCTACGAAAGCTCAAGAATTTATAAAGAAAGGACCAAGATTCTCCACGATGCCCGCATAACCGTCACGGACTTCAAAGTAGGAGACAAGGTCTTGCTCTATAATTCCCGGCTCCGACTATTTCCCGGTAAGTTGAGGTCACGTTGGTCTGGACCTTTCACCATCAAGCACATACAACCGGGAGGAGCTTTCGAGTTGGAAAGCAAGGACGGTTCCACATTCAAAGTAAATGGTCAGAGACTCAAACACTATTCCGAGGGAGTCCCGACGGGCGAAACCAATAGAATATATTTGCTTAAGGGACGGCCGTGTAATGCCCTACCAGCTACTGCACAAGTACTAGAGGGGGGGTGAATAGTACTTTAAAATAATAAGGCGTATTATTCCAAATTAAATTGCACACAACTACCAAGTCAATTTGCGGAAGCTTAAATTGAATGACAACAATGAAATTAACAATGCTAACAAATGAAGTTAATGGGTTCGGATCCACCCAAGTCTCCCCGACTTGTTCCCGGTGATCCTACGTCCCAACCACCCGGATCCCTTCCGGATACTTGAGTTAGAAACCCTAACTCAAGATTTCCACTATGAATATCTTGTGAAAAACCTTCACAAGATCAAATCATACATGCAATGGCAAAGTGAATCCCACAACCCGGGATCACAAACTTCTCTCACAACCGAGAGAGCCAATAAGCAATATAAAAGAGTTTAATATGAAATAAATACTCTTACCACAAAATCCTATACCTTGAGTTTTTCTTACCCAAAAGGTGGAATGAAGGATTTGAGGAAGATGAAGTTACCAAACCCTAGCACCAAGGAAATGAGCAGCAATGGGTGCCTAGGGAAGATTTGGAAACTTGAATCAAGCAATAGCTTGAAGAGCTCACCAAGAACAAGCTTCTCTCTAGATCTAGAAATGAGAGAGAATGGGTTTCTTGTGAGGAAGAGAGCTTTAGATTTGAGGGAGAATAGCTATCTCTTTAGAACTCAATGAATCTCTTAATGGCAGCTCTATTGAAGATAGAAATGACCTAGGTTCGTATTTATAGGGTCCCATAAAAACAAGTTAGGTCAATCTCCAACGGAAAGAAATCTGTGAGATCTAGTCGGTCAAAGAACACTCACTGACCGACTAGTTCATCAACTAGTCGGTCAGTCATAAAGCATGGACCGACTAAGAGCAGATCTGAGAAGAGATAGAATTTCAGACCTAGAAAACTAGTCGGTCCAAGAACACTGTCTGACCGACTAGTTTCACAACTAGTCGGTCATCCAATGAACGTAGACCGACTAAGAGGCAAAACAACATAGTCTGAAGGCAAGTTGACTTAGTCGGTCCAAGAACAAAAGTTGACCGACTAGATTGTCAACTAGTCGGTCATCAAACGTTCTTAGACCGACTAACGGTAAACAGTAGCTTAGGAGAATTTTAGAGTGAACAGTCAGTCTCAACTAGTCGGTCAAAGAAGCATCACTGACCGACTAGTTCACAAACTAGTCGGTCGGTGAGTCAACATAGACCGACTAACTGTAAACAGTAAAGAGCTAAGAATAAACTGACTGAAACTAGTCGGTCCAAGAACAGTGGCCGACCGACTAGATCACCATCTAGTCGGTCAGTACTTTTTCTTGTACCAACTAACATGCACAACAAAGTCCGAATCGAAGCGCGACGCTTCGAGGAAGTTAGAGTGAACTTGTGCAAGAATACTAGAGCTACGAAATGAGCGTAATGAAGATAGAAACGTAAGATATACTCAAGGCTTAACATTCTATCAATCGAAACTAAAAGACTATAAATAAAACCTTAATAAACGGTCTTTGAGAGCTTCGATTGAATCTTCATTACTTCCAAAGCGTCGCAAGAGCTTCAACGAAGCTTTAGGCTTGAATACGAGCTTTTGGAAGTGTTGAGATGTCGCTTTGAATATTCTCGTGAAATTGGCGACGATCTCCAATACTGTGCTCACAAATTGTTAGTTCATGAAGTATTTATGTTTGCTCATAATCCAAAACCAAATCCGGGGAGTCCAATATTCAACAGGCCGGATGATCTTTCATACCTCCTTGATGAGGTAATTGAAGAGGCGATCCCCCACTCGATTGGCGCTCTTTTCGATGAGGATTTTGAGGAAGGCCCGGATTTAGGCCAAGAAGAGAAGATAGACGATTCCCTCGACCTCTCCGCTGAAAATGACGAAGGCGACGCTGATGTCGCAAGGATTCGAGAGCTCTGCAAGCTCTCGAAATCAAAGTCTCCAAAGAAAGCTCCGCCGATACGAAAATCGGCGTCACCGGTGAAGCCGTTGACCGGAGAAAACGCTAGCTTGGGGGAGCCTCCCCCCAACACTATTCGAGACCAGAGACCACCGCGGGAGAACACGCCACCGCAACTTCCGAATCCAAGCGTTCTCCCCGGAAAGTTTGATGGGTGCATCTCATATGCACCAAACATCCCGCATTAATTGAAAATCATAGGGGGTCGAGCTCACGACCTTAAACGAGCGCTTGTCGGGAGGCAACCCGACGGTTATTGCTTTATTTTTACTTTTCTTTATTTTTTAAAGAAATTTTTAGTGTTTTGAGTCGTTCGCCCAAAAACTTTGTGATAACGGGTCCTATTTTTCTTGACAGGAGAGGAGATAGGTAAATCCATCATGAGGAGGATGAGCGAGATGACGAGGAGCGCCCCAGGAAGACGCTCGATGCTTAGGAGTAAGATGAAATCGACTGGAGGAAGAAAGACGGAGTTTAGAGCCCAAACGAAATCAAACAGCAGAAAACAAGGCTCACTCGGCCGAGTATACTAGTCACTCGGCCGAGTACACAAGTTCGTCCGGCCGAGCCGCTCACGAACGAGAGAAGTCTGCTGTACCCAACTCTCTGTTTATTTTCTTGATTTCAGTATAACTGCTACTCGGCCGAGTATATATTTTCACTCGGCCGAGTAAAACGGATACACTCCTAGGGCGAGTCTTGCCGAGTAGCTTGAGCCACTCGGCCGAATGGACTTACTCCACTCGGCCGAGGCTGGCAAGGCCACTCGGCCGATGCGTAAGCGGGGAGGAATTTTCTATTGACCGTACTCGGCCGAGTGGCCAAGTCACTCGGCCGAGTCGTAACTTTTTCTATATAAGAGGTCGAGGGGGGCACGTTTTTCGAAACGCTAAAATCCAATCGCCCGCTCGCACCCCCGACCTTTCCGCTTCCCTCGCCCGCTCGCACCCCCTACTCGCCCGACCTCCGTTGCCACGCCGCCGCTCGGCCAGCCACCGCCGGCCGACCACTCGCCGCGCCTCGCCCGAGTCGCCGCCGGTGGCCGTGTCTCCGGCCACCTCCGGTATCGCCTTTTTCGCCTATTTTTTCCTCTTTTCGTGTGTTTTTCGAGGATCCATGTATTAAACGAACCCCAAACCCTAATCAACTTCTATATCTATCTATTATACCCCTAATGCTCCATACATTTTGAATATTACCCGCTGATATCCCCGTTTCATGCGTAGGTTGATTTTGGGAGCTTAGGGGAGCTCAGGGGAGCTTCTACGGACTGATTTGGGCTTCGCGGAGGCGCTGAATTCGCACGCTTCCATTGCTGAGCACTCGCGGCGTGTCTGGGTATACTCCTTCCACTCTTTTACACACACCGCACTTTTTACACTTTTCGGAGCGCGCTCGGGGCCGATATGCCGCCCCGGACACGACCGCGGTCGAAGAGAGCTTCCGCCAAGCAGAAGCGGTCGGATGATGCCGGCCCCTCCCGCGAGTTGGAGGACTCTCCTCCACCGTCTCCCACACACCACATCCACCCAGCACAGCCTGCAGGCCCCGCACACCCCGCACAGCCTGCAGCGCCCACACAGCCCGCACAGCCCGCACAGCCACTCCCCGCCGCACAGCCACCACCTCCGGCTCCACTGGTCGGGCCGCTCGGGATTACGTTCCGAGACGACGCACACCGCGCCGTCTTCGAGCGTATCTCCCAGCGCTCGATCGTACCCTCCAGGTTTGCACACCTCGCTGACCTAGGATGCCTGGGGGTACTAGAGGGGATGCTCACGTTGTACGACAACGTGGGCTGGCGAGATTTCTTCCAGGTGTCGGCGGACACGTTCACCCGCCCGACACTTGAGATTCTTAGTTCGATCGCCCGGACCGACGAGGGATGCTCGTTCCGGTTCATGGATCGGGAGTGCCAGGTCACTCTCGATATGATGAGAGCATTTTTCTCGTGGCCCGCTGTCCCCGGTGCCGATCGCGGTTACGGCCCCACCCATATCCCCCCACCTTCCTTCGACGCCGGTGCCTTCTGGGCCCGGATTACGGGTCTTCACGCTGCCTTTGAACCTAGTAGGGCCAAGGCCTCGGCCATTGTCCATCCCTGCCTCCGCATTGCTCAGCGCCTTATGACGACGACATTTTTGGCCAGATATGAGCCGGGAACGATGTCTACGCCGGAGCTCTACATGCTCTACGCGATGACACGTCCCAGAGCTCTATCTAGGGATGGCGATGAGGTGGTCCCCGCCATCGTGATTGATGTCTCGGCTTGGTTTTTGGACCGCATCATTGTATCGGTGGGCGCTCGCTCACCGATATGCTGCGGCGGCCTGATCACCTTGCTTGCACTTATGACCGGCGAGGATTTCCCTGACGACTTGCGACGAGTACCGGGCCCCACTTCTTTGTCGATCGATGTTATGGCCCGGATGAAGATGCTTTGTCCGCACGGTGAGCGTCACTGGGTCTGGTTGCACGGCCCCTACGGGGCCGATTACATGATTCTTCCGAGCCCAGCTCGGACTCAGATTGCACCAGCCCATGTCGACTGGCTCCCTGCGATGGATATCCTCATCCCAGCTGCTTACGTGCTCGAGGCCGAGCAGGCCCACGCTGCCCACGCTGCCCCCGCAGACCCTGTCGCACCTGCCGAGCCTACCGCCCATGTTGACCCTGTGGCCCCTCAGCCTATCCCCGATGTTTCCGCCGCTCCTGACACCTCTGTCGGTGTCGGGAGTACCTCAGCTGAGCCCACTTCTACCACCTCCACCACTCCCGAGGCTGTCACCACCACTTCCACCACCACCACTGGCCCTCTGTCCGTCGAGCCTCTTTGCTCCGCACTCCCCGAGCGCCCACCGACCTTTGTTAAGAGTGGAGAGCCCTCGTTTGCCACGGTCATGGAGACCATGGCTAGCATGATCTCCGCTGGGGTTGCGCCTTTTGGTCTACACACTTACACCCCAGCGGTAGTCACCTCTGTCTCTACCCCTGCTGTATTTTCCGAGAGTGTCATGTCGTCTGTCCACACTTCTGTGCCACTGACCTCTCTGGCCGCCTCGCTGCCACTTTTGCATTCTTCTTTCGCTGCTGCTGCCTCTACTTCTCACCAGCCGGTGCCCCGGCCTCACACCGAGGCCAGGCCCACATTTGCGAGCGCAGCACCTTTTGTACCCTTCCCCGCTGAGCCCGTCACATACGCGACTCGAGTACGCCAGCCACGCCCTGCACAGCCCCGACCGGTGCGTCCCTCTGCAACATCTCCCCCCGACACTGTACTTCAGAGCATTCGTGCTCTAGAGGGGGCGGTGAGTGGCCTCAGAGGCGACCTTAGGACCCTGTCCTCCACCGTCTCTGCGATGGCTGACCGCTTTGACCTGATCCCCCAGATTCACTACTGTCTTACTCAGGTCCTGGAGTGTCTCCCGTGCGTACCCCCACCCACCTAGCAGGTTCCCGCCCACACGTCCACACACACTCGACCTGCTACCACTTCCACACCCACACCCGCTCAGCGGCCTGCCCAGCCACCACCACCACTTCCGCCTCAGGACGGAGACGGTGCAGCACCACCTTCCTAGGCACCCTTGATGCCATCGATTCCTTTTGCCGTTGTGATGCCCGTTTCTGCTGGGTCCTGTTGCACTTTTGACCACCCCCCTCCCCTCACTTATTTTGGGATTCTCATGTCGACCATATATTTATATATCTTTTCTGGGAGAGAGGGAGAGTTTTTGGTGACACTCTTATATATCTGTATCACTCCTATCTGTGCATGCATCATATTTTCATTTCTTTATCTTTCTTTTTATTTTAGTTTTTCTTTTCATCATGCATGCATCCTCACCTTCCCCTCACATTACTTGTCTCTCGGTGTGCCCCACTTTGCACATTGAGGAAATTGTGCCATTTAGCTTGGGGGAGTGAGTTCTCACGTTCTTTTTCGATTTGCCACCTTTATTTTTAGTTTTTCACACCATTTTTCGCTTTTGCACCTTTTTTCATCATTTTTCCTTTTATTTTACCATGCATCACGTTTTTCTTATTTTTCTGTGTGCCGCATTGTAAATAGTTCTATTTTCCCTTTATCTTTATTTCTTTCTTTTTCATCTCATGCTAGAGATGACTTTTCTGTGATGATGATGACGTGGAGTTAGCTTATTCTATATGCATGCTTAATTTGTCATGTCTTAGATTTTATTTCTGAATATCATATGCTATGACTTGCCTTGCATCTAGAGATAGTAACCCACACTTTTTCCACATGAAAATGGATGAAATTTTACTATTAGCTGAGTCTGAATATTCATATGTATGCTATCACAGAAAACACACCAAGATTCACGCATTGAATGCCTATGTCTGGAGTACTGATTTCTTTTGCTATATCACTTCTATATGCATGAACTGTACACTTCACCTCAGGATGATTGAATGATGTTAGGTATGATAAATTTGGATTAGTTAGCTTTTTTGTGATCGAAACTGAGTAGATTAGATTACCCTGCTGAAGTTGTCGTGCTTGTCTTATAGAGTGAACCGAGTGATATATTTATTTCTTTCTCCACAAATCTTGAACATCATTTCTCTACTTTTAAAATCATTGGTGAATCTCCCCTTAGCGATTCTATTATATGGCATTTCCCCTGCTATTAATTCCTAGCTTCAAATTTCTTATTCGAAAAAAAAAGAAAAAAAAAGAGAATATTCTTGTATATCATTATCTCTCTTTGAGTTGGGATCGTTGTGTATATGCTTTTGCATCAAAAAAAAGGAAAAAAAAGAGAAAAGAGGAAAAATCCTCAATAAAAGATCCCGTCTCACTTTCTTTCTTTCTATCATTGCTTTTGGAGCTTTATAGGAATGGGGATGTAAATATTTTTTTATGCCATCACGCTTATGGATAAGCTTGGGGGAGGGGATCCATTGATGTGTGAGAGAGTGACTACTTGACGTTGCACGACAACCTAGGCTAAGTAATATTCTATACTCGGTGAGATTATTTTTAGCTTTACGAAATCCAGAAATCTAAGCCTAGCATTCATTTCATGAAATCCATACTTTTCTATTCTCTCTATTCTATAGTGTGATACTCTTATACTCCTGATAGAAAGCGTTCAATTGAAAAGTGTGTGATCTGTGATTTGTATACCGCTTTAAATGATTCAGACGACGTTAATTATAAAATTATTCCGTTTTTCATGATTATATTGTTGTTTGTGGGTCTTCTATTTCTATTTGCACTATTATACTATGATATCAAAATAAAATTATTTGACATGTGTTTTTCATTCAGTGCATGCTATATGAGTAAGCGGAACCCACGTCCTGAGGAAATGATCTAGCAGCTTACCTCTTCGTTTCTTTCTTTCTTCTTTATTTTCATTTCTTTCTTCTCCGTTTTTCATTTTTCTTTTTTTCCGCCGTTTTCGTTTTCGAATCCACCGGGTTCGCCTTTTGCTTATTTTCCTCGAGGACGAGTAAGAGGCAAGCTTGGGGGATTTTGATCACTCCTTATTTTACACTTTTTTCCCGCATGTTCGCATGCCATTTAGATCGCCCAAATCATGTTTTTCACGATATATCGACGATATTGCGATGCTTTTCACGATTTGATGTTTTTGTCGCATTTCAGGTGATTTGGCGCGATTTGGAGTGATCTCGAGATACGCCTACTCCAGACGGTCACCGACGACCTACCCGAGGGGTATTTTGCTGTTGGAGAGGAGCGGAAGAAGAACGGACGTCGCAGGAGCGACGAGGAGGCCAAAATAAGCAGATTGGGCATGTTTTGTGTCCCACTCGGCCGAGTGGAGGAGCCACTTGGCCGACCAGCGAGACACCGCTCGGCCGACCAGTTCAGACACGATTTCTATGTGCACTCGGCCGAGCGACGGAGACCACATCGGCCGAGTGACGAGACCCCGTCCGCCCGAGTGGCGCCCAGACGAAGCCCTTCAATAATCCCCAAGTTACTGTTTTTCGGCTGCCTGAGCTTCAGAAGACCCACTCGGCCGAGTGGCTTATCCCGTCCGCCCGAGTACCATGAAGCCGTCGGCCGAGTGACGACAACTCACTCGGCCGAGCCGCCCCCGAAATGAAGACCCCTGAAGATCGATACTTACTGGAAAATTACAGGGTTTTCACTCGGCCGAGCGACCTTTGTCACTCGGCCGAGTGCGACGCGCTGCCTGTAGCGAAAATTGCGGAAAACAGGCTGCGCAGGGGTATTTTGGTCACAGTTTTTTGGACGATTTTGGGGGCTATTTAACCCCTGTTTTTACCCTAGTTTTAGAGAGCTTCTTCTTAGATTTTTTGCAGCTTTTTAGATTAACTTTTTAGCTTTATTTTGGAGATTGGAGAAGAGACAAAGTTTGATTTTTGTTGGATTAATTGAAGAACTCCATTGGTTTGCATCTCTTTTCCCTAAAAATTCTATTTTTATTGCATATCTCAATATTGTGATGAATTCTATTGCTTATTTCATTGATTATTTTTGTGATCTTGCTATGAATTGCGAGTAGTCGCCACGTCTTGGGGCGTGGGGATGAACCCTACGAGCCCAATTTCATATTTGTGATGAATTAGTAGAAATTTTGCTAGAATTGTTACTAGGGATTAGATTGTGATTGATTTACTACGGATGGCTAGGAATTCACATCGATTGGGATTTGCAAGAGATTGGATCCCAATTCGATAGGAAACCCTAGAAATCCGAATTGGGTTGGAATCGAATTTCCGTAGTATCGGTTTGCAAGAGATTGGACCGATACTAGGGTTTCCGATTTCAATTCCGCGCCAATACCCGTTTGCAAGAGATTGGACGGGTAGGAACTATCCCAATCTAGGTCGTGAGCCGAGTTTGCAAGAGATTGGACTCGGTGCGCGATTGGACGATGATGTTGATCCTAATGCTAGCTTCCCTAGGCTAGGGTTTGCAAGAGATTGGACCCGAGCCTAGGATAGCTATAGACCGGCAACAGCGCGAGAGCGTGAGCTTGGTTCTACATTCAGTTGCAACTAGTTCATCCAAAATCTTATTCTAGCGATTTTGATACCGATGAACCACATTCATGAAATACGGTGAGTAGCGGGGATTCCCCATTCCCTAGACGTTCTTTATTTGATTTGATATTTTCGCACTTTGTCTGACGATTGTGACAGGATCGCCAACGGCAAATTTCTCTCTTCTTAAATAGCCAGGTTGATCGGAGCAAGCACGATCATTCGTCCTCCCTGTATTCGATAACCTGCTCGCTGCTACACCGTGCACTTGCGGTAAAACTACAACCGTTCTTTTGGGTTACGTCCCGGAGCGATCACTAGTCTAGGGGCCGAGTGGTCCTGGCTTAGTCAATTCCCTGGCCGCGTCCGTTGGACCGCAAGGAGTCGATTCATGACTGTGTAAGTCCATCGACTATACCTAAGTCAAATACGATCATAATCTTATTCAAGATAAATCGTAGCCCTCCTTGTTTTAGGAGTTGGCAAATGTAAGAAACATATTACGGTTGTTGAGCTACACTCAAGCTGTGACATGTCAATCTTATAGAAACCGATTTCTTGATTCACATCTTGACTTGACTAAAACCGTTGTCTCATCCACCGAGCACTGGCGTAAGTCTAACCAAGAATGTAGTCTAAG
The DNA here is from genome assembly GCA_030789695.1 of Scilla litardierei. Taxonomy (NCBI): domain Eukaryota; kingdom Viridiplantae; phylum Streptophyta; class Magnoliopsida; order Asparagales; family Asparagaceae; genus Scilla; species Scilla litardierei. Next base: position 572,357,791 of record CM061142.1, read on the forward strand.
TCCCGACCCAAACCGAGGTGTCGTGCATACACCGAGTGACGGGGCAAGTCAGGCTAGACACAAAAACAAGGGTCCGACTAGGCTAGCCATTATGATCCGGATGAGCACACTCATGACCGCAATTGACTGGGGGTAAAAATGATATGGAATCATAATAAACATGATTGACGACGAGTTCGTCTACCGATTGCAGAGTCGGACAACTTGTTGAGACACACTCAAGGTTGTCAGACTCGGGTAGCCGGATCCATCTCTCACAAATGTTATTTATAATAAATTGTTTATTATTATGGCTTTAATAAATTTAGTGGGAGAATAAAGTTTTATTAAAAACCATTAAAACTATACAACGAACATATACTGACTAAAGTATCTATAAAATTACAGAATGGATTCGGGTCTTAGATATATGGTAGAGAAGAACGTGCTCGATGGAACGAACTACAAAGACTGGCTTAGGAACCTTAAGTTAGTCCTTTCTCTAGCCGGGATTGGATACGTACTGTTCGAGGACGCTCCGAAGAAGCCCGATGATGATACGGCCTTCGAGGAAAAGGAAGCCTATAAGCTTTACCAGAGGGATGCAGAGAAGGCCAGGTGCCTTACTCTGGCTTCGATGAGTAACGAACTGCAGAGGAAGCATGAACATATGGATGTTCAAAGTATGCTTCTGAATGCACAATAGTTATACGGCAAGCGATCTAGAGATGCCAAGTTCGAAGCCACTAGCAACCTCTGGGGCACAAAGATGGAGACAGGGACCTTAAAAGATCATTGCATCAAGATGATTGGGTACGTAGAAGACGCCGCCCAGTTAGGTTTTGTCCTGGACAATGAGATGTCCGTGGACATTATCCTTTAAGTCTTTAACCCCTTATTTTAAGCCTTTCATCACTGGTTTTATAATGAACAGTCTTGAAACGGATCTTCCTGGTCTCCTCAATATGCTTAGGCAGTTTGAGGAGATTGAGAAGAAGCCGACTGCATTGGTTATTGGCTCTGCTTCTTCCGACCGGCTGAAAGGCAATGGTAAGAAGAGGCAGGTCACACAACCTACGAAGGCGAATAAAGGGAAGAAAAAGACCAAAGGGGCCCCGTCAAAATCTGAGTGCTTCCATTGCCATAAGATTGGCAATTGGAAGAGGAACTGCAAGATTTATCTTGCAGAGAAGAAGAAGGGGCATATTGATGCCTCTACCTCAGGTACAACAAATTAAATTCAATGAAGTATAATTATTTCCAATCACATAGTATGAGATACTAAAACATCTGTGTAATGTATACAGGTGGCTGAAATGAAGCGAAGATTGGAAGAAGTTCGGAGGACGGTCGGCAATCTGAGCAATCGTTGCTGCTGGGGCCGTGCGAAGACTTCGAGAGACATGCAGAGGGAGCTGATAATCATTTTATTAGTTGAATAAAATGTATCATTCCTTAAAGTTGAAAACAATGATTGAGTGTTCTACACTCAAAGTTTATTTGATAAACATATTACGGTTCATCTTTATGAATCCGTTGTTTTGAATGAATGTCTCGAAAATTGCCTTTTCTTTTGAAATTGAAATTTGATTGAGATTGGCTTAAGTTTTCTGTGATTTTGGCTTTCTAGTTGGTTACAAAAATTCTCGAATTGTGATACGAAGCTTCAGAAATTTTGTTTTGGAGCTGACTTAGTGTAATAGTCAATCGGTAGTTAAGTATAGGTTCCAGGAGCGTATAAATTATGTGTGATCACAATTATACGCATATTAAGATTAATTCTTAATAAACTACATTTGGTTATTAAAGAGTTAATATTAAATTTGGTTAAGGGACAAGTACAGTGTAGGACGTTTGATTGAGTGAGTCGATGTCAAGATTCCTTAAACAGATCTTGACTTGACTCATTCGTCAAACCGAACCTGACATTAGTACATTCCATCTAAAGCACTTATCAAACGGTTATGTCTTCATATATATAATCTAAATATGATTTAGATATAATATTGAAGCATTTAACCAGGTAATTCTTAAAGTCAGTGTGAGCCAGCTCGTATACTTAGTTCCGTTTTTTTCCGAACTAAGTAAAAAGGATTTCCAACTTATATAAATCGTCTATATAAAACATTGAATCAAAATCGTTTTGATTTATTCGTGTGTATATATATATATACATAGGGTGTCATGTATGTACTTGACATATAGACGCAAAAAAATTGGAATGAGCTGAGACTGACTTATAGAAATGTTAAGACCCTACATCTAGATTGTATAAGCTAATTGTTAGCTATAAAAAGAAGGGAAAAATTGAGGCGAGACGTGAAAAGGTCCGCACGAGAGTGGAGCTGTGAAGCCCCAAACCCGATAAGCGTCAATAAAACATAAGCAGGTCCCTGTAACCACAATCGGAGCAACAATAATAATAAAAGGAGAGATAGAAATAAAATTCTCATATCTCATAAATTGTCCAACATGAAAATGAGTCCAACATCCAGAAAAGCCACCAGGCTAAAAGAAAGAGTCTAAAGGCCCAGAACAAGGCCAACAAAAGCAACGACATAACAAAGTATAGGTGCTACGCACCGATAACAAAACAACTGTCAAAACAAAAGTAAAACACAACGAAGACACTAGGACTGGTCCCCAGTGTCCACGTACTCCCCGTCAAACACAAGCTCGGGCTCGGCGTCAGCAAACACCTCGTCCTCAACAAGGTACTCAGGCTCAGGATCTAACATGTGTCACCCAAAAGAGTAAAGGGGCACATGTCAGCAAGTCTAAAAGACTTGGGCAAGGAAACTGAAAGTAAGGCAACTAGCAACCTAGCAGTTATAGTATGCATGACATGGCAGTTATAACATGAGTGCACAATTTAAGACATGGCAAGACAATTTTGTACAAGGGAACAATTATCGGGACAAGACAAGAGTAGCCAAGCTACTAACAATCTCAATCATTTCACGTTGTTTTGTAGATGTTTACGCCCTTCAGCTGAATGGTACATCATTCACACCGATCGGCACTAAACACTACCCCACCCCAGAGTTTACGCCTTACAACTGCAGTTGCTGATCGGGCAGACTCCCAGTTGAATGGCCGCTTAACCCTTACCCCATCCCACACGTAAACAAGCCAGGGTCCCTGTACATGAGCCCAGCAAGTGAGCCAGGGTTGCCCCGCACGGGAGCTTGTTTATTAGTACACAATCCAATATCGAGCGTTGGGGTTAGCAACTCATTATGCTCGCTTCTGGTCACGAGCCAGGAACACAAGTATTGTAGCGAAGCTACGCATTCACGGAAACACTTAAAGGATGCAATGACATGACAATTGATTTGCGTACCGTTAATGGAAAGTAAACATGACATGGTAATTGTGCAACATGCTAAAATTCGGAACTAGCTTCGTTGTCAAGCTAGTTCCCCAATTTGCGCCTAGGCGAGTATCATTTCGTCGCCTAGCCTCTTTTACGCCTACAACAAGCAAGATGGCCTAAAACATGGCCTAAACCCTAAGTGGCAAGTTTCACTTGCCTAGCACCGGGAATGACGATCACGAAGGTTCGTCTCGCGGATGCTAATATACGGGGGAAATCGCTGTTATGGGGAAACAAACATCAAACAACATGAAATTCATTAGGGTTTCATAAAAATACAAATAGGATATAAAAACGTCAAGAGATCGATTTCTTACCGAGAGGAAGCGGAAGAAACACTCCGGAGAACCCTAGGATCAGATCTGGAAACAATGGAGAAGTTTGGAGAGTTAGGGTTTTGGGGGGATTTTGGGGATTTGATGAGATTTTGGGGAAGATGAGAGGTAGAATGAGTTGATGGTGGGTTTAGATGATGGATTTAGGGTTTGGAATGAAGGAATAGGGCTTGGAGGAAGATGGGGGCTCAATGGGGGAGATTTTAGGGTTTTGGGTCGAGTGGAGGAAGAAGAAAACGTTTGGGAGGGGTATAAATAGGTTGGGCTGGCGGCTGCCCAGAAATTAGGGTTTTAACACAGATTAGTCGGTCAAAGAGCAACCACTGACCGACTAGTTTGGCAACTAGTCGGTCGGTCGACCAACGCAGACCGACTAAGTGCAAACAGTAACTTCTGAACGAAAATAGGATTTAGAATTAGTCGGTCCATGAACAAATACTGACCGACTAGTTTAACATCTAGTCGGTCGATGAACGTTCTTAGAGCGACTAAGAGTAAACAGTAACTGATACTAAAATTAGATGATGTGTTAGTCGGTTAAAGAAGCATTGCTGACCGACTAGTTTGCAACCTAGTCGGTCAACCAACGTTCTTAGACCGACTAACGATAAACAGTAACTCCTGAGAAATTTAGAAAGCCAACTAGTCGGTCCAAGAAGGATTGCCGACCGACTGGATCGTCATCTAGTCGGTCGGTGCCCCTTCTTATACCGGCTAATGAGCACCAAAAGTTCCGATACGGAGCGCGGGGCCCCGGGATCGATTCCTAAGACTCCTAGGCTTGATCTAATAGTAAGATACGACCGTTATGAAGTCCGTCACGAATGACATACTTCGAAATCGACAATCCTATGGAAGAAACGAGAAAATACAACGAATCGATCGAAAATGAAAGCTACAGAGACGAAAACCACACATGAGGAGAAAATCCACCAAAACAGATATTATATTATAATAAATCCAGATACAAGAAAACCAGTCGTTACATCCTCCCCAACTTAAGAAAAATTCCGTCCTCAGAATTTCCGAATACTCACGTGTCCGGAAACAAAAGTGGGAAACGCTCTCGCATCTCATCCTCATTCTCCTAAGTAGACTCTCCAGGTGAGCCGTGTCGCCACATCACCCTCACAAGATTGACAATCTTGTTCCGAAGCGATTTCTGACGCCTGTCCAGAATCTGCACTGGATGCTGGTCATACGTCATATCGGGGCGAACGGTAATCTCCGAAAAATCCACAGCATGAGATGGATCGCTAATGTATCGACGAAGCTGCGACACATGGAAAACATTGTGAACTCCTTCCAAAGATGGCGACAAGGCCAAGCGATAAGCTACCTCGCCAACCCTCTCCAAAATGTCAAACGGTCCAATGTATCGTGGGCTCAACTTCCCTCGCTTCCCAAAACGAATCACACCATGATTCGGGGAAATCTTCAAGAACACATGGTCGCCCGGCTGAAATTCCAAAGGACGACGTTTAGCATCCGCCCAATGCTTAAAACGGTCCTGAGCAATTCTCAACCTCTCCCGAATATTCCTGATGGTATCCACGGCCTCCACGATCATCTCAGGTCCCAACAACTCCCGATCACCAACGTCATCCCAACTCAATGGCTATCGACATTTCCTCCCATAAAGAGCGGCGAAAGGCGCCATGCCAATACTCGCCTGGAAGCTGTTGTTGTAAGAGAACTCCACCAAATGTAGATGGTCCTCCCACGAACCCTTGAAATCCAACATGCACGCCCTCAGCATGTCTTCCAGAATCTGAATCGTCCTCTCAGACTGGCCATCCGTATGCGGATGGTACGCCGTGCTGAAACTCAGACGCGTACCCAAGCTCTTCTGCAAACTCTGCCAAAACTGAGATGTGAACCTCGTGTCTCTGTCCGACACGATACTCACGGGGACTCCGTGAAGTCGCACAACCTCCTGCACGATTCACGTTACATCACTATCCAAACTAAGAAAAGGAAATAAAACGGAGAGTAAAAGAATTTTACCTCCATATATCTCCTTGCTAGCGCCTCAGTGGACTGTCCCACTCGGACCGGAATAAAGTGCGTAGATTTGGTCAATCGATCTACGATCACCCAAATCGCGTCATTCTGCTTCGGACTCTGAGGTAGTCCAGTCACGAAATCCATAGTGATGTGTTGCCATTTCCACTCCGGAATCGGAAGCGGTTGTAGCAACCCGGCCGTACGCTGATGCTCCGCCTTCACTTGCTGTCAAACCAAACACTTGGCTACACTCTGAGCCACACTCCTCTTCATACCATGCCACCAATAATTCAGACGAAGATCCTGGTACATCTTGGTGCCACCAGGATGCACAGAATACGGCGAACTGTGTGCCTCCACCATCAACTCCTCTCTAATATCCCCAGCTGGCATACACAACCTGGCTCCAAACCTCAGCGAGCCATCCTCATGAATCAAAAAGTCAGTCCGCAGACCGGTTTCCACCTGCTCCCGAATCTTCACCAGCTTCAGATCCTCAGCCTGGCCAGCCTTAATCCGATCCACGATCGTCGACTGTACCTGCATGTACATCAACGACGAAGCCTCCCCAGGAAGAACAATCTCCACACCAGACTCGCAAAAATCCTGCTGCAATCTCCACTGCGAAGTCAAAATCATCACCGCTGGAAGCCTACTCAAAGCATCCGGAACCACATTCACCTTGTCAGGGTGAAACTGCAAATCAATCTCATAATCCTCCATAAGCTCCAACCATCGACGCTGTCGCATGTTGAGCTCCTTCTGAGTGAAAATGTACTTCAAGCTTTTGTGATCGGTGAAAATCTTCACTTTCTCACTCAGCAGGAAGTGCCTCCAAATCTTAAGAGCAAACACAACGGCAGCCAACTCCAAATCATGCGTCGGGTAATTCTTCTCATGAACCTTAAGCTGACGAGACGCATACGCCACAACATGCCCATGCTGATGCAACACACAACTGTAACGCCCCGCTTCCCAAAAGACACCGGAAGCGAGAACGTTACGCGGTCCGCTTGAACTGGAGCGGTGAAGCTCGAGTTCAATGAGCGTCTGTGATAAAAACACAGATGAGGTTCTTGCATTTGCGATTCAGAACAATCAGGAACATTTCGAAAAAATTAAAGCCACAACCAGAGTTAAATTGTTCGTACACGAAATTAATCAACAAGCCTCAGCAAGGCCAAAAAGAGCCACAACAACACACTAATCCTACTACAAGGAACTAAACTAAAACTCAAGCAGTGACGAAGGCCCTAGTCTTCCGCAGAAAGCGGCTCAGCGTCTATGACTAACTCTGGCTCTCCGAGCCAGGCGTCACGTACGAATCCTCCGGGTACTCAAGCGCTGAATCTGACATACATCCACAAACAATGAATGTATGTCAGCAAGGTCTGCAAGGAAAGATTAGCATCCCAAGGCAAGATGTACAAATAATATGATTTTAAGAAGCATTTAATAGTTAAAAGAAATGACTGCAGCAATCTAATATTAGCAAATATATTTAAACGGAAACAACATCCCTGACATGCAGTTCTAAACAGTTGCAAGAATAAAGTTAAGATTTCCTCCGAGTCCATTAGCATTTCAATCATCAGGATGACCAAGTTAGCGTTGCAAGTTTTCATGTCAAGAGTTAGCATTCTAATCTAGGGTTCTCGCCTTTAGGTCGTGATGAGAAGGTCGTTCCTCTCACGGGGGCTTACCGTGATTGACACTAACCCACCGCGTCGGGTGGTGTTCTTGAGGAGAGTACCTTTCATACGCCCAGTGGCCGCTCAACCCTAACCCCACCCAAAAGTTTTGCCGGAACACGAGCCGGCCTAGTCGACTCACACGACATCACGATATCACGATACCGCCTTCGAGGCGCACGATTTTCACGATGTCCACATTTGTTAAACATTCAAAATGTCCAGACAAGTTATGTACCAATTTAACAATGTCATCATTTCTATTTTACAACATTTTCAATCATTAAGAGAGGGTTGCCCGAAATTTACAGTAAATTAACAAGAGTGTTGAACATGTGGGTTTAATGAACAGATTGCAACTAGTTTTCTTTGCCAATGTTTAAAGTTGAACACTATCAAGTTGTACGTCTAAATGTCACATTTTTAGTCCAAAACGTTATGGAAATGATTTCAAGAGTCAATTAACGTGCAGTTTCAGGATATACAGATATAATAAACAGAAATAGAGCAACAGTCATCAAACTTCAAAAATTCGTATTTAATTGCACACTTGCCTGAAACGACGCGATTTTGGGTGCCCAGATGATTGCGACGAGATGTGTGGTTCATCTGCGTCATGATATTAAGCTAAACGTGATTAAGCGCAATGAAACATTATCAAGTCTAATAGTCGTTTTAATAATTAACAACTTGTACTAACTTAACCATTAACCAACTTCAATATATATGTTATAATATCGCATTACTACTTATATACCAAGAGTTAACTGTGTACTGGCTATGTATATAAAACATTGAACTGGTACCTTACTGACTAGCATGCAACCTATTGAATAGACTGACAACCAATAGCCTGACAACCTATTAAAGTACCACTCTCTAGTCCACTGTCTTCACATCAATATAGGGCAAGTGTTCACTATATAAAAAGATGATGGATGGGCACTAACCTTCGGTCAAAGCTTAAATTATATAGGTAATTAATCAGGCTAACTCATTAATAACTTAGCTTAACACATATTGTTATGCTAACACCCCTAATATTAAGAAGTTGTATTAACTTACTGACTCTTAGATATATAATATGAGGTCATAAACAATATCAAAATAATCAATAAGCTGACTTTATAAGAGAAATAACTTACGGATCAGATAACTTCCATCTTCCTCTCTTTCTCTCTCGCTTGTCTCCTTCTCCCCTTCTTTCCCCTTGATGCAGAGTGAAGATCCGCGGCGGTTAGGAGATCTACAGGCGAGCAAAGCGAAGGTGCGAGGAGATCGGCAGAGGGGATTCGATCCGGCGGCGGCGGCGGGTCTCTAGGCTGATTCGGCGGTGGCGGTGGGGGATGAGCTGCAGCAGGGATCGGGAAGATGAGGCCGCGGCGGCAGGTGGGGTTGCTCGGAGACGAAGAGGAGGGGTGCTGGATGCCTTGCGGGTTACGGGGAGATCGGAATGCACAGGGGTAAGGGAGGTCGAGGGGCACGGGGTGAACGGAGAAGGACGCTGGAGGGGGCGACGTCGGAATGAGGCTGCGGGGCTTCGGTCTGCGGAAGGAGGGTGCTGGCCAGGGGCGCTCGGGCTGGGCCGCCGGAGAGGAGATCCGGGCGGTTTCGTGTGGCTGGGCGGCGGGGTTCGTGCACCTGGGCATGGAGAGGAAGGAGACATGGGCTTTGGTGGCGTGGGGAAGATGAAGTCGGGGGGGTAGGGGCGGCTGTAGATAGGACTCCCTAGGGTTTCTAAATATTTAAGGGAAAGGGTTTTCAAGCCTAGGGTTAGCTTTATAAAGAAATGGGTAGGCTGTGAACCGCACGTGAATGGGGGTCAAGGCCTAAGGGTTTAATTATTTATAGGAATAGGGGGGTTGATGCAATAGCACGTGATAGGTTCCCTTAGGTTTCAGTTCCTTTTTTTTTATAAAAGTTCCTTATTGCAATGACTTGTGGGTATGGGTTTGCAAGGACAGCATGTGAACTAGGATCTTAGGGTTAGGGCTTAGGGTCTCTTGAGTTTTAGGTGCTCCTATTTTTTTTTTGTGAGTGCCTTGAGTAGGATTCGGCCATGTGAATTAAGAGACGGGCTAGGGTTAAAATAGAAAGTGATTTGAAATTATCAATAGGTTGGCAATTAGATGGGTTTAATCAAGGGAATAATAGCAATCAATATGTTTAAATGGGTTCAACAATAGTAACTTTTCATTTGAAATTTAGAAGTTCTTAAAAAAAGAATAGGATTTTGAAACTTGAATTTAATTACTCATAAAAGATATGTTAAAGATAATAACATTAAAAATAAAAGATTAAGCTAAGTGACTCTTATAAATAATGTTCTTAATAAATAATTATGAAAAAATATTAGAAACGGATATGTGTACGGGGACTGTTACGCCTAACTACGAATACGGAAAGAATAACTCATGAGGAAATACAGATAGAACGTATAGATAAAAAAACTGGTCGTTACATCCTACCCACCTTAAGGACGATTCCGTCCTCGGAATCTTATCGGCTAGGACACGGGGAAAACTTAAGGGCAACACTCGCATCTCTTCTACTAATGTATACGTACTATAATTAACCGTCACGCCATATCCAAATAGTATCTCCAACACTAATACCAATACCAATAGTAATACTACTGTTAATACCAATCAACATCTACGCTAATAGCAGTAACCACACGTACATACATCACTAGTTCCATATTAACACAGCACTTTAATATAATACAATCCGACCAAAATTATACTCGGGTGAGTAGTAACACTCTACTACACCACCACAACAAATTACTAGCTGTAAGTGTGCCATCACCTTGCGCACTCACATTATTACAAATACACCAAGCAATACCACATATCTTATACACTCACAATCTATACTGATATAGTACCACATGACACACAAACATACCACTAATAAAAATACAATTATTTTTAGTCAATTAACATTTCAATCACACGATCACTTCACATACCGCATATTACTATATACACGTAATAATATGTCACTATACGTATATACATGCACATGCTACCTTACACCAAACACAGATTTATAAGCCTTACTCATAGCACTAGGGTCAACGTAATCTACCCACCTTAAGATCAAGTCCGTCCTCCGACTTCCTTAAATAGGTAGACATATGGGTGAGCAGGCTTAGACACTAAGGTCATCCTATCCCAGTCATACATACATTATAACGAAACAACATACATCTATATTCTTATACCCACTTATATATCACGCACTTTCAAATACTTGTACATACGTTAATTTCACATACATATTCATACTTACACTACTACACGCCTATCTCGTATCTATATAGGACAGTTATATACACACGCCGGTATTCACAACCATGGTAATTTACATAGGCAAGTACACTATTTCATAAATTCACATATACATAGTCACAAACATACGGCCATGCATACCTCCTGGTATACACATGCTCACACATCATCCCGTAAGGGTAATTATAACAATCCTACTATATATAAAACACACTTATTCACACAATATATATATATACACGCCTATAACTAACCACGTACACATACGCACAGGTACACGCCAGACAACTAACATATAAATCACACAATAATCTGCACGCACCACCATACTTACACCTATTAGCATCATACTTAACACACATATCGCTGTACTAGCATGCAATTACAACCATTAATAAGTACAGCTAAGGTACATACATGCCTAGTAACTAGCCAATACTAAATTTAATACGCACAGATGTTCTTATAGTGATATAGCTAATCACTCGCCTATATATAAATATAACACTTACTACTCTACACTCGTCTGAATACATACCTACCACAATTTACTGTACGTACATGCACACACGACATAATAGATCACCACACTATGCTAATATATTAAGGGAAAACACGTGTAAACCTAAGTGGTACATAGAGATTCACACGCACGGGCCCACACCCACTATCTATACACATGCACAACAACAAAACAACAATCACTGTTAATGGTCCCACTATACTTATATTAAAGCTGACATAAGCACTCATAAGCACCAATGCAAAAACTAATCAATAGTGTTGAATTCAGAGTTGAAAAATGTAATGAATTAATGCTGTGATGGACGGCTCCGGAGATGGTATGGATAAGCGAGTAGTTTGGTTGGGTGACACAAAATATCTAGGAATAATTAAATAATTAGGAAGATAAGGATATGTGAGGGAAAAAAATAACGACGTTATAATTTATGTAGAATAGTGAGCATACGGTAGGAATTAAAACGTAAAATATGATTAGTCGAATAATAGGTGAAGAGTAATACGTGCATAGTGTCGTGTAGTGCTTGTTTTGTAAATGGAAATCGGTTTGTAAATATTCATACATATATATATTGAAATATGAAGACAATGTTTGTAAGACTGATACATAAGATATTGATGTTCTTTTTAACCGAGGAAAGTATTTATTTATTTTCTTTTTAAAAGTATGTATGAATGACTGTTTTAGAACATGTTAGTAAAAAAAGGGGATGATATTTCGAACTAGAAAAGAAAAACAGAAATAAAGTTTTAAAAAGAAGTTCTCTATATAAGGAAAATAGAGTAGTTATGTGAAATAGAAGTACGAAGATGTATGTGAGGAAATCGTTATAAAATAGTAATTAAGGATCGAAGAATTTTAAACTTAGCGAAGGATTCCATAAATGAATATTGAAAATACTTTTTAGAAGGAGGGGTTCAAGGTCAAAGATGGCAGATCTGGAGAGTTAATGTGAATCGAGGACAATGATCAGGTTCGACGATCGAAACGAAAAGACGACTAAGAAGCAACTCCGTGAATGCGGTACGATGGCTTTCTACGATCACTAATAAGGGGGAGGGTAATGATTAGAGAAATAAGATCAGGAGGAAAATAATCATTGGGTCGACTAAGGTTTAGCACTACGGTTCTTCAACGGACTAGACCGCGATAAGGAGGCCGAGGTAAGGGTTCGTTGAAGGTCGAGATCGAGATCTTATGGATCTAGAAATATCCTATGCTTCGGAGTCTACCCACTGCAGGCGCCTCAGGTTCAATTGGCTTGGCGACGATCGCTACGGTCGGTTGGGCCCTAGGTTCGATAAATCTTAAGCTAACGACTAATGAAGCTAATACGATCAGAGAAAAGCTAGGGTGACTCCTAAGATTATAATAAAAAGTTGTGGCAAAGGTGTCTAACTAATGAGCACGAGCATCTAACTAACTCTTCCTATCATCCTGACATTGGGTTCCTATCGTGCTGAGACAAGGCATTCGAGTAATTTCGCGTACGAACTAATTCTGGACGTTTTGGCTAATGAAAGTGTTCTCATTGTTCTGAATTTCACAGTTGCATGACCTGCATGGGCCACCACTAAAACCTGTAACGCCCCGCTTCCCAAAAGACACCGGAAGCGAGAACGTTACGCGGTCCGCTTGAACTGGAGCGGTGAAGCTCGAGTTCAATGAGCGTCTGTGATAAAAACACAGATGAGGTTCTTGCATTTGCGATTCAGAACAATCAGGAACACTTCGAAAAAATTAAAGCCACAACCAGAGTTAAATTGTTCGTACACGAAATTAATCAACAAGCCTCAGCAAGGCCAAAAAGAGCCACAACAACACACTAATCCTACTACAAGGAACTAAACTAAAACTCAAGCAGTGACGAAGGCCCTAGTCTTCCGCAGAAAGCGGCTCAGCGTCTACGACTAACTCTGGCTCTCCGAGCCAGGCGTCACGTACGAATCCTCCGGGTACTCAAGCGCTGAATCTGATATACATCCACAAACAATGAATGTATGTCAGCAAGGTCTGCAAGGAAAGATTAGCATCCCAAGGCAAGATGTACAAATAATATGATTTTAAGAAGCATTTAATAGTTAAAAGAAATGACTGCAGCAATCTAATATTAGCAAATATATTTAAACGGAAACAACATCCCTGACATGCAGTTCTAAACAGTTGCAAGAATAAAGTTAAGATTTCCTCCGAGTCCATTAGCATTTCAATCATCAGGATGACCAAGTTAGCGTTGCAAGTTTTCATGTCAAGAGTTAGCATTCTAATCTAGGGTTCTCGCCTTTAGGTCGTGATGAGAAGGTCGTTCCTCTCACGGGGGCTTACCGTGATTGACACTAACCCACCGCGTCGGGTGGTGTTCTTGAGGAGAGTACCTTTCATACGCCCAGTGGCCGCTCAACCCTAACCCCACCCAAAAGTTTTGCCGGAACACGAGCCGGCCTAGTCGACTCACACGACATCACGATATCACGATACCGCCTTCGAGGCGCACGATTTTCACGATGTCCACATTTGTTAAACATTCAAAATGTCCAGACAAGTTATGTACCAATTTAACAATGTCATCATTTCTATTTTACAACATTTTCAATCATTAAGAGAGGGTTGCCCGAAATTTACAGTAAATTAACAAGAGTGTTGAACATGTGGGTTTAATGAACAGATTGCAACTAGTTTTCTTTGCCAATGTTTAAAGTTGAACACTATCAAGTTGTACGTCTAAATGTCACATTTTTAGTCCAAAACGTTATGGAAATGATTTCAAGAGTCAATTAACGTGCAGTTTCAGGATATACAGATATAATAAACAGAAATAGAGCAACAGTCATCAAACTTCAAAAATTCGTATTTAATTGCACACTTGCCTGAAACGACGCGATTTTGGGTGCCCAGATGATTGCGACGAGATGTGTGGTTCATCTGCGTCATGATATTAAGCTAAACGTGATTAAGCGCAATGAAACATTATCAAGTCTAATAGTCGTTTTAATAATTAACAACTTGTACTAACTTAACCATTAACCAACTTCAATATATATGTTATGATATCGCATTACTACTTATATACCAAGAGTTAACTGTGTACTGGCTATGTATATAAAACATTGAACTGGTACCTTACTGACTAGCATGCAACCTATTGAATAGACTGACAACCAATAGCCTGACAACCTATTAAAGTACCACTCTCTAGTCCACTGTCTTCACATCAATATAGGGCAAGTGTTCACTATATAAAAAGATAATGGATGGGCACTAACCTTCGGTCAAAGCTTAAATTATATAGGTAATTAATCAGGCTAACTCATTAATAACTTAGCTTAACACATATTGTTATGCTAACACCCCTAATATTAAGAAGTTGTATTAACTTACTGACTCTTAGATATATAATATGAGGTCATAAACAATATCAAAATAATCAATAAGCTGACTTTATAAGAGAAATAACTTACGGATCAGATAACTTCCTTCTTCCTCTCTTTCTCTCTCGCTTGTCTCCTTCTCCCCTTCTTTCCCCTTGATGCAGAGTGAAGATCCGCGGCGGTTAGGAGATCTACAGGCGAGCAAAGCGAAGGTGCGAGGAGATCGGCAGAGGGGATTCGATCCGACGGCGGCGGCGGGTCTCTGGGCTGATTCGGCGGTGGCGGTGGGGGATGAGCTGCAGCGGGGATCGGGAAGATGAGGCCGCGGCGGCAGGTGGGGTTGCTCGGAGACGAAGAGGAGGGGTGCTGGATGCCTTGCGGGTTACGGGGAGATCGGAATGCACAGGGGTAAGGGAGGTCGAGGGGCACGGGGTGAACGGAGAAGGACGCTGGAGGGGGCGACGTCGGAATGAGGCTGCGGGGCTTCGGTCTGCGGAAGGAGGGTGCTGGCCAGGGGCGCTCGGGCTGGGCCGCCGGAGAGGAGATCCGGGCGGTTTCGTGTGGCTGGGCGGCGGGGTTCGTGCACCTGGGCGTGGAGAGGAAGGAGACATGGGCTTTGGTGGCGTGGGGAAGATGAAGTCGGGGGGGGGTAGGGGCGGCTGTAGATAGGACTCCCTAGGGTTTCTAAATATTTAAGGGAAAGGGTTTTCAAGCCTAGGGTTAGCTTTATAAAGAAATGGGTAGGCTGTGAACCGCACGTGAATGGGGGTCAAGGCCTAAGGGTTTAATTATTTATAGGAATAGGGGGGTTGATGCAATAGCACGTGATAGGTTCCCTTAGGTTTCAGTTCCTTTTTTTTTATAAAAGTTCCTTATTGCAATGACTTGTGGGTATGGGTTTGCAAGGACAGCATGTGAACTAGGATCTTAGGGTTAGGGCTTAGGGTCTCTTGAGTTTTAGGTGCTCCTATTTTTTTTTTTGTGAGTGCCTTGAGTAGGATTCGGCCATGTGAATTAAGAGACGGGCTAGGGTTAAAATAGAAAGTGATTTGAAATTATCAATAGGTTGGCAATTAGATGGGTTTAATCAAGGGAATAATAGCAATCAATATGTTTAAATGGGTTCAACAATAGTAACTTTTCATTTGAAATTTAGAAGTTCTTAAAAAAAGAATAGGATTTTGAAACTTGAATTTAATTACTCATAAAAGATATGTTAAAGATAATAACATTAAAAATAAAAGATTAAGCTAAGTGACCCTTATAAATAATGTTCTTAATAAATAATTATGAAAAAATATTAGAAACGGATATGTGTACGGGGACTGTTACGCCTAACTACAAATACGGAAAGAATAACTCATGAGGAAATACAGATAGAACGTATAGATAAAAAAACTGGTCGTTACAACAACCGAGACCCTTGCCAGAAGCATCGCAAAAGATCTCAAATCCACCGCTGCGATCAGGCACCACCAGAATAGGGGCAGTCGTCAACCTCTCCTTCAGAATACCAAAAGCACCCTCACAATCACCCGACCAAACAAAAACAACATCCTTCCGCGTCAACCTGGTCATCGGCTCAGCAATACGAGAAAAGTCCTTAATGAATCGCCGATAATAACCAGCAAGTCCAAGGAAACTCCGAATCTCAGACGCAGACGACGGAACAGGCCACTCCCTGATGGCCCTAATCTTCTCGGGATCCACTGAAATACCATCTCCAGTCACCACATGCCCAAGAAAAGCAACTCTATCCAGCCAAAACTCGCACTTCGAAAACTTAGCATACAACCGATGCTTCCACAAGATCTCCAACACCGTCCTTAAGTGCGAGGCATGCTCTTCCTCCGACTTCGAATAGATCAGAATGTCGTCAATGAAGATAACGACAAACTTATCCAAAAAGTCGTAGAAAATCAGGTTCATCAGATTCATGAAAACTGCGGGCGCGTTAGTTACACCGAAAGGCATAACCACAAACTCATAGTGTCCATACTTCGTCCTGAACGCTGTCTTCGGAACATCATCCTTCTTCACCTTCAACTGATGGTAACCACTCCTCAAATCCAATTTAGAAAACACCCTCGAACCTCCAAGCTGATCAAAAATATCATCGATGCGAGGCAACGGGTATTTATTCTTAATGGTCACCGCATTCAACTCCCGATAGTCCACGCACATGCGACACGAACCATCCTTCTTCTTCACCAGCAACACCGGTGCTCCCCACGGAGACACGCTAGGATTAATATAACCCTTCTGCAAAAGCTCATCCAACTGCTTCCGCAACTCCTCTAACTCAGCGGGTGCCATACGATACGGCGCCTTCGAAATCGGCTGCGCACCTGGAACAAGATCAATAGAAAATTCCAAAGCCCGATCAGGCGGCAAACCAGACATCTCCTCGGGGAAGCCGTCGCCAAAATCTCGCACCACAGCTGGCCACTCCAACTCCATCTGCATAGCCACAGCCTCCACCGGCCTGGCCCGAAATCTGACAGGACCAAGCGAACTGCTACCACGACTGAACTCAAATACTGGATGTCCGGGAATCTCGAACACCACCTTCTTCCTCCTGCAGTCAATCGTAGCATAGAAGCTCACAAGCAAGTCCATCCCAAGAACCGCATCATAGTTGATGATGTCGTGGACAATGAAATCGGTGAAAATCTCATGTCCACAGACCACCAACGGGCAAGAATTGCAACCCCGATGCACCGAGACCACGCCATTCCCTGTAAAGATATTCCAACTCTTGGGAAGAGGGGACGTCGACAAGGAATGCCTCTCCACGAAGCTCCGAGAAATAATGCACATCGATGCACCAGAGTCAAAGAGGACTCGTGCAGGAAATGTGCAAACCAAAACCACACCTAACAATCAGTTAACAATCAAACCCTAGTCTAGCAAACAACCATGTTCAAGCAAACAACACAATCTAACATCAAACCAGCTAGGAAAGTAACAGCTAGATCGAGGATTACCTGCGATAACCTCATCCACAGCCCCGCTCTCCACAGCGGTCATCAGAAAAGCCTTCTTCCTCGGCGGAACAGCCTGCTGAAAATCCTGCCTCTGCGGAACAAGAGCTGCTCCACGACCAGCAGGAACAGACGCTCGCTGCTGTAACGGCTGAGCTGCAACAGGTGCCCTCCGCAGCGGGTCCGCATGCCGACAATCCCTCGCGACATGGGAAGCATCACCACAAACCAGACACTGGCCCAAAAACTTCCGACACTGCTCCTTGATGTGGCCAGGCTTGTCGCAGAAATGGCAAGTCTTCAGAATAGGCCCTCCTGGCCTCTTAAACTGAGCGGACTGATTAGGCCTGAATCCAGGTCTAACCACAGCTCTGGCCTGCTCCATATGCCTCTTCCCAGCACCAACAACAGACCCCCTCCTCTGGTTCACGAGAAGCTCCTGCCTCTTGGCTGCTACTAGAACCTTCTGATAAGACTCCCGGTCAGAAGAGGTCACAAAACTCTGGAGCTCCGAAGCAAGTCCCTGCAGGAACCTCTGAGCTCTCTCCTCAGCGTCCTACACCATCTTTGGCGCAAACCGACTCAGCCTCATGAACTCTTGGTGATATAGGTCCACCGACGAGCTCCCTTGCTTCAAATCGATAAAACGCTGCAGCATCTCCTCCCTGGCAGCTTTCGGGAAGAACTCACCCTCAAATCTGGCCTTGAAGGTAGCCCAAGCTATCGGCTCCACCAACATCTTCTCTTCAGCATCCCACCAATTCCGAGCATTATCCTTGAGTTGCCGCTTCGCCAAATCAACCCATCCAGCCGGGGTGATCTTGGCCATCTTCATATTGTCCTCGATGTTCCGAATCCATTCATCGGCAGCCAGAGGACCCTCAGACCCATCAAAATATGCGGGACCCAGCTCCCGAAATTGCTTCGCTCCCGGCTCAGAGCGAGGGGCATCCGGAAGATCCCGGGCAGCTCGAGCAAGTGGAGCATTCTGGACTTGCAGGAGCACGCCCTGCTGCACTTGCATCATCTGGAGAATCATCCGCATCATCTCCCCGTTGGTGGGTTCCCGCTCAGGCTCCTCATCATGAGGGATCGCACCACTATCCCCACCACGGGTGAAACGTCTTCCTGCCATCTAGTGACACAGAAAACGAATCAGATTAGACTCATAGCTTATGACATCGGACGTCGAACTTAGTTTAATGGACATTCTAATATTATTATCGCTCTTCCGATAATCGCAGTTACAGAAGGACCTGCATGGGCCACCAACAAAACCTATCACGACCCGCTTCCCTAAAATGGAGGCGAGACGTGAAAAGGTCCGCACGAGAGTGGAGCTGTGAAGCCCCAAACCCGATAAGCGTCAATAAAACATAAGCAGGTCCCTGTAACCACAATCGGAGCAACAATAATAATAAAAGGAGAGACAGAAATAAAATTCTCATATCTCATAAATTGTCCAACATGAAAATGAGTCCAACATCCAGAAAAGCCACCAGGCTAAAAGAAAGAGTCTAAAGGCCCAGAACAAGGCCAACAAAAGCAACGACATAACAAAGTATAGGTGCTACGCACCGATAACAAAACAACTGTCAAAACAAAAGTAAAACACAACGAAGACACTAGGACTGGTCCCCAGTGTCCACGTACTCCCCGTCGAACACAAGCTCGGGCTCGGCGTCAGCAAACACCTCGTCCTCAACAAGGTACTCAGGCTCAGGATCTAACATGTGTCACCCAAAAGAGTAAAGGGGCACATGTCAGCAAGTCTAAAAGACTTGGGCAAGGAAACTGAAAGTAAGGCAACTAGCAACCTAGCAGTTATAGTATGCATGACATGGCAGTTATAACATGAGTGCACAATTTAAGACATGGCAAGACAATTTTGTACAAGGGAACAATTATCGGGACAAGACAAGAGCAGCCAAGCTACTAACAATCTCAATCATTTCACGTTGTTTTGTAGATGTTTACGCCCTTCAGCTGAATGGTACATCATTCACACCGATCGGCACTAAACACTACCCCACCCCAGAGTTTACGCCTTACAACTGCAGTTGCTGATCGGGCAGACTCCCAGTTGAATGGCCGCTTAACCCTTACCCCATCCCACACGTAAACAAGCCAGGGTCCCTGTACATGAGCCCAGCAAGTGAGCCAGGGTTGCCCCGCACGGGAGCTTGTTTCTTAGTACACAATCCAATATCGAGCGTTGGGGTTAGCAACTCATTATGCTCGCTTCTGGTCACGAGCCAGGAACACAAGTATTGTAGCGAAGCTACGCATTCACGGAAACACTTAAAGGATGCAATGACATGACAATTGATTTGCGTACTGTTAATGGAAAGTAAACATGACATGGTAATTGTGCAACATGCTAAAATTCAGAACTAGCTTCGTTGTCAAGCTAGTTCCCCAATTTGCGCCTAGGAGAGTATCATTTCGTCGCCTAGCCTCTTTTACTCCTACAACAAGCAAGATGGCCTAAAACATGGCCTAAACCCTAAGTGGCAAGTTTCACTTGCCTAGCACCGGGAATGACGATCACGAAGGTTCGTCTCGCGGATGCTAATCTACGGGGGAAATCGATGTTATGGGGAAACAAACATCAAACAACATGAAATTCATTAGGGTTTCATAAAAATACAAATAGGATATAAAAACGTCAAGAGATTGATTTCTTACCGAGAGGAAGCGAAAGAAACTCTCCGGAGAACCCTAGGATCAGATCTGGAAACAATGAAGAAGTTTGGAGAGTTAGGGTTTTTGGGGGATTTTGGGGATTTGATGAGATTTTGGGGAAGATGAGAGGTAGAATGAGTTGATGGAGGGTTTAGATGATGGATTTAGGGTTTGGAATGAAGGAATAGGGCTTGGAGGAAGATGTGGGCTCAATGGGGGAGATTTTAGGGTTTTGGGTCGAGTGGAGGAAGAAGAAAACGTTTGGGAGGGGTATAAATAGGTTGGGCTGGCGGCTGCCCAGAAATTAGGGTTTTAACACAGATTAGTCGGTCAAAGAGCAACCACTGACCGACTAGTTTGGCAACTAGTCGGTCGGTCGACCAACGCAGACCGACTAAGTGCAAACAATAACTTCTGAACGAAAATAGGATTTAGAATTAGTCGGTCCATGAACAAATACTGACCGACTAGTTTAACATCTAGTCGGTCGATGAACGTTCTTAGAGCGACTAAGAGTAAACAGTAACTGATACTAAAATTAGATGATGTGTTAGTCGGTTAAAGAAGCATTGCTGACCGACTAGTTTGCAACCTAGTCGGTCAACCAACGTTCTTAGACCGACTAACGATAAACAGTAACTCCTGAGAAATTTAGAAAGCCAACTAGTCGGTCCAAGAAGGATTGCCGACCGACTGGATCGTCATCTAGTCGGTCGGTGCCCCTTCTTATACCGGCTAATGAGCACCAAAAGTTCCGATACGGAGCGCGGGGCCCCGGGATCGATTCCTAAGACTCCTAGGCTTGATCTAATAGTAAGATACGACCGTTATGAAGTCCGTCACGAATGACATACTTCGAAATCGACAATCCTAAGGAAGAAACGAGAAAATAAGACGAATCGATCGAAAATGAAAGCTACGGAGACGAAAACCACACATGAGGAGAAAATCCACCAAAACATATATTATATTATAATAAATCCAGATACAAGAAAACCAGTCGTTACATTTAACCAGGTAATTCTTAAAGTCAGTGTGAGCCAGCTCGTATACTTAGTTCAGTTTTTTTCCGAACTAAGTAAAAAGGATTTCCAACTTATATAAATCGTCTATATAAAACATTGAATCAAAATCGTTTTGATTTATTCGTGTATATATATATACATAGGGTGTCATGTATGTACTTGACATATAGACACAAAAAAATTGGAATGAGCTGAGACTGACTTATAGAAATGTTAAGACCATACATCTAGATTGTATAAGCTAATTGTTAGCTATAAAAAGAAGGGAAAAATTGATCCAAATCATTTTTTCAAAGGATCAACCCAATGTGATCAGGAGATGTATTAATAAATAATCCATTGAAATGCATTATAGATACCCGTTAGTAAATCAACTCTTAGGTTTGTCATATAAATGTCCAAGTGACTGATATGTTATGACGGTATGAGATACCGAGATAAATAGCCTAAGTGCAAGAGGGAGATGTAGGAGGATATATGCCCATAAGGCGATTTATCCCAAGTATACGTCTTGTTCATATAACATATGGTGTCCATTATTCTAAGTACGAAATAAATTATATTATATAC
This sequence comes from Scilla litardierei, assembly GCA_030789695.1. NCBI lineage: Eukaryota > Viridiplantae > Streptophyta > Magnoliopsida > Asparagales > Asparagaceae > Scilla > Scilla litardierei. The sequence continues at coordinate 572,379,630 of CM061142.1, forward strand.
TTAGATAATGTCCATAGACTTATAGTTAGATCCTTACGTATCCAGATGAGATCTCGATTATGAGTAGTAAGTGACCGTATAGAAACGTAAGTCTTAAACGGTTCGTGGTCATAGATGTGTTGAGAACTGGATATCAACACATCGGATAGACCACTGTGTCTTTGTCTTGCCTTAGGGTAATGACGACCTCATAGTCATTCGACTTGGCGAAGTCGGAGACGAGACACAGGTGCTCATTGGAGAATGAGTTCACTGAACGACCAACATATAGTTATTAAATGGTTAACTTTAACTAAACTGTCTATAATAACTCTAGGGTGATGATCGGTTAGCTGGTCCTTATGACCTGAAGTCATTCGTACAAACCTGTGAGTGAACGGTGTAGCTTAGACCTATGATCTAGCTTCGAGGCTAGGCCTGCTGAAAGATCTTAGGTTGGGTTGCACCCGAAGCTCTCGAGGTAAGTAGATGACTAAGATGGGATTCGTCACTTCCGTTAAAGGGAAGTTAGTGTCACAGGCTCAGTACGATCTTTGTGTTAATCCTCGGCCAGGGTACGTTGTAAGAAGTACAATGTTAATACAACAAAGACCATCGTATACTGACCAATGTTGTCTAATAGGGCTGACAGTAAACCATACCCTAGGCCAACACTGACACAGTCTTGACGAAGGGATTATAGCTAACAGAGTTCATTACTGACACAGCCAAATGTAAACCCAACGACACTTTTGTCAAAGGGTCGATCACGTTATGATGATTCTGAAACAGGGACGACAGCTACTGCTTGTGGTGACCATCGTCTAGTGGTTTCAAGCCCCAACCTGTAGTAAGGTCAGGCTGTATGGTCTCACATCGAGCAGCGTTCATGTCTTAGTAATAGGAAGATTTATTAAGAGAGAATCATTTGATGAAATCGAATAGTTGATATTCACAAAGCTTGTTGTGAACTTAAGTCGTAAAATGCAATAGGGACAACATTGCATTTGATGCAAGCAAAAGATTAAACGTGTCGTTAATTTGTTACGAAAAATTTAGTAGGAACAAATATATTGGAAAGGGTTACCTGGATGACGGGATCGTCCTGGTCTAAATACAGGTTCAAACCGCGTCCAAATCGGAGCTCAAACTAGCCCGAAAACGCAAAAAGAGTTCAAGGCTAAGTGGGTTAGACACACTGGGCTAACAAGCCCATCCGCAAAGGCAAACGGGCGCGTCCCGCTGCAGCAGCGGGCAGGCGGCCTGCATCCCATGCCTTGGGCGGGCGCGCCCGTAACTTAAGTGATTTTTTGGGTTTTTTGAATGTAACGGCCACTGTCCGGTCGTACGTATTTTGGTGTGTATATTATCCCGTATGAGTATTTCCGTATTTGGTTTTATGGTTGTGTCCCGTAGTCCGGACGCGTGATCGGATCCCCTAGCCATGATCCCCTCCGAGGCGCGATCGTCCCGATACTTTCTTTTTAATTTTTGGATGTCGGGACCCAAATTTGTAATAATCCCTTATTAGTTATTATATTAGTTTAGATTTATAAATGATACATATTAATTATTAATCTATTATTTTATGTTTTGAAGTTCAGATAGTGGTTACGTATTAAATATTTTTTTATAATCATAACCTTATAAACCTAAGCTTACCTAATAATAATAACAAAAAAATAAGTGATGAACAACCTAACCTAACAGCCCATGCAACCACCTAGACTAGGCTCATTCCTATTAGAAATCTAGTTGTGTACAGCCGCAGCCCACCTCCATTCGAAGACCCTAAAGGCTGAACCCCTACTTACAGCCTATATCTTTTATAAAACTCTAAACCTAAGCCTAAGATCCAAACCCCCCTTCACGTGCTGTGAAATTCTAAAGCCCGCAACACACACACACATTAAACCTGAGGCAACCTACTACCCCACCTCTTTCTATAAATTACCCTAGGTTTTACAGAACCCTACACTTCTTTTTTTAAACCCTAAAAGCCAGCCGCCCCCTGTACTTGGCCCCTCCACGCACAGATCCACGGCCCCATTCCTTTCCTCCCTTCCTCCTTCTCCTCTACACCCACAGGCCAACACAAAACTGCATCCGAGCTCCCCCATTCTCCTCCCACGGCCTGCACCAGCCAACCCGCAACAGGCCGGCCTTCTTCTTCTTCTTATTCTATCAACCTGCGGCTTCATCTCCTCCCAACAAACCGCAACAAACCCACCCCTAGGCCGAGTTCTCCTCCTCCTTCTTTCCAACACCCCCACGGCCACCTCACAGCACCAGGTCGAGATCAGCCCCCTTGCAGGCCGCAGCAAGCCTCCACAGCTACGGAACACTCGTGCACGGGTCGTGTGCGCGTTGACAGCCCCGGATCTGAAGAGAACGCTTCCCCCGACGCTCAACGCTCGTTGTTCCGGAGTTTTCACACGTCTCGACTGCCCGTTGACGTCATCCGACCCCTCGCTACACTCCAGGTTTGTAGATCTACCCCCTAAAACTCATAACCCCCACATTAAAGTAGAGAAACCTAATAAAACATCTTGATTAGACGTCGTAGGAACTTTTTGAAATCTGACCTGAACTGAAAAATGCTATTTCTGATTATTAATGCTTTTAAAATTCATATATCTGTCATATACTTTGCCTTGGGATGCTAACCTCTTCTTGCAGACCCCTAGCTGACATACATTCATGTTTGTGGATGTATGTCAGGTTCAGAGCTTGAGTACCAGGAGGACCAGTACGAGACGTCAGAGTTGGAGAGTCAGGAGTTCGCACCTGACGCAGTGCCTCTCCCAGCAGAGGACTAGTGGACCCCCGACACTTTACTGCTTTCCTAGTTTCCTTTTCAGTCGTCGTAGTTACTTTCGTGTACGTTCTTTTCTTGTTGCTACTTTTAGCCCAGCTGTGGCTTGTTAAACTCTGTGTACGAACTTTATCTCTGGATGTGGCTTTACTTTTCTGGTTGTGTTCTGATTGTTCTGAATGGCAGTTGTAAGGACCTTATCTGTGTTTTTATCACAGACGCTTATTGAACTCGAGCTTCACCGCTCCAGTTCAAGCGGACCGCGTAACGCTCTCGCTTCCGGTGTCTTTTTGGAAGCGGGTTGTTACAGGTTTTGTTGGTGGCCCATGCAGGTCTTTGCACTTGCGAAATTCAGAATAGTGAGAACGCTTATCATTATCCAAACATCTAGAGAAATCGTATACACGAGATTAACTCGGGCATTCTTTCTATTTTGCAGGATGGCCGGAAGACGCATTACCCGACACAGAACCGGAGCCGGAGCCGGGACCGGAGCTCCTGGAGGCGGAGACGACGACATCCGCCAGATGCTGGGAGTTATGAGAGATATGCTGGAGGTTCAGCATCATCTAGTCCAGCATGGACGCCAGGCTGCGCCAGCCGCACTAGCTGCACCAGCCCCGGGAGCCAAGCAGTTCAGGGAGATGCGTCTGAAGAGTTTCTCCGGACGAGAGGGCCCACTAGCGGCTGAAGAGTGGAGTCAGAGCACTGAAGATGATTTGGGCCTTGCCCGATCCATAAAGATGAATTGGTGGATCTTGCCAGGAAGCAATTGACTGATAATGCCCGCAGCTGGTGGACTGCGGACGAGGCCAGGTTGACCAAGCCGATTTCATGGGATACCTTCTGCAAGAGGTTCGACTCCCAGTATTTTCCGAAGTCTGCAAAGCGAATGATGGAGAGTCACTTCATCAACCTAGAGCAGGGTATTATGACCGTTGATGAGTACGAGGCGAAGTTTACTATGCTGAGCCGCTATGCCCCTGCCATGGTGAAAGAACCTGAGGACTGTGCACACCGTTTCCTGCAGGGCTTGGACCTGGACATCCAGAGTGTGCTATCCGGGAATACTTTTTCTACTCATGAGGATGTCCTGGTGACTGCGAAGAATCAGGAGCACGTCGCCAATCTGAAGAAGGCCTGACAGGCGGGCAAGCGCCCGATGGAGATGCTGAGGAATGCACCTAGGCCCGGTGTACGTCCAGTCCAGACCACCCAGTTCAAGAGGCCAACTGCACCTGTTTTCAACCGAGCTGAGCTGACTTGCCATTTCTGTGGCAAGCTTGGCCATGTGAAGAAGGACTGCAGGAAGATGCTGAATCAGTGTTTGGTTTGTGGATCTTCTACTCACGTTGCGAGGGACTGCCCCAAGGGCACTCGACCTACGCCTACTGGAGCATCTGGACCTGTTCAGTGGACAGCGCCTGTACCTGGACCTGCTCAGAGACCAGTGCCTGCACCTGGACAGCGAGGACCACCACTGGTACCACAGAAGCAAGCCTTTCAGCAGGCCAACCCCCCGGTGAGTCGAGCTTACACTATGACAGCCGTTGAGGCTGAGACCGTCGATGACGTGATTGCAGGTAACTCCTAAACTAGTCTTTCCTTTTATATATATGTTTGTTAACTTAGTTAGTTTCCTTGTTTGATTTAGTTGCATGATTCCCTTAGGTGTTATGCTAGTTTCTTCTCACCCAGCCTTGACCATGTTCGACTCTGGAGCTTCCATGTGCATCCTGTCACGGAAGTTCGTAGTCGAACACTCGATAACCACCTACACACTTCCCAAGTGTTGGAACATCACGACTGGGAATGGTGTAGTGAAGGTTGCCCTTGGTTGTCGACCTTGCCCGTTGGTGGTTAGTGGACACGAATTGTATGCAGATTTCATCGTCCACGACCTACCCAATTTCGATGCGATTCTCGGCATTGACTGGTTGGGAGCCTTCTATGCCACGATCGATTGTCACTGAAAGAAAGTGGTGTTTGAAATTCCTGACCACCCAGTGTTTGAGTTCGTCAGCGGAGGACGTTCGCTTGGACCTGTCAAGTTTCAGGCCCAGCCGTACAGATTGACAGTCGCATCTATGATAGCAGAGCCGAAGAAGCCAGCTATAGTACGAGACTTCGAGGATGTTTTCCCTGAGGACATTTTCGGGTTGTCGCCTGATCGAGCATTAGAGTTCGGCATTGATCTGATTGCAGGAGCTCAACCGATTTCTAAGGCACCGTACCGTATGGCTCCAGCCGAGCTAGAGGAGCTGAGGAAGCAGTTGGACGAGCTGCTACAGAAAGGTTTTATTCATCCCAGCGTGTCTCCCTGGGGTGCGCCCGTCTTGCTGGTGAAGAAGAAAGACGGGTCGAGGAGGATGTGTATCGACTATCGGGAGCTGAATCAGATCACTGTGAAGAACAAGTACCCACTGCCCCGTATTGACTATATCTTCGATCAGCTTGGAGGATCGAAGGTGTTTTCGAAGTTGGATCTTCGGAGCGGATACCATCAGGTCAGAGTCAAGAAGGATGACGTGCCCAAGACAGCTCTCCGGACCAAGTACGGGCACTATGAGTTCGTCGTCATGCCGTTCGGCGTGACCAACGCTCCTGCTGTGTTCATGAATCTCATGAACCTCATCTTTTACGACTTCCTCGACAAGTTCGTAGTGATCTTTATAGATGACATCTTGGTGTACTCGAGGAGCGAGGAAGAGCATGCAGAGCACTTGAGATTGGTATTGGAGACGCTCCGCCATCATCGACTATATGCCAAGTATAGCAAATGCAAATTCTGGCTGGACAGAGTTGCATTTCTTGGACATGTAGTATCAGGTGCCGGCATCTCAGTGGATCCGGAGAAGGTCAGAGCAGTCAGTGAATGGCCTACATCGCGTTCGGCTTCGGACATCAGAAGTTTCCTCGGATTGGCTGGCTACTACCGCAGATTTACTAAGGACTTCTCGAGGATAGCTGAGCCGATGACGAGATTGACTCGGAAGGATGTCAAGTTCAGTTGGTCAGAATCTTGCAAGCAGGCTTTTTCTACTTTGAAGGAGAGACTGACGACTGCACCCGTCTTGGCTATTTCGGATAGAAGCGGAGGCTTTGAGATTTTCTGCGATGCATCTGGGAAGGGACTTGGTTGTGTTCTACACCAGCACAACCATGTAGTCGCTTATGCTTCGCGACAGTTGAAAGTCCATGAGAAGAACTATCCGACCCACGATTTGGAACTCGCCGCTATCATTTTCGCACTGAAGATTTGGCGTCATTTCTTACTGAGTGAGAAAGTGAAGATATTCACTGATCATAAAAGTTTGAAATACATATTTACTCAGAAGGAGCTGAATATGAGACAGCGCAGATGGTTGGAGTTGATGGCAGACTACGACATCGATCTTCAGTATCACCCAGGGAAGGTGAATGTCGTACCGGACGCTTTGAGCCGACTGCCAGAGGTGATGATTCTCACAGCTCAGTGGAGATTGCAGCAGGATCTGTAAGAGATGGATGTTGAAGCTGTTCTTCCAGGAGTCACTTCGTCGTTAATGAACATGCAGATTCAGTCGACGATTGTTGACCGGATCAAGAGTGCTCAGGCTGGTGATGCTAAGTTGATGAAGATCAGAGAGCAAGTCGAAGCCGGACTCCGGACAGATTTTCTGATTCACGAGGATGGATCTTTGAGGTATGGTAGTAGGATCTGCGTGCCTGCAGGAGATATCAGAGAAGAATTGATGAATGAGGCTCACAGTTCGCCTTATTCCATTCATCCTGGAGGTACGAAGATGTACAAGGATCTTCATCAGAATTTCTGGTGGCATGGTATGAAGAGAAGTGTGGCACGGAGTGTTGCCAAATGCCTGGTGTGTCAGCAGGTGAAGGCTGAACATCATCGCACCGTCGGACTACTACAGCCCCTGCCTATCCCGGAGTGGAAATGGCAGCACATCACGATGGACTTCGTGACTGGCCTACCTCGGAGCACCAAACAGAATGACGTGATCTGGGTCATTGTCGATCGACTGACCAAGTCTACGCACTTCATACCGTTCCGAGTAGGACAATCCACGGAGATACTGGCTAGGAAATATATGGAGGTAATGATCCGATTCATCCTTTCGTATTTCTTTCTAGTACGAGTTGTGACGTGAAATATGTTGTGTAGGAGATCGTGTGCTTGCATGGAGTCCCTGTGAGCATCGTATCCGATCATGATACGAGGTTCACATCTCAGTTCTGGAAGAGTCTGCAGACCAATCTTGGTGCCATTCTGAAGTTCAGCACTGCGTATCACCCGCAGACGGATGGCCAGTCAGAGCGGACCATTCAGATTCTGGAGGACATGCTGAGAGCTTGCATGCTAGATTTCAAGGGTTCGTGGGAGGATCATCTACACCTGGTGGAATTCTCCTACAACAACAGTTATCAGGTGAGCATTGGCATGGCGCCATTCGCTGCTCTCTACGGGAGGAAGTGTCGTTCGCCCCTGAGCTGGGACGACGTTGGAGATAGAGAGTTATTGGGACCGGAGTTGATTGTCAAAGCTGTGGATGTTATTCGAGATATCAGGGACAAGCTTCGGATTGCTCAGGACCGTTATAAGAATTGGGCTGATGCTAAACGGCGTCCTCTGGAGTTTCAGCCGGGAGACCATGTGTTTCTGAAAATTTCTCCGAATCGCGGAGTGATTCGCTTTGGGAAACGTGGAAAGCTCAGCCCGAGATACATCGGACCCTTCGATGTTCTGGAGAGAGTTGGCGAGGTAGCCTACCGCTTAGCCTTGCCGCCATCTTTGGAAGGTGTTCACGATGTCTTCCATGTGTCTCAGCTTCGTCGGTACATCAGCGATCCATCTCACACTATTGACTACTCTGAGATCACCGTTCGTCCAGACCTGACGTATGATCAGCAGCCAGTGCAGATTCTTGACAGACGTCAGAAGTCACTCCGAAACAAGACTGTCGACCTTGTTAGGGTGATGTGGCGACACGGCTCACCAAGAGAGTCCACTTGGGAGAGAGAAGATGAGATGAGAGAGCGTTACCCACTTCTGTTCCCTGATCAGTGATTGTTTGGAATTCCGAGGGCGGAATTTTCTTTAAGGTGGGTAGGATGTAACGGCCACTGTCTGGTCGTACGTATTTTGGTGCGTATGTTATCCCGTATGAGTATTTCCGTATTTGGTTTTATGGTTGTGTCCCGTAGTCCGGACGCGTGATCGGATCCCCTAGCCATGATCCCCTCCGAGGCGCAATCGTCCAGAAACTTTCTTTTTAATTTTTGGATGTCGGGACCCAAATTTGTAATAATCCCTTATCAGTTATTATTTTAGTTTAGATTTATAAATGATACATATTATTAATTAATCTATTATTTTATGTTTTGAAGTTCAGATAGTGGTTACGTATTAAATATTTTTTTATAATCATAACCTTATAAACCTAAGCTTACCTAATAATAATAACAAAAAAATAAGTGATGAACAACCTAACCTAACAGCCCACGCAACCACCTAGACTAGGCTCATTCCTATTAGAAATCTAGTTGTGTACAGCCGCAACCCACCTCCATTCGAAGACCATAGAGGCCGAACACCTACTTACAGCCTATATCTTTTATAAAACTCTAAACCTAAGCCTAAGATCCAAACCCCCCCTTCACGTGCTGTGAAATTCTAAAGCCCGCAACACACACACATTAAACCTGAGGCAACCTACTACCCCTCCTCCTTCTATAAATTACCCTAGGTTTTACAGAACCCTACACTTCTTTTTTTAAACCCTAAAAGTCAGCCGCCCCCTGTACTTGGCCCCTCCACGCACAGATCCACGGCCCCATTCCTTTCCTCCCTTCCTCCTTCTCCTCTACACCCCCAGGCCAACACAGAACCGCATCCGAGGTCCCACATTCTCCTCCCACGGCCTGCACCAGCCAACCCGCAACAGGCCGGCCTTCTTCTTCTTCTTATTCTATCAACCTACGGCTTCATCTCCTCCCAACAAACCGCAACAAACCCACCCCTAGGCCGAGTTCTCCTCCTCCTTCATCTTTCCAACACCCACACGGCCACCTCACAGCACCAGGTCGAGATCAGCCCCCTTGCAGGCCACAGCAAGCCTCCACAGCTACGGAGCACTCGCGCACGGGTCGTGTGCGCGTTGACAGCCCCGGATCTGACGAGAACGCTCCCCCCGACGCTCAACGCTCGCTGTTTCAGAGTTTTCACGCGTCGCCACTGCCCGTTGACGTCATCCGACCCCTCTCTACACTCCAGGGTGGTAGATCTTGTAATGCCCTACCAGCTACTGCACAAGTACTAAAGGGGGGGTGAATAGTACTTTAAAATAATAAGGAGTATAATTCCAAATTAAATTGCAAACAACTACCAAATCAATTTGCGGAAGCTTAAATTGAAAGACAACACAAAATTAACAATGCAAACAAACGAAGTTAATGGGTTCGGATCCACCCAAGTCTCCCCGACTTGTTCCCGGTGATCCTACGTCCCAACCACCCGGATCCCCTCCGGATACTTGAGTTAGAAACCCTAACTCAAGATTTCCACTATGAATATCTTGTGAAAAACCTTCACAAGATCAAATCATACATGCAATGGCAAAGTGAATCCCACAACCCGGGATCACAAACTTCTCTCACAACCGAGAGAATCACAAGCAATAATAGAGTTTAAATGAAATAAACAATCTTACCACAAAATCCTATACCTTGAGTTTTTCTTACCCAAATGGTGAAATGAAGGATTTGAGGAAAATGAAGTCACCAAGACCTAGCACCAAGGAAATGAACAGCAATCGGTGCCTAGGAATGAGTTGGAGACTTGGATCAAGCAATAGCTTGAAGAGCTCACCAAGAACAAGCTTCTCTCTAGATCTAGAAATGAGAGAGAATGGGTTTCTTGTGAGGAAGAGAGCTTTAGATTTGAGGGAGAATAGCTATCTCTTTAGAACTCAATGAATCTCTTAATGGCAGCTCTAACCTGGATAGAAATGACCTAGGTTCGTATTTATAGGGTCCCATAAAAACAAGTTAGGTCATTCACCAACGGATAGAAATCTGTGAGACTTAGTCGGTCAAAGAACAATCACTGACCGACTAGTTCATCAACTAGTCGGTCAGCCAAACAACGTGGACCGACTAAGAGTAGATCTGAGAAGAGATAGAATTTCAGACCTAGAAATCTAGTCGGTCCAAGAAGACTGTCTGACCGACTAGTTTCACAACTAGTCGGTCAGCCAATGAACGTAGACCGACTAAGAGGCAAAATAACTTAGTCTGAAAGCAAAGTGACTTAGTCGGTCCAAGAACAAAAGTTGACCGACTAAATTGTCAACTAGTCGGTCACCAAACATTCTTAGACTGACTAACGGTAAACAGTAGCTTATGTGAAATTTAGAGTGAACAGTAAGTCACAACTAGTCGGTCAAAGAAGCATCACTGACCGACTAGTTCACAAACTAGTCGGTCGGTGAGTCAACGTAGACCAACTAACTGTAAACAGTAAAGTCCAAGAAATTAAGGAATCAAACTAGTCGGTCCAAGAACAGTTGCCGACCGACTAGATCACCATCTAGTCGGTCAGTACTTGTTCTTGTACCAACTAACATGCACGTACAAATCCGAATCGAAGCGCGACGCTTCGAGGAAGTTAGAATGAACTTGTGCAAGGATCCTAGAGCTACGAAATGAGCGTAATGAAGATAGAAACGTAAGATATACTCAAGGCTTAACAATCTATCAATCGAAACTAAAAGACTATAAATAAAACCTTAATAAACGGTCTTCGAGAGCTTCGATTGAATCTTCATAACTTCCAAAGCGTCGCAAGAGCTTCAACGAAACTTTAGACATGAATATGAGCTTTGGGAAGTGTTGAGATGTCGCTTTGAATGTTCTCGTGAATTTGGCGACGATCTCCAAAACTGCGCTCACAAATTGTTAGTTAATGGATTATTTATGTTTGCTCATCATCAAAACCAAATCCGGGGAGTCCAATATTCAACATTCTCCCCCTTTTTGGTGATGACAAACCAACATAAATAATAATCAAAAATAATAATTTAAATGTAAAATACTTACTCCCCCTGCATTGATGACACGTTAATTCCAAAATGAATATGTATGAATTGCATCAAGCAGACGAGTAAGATATATAATGAGAATCGATTTTTGAAATATCGGATTTTGAAAATCCTTATATGTATCTTAACTCCCCCTGAATCTAACATATCAAACTAGATTCTTGGAAATTGAGTTAAATTTTCATTTGCGCTATTTATTATCATTATCTCTCCCCCTTTGGCATTATCCCAAAAATGGGGGGCATACAACGACAACAATTAGGAAATGTAAAATCCAGCATCGGGAGTCGTAGACATAGACAATGGACCAACTTGACACCAAGGGAATAAAAATGTGGAAATCAAATCAAGGTGTGCCAAAATGTCCACTATCACAAAAAAATCAAAAATCATCAAAAATACCAATTAATTATTCATTTCTTGAATAAAGAAACATACTCTTCAATATTCAATGTTCTTGGCTAAATTTGTGCATGGAAAACAATTCTATACAATTATAGAATTTAAATCTATTTAACCAAGTTTTTAATCGTCGAGCGACGAATTCAAATTTCAAATGCATTCAACGAATATATATAAACAAAAAAATGCCCGACGAATAAATGACAAAGTGAATGACGATGAACACATATATATATGAAGAGACAACATGAGTACATCCAAAAAGATATCACATCGAATATATGAGGTACATCAAATGAAGTGAGACACATCATCTATATAAACAACCAAAAAAAACATCATCATCATCAACATCGTCATATCATAAAATCCAACTCCGACATCCGGAAAGCACAAAAAAAAATACATCAAAACATCTCTCAACCCCAGCCTAACCCAAAACACTCTCACTAAGATATATCATCCAAAACGCAGTGGAGAGTCCTCGGAACTGACGATCACGAGGAGGAGGCTGGATCTGCAGCGTCTGTGGGTCCAGTCGACGGAGTGGACTCAGGCTCGGCAGGGAGTAGAGGTGTCTCAACAGATGGAATCGTCAGGGCAACAGTGGAGATCTCAGCAACAGGCTCAACAGCAGCATGGGTCTCGACAGAAGCAGCAGCAGAGGCAGTGTCAACAGCAGCAGGAGAGACATGAGCAGGCTCGGAAGTCTCTGGAGCACCGGCAGAGGTGCCAACACCAGGAGCAGAAAATGTAGCAGTAGCATCATCATCATCATCATGAGCCAAGGAGGTGACAAGCTCGTCAAGCTCCTCATCGTCCATCTCCTCGTCCTCAGACACGGACGAAGGAAGATCAATGCCCATCTGACGAGCCATACGGCAAACTACCTCCTCGGTACGAGCCAAGCGAGACTCGTGCCGACGAAGTATCCGTACGACATCATCCAGAGTAGCAGGACGAGAGGGGGCACCAGCAGCAGAGGGAGTCGCCTGAGAAGCAGAAGTGGTAGACCTCTGTACGTGACGAAGTGCTGCTAGAGATTTCTTCACGGCCGTCGCGTTCAGAGGCGTACCCAAAGGACGCTCATCGTCAGGAGGGAGAGGGACTCGGAAATGACGGAATACGAGAGTCAACAGGCAAGGGTATGGAATGTGCGCAGACTTATTGGTCTTGCGTATACACTCGAAAGAATCCATCTTATCGAGTATCACGCGAGCCCAATTAATCTCGCACCCTAAGAAAAGAGCGTAGATCAATTTCAAGAACGGCTGGGATGGGAGTGAAGAGGATCCATACTTAGGGAGGAGACATGACTTCAAAATCAGGTTAAGAACCCACGCATTCGGCTTAAAAGATTTCGATGGAACACCAATGAATGCGGAGGGGATAACCTGGAAAATCTCAGAAAGAATAGACTGATCCAAGGAAGAAATGTCGTCTACGGAAATGTCCGAAGGGAGGAGACCACACGACGAACAACCAAGAATCTCCCCCAAGATTTCTGCCGTGAGAACTATAGGAGTTCCCAAGACAGACGTCTCAATGGAGTGGCTGGCGTCGTACTGGCCTCGAATACGATTGGCATAGAACAATTTCACGAGGCGAGGATACAGTTTGGGATTGGCCTTGGGGTCGTATCGGAGATAATCTAGAAGGACACTATAAGACAGAAGATCAGCAAGGCCGAGAAAATCAGAGAACTGAACGTAATACTCTAACAACAGTGGACAGTGCTCTATACGGTTGTACGCTGCGAGACACTGAGGGTCATCGCGGCACAACGATATGTCTACACCGCCAACTGGCATAGGAGCTTTACCCTTAGCCTTACGGGTCTTCGGAGGTGGAGTGGGTTCCCTAGTAGGCTCATCCTCTGGGATAAAATCAGTGTCGGAATCGGGAGGAGTAGCCGGAGTGTGGAGAATAGGCTTTTTGGACTTGGATTTGCGGGGTTTAACTATCGCAGTCCTAGGCTTCTTAGGAGGAGGCGAAGATGGAGAGCCTTGGGTAGACTTGGCACGACGCTTAGGCTGCGGGGGATTCCTAGGGTCGGAAGGCCCTACGGTCATAGGAGAAGCCCCGGAAGAGGCGATAGGAATTCTAGTCTTAGCCATAGCACTACGAGCACGAGCACACGACGATAAGATCAAAAACAACCTAGAGATCACAAGCTAACAAACCCTAAGATTCGAAAAACACAAGCCCTAGGTTAGAAATTGAAACCCTAGGAGCTAGAGCTTGAAATCAAGGAAAGCAAACCCTAGAATAGGAAATAGACACCTAGGAGAGGGGGTTTTACCTAGGAGGAGGAGTCGACGGCGGCGGACGGCGGCGATCGACGGAGAAACGGCCGGAAGACGAAGGGTTTCGAGTGGGGTTTGGGGGTTTTCGGGCTTGAGCTGGAGAGAAGACCGACTAATAATGAAATTAGTCGGATGAGATCGAGTATAAGTCGGTCTGGAAGGTAAAAGACACAAATGCCCTAACACACTTAGTCGGTCACAGTTCAAGCACTGACCGACTAAATTACGATCTAGTCGGTCGGTCAATGAGCTTGAACCGACTAAGTCGAAACAGAGGCACAGAGGGATTTTTAGGGCAAGAATTAGTCGGTCGCAGTATATTCACTGACCGACTAGTTTTCAATCTAGTCGGTCGGTAAGTGTACTGTGACCGACTAATGAAAGAAAATGATAGGAGTTAGATATAGGCTTGATCTAGTCGGTCTGAGTTCATTTGCTGACCGACTAGATGAGCATCTAGTCGGTTGACAAGTGAACTTAGACCGACTAGAGGAGTCCAAAAATTGATAATTGATTTCTCTTCACAAACCACTTGGATGAAACATCATAACTCACTCATTAGTCATCTAAATTACCCCATAATACGTCGAAATCTTAAATACGACTTTCAAATACGAATTCGATCATAAATTCAAATAAATCACATAAAATTCCCAAAAATTCAATAAATCTAGCATGAATGAAATATCGCGAAATATAATAGCATGCAAGATAATTGAATGAAATATGAATCCTATATCTCGGATTCACCCATAATCCCCAATTCTCGACGCAACCGCATAAAGGAGTCCTCCTTTAGGGGTTTCGTGAAAATATCGGCGATTTGCTTTTGGGTTTCAACGTACACTAATATGATGTCCTTTTTAGCAACATGATCATCTAAGAAATGGTGTCGGACATCTATGTGTTTTGATCGGGAATGGTGCACCGGATTCTTTGAAAGACAGATAGCACTTTGGTTATCCACCATGATAGGGCTAGTATCACAATGAATACCAAAATCCTTCAATGTGTGTCTCATCCAAAGAACCTGGGCACAAGCGGCACCGGCGGCAATATATTCCGCCTCGGTGGTTGAAAGTGATACCGAATTTTGCTTCTTGGAAAACCAAGAGACAAGAGAATTTCCTAGAAAATGGCAAGTGCCACTAGTACTTTTCCTGTCGGATTTGCATCCCGCATAATCAGCGTCACTATATGAGACTAACTCATATGTGCTAGATTTTGGATAAAGTAATCCAAAATCTAAAGTGTAACTTAGATAACGGAAAATACGCTTTACCGCTACTAAGTGAGAATCCTTAGGTTGAGACTGATAACGAGCACAAATACATACGGCAAACATAATATCGGGCCTACTCGCGGTAAGATAAAGTAAACTACCTATCATACCTCGATATAGACGAATGTCTACATCTTTTCCGCCCGTATCTTTATCAAGATGCGTAGTCGTGCTCATAGGAGTCTTTTTCCCGGAGGCATTCTCCATTCCAAATCGCTTTAGCAACTCCACCGTGTACTTCGTTTGGTGGATGAAGATTGCATCGTTCAATTGGCGAATTTGGAGACCTAAGAAATATTTGAGTTCGCCCATGTGGCTCATCTCAAATTGTTCCTTCATAACATTAGAAAACTCTTCGCAAAGAGCAAAGTTAGTAGCACCGAAAATGATATCATCAACATAAATTTGAACTAATAATATATCATTATTCGCATGCTTAATAAAAAGTGTTGAATCGGCTTCACCCATTTTAAAATTCAAATCTAAAAGAAAATTCTTTAGGCGATCATACCAAGCTCGAGGAGCTTGTCTCAACCCATAAAGAGCTTTCTTTAGTTTAAAAACATGATTTGGAAATTTTTCATTTATGAAGCCCGGAGGTTGAGAAACGTAAACTTCCTCAACGACATCTCCGTTTAAAAATGCACTTTTAACATCCATTTGAAATAATTTAAAATTCTTATGGCATGCAAAAGACAATAATAATCTAATTGATTCTAATCTAGCTACCGGAGCGAAGGATTCTTCGAAATCGATACCTTCCTCTTGTCGATAGCCTTGAGCAACTAACCGAGCTTTGTTCTGGACGACGACTTGGTTTTCGTCGGTTTTGTTCTTGAAGATCCACTTTGTCCCTATGACGGTGTGGTTCTTCGATGGCAATGGAACAAGCTCCCATACCTCATTCCTCTCGAATTGAATGAGCTCCTCCTCCATGGCTAAGATCCAAGCGCTATCTTCGCATGCTTCATTAATATTCTTTGGCTCTATCGATGAGGCAAAGGCACAATTTGCGAAGTGGTGGACTTGCGATCTCGTCTTGACACTATCATAGATATTGCCAATGACTTGCTCATGGGGATGGTCACGAACCGAATGAAGCCGTTTGGGAATACCTTGATCACTAGGAACATTCTCAACAACTTCATTAGTTGGGTTAGTCTCAATAGAATCAATAGAATCATTAGACTTAGAATTATCAAACGAATCACATAAAACATCCAAAGAATCATTATCATTTGAAATTCTAGTTGGAACAAATCCTTCATTAAATGAGACATGAAGCGACTCCTCGATCGTTGAGGTTCGTTTGTTGAATATCCGGTAGGCTTTGCTACGCGTAGAATATCCAACAAAAATCCCCTCATCGGATCTTGGATCGAATTTGTCCAAACTACCATATGTGTTCTTAATAAAACATTTCGAACCAAAAACACGAAAATGTTTAACTTGAGGCAACCTACCAAACAACAATTCATAACAAGTTTGTTTAGTGCCGGGCCTCAAAAGTATTCTATTAAACACATAGCAAGCGGTGTGTACCGCTTCCGCCCAAAATTGATGGCCAAGTTGGCTATCATCAAGCATAGTGCGAGCACACTCCACTAGCGTCATATTCTTTCTCTCAACTACACCATTTTGAGGAGGTGCACGAGGGAAAGAGAAGGTGTGAGTAATACCAACTTCATCACAAAATGTCTCAAAAGACTCATTCTCAAATTCACCTCCATGATCACTACGAATAGTGACAATGGTGGTTCCTAAGAGATTTTGTACTTTCTTAACAAAAATTGTGAAGTTTTCAAAAGCTTCATTTTTATTACATAATGAAAATACCCAAGTAAATCTTGAATAGTCATCTACGATGACAAGTCCATACCTTGCATTTCCTAAGGAAGCTACTCTAGTTGGCCCAAATAAGTCTAGATGTAATAGCTCTAGTGGCCGTTTAGTAGAGATGCTTTTCTTAGGTTTAAATGAAGATTTAGGAAGCTTGCCACGTTGACAACAATCACAAAAACTTTTTTTTTCAAAAACAAGCTTCGGAAAACCTTTAATAGAATTTAATTTCGAAAGCTTATAAAGTGTTCTGAAGTTCACATGTCCAAAGCGTCGATGCCATTAGTGTTGTTCACTTGTGTTGGCAACGAGACATTGTTCATATGACTTAGGAAGATCCAAAATATAAATGTCTTTATGACGAGTTCCGGAAAATAATAATTTATCATTATCTCTTCTTAAAATATGACACAATCCTTTCGCAAAACTAACTTTGTAACCTTTGTCACAAAGTTGGCTTATTGAAATAAGATTATGATTTAAACCACTAACAAGATAAACATCACTAATTAAGGGTTTAGAGGGGTTACCGACTTTACCAACACCTATGATGGTTCCGCTCTCGTTGCCTCCAAATACGACGCGGTTTCCATTCGCAATGGGAACCACTCCGGAGAGCAATTGAGCGTCACCCGTCATGTGTTTTGAACACCCGCTATTGAGTATCCAATTCCCTTTGGAGCTAAATTTAAATTTGTTGCTCCTCTTCTTTTTCTTTTCCTTGAGTACCTAAAGATAGACACTTTCATATCATGGTACCCAAGGTCATTGGGTCCAAGGGATTAGACCTTTGGAAGCCAAGTCCAAGTGGACTTAGACTTCCCCACATAATTCTTACTATGCACAACATCCGAAAAATAAGCATTCATATACATTTTTTTTGCGTCCATGCTTGTGTCCTTTGGGCTCCAAATAGTGAAAATTTTGGGAGCCATCATCCTATTGGGTGCATGCATGCGACGTTGATTTCTACGTGATGCATGTTGTGGATAGGCATACGGGACATGATGGAATGGTGCACGACGAGAATTATTCATATGATGTGGTGGGTGTACATATGCATGTGTGGAAACACGTGCGTGAGGGTGTCTCACATGGTGTGCACGTGCCCGAGAATGTGTTGCATAAAAATCATCATATGTGTGAGATGGTGGAGTAGGACGTGTGTTCCTACGTGGCATGTTATTGGTGTACATGTAGGCATGCCCCTTCTTTGGAGGTCCACCCAAAGTGGGTTTCTTTCCGAAAGAGGGTGTGGACGAGGTGGAAGCACCATTGGTAGATGAACTACCAATAGAGTGTTTGCTCCCACTCGTTGAGGCTTCGGAAGTTGGCCTAACAAAAGTAGTGACTGACTTGGATGAATTTCCCATCATATACCCCAAGCCAATGTGGTGTTTGGCCGGAAGTAAATCTTTTAGGATATTATCCAAATGGCCCTTACCCTTGTTGAATTTGTTGATTCGGCCCAATGTGTCCTCATATTTCTCTTTGAGAGAACGCAAAGAAGTATCCAAAGTGGATATTTACGATGTGAGCACATAAACACGAGATTTAAGATTCTTGTTCTCAATACTCAAAGTCGAGTTTTGAGAAGTTAAATCCGCTATCTCATGTTCTTCCACATCCTCAATGCTAACATGTTCAAGTTTCGATTTGAGATTTACAATCTCATTTCTTAACTCTTCAACAACGGTGTCGTTGTTGGTGATGATATTCTTAGGCGATGTTTGAATGCTAGCTAGGTCATCTTTTACCTTAGTATATCTATTTACTAGCTTAGTGTATTTTGACCAAAGTTGAGAGTTAGCATTTCTAAGATCATCCATCGTTACCTCATCGCTTTCGTCATTACTATCATCGGAAGAGGAGGATCCTTGATCGTGCTCCTCTCTTGCCATGAAACACATGTGCGCTTGCTCCACGTGCTCATCGTCCGACTCACCGCTTGAAGAATCATCGGAGTCGGTGAAGGTAGCTCCGACAAGTCCCTTCTTGTTTCCTTTCGTGTACTTCTTGGACTTGTCATACTTTGGCACCTTCCACTTCTCCTTTTGCTTATTGAGGGGACACTCCGCTTTCATGTGTCCCGGCTTATTGCACTTAAAACACAAAGGAGAGGAAGAGGCGTTAGAAGAACCAAATTTACCTTTGGTCTTGAAGTTACCTTTTCGGAAGAAACGGTTGAACTTCTTGGCCATGAGTGCCATGGATTCCAAGTCCAACTCGTTTTCCGATTCTTCATCATCGGTTGATGTGGATGTGGATGGAGCGGCTTTGAAAGCAATAGCCTTCTTCTTTGGCTCGTCTTGCTTTAGGTACGACTTCATCTTTTCTTGCAATTTGAGCTTGCTATCCTTGCGTACCTCGTACGACATTAAAGTACCCATTAGTTGAACTACGGTGTACTTATTCATGTCATTACCTTCCTCGATGGCAAAGGTACGTTTTTCCCAAGAAGAAGGAAGTCCTTCGATAAGCTTTGAGCACTTCTCCTTTTGAGTGTAGGACTTGCCGAGGGCCTCTAACTCGTTTATTATGTCAACGAAGCGAGCGTAATATTCTTTCATCTTCTCGCCCTGTTGCATATGAAACATTTCGTAATCTTTGTTTACGACTACGAGTTTAGAGTCTCTTACCCGACTCGTCCCTTCATGTAGTATGAGGAGAGAGTTCCAAATTTGATATCCACTCTTACATGTGCATATCTTATTGAAGTCCTCGGGCTCCAATGCGCATTGCAAGGCGTTCATTGCCTTGGCATTGCTTACCTCCGCGGCGACCTCCGCGGTTGTCCATTTCTCAAAGTCTTCTTCTTCGGGCTCGATGTACTCCTTCATTGTAGTCCTCCATAAAGATGCACTTCGGAGGAAGGTTTCCATCCGACATTTCCAGTACCCGTAGTTGGTACCGTTGAAGAATGGAGGCCTCGTAGAGGAATGTCCTTCCATCACCGAAGATGCTCCTTCACGGTTCCTGAAGGTGTCATAGTTGAAAGGTGGACGCACGGTCTTGTTGTCGTTGGCAGACATAGCTGAGTATCTGGCTCTGATACCAAATGTAATGCCCTACCAGCTACTACACAAGTACTAGAGGGGGGGTGAATAGTACTTTAAAATAATAAGGAGTATAATTCCAAATTAAATTGCAAACAACTACCAAATCAATTTGCGGAAGCTTAAATTGAAAGACAACACAAAATTAACAATGCAAACAAACGAAGTTAATGGGTTCGGATCCACCCAAGTCTCCCCGACTTGTTCTCGGTGATCCTACGTCCCAACCACCCGGATCCCCTCCGGATACTTGAGTTAGAAACCCTAACTCAAGATTTCCACTATGAATATCTTGTGAAAAACCTTCACAAGATCAAATCATACATGCAATGGCAAAGTGAATCCCACAACCCGGGATCACAAACTTCTCTCACAACCGAGAGAATCACAAGCAATAATAGAGTTTAAATGAAATAAACAATCTTACCACAAAATCCTATACCTTGAGTTTTTCTTACCCAAATGGTGAAATGAAGGATTTGAGGAAGATGAAGTCACCAAGACCTAGCACCAAGGAAATGAACAGCAATCGGTGCCTAGGAATGAGTTGGAGACTTGGATCAAGCAATAGCTTGAAGAGCTCACCAAGAACAAGCTTCTCTCTAGATCTAGAAATGAGAGAGAATGGGTTTCTTGTGAGGAAGAGAGCTTTAGATTTGAGGGAGAATAGCTATCTCTTTAGAACTCAATGAATCTCTTAATGGCAGCTCTAACCTGGATAGAAATGACCTAGGTTCGTATTTATAGGGTCCCATAAAAACAAGTTAGGTCATTCACCAACGGATAGAAATCTGTGAGACTTAGTCGGTCAAAGAACAATCACTGACCGACTAGTTCATCAACTAGTCGGTCAGCCAAACAACGTGGACCGACTAAGAGTAGATCTGAGAAGAGATAGAATTTCAGACCTAGAAATCTAGTCGGTCCAAGAAGACTGTCTGACCGACTAGTTTCACAACTAGTCGGTCAGCCAATGAACGTAGACCGACTAAGAGGCAAAATAACTTAGTCTGAAAGCAAAGTGACTTAGTCGGTCCAAGAACAAAAGTTGACCGACTAAATTGTCAACTAGTCGGTCACCAAACATTCTTAGACCGACTAACGGTAAACAGTAGCTTATGTGAAATTTAGAGTGAACAGTAAGTCACAACTAGTCGGTCAAAGAAGCATCACTGACCGACTAGTTCACAAACTAGTCGGTCGGTGAGTCAACGTAGACCGACTAACTGTAAACAGTAAAGTCCAAGAAATTAAGGAATCAAACTAGTCGGTCCAAGAACAGTTGCCGACCGACTAGATCACCATCTAGTCGATCAGTACTTGTTCTTGTACCAACTAACATGCACGTACAAATCCGAATTGAAGCGCGACGCTTCGAGGAAGTTAGAATGAACTTGTGCAAGGATCCTAGAGCTACGAAATGAGCGTAATGAAGATAGAAACGTAAGATATACTCAAGGCTTAACAATCTATCAATCGAAACTAAAAGACTATAAATAAAACCTTAATAAACGGTCTTCGAGAGCTTCGATTGAATCTTCATAACTTCCAAAGCGTCGCAAGAGCTTCAACGAAGCTTTAGACATGAATATGAGCTTTGGGAAGTGTTGAGATGTCGCTTTGAATGTTCTCGTGAATTTGGCGACGATCTCCAAAACTGCGCTCACAAATTGTTAGTTCATGGATTATTTATGTTTGCTCATCATCAAACCCAAATCCGGGGAGTCCAATATTCAACAGATCTACCCCCTAAAACTCATAACCCCCACCGTAAAGTAGAGAAACCTAATAAAACATGTTGATTAGACGTCGTAGGAACTTTTTGAAATCTGACCTGAACTGAAAAACGCTATTTCTGATTTTATACTCTGCCAAAACAGTGAACCAAACCCTTCACGGTGTAGTACTCATCGAGACGATTCCAACGACACCAAGAACGTCAAAAACAGGCGAGTATATGATTTGTTATGATTTTTAGAAGTTTCGGCACGTTTACGCCGCCTTCATGTGTTGCTGGATAACTTGAAATTGTGACATGAAATGACGTAGGAAAGTGACACAATAATGACCAGGACAAAATTTGGGATCCAACGGTATATCATACGATATATCCCCACTTTAAACACTAAGAGAAAAAAATCGTTTCTGTAGCAAGTTGAACAAAAAGGACGTATTCGTCATTATTTGAAATTACGGAAACGGTCGTTCGACCCGTTTCTGCTTTGTAGAACTGCCACCATAATACTTTAATATTGTTAACAGTAAAATTCAGTGAGTCTTGACATGTTTAACAATATGGACATCGTGAGATCGTGCGCCTCGAAGGCGGTATCGTGATATCGTGATGTCGTGTGAGTCGACTAGGCCGGCTCGTGTTCCGGCAAACTTTTGGGTGGGGTTAGGGTTGAGCGGCCACTAGGCGTATGAAAGGTACTCTCCTTAAGAGCACCACCCGTACGCGGTGGGTTAGAGTCAATCACGGTAAGCCCCCGTGAGAGGAACGACCTTCTCATCACGACCTACAGGCGTGAACCCTAGATTAGAATGCTAACACTTGACATGAAAACTTGAACGCTAACTTGGTCATCTTGAAATTGAAATGCTAACGAACTCAGAGAATCTTAACTTTAAACTTGAAACCGTCTAGAAGTGCATGCTAGGATTGTCCGTTTCCGTCTCTATAAATTGTTATTTGTTAAATTGCTACAGTCACTTTTCCTTAAATTATTAATTCTTTTAAAATTCATATATCTGTCATATACTTTGCCTTGGGATGCTAACCTCTTCTTGCAGACCCCTAGCTGACATACATTCATGTTTGTGGATGTATGTCAGGTTCAGAGCTTGAGTACCAGGAGGACCAGTACGAGACGTCAGAGTTGGAGAGTCAGGAGTTCGCACCTGACGCAGTGCCTCTCCTAGCAGAGGACTAGTGGACCCCCGACACTTTACTGCTTTCCTAGTTTCCTTTTCAGTCGTCGTAGTTACTTTCGTGTACGTTCTTTTCTTGTTGTTACTTTTAGCCCAGCTGTGGCTTGTTAAACTCTGTGTACGAACTTTATCTCTGAATGTGGCTTTACTTTTCTGGTTGTGTTTTGATTGTTCTGAATGGCAATTGTAAGGACCTTATCTGTGTTTTTATCACAGACGATTATTGAACTCGAGCTTCACCGCTCCAGTTCAAGCGGATCGCGTAACGATCTCGCTTCCGGTGTCTTTTGGGAAGCGGGGTGTTACATTGAAACCCCAAAAGACGGCTACGAAAGTTGGTTTTTTGCCCATCTTTGGGCAATTGTTTGAGGGGTCAAATGAAGTCGAAATTCGTCGCCGTTGGTTCCTACGCGTTCACCATTCGAAGGTCTTCGGATTGATAGCTTGTTTGGTGTCTAAAGTTTAATAAGTGAAGAGAATTAATTAGTTAAAGTTTGCTTTTATGAAAAGCTCACTAAACTACAAATTAAGCTAAATTAGCTTAATTGAATTTCCTTCAAATTAGCAATAGTCCTACATTGCTCACAACGAGAAGAGGAGTGCCGGCCCCCTATATAAATAGGGGTGCACTCTTTTCGTTGAAAAATGTACCAGTCCTCGATGGAGTAGCTCCAGAATTTTAGAGCAAGCTCGATCGACGACTAAATTATTCTCTCTCTCTCTTATTCCTATTCTCTGGAGTAGTCCTAGTAAGACTACGAAGGGGGTTTGGATTCGGATCCAGACGTCTAAGACGCGGGTCTACTCAAGTGAAACTTTCTACCGCGTGTGATTGGCTTGGAGGCGAAAGTCGGCTTAAGCGGATCGTTTCGAGGGTGCGAGGCGGCTCAGGTGGATCGATTCAAGGGGCTCGGCTACGAGGAGCATCAGAAGACGGTGCGGTACATCTTGCCTGCTCCAGGGCCAAGATTCCGGGTATATAGTTAAGCAATTTTAGTGTAGATTTAATTTTGTCGCTGTAGAATAGATCCCTCTTGGGGTGGTCAGATCCACCCCAAGTTGGCATAAATCGGGCTAGGTTCTGGCTCCCTCAGAGCTTAGCTAAATTGTTTAGCTAGCTTAAAAGTTTTGTTTTGGTTTTTTCGCTGTGCTTTATGCCCCTGTGGTCTGTTCGACTTAGGCTGGACACAGATCCGAGCTCTGAGGATCCGCCAAAACCCCAACAGAAGCAAGGTATGTCCATCTTCTCCAGGGAAAACGGATTTTTCTTCTTCCGTTTCAAGGACAAGGTCGACTGCGATGGTGTATTATATGGGGGGTCGTGGATGTTCGATGACAGACTCGTGGTGATCCAGCGATGGGCTCCAGATTTGGTATTTGATAGAGACATGCTTTCATCTGTTCCTCTTTGGGTTCAGTTACCTAATTTGCCTCTTAAATTTTGGTCGGTTAGGATTCTAAATTCTATTACTAGCATCCTGGGATCTCCCATTTGTTTGGACAGAGCCACAGCCACCATGGAGAGGATGAACTATGCTCGGTGTCTTGTTGAGATCTCCGCTGAACAAGAGCTTCCGCAGGTTGTAATGGCCCAGGTTGAAGATGGTGAGTGCTTTGAAGTTGAAGTCAGATATGAAGGAAACCCACCGAGGTGCGCAAACTGCAAGTGCTTTGGACACCTAGTTCAGCAGTGTTCTTCTAAAGTCGGAGCTACTAGCGATGGGAGGATGCACAGCAAAAGGGAGGAGGCTGCATCTGACGCAAAGGACACGGGGGGAGCTGGTGATTCATTGAAGGATACATCTGTTCAGGGGGATGGCCGATGTAATGTAAGTTCTTTTCTGACCCCTCCTACTGCTTCGTCTTCATCTGTTGCTGGGGTGGGGAACATGGGCCATGGGAAAATTACGGAGATGGAAGCTCAAGCGGTTGGTGTTTGTAATATTCCCATGACGGGGGATGTTGTTAGTTGTAATGTTGTTAATTTGGGGAGCTGTATAGAGGGAAGGAGAGTGAGAAAGGTAATACTACGAATGGCTGTAACGCTGTCAATACGGAGAGCTGTAAAGAAGGAAGGGGAAGTGAGAATGCACAGCAAAAGGGAGGAGGCTGCATCTGACGCAAAGGACACGGGAGGATGCATCGGCCATCCCCCTAAAGTCGGAGCTACTAGCGATGGGAGGATGCACAGCAAAAGGGAGGAGGCTGCATCTGACGCAAAGGACACGGGGGAGCTGGTGATTCATTGAAGGATACATCTGTTCAGGGGGATGGCCGATGTAATGTAAGTTCTTTTCTGACCCCTCCTACTGCTTCGTCTTCATCTGTTGCTGGGGTGGGGAACATGGGCCATGGGAAAATTACGGAGATGGAAGCTCAAGCGGTTGGTGTTTGTAATATTCCCATGACGGGGGATGTTGTTAGTTGTAATGTTGTTAATTTGGGGAGCTGTATAGAGGGAAGGAGAGTGAGAAAGGTAATACTACGAATGGCTGTAACGCTGTCAATACGGAGAGCTGTAAAGAAGGAAGGGGAAGTGAGAATTGTAATGCGGAGGAAGGGGATGCTTGTAATGCTGGAACTGCAAGGCCTGATGATGGAGAGCCTTGTAATATAGGGTGTGGAATTGGGTTTGTAGCAGGCGGGCTGTGCCCCGTAGCAGCGAGAATTGTAACATGGCCCCTAATGCTGGGGATCATGGAGCTGGCGATGGTACTGTAGGGGCTGATGATGGAGAGCCTTGTAATGTAGGGTATGGTAATGGGGCTTGTAGTAGGCAGGCTGTGACCTGTAGCAGTGATTGTAACAAGGGTCAGGGGGACCAGGGCATGGATGGGATTGCCTCGAACAAGCAGAAGCAGGCCGCTCGTACTGATGTTTGTGTTCCTACTGTGCTAGCTATTGGTGAGGGGAAGGGGTTTGTAAACAGTAAGATGCCCCAGAATAAAGAAATGTATATGAAGGATAGCAAGATAGCTGTGCCTAGAGTAAGTGGGGCGTTTGAAGGCCCATGTAGCAGAGATACTCCTGTACATATATATAATAATATTGGGGGGGACGGGTCTGGGGACTGCATGGGGATGGGCTCGGATAAAGCTAAGCCAACGCAGAACCTCTTGCCCAACTCATGGTCTAAAAAAGTAGTAGCGAACACGCCGCTGGGATCACTTTAAAAGATGACAACCCCTTTAATACTCTACGTAATACTCGATTGAATGAATCGCTTCTTGACCAGGGGATGAAGTGGAGGTAGAATCGGATGATGAGCCCCTCGAGATGACTATTGCTAATGAAGCCTGGCTGATTGAGCAAGAGCTTTTGAAACAGAATAGTAAGGGGCGAAAAAAACAGAACCAACATAAGGGGGGGGTATTTCAGTTAAAGGTACTCGTAAGAGTTCGCGAATTAATAGGGAGGGTGAGTGCCCCCGCCCATTAATTCTAGCCAATGACCTTGTTTATTTGGAATACTAGGGGCTAAATAGCGTTACTAGACGTCGGGAGCTTAAGGATCGCTTTCTGAAATATGCACCCTCTTTGGTTGGTCTTATTGAGACTAAGGTCACAAAGAATAATGTCCATAGAATTACCAAATGCTTCCCTAAGAAGTGGTTATCAATCAATAAGTGCAGTATCCATCGTAATGGCCGTATTGTTATCATGTATGATCCTGATGTTTGGGCTTGTGTGGTTGAAGATATGACGACTCAACACATATCCTTAAAGGGGAGTAATGTTGCGGGTTTTGTTATGGTGGTTACCATAGTTTATGCTTCCAACTCCTACCTTGATCGCAGAATCCTTTAGGATGATATTGTTGCCAGTGCCAGCATATTTAAGAGTTCCCCCTGGATCATTGGGGGTGATTTCAATTGTGTCAGATATTCTATGGATAAAGTAGGAGGAAGAATGGTTAAGGGATGCATGGTTGATGAGTTTAATTATTGCATTAATGCCAGCGCTCTCATTGAGCTTAAAACTGTTGGTAACACTCTGAGTTGGAACAATCGTAATATTGGGCAGCGGCGTATTACTGCCACTCTGGATAGATCTTTCTGCACTAGTGCTTGGATGAATATCCTTCCATCTTCTTATTGCGAATACATTGATGGAGGCACTAGCGATCATTCCACTCTTATCATACACACCCATCAGGTTGGTGGTACTGATCCTAAGCCGTTCAAATTTTTTAATGCCTGGCATCGCTGCCCTGAGTATTTTAATGTGTTGAAAGAAAATTGGCGCATCATGGTCAATGGCTGTCCCATGATACGTCTTGTTGCTAAGCTTAAGAACCTAAAAAAGGGGCTTAAGAGTTTTGGAGCTTCCTTCAGGGAGGCTAATGATGTGGCTAAAATTCGTACTGAACTTGCAGCTATTCAGAACAATCAACTTGAGTTGAGTTCTTGTGTTGAGCTTCAAAGAAAAGAACGTTACTTAATTAATCAGCTTCCTGAAGCCATTGATATTGAGGAGTCCAACCTTAAGAAAAAAAGTAGACAAGATTGGCTGAGCCTTGGGGATCATAATTCCTGGTTCTTTTATACAGCTATGAGGACTAGACAAAGTCGCAACAATCTTGGCCATCTCATTTCTTTGGATGGTTCCCGCAACATCTCCATCAATAAACTGAAAGTTGAAGCTCCTGAATTTTATTCTAATCTATATAACCAGGATGATTACTGGAGAGTCTTTCCATGCCTTACTACTAAAAGAGTTCTCACTAATGAGGCTGTTGAGTGGGTTGAAAGACCGATTTTGGCTGAGGAGGTTAAAAATGTTGTTTTTCAGATTGGGGCGGATAAGGCCCCTGGTCCTGATGGTTTCAATGGCTATTTTTATCAGAACTTGTGGGATACCATTGGGAATGACGTCACCATGGCTATTCTTAATTTTTTCAAAAATGGGAAGATCTATCGTCAAGTCAATCATACCTTTTTAACTCTTATACCTAAGAATGCTAATGCTTCTGGGCTCGGTGATTACATGCCCATCACATGTTGTAATGTTTTGTATAAAATCATCAGCAAAATTCTATGCAATCGGCTGAAAAAAGCAGTTATTGAGCTCATATCGCCTAACCAAGCCGCCTTCCTTCAAGATCGTTTACTTGCTGATTGTGCCCTGCTTGCGCATGAACATATCAGGGATTTTAATAGCCCTATGGGTGTTCGGGCCTGCCTCAAATTAGACTTAAGGAAAGCTTTTGATAGTGTTAACAGAGAATTTGTCTATTTCATGCTACACCAAATGGGGTTAAAGCACAAATTCATCAGTTGGATATGTGAATGCATCTCTACTCCATCCTTCTCTGTCATGATTAATGGATCTCCATATGGTATGTTCCAATCCAATAGGGGGCTGAGGCAGGGAGACCCCCTCTCCCCTTATCTCTTAGTGATTGTTATGGAAGCCTTATCGTTGCTTATGGCAAAGGCCAATGCCATCTGCAGTATTAAGCCTATGAAAAGAATTGGGACAGTTACTCATCTTCTCTTCGCTGATGACTTGCTTGTTTTTTGTGGTGCTAATAAGGAATCCTTTAAGGGTTTGAGAGATCTTCTCACCATCTTCAAGTCCTATTCTGGGCTTGAGGTAAACTGGAGAAAAGGTGCTGGCATATTTAGTAAGGGGGTCAGGGGTGCTGGTAGTCTTGCTGACATTTTGGGCATTAAGAGGGTGCAATCCCTATCTACATACTTGGGCCTCCCACTCTCTGCTAAGTATCCTAATGCCTCTATGTATGGCCGTCTGATTGATAGATGCAAGAGCAGGTTGCAGGGATGGTCTTCATCCTTATTATCTATTGCTGGTCGTATTGAGCTTGTTAAATCTGTCATCTATGGCATGGTTGCCTTTTGGATGCAAGCCTTCAGTATTCCTAAGTCCGTTTTGCACTCTCTTAGCTCCATATGCAGAGGATTCATTTGGGGGAAAAATCATCTCTGGGCTTGGGATGACATATGTGTGCCTAAGCATGAAGGGGGAGTGGGTCTTAGAAGCTTTACTGATTTGAATAACGCCTACGGCGTTAAGATGACTTGGCGAATGCTTACTCATGGGGGGATTTGGGCTGCCTACATGAGGAAACATTATATGAGCAATACGGGGTTATTTCAGGCTAAGCCTTATCCTATGCAATCTGGCTCTTGGAAATTCATCTTGCATTGTCACGAATTCACTAAGAAGCTCACCCGGCGCATTGTTAGAGATGGGGCTTCTACTTTCTTCTGGTTTGATAATTGGCTTCCCTGTGGACCTCTTAGTGATAATTATGATGTTCCTGCTGGGGAGGAGAGGAAGATGGTCAGTGATTACTGGTCTACTGAGGGCTGGGTGGACATCAATTCTCTTATTTTCGTGCGTCATATTATCAATACGGTATCTTTGACTGCTGGCAATGACCCTTGGTCATGGGGTACTAAGTCTCCATCTCTTCACAATGCATGGGACGGTTCGCTGACGTCCCCCGCGTTTTGCGCGCCAGTTGTGTGCAATATATAATTGGGGGAGAGAGATTTAAATATTTATAACAACAAGCGCACGGTGTTGTAGTGTGGCTTGGGGGTCGAACTCAGGGAGGTGTGGTTGTGCTTGTGTCAAGAAGGATCGGATTCACCCCATGGGCGAGCTAGCCCGAATCGGATGATGCATTGTCACAGAAAATAGAATGCGAGGGATAAACAATATAAAGGGAAAACTCGGGACTTCGGTTTCCACCCTATCGTGCGATTCTCGCCGATACGGCCTACGGGTAGGATAACGATCGGACTTAGGGTCTAATGGTGAGACGTTGCCTCTAAGAGTGGTACCAGCGTCCCATGGGCCCGATATTCCGATCGGTGCCCATGATGATACGCCGGACTTCCCGGGTTCGGTCAGTGGGCATTCCCATGTCCATTAACACTGACCGACTCCGGGAGCACTAAGCTCGCAACGATAACTCCCAACGTCTCATCCTGCTGCTCCCGCGCGCTAGGATTCGACATCTACGCTAAGGGCGTGAGCTATGGCTAGGGAGTCAGCCGCCAAGTTTATTCCCCCTTGGCCCAACGATCAAAGGCGGTCTTTTTCCCGTCGATGACAATAAAACACCCCGCATAACCGATAGATTCCTAATCCATATAGATTTCCTAGTCCTATGGACGCATCGGGGAGAACCCACGAAGGGGTTTCCACCAAAATCCCAGATTTGGGAACTACTCACACATATTTACTAAAAAGTAATCTAAATCAAAATCGACCCTTAGAAACATGATCAGGCGATTGAAAAGTAGTAAGAGCAATGCAAATAACACTATCTTAAAGTTTAACAAAGATCAGACAACTTACTAATATCTGGAAAATTATAGCCGTCAAGAGAGAGAAAAAACAGCAAAAAATAACAACTCCCGTTTCTGGAAAACCTAGGGGTCATATATATAGAAAATGATATCACCCGATCGGTTGAAAAGTCAACCGATCGGGTGACCTGCTTCGTTATTTGGCAGCTCAGCATTGGACTTCACCCGGTCACACGGCACGGTCGGTTGAGGGTTGAAGCTGACCGGTTGGATCTTCACGTCGTCGGGTGAACCTGTCGGTTGAGCTCTCCGTGTCTTGGCTTCGGAGAATTGGCTACAGGTGAACCGATCGGGTGAAGGTCACCTGATCGGTTGGCATTCAACATCAAATTCCAGAGAGTTGGGGCGTTGTGAACCGGGCTCTGAACCGACCGGTCGACTTCCTGACCGCTCCAGCTTGTGTCCGGGTGGTGCACGCATGCATCACCCGATCGGTTGGAAGTGACCAACCGGTCGGGTGAGGGGCTGAAAGATGTGATCTTCGTCGTTTGACCCCCTGGATCACGTGTGATTCCTCCCGTTGCTCCGGGGACTCATGATATCGTCGTTTTATGTCCCCTACACCGATAAACTCCTACAAATATACAAAAACAAGGAAAAGTGAAAGAAAACAAGAAAACATGAGAAAACGAATACAAGACGGCAGAAAATAGCGGAAAAACACGGAAGAAAACGTGCGTGAATATATGAAATATAAACGCACGTCAAAATCCCCCAAGCTGAACCCTTCCTCGTCCTCGAGGAAGACGAGTGAGAGTAGGAGCTCGGAGGGAGAAAATAGAGAGAAAGAGAGAAAGAATATAACTCTAAATCCTAAATCTCCCGTCAGGACCAACAAAATCAAACACGACACACCAAGCAAGCAAACGACAAAACACAACACTAAACCAAGGAATGTGAGTCCAAACAAGTGCAGCGGGCCCACGCGGTGAAGCGTGAGTGAGTGTGTTCGTGTGTTAGCAGTCGGTGTCACTATCTACGATGTACAATAAAGCTCGATATACACAAATCCAAGAAATGACCCAAATATCGATTCGATTTGAATTAAGCGGTGAATATATAGCTCAAGCATGCATGAGAATAGAGCAAGAATCGAAACATATCATGCGTCAGGGACTCCACAACTAGGGTTAAGGAAATCACCACACTATAGCCTAGATAATAGCTAAAAAGTTCCTAAGCCAAGTGTTTTCGAAAATGATGGGGGTTGAGATGATGTGGAGTAGAACACTCGATGCAAACTCTCGCCTTCCCTTTATTCTCGGTAAGTAGGAAAATATTCACACCATATATTTTTTGGTTTTGGATATATGTATTTTTTTTGGCTTTTTGGCTATACAATTTTCTATTTTATTTTCTTTTTGGGTTTTTCTTTTCTTTTCTCCCTTTTTTTTGAATTTTTGGGTTTTTGGCTATACACATGTGTACTCTCCCAAGTGGGAGAACGGTACATGACGAGGGGATTTGCACCAAGTAAAACAAAAAAGAAATCGGAATCTAAACACTTGGGCAAAGGAAACTATTCTCGCTAATTAGAGCATGGGCTAAATGGGTTATCTTAGTCCTTAATTGTGGAATCCCGACACATGCGAAATGAAGTATACGATATATATATAGCATGCAGAAGCAGACAGGAGAAACAAACACCGCATATTCAAATCGAAGCATGATAATCTGGGGGTCATTCCTGGACAGGTATATAAAGTAAAATCACAAAGTAGAAGCACACCAAACAGCTAGGCACGACGCACGACTCACAAAAAGCTAAGTGGACCCACGATGCATGAAATGCAAGAGGACTCGATATCCTAGGGTTAGTGAATGTGATTATCGATGCCATGCTAGGTGTGTGTGATTTTGTGGCAATTCATCATAGCGTTCATCTCTAGGAGAAAGAGATAAAAAGAAGAAAAGAAAAAGAAAAAGAAAAAGACGGAGAAAAACGACTCAAATTACGAAGAAAAAGAGACAAATGACGCACGAAGTGCGACTCCCCCAAGCTGAAACTTGCATTTCCCTCAATGCAATAGAATTAAATACGGGAGGGCAATGAATATGGGGGGGAATACGCACAGACACAAAAAGACACGAAAGACAAGAAAATCACACAAACGAAACTGAAAATAAGAATAAAAATTAAAATCACACCACACCACATATAAACAGAAAATAAAAATAAATAAATAAAAAGAAAAATCACACGACACGACAAATAAACAAACACACAAAGAAAAACGACACACGATAGCACACAGAAAAAATTTGACTTCCCCCAAGCTAGACGTGACAGTGCTAGCGAAAAGATGTGATCGTGAATATGCAGAGATATGCAAGGGGGAGGTCAATAAAACAAAAACGAAATCAAAAAGCAGAAGAGCAAACATCCTCGTCCTCC
Organism: Scilla litardierei; assembly: GCA_030789695.1. NCBI lineage: Eukaryota > Viridiplantae > Streptophyta > Magnoliopsida > Asparagales > Asparagaceae > Scilla > Scilla litardierei. The sequence goes on from CM061142.1 coordinate 572,412,076, forward strand.
TCGGGGAAGAAGTGTGGGATGCAGTGTGGGTGGGTGAGGTGACTGGTGTGCGGAGAAGTGGAGAAAGTGGTCGTGGTGATGGATGGGTGGGTGTCGAGGAAGTGTGGACGATGGGTGGTGTGGAGGTGATGACGGTGAGTGGGAGTGAAATGGCGACCAATGTAGTGGTGGGTGGTGGAGGTACGGGGGTAGGTGAGGATGAAGAGGGAATGGGGGTAGGTGAGGATGGTGGGGGAAGTGATCAAGAACGCACCTTGAATTTCTTGCGGCGCACGTATGGGGTGACGGAAGTGGAGGGTAGTGGAGCTGTGAGGGGAACAGTGGAGGGAATAGAAACTGTGGGAGTAGATGAGTTAGTTGGGATGGAAGTAGTGATAGGAGGGGATGGTCGCCTAGGGGGTGATGGTGGAGGTGAAGAATGTGATGGGCGAGGTGACGAACGTCGAGGTGGTGAAGGTGGTGGTGTGGGTGGTGGTGGTCCGTGGACGTAAGTGAGAAGGCGGAGGATGGCGGCCACGTTCCTCTCAAGTGCGAGGAAACGTGGGTGAGAGAAAATGGAAGAGGATGGGACCGAGGGGGCAGAGGACGTGGCAAGAGCACGGAGAGCAGCGATCTCGGCCTCGAGACCAAGACGAACTGAGGCCTAGCGGTGACCAAAAGAAGTGGACTGACGTGAAGCGGAAGTGGTGCCGAGGAGTGATATGGAAGTAGTGCCAGCGGCAGTGGTGATACCGGCACTGGACACAAGGCCGGAGATGGCCTCAGAAAGATCCGCAGAAGTGATAGGGCCAGGAGCACTGGTGGTGTGACTCTGGCCAGCCCCGATATCTCCCCGGGACGCAGGGATATCCTGCTCGCCTAAGCGGGCGGCAGGGGAAGGTGGTTTGCGTGCGTCCTGGGGAAAGAAAGGAAGGCGCAACCCCGCTAGAAACTCGGGATCGGGCGGAGAAGTCCAATCTCCCACTAAAGCAATAGTCATGCGAGCGGGGTTGGGGAGAATGGTGTAGGGGGCTGGGGGGTGGCCGTAGTTGAAATTGAAACGACGATCAGGGCGGGGCTTAATCATATGAATATGCCGCAGGACATCAAGATCTAGATGTGAGGGTCCTACGGCAACGGGAAGACCTCGGGGGATGTGGATATTAAATTGGGGAAAAGAAGCAATGATAGTGATTATTCTCCCACAACAAAGCTTGCCCTTACCAGCCCGTCTAATCTCGAGGAGCTTGTGAACAAGCAGTCGCCGGCATGGACGGGGATAGTAGGGGCCCTAAAGCTAATCCCATCATCGTCTCGAACGAAAGGAAAAGTCATGGCACATAGAATGAAAAGATCAGGGATGGTCACGGTGCCTGAATCATCCCTGGGGGAAAATGCGGAGGATATGATCCGATGGGCCAGACGGAATATAGGATGGACGATTGAGGTGGCCTTGGCCTTACCTCGGGGATATTGATGGAATAGGGTGAGGCGGAACCAAAACTGATCGACGTCGAATTCGGGTGGGTACCCGTAGTGTCGGATAGCGTCGTCCCCAAGGATAGGGAAACCAAATATATCATTGATCGTGTTCAGGTTGGTGCGGATGGTTTTGTTACACACCCGGAAAATTACGGTCGAACCCGACGCACAGATAAGTGTGGATAGAAATTCTAGTGTGAGGGACGGGTAAGACATGTCATGAGCGTTTAGGAAGGCCAACGAACCTAAGTTTGCGAAGAGGGTCTCGACCTCGGTGAATACACCGAGATAGATAAGCGACTGGGTGTGGGCAAACTTGGTCGATAGATGCCCCCGAGCATCAAGTCTATGGTAAAAGTCTTTGTGCTCTTGGTTCCTAAATTGATACCCATGCGGGCCCATCATTGGGTCCACAGGGAGGATAACAGGTCGGGGAGGGGCTAATGATAGTGCACGTGGTGTATTGGGAGGAGGACGTGTTTGTTTGCGTCTCTTTCGAGATGGTTCCTCCTCCCACAGGATACTCTTCCCATTATCACGATCCCGGGCCATAGTGGGTGCGTGAGTGTGATGCAAATGAGTGTAGAACACGATAAAAGCACGCACACACAAACAATCAAGCAAGTAGAAATTCTAGGGTAAAAAGTAAAATTTGAGCAGTGGAGCGAAGTTACCCAGCAGAGATTGGAGATCCTTGCTTGAAGTTGACCCAACACCTTGCAATTGGACGTAGTGTGTAGCCGCGGCACTCCTCTTCAGCGAAAATTCGAAATTGGGGGTATTGTGGAATTAGGGCTAAGGAATCGAAATGGGGGAGAGAGAGAGAGAGAGAGAGAGAGAGAGAGAGAATGATGGAGAGATGGAAGGGGTAGGTGGAGAGAGAGACTAGAGGGGGAGTGGAGGTCATGGGAGAGGTTTTTCCGGCCGTTGGGAGAGTGGGGGGGACGAAACGACGGCAGGAGAGTCGAGATCGGGCGAGAAAACGTACGGTTGGGGCGGGGGCTTTTTATAGGGTATAAGTCGAACCGATCGGGTGAGTTGTCACCCGATCGGTTGACTTATAGGTCGACATTTTCAGCTGAAGAGACGCTACAGGCGAACCGATCGGTTGATAACTCACCCGATCAGTTGGCCGCTCCAAAAATTTTTCCGAGAGTTTGGTGTTGTTCACCCGGTCAATCAACCGGTCATGCTTCTCATCACCCGATCGGTTGACAAAATCTGAAAATTTCCCGAGACTTCAGCCCCAGTTCACCCGATCTGCCAACTGGTCTCACACGTCTTCACCCGATCGGTTCGTTGAGTGACTGATACGGCCATCAGCTGATACATCCCAACTGATCGGTTGAGTTATCAACCGATCGGTTGGGGCCTTATTTTCTGCAAAAGTCCACAAATGGCCTAAGTCCCTCAACGGAAGTTCTTGCGGCTGGATTTATTTATTAAAATAGATAAAATAAAGTTAAAAATAGTCCTAAAAATTGGAAACAAAGGTTTAGAGCATGTGTTGCCTCCCATGAAGTGCTTTTGTTTAACGTCGTTAGCTCGACGTCCGTGGATGATGTTCAAGGAGGGCGATATGGGTGATGCCCAAAGTCTGGCATCGCTTCAGCTTCAGAGCTGGTAGCTTTTGGTGTAGTCGGTGGCAACAAGAAAACTTGCTCGATGACCCTCCCTTTGTTGACGGGATTCGGGGGCTTCTCCCTTAAATTGGCGTCTACCGCCACTCATTTCAGGATCCGAACCTCTTCTTCGATGAGCCCCATGGGCTCTTTGCCTTTTCTCCTCGTAGGAGGAGCATTTTGAAATCCGAGAGGGACCGTGTGTGCCGCATCCGCTTTCCCAGCAATGTCACATTTCTTCAGGCCGATTGGTTCTTCTAAGTCCCCCAAGCTATTGGGGGGGTTTCTTGAAAGAATTTTCCAGGAGCTTGCCTCCATAGCTCTCTCTTCTTCTAACTCCAGCACATTGCATCTTGGATCATCCGGGGGATCGGGGTGCTTCATTGACAACCCCAAGTCAAAGTCGACTTTTTCTTTGCCGATGTTAAGGGAAAGCTCCCATTCTTCACATCTATCAAACCGCCGGTAGTGGCCATGAAAGGCCGCCCAAGAATGATGGGTGTGTGTTTATCTTCCGGCATGTCCATCACCACAAAATCCACCGGCACTTGCACCCCTCTTACATTGACAGGGAGGTCATCTACAACACCCACCGGATACTTGACCGAACGGTCTGCAAGCTGTAATGTCATGCCGATGGGCTCCAAGTCACCCATCCCTATCCTCTTGTACAGCGACAGGGGCATCAAACTGACGCTCGCTCCAAGATCGACGAGCGCACGATGGATCTTTACCTCCCTGATCGCGCAAGGGATAGAGAAGATCCCCGGGTCTTTAAGCTTGGGCAGATTTGCGCACTGAATGAGGGCGCTGCACTCCACCGTTAACACGACCTTCTCCTTTCTGGATCCTCTTGTCACCAAATCCTTTAGAAATTTGGCGTAGGAGGGAATCTTCTTGATAGCTTCGAGGAAGGGGATTTGCAAGCTTAGATCCTTGACCATGGCAAAGAATTTTCCATACTTCTCGTCTATCTTGGCTTGGGCAAGCCGTTGTGGAAAAGGCACAACGGGCTTGAATACTCTGAGGTTCCCTTCCTCATCCTTTTTCTTCTCCTCTTCATGGACTCCCTCCGGAGTCGTTTGCTTTGGCGACGAAGCACCGTCATCATTCAGTTTTTCAATTGGTCGTTCTATGACCAACAGTGCTTCTGGTTCCTTTGGGGGCACTCTTGTGGGGATTTGCGTTCCGCTCCTCAACACTATAGCGGACACATTTGCATGCTCATGCATGAGTGCCAAAGTTTGGTTTTCTCCCCTCGGGTTCACTTCAGGTTGTGGCGGTAATAGATTCTGTGGCCTCTGAAGGTTCGCCACTTGTAACCCCAGCTGGGTCACCTGATCAGTGAGAACTCTCTGCCCCATCTACAGCTTCAAATTTCTCTTCTCCTGGTTGGCGATGTATTGGGTCAAGAGGGACTCAACCGGAGAGATGGCCCTCTGCTGGCCATATTGCTGCTGAATGGGCTGCTGATTCCTCGGAGCATATTGCTGATATTGTTGTGAAGGCTGCTGCTGCTGAAACTGCTGCTACTGCTACTGAAACTGCTGCTGCTGAGGCCTAGCCGGTTGATATATTAGCTGCTGTTGTTGCTGAGGAGGAGGTTGTTGATACGGCGCCCGGCAACTAAGGTTGGGGTGGTTCTGGTTATTTGGAGAGTAGGCCGGATTGGAGCTAGTCCGTGGTGGATACGGTGCATTTCCAGTAGGATTGTAGAATAGTCCGCTCGCTTGGTCCAACGGTGGTGAGATGTCACCACCCTCAAAGTCTCCCACGACTTCGGCCTCCACCGCTGCAATATGTTGTGTACCGGCGCCACCGGCTCCTACCATCAGTGCAGAGATCTGGGTCGACAGCAAGTCGAACTTGCTGGATAATTTGTCGACGTCCTCGACCCTGTGGATACCCCCAGATCTAGGTGTGGCTCTCTCGTCACACCACCGCTCATTGTTAGATGCCATATTTTCCAGAATCTATCCGGCATCTTCTTCACTTCTGTACATGAAGGACCCTCCAGCCGCGGCGTCCATTGATGATTTCAAATCATCCCTCAATCTATTGTAGAACAGATTAATTATCTGCCACTTGGGAAGCTCGTGATGAGGGCATCTTCGCTGCATCTCTTTAAATCTTGTCCAAGCTTCATGCAGGGACTCGTGGCTGGCTTGGGAGAAGGAGGAGATCTCACTCCTTAGCTTCATGGTCTTCCCCGGAGGAAAGAACTTCGTCAGAAAAGCGTTTGAAAGCTTCTCCCAAGTGTTGAACGTATTCGGGTCCTTCCCCCTAAGCCACAGCTTGGCCTTATCTCGCAGAGAGAACGGGAATATCTTCAGACGGATCGCCTCAGTTGTGACACCGTTTATCCGGAAGGTGTCACATTTCTCCAAGAAGTAGTCCAAATGTTCGATGGGGCTCTCTATGGGTGCACCAAAAAATTGATCATGCTGGATCTACGTCACCAAAGACGGCTTAAGCTCAAAGCTTTACGCCGTAATAGCAGGAGGACGGATGGAGAAGGTGGACTCGATGGATGGCATCGAGTACTCCAGCAGGGACTTGTGTGGTGGGGTGTTCTCCCCCATGGTTTCAGGATCCTCTCTTCTTCGCTTCTCGGCAGCCAAACGCCTTAGGGTGGCGTTTATCTCCAGATCAACTGGAATCAAGTCGTCGAGACTTCTTGAACTCCTGCGCATGAAAAACAACAAACACCCGTGAAGCGAAAAGTGGGAAAGAAACAGATAAAAACAAAAATAAAAATAAAAATAAGAAAATAAAAAGGAAAAAGAAGAATGCGAAAATTATCGCGAGATAGAGATGTGAGCTAGACTCAAGGGTTCATAAAATCCTAAAATAACAAGCACGTTGCCTCCCCGACAACAGCGCCATAAAGCTTGACATCCCCCACATTTTGCGTGTCAGATGTGTGCAATATATAATTGAGGGCGTGAGATTTAAATATTTATAACAGCAAGCGCGCGGTGTTGTAGTGTGGCTTGGGGGTCGAACTCAGGGAGGCGTGGTTGTGCTTGTGTCAAGAAGGATCAGATTCACCCCATGGGCGAGCTAGCCCGAATCGGATGATGGGTTGTCACAGAAAATAGAATGCGAGGGATAAACAATATAAAGGGAAAACCCGGGACTTCAGTTTCCACCCTATCGTGTGATTCTTGCCGATACGGCCTACGGGTAGGATAACGATTGGAATTCAGGTCTAATGGTGAGACGTTGCCTCTAAGAGTGGTACCAGCATCCCATGGGCCCAATATTCCGGTCGGTGCCCAGGATGATACGCCAGACTTCCCAGGTTCGGTCATTGGGCATTCCCATGTCCATTAACACTGACCGACTCCGGGAGCAGTAAGCTCGCAACGATAACTCCCAATGTCTCATCCTGCCGCTCCCGCGCGCTAGGATTCGACGTCTACGCTAAGGGCGTGAGCTATGGCTAGGGAGTCAACCGCCAAGTTTATTCCCCCTTGGCCCAACGGTCAAAGGCGGTCTTTTTCCCGCCGATGACAATAAAACACCCCGCGTAACTGATAGATTCCTAACCCCTATCGATTTCCTAGTCCTATGGACACATCAGGGAGAACCCACGAAGGGGTTTCCACCAAAATCTCAGATTTGGTAACTACTCACACATATTTACTAAAAAGCAATCTAAATCAAAATCGACCGTTAGAAACATGATCAGGCGATTGAAAAGTCGTAAGAGCAATGCAAATAACACTATCTTAAAGTTTAACAAAGATCAGACAACTTACTAATATCTGGAAAATTACAGCCGTCAAGAGAGAGAAAAAACAGCAAAAAATAACAACTCCCGTTTCTGGAAAAACTAGGGGTCATATATATAGAAAACGATATCACCCGATCGGTTGAAAAGTCAACCGATCGGGTGACCTGCTTCGTTCTTCGGCAGCTCAGCATTGGACTTCACCCGGTCACACGGCACGGTCGATTGAGGGTTGAAGCTGACCGGTTGAATCTTCGCGTCGTCGGGTGAACCGATCGGTTGAGCTCTCCGTGTCTTGGCTTCGGAGAATCGGCTACAGGTGAACCGATCGGGTGAAGGTCACCCGATCGGTTGGCATTCAGCATCAAATTCCAGAGAGTTGGGGTGTTGTGAACCGGTCTCTGAACCAACCGGTTGACTTCCTGACCGCTCCAGCTTGTGTCTGGGTGGTGCACGCGTGCATCACCCGATCGGTTGGAAGTGACCAACCGATCGGGTGAGGGGCTGAAAGATGCAATCTTCGTCGTTTGACCCCCTGGATCACGCGTGACTCCTCCTATTGCTCTGGGGACTCATGATATCGTCGTTTTATGTCCCCTATGCCGGTAAACTCCTGCAAATATACAAAAACACAGAAAAGTGAAAAAAAAACAAGAAAACACGAGAAAACGAATACAAGACGACAGAAAATAGCGGAAAAACACGGAAGAAAACGTGCGTGAATATATGAAATATAAACGCACGTCATTCGCGGGTTATAAAGCCCATCTTCCCTTATTACAAAGTGGTCTGGTTCCAAGGGCATATCCCCAAGATGGCTATTACCTTATTACGAGCTTTCCACGGGAAACTTCTCACCCGTGATAAGCTCGTCCAATGGGGAGTGCCTACTTCACCCTTCTGCGTCTTATATTCTGACAATATTCATGAAGATATTGATCATATATTCTTTAACTGCAATTATACTAACTACCTCCTTTGCAGGAGTTTTCTTAAAATGGGAGTCACCACTACTTTGCCATCTTCCCTAGCAGGAATTGGTGATCTGATACTTTCCCAGTTTCATTCAAAGGACAGCACGGGTAGGTTGGTCAGGACGGTCTTGGCTGTGATGATTTGGCACATCTGGAAAGAGCGAAACAGGAGAATTTTTGAGGGTACTAGCCAGATTCAGACTCTTCTATTTGAGAACATCGCTGATGACGTCAGAATTGCCTTGAGGCATGTGGATTGGGACCAGAATGCTATGGGCACTCCCCCTTCAAATTGGGGGCTTCTAGACTAGGGCATATTATCCATGTACTTTTGTTTTCTATTTTGGCTCTTCGGATAGCGGGAGGTGTTATGTATTGGTTAGGGTGTGGCGCCTGTGCCACTATCCCATCATACAAGCATTCTTCTTCCATCCGAGAGAGTCTTGTAATTTTTTGTGTGATTCAATAAAGACGCAAAGCATATTCTTCAAAAAAAATGACATCACAGGCATAGATTTAAAAATAATCTAACAAGTGACGTGTGTGCTCAAATTTCTAATAATAGAATTTAAAACATGTAATTATGATCCATTTTGTATCTTTATTTATTTTTCCGCCCAACTCTATCACAATTAAATATTTCTGTAATTAGTGGGTTTTAGAGGCCCAAATAATTTGAAAAAGAAATTTTTGTTAAAAAATAGGCTAATTTTCGGGCTTTATGGCCAAAAAACAACCAAAAAGAGTTAATGGGCTTCCCCCAAAATAGCCCGTTAAGGGCTAGGGTTTCACTAAACCCTATAGAGATGGGGGAGGGGGCACGGCGGCCCCATAGGCGCGGCCGGCGGTGCCTTTGGGGCACGGCCGGCCATGCCCTTTTGGGCATGGCCTGGACGTGCACGAAAGCACGGTCGCCGTGCCTTCAGGGCGCGGACATGGATCATAAAAAACAATTTTTAATGTTTTTAGACATGCAGATTTAAAAAAATTCGATTTTTACTATGTTCATGAACTACGTGATCTAAAACATGCAGATCTATAGGAAAAGCAAGTCTAGATCTAAAAAATGAGGATTTACCTCCCAGATTCGGCTATGGAATTTAGACGATGGTCGATGAAGGATGCCCTTTACGCTCCCCGTTGAGAAGAACAAGATCTTCTTAAAAAAATTGACGTTGGGGATAAACTCCTCCTTGAGAGCCGTCGTCTTTTTCCTTCGAGCAGATTCGTGCTGATTTCGTTTTATGAAGGGAAAAACATAGGGTAAAAGGTGTAGGGGGTTAGGAGCTCACTGTCCTCATATATATAGCATTCAATGATGGGTGGATACCCAATAGGCCCAATGGGCCTATTCACAACAGTTTGGATAATATATTGACTAGTTATTATTGACATCTTGTTGTTTTAATCTGACAATGACAATAAAAACATGCCAAAATTAAAACTTCCTCTGGCCGAATTAAATTTGCATGCATTGTCTCACTAATCATCATCTTGTCTGTTGCCTCAGTTGCCCAAAAATTGACACAGAACGGTAAATCTTCCTTTGGGTCAATTTAACATTCATTTCAAAGTATGCACATAAAATTCTTTTTATTTATGAAATGAAATTAATGCAAACAAGAGAGCTGGCGGGGTGGTGTTTACATCAACTCATTTCAAAATATATATACCTTTGTAAATTTTAAATCTATGTCTCATTTTAATACGTGAATGTATAATTTAAGTGGAAATATTCAAGTTAATTTTTTTATTTCAAAAAATCAAATTTAAGGCAATCAAAATTTTCATACAAAAGTATGTATTCAACTTGTTATATTTCGAGATTAAAACTAATCTTCACAAGAAAACCCACTTTGGTGAGTTGATGATCCAACTAATCTTTATTCGAGATATATAATTAATTGTGCCAAAAATTTGAATTTGGAACTAAACTTAACACACAATGATTACGCTAAGTGGAAAAATATATAAGAACCTTTTATTCCACCTTTCAAATCATCTATATTGAGTTAAATTTACTCCATAATTTCAACACAAATTTTCTTCTTCAAAATGGGGTATATAGGTGTACTAATGTGTATATGAACATACATATAAAATTACACACACACACACACACACACACACACACACCATATCCCATTTTATATATAACTTTAAAATGTGTGAAATTTCCTTAAGGCCATTTTCTTGATGGTTAGTACACAAAATTCCTTAAGGCCTTTTAAATTTGTAGTTGAGGAGAAATATACGTTAAAGCCTTTTATTTCCTCTCGAAGAAAACATTTGAATTTTGTGTTATATTTTAAATTCATATTTACGCAAACTGAATTTTCATACTAAGGTATGAAGTCAACTTGTTATATATCGATGTATGTATGTATATATGTATATATGTATGCATGCATGCATGCATGCCATAGAATTAGAATTTAATTTATTTTACCAAAATTAACACAAAATTTATCCTCGAGGAGAAATTTACATTAAAGCGTCTTATTTCCTCCTTCAATCCATTTTAAATTCAATATTAGGCAAACAATCATACAACGTATGTTTACAACTTGTTATATTCCGAAATAATAATAATCTCTACATTAGAGCCCATTTTGATGGGGTTCCGTAGATCTAAAAAATTATTTCGAAACATATAACCAAATGTGCCCAAAAAATTGAATTCAAATGAAACTAAACTTAAATGTAAATATATATGAAAATCTTTTATTTACTCCATCGATCCATTTAAAATTCATTCAGGTAACTAATCATACAACGTATGTATTTAACCGTTTACATTCCGAAATAATAATAATTTAGCAGTAGAGCCCACTTTGGTGGGATTTCATGAAAATTAGAATCATTTCGAAATGTATAAATAAAGCAAAGAATGCCAAAAAGAATTAAAATGGAACGAATATATTTTAACAAACAAATTGGGCTTAAAGGAAATACACATATACACATAACCATTTATTTCCTCATTTAACTAATTTAAATTTAAAATTTTAGGCAATAAATTTACATACAAAGTATGTCCGTAGCTTTTTATATATCGAAATAAAAGTAATCGCCACAATAATGCCCACTTTGGTGGAGTTTTGATTTAATTACAATTATTTCGAAATATATATAATGTAGCATGCCTAAAAGTGAATTTTAAATAAATTAAACTATTATAACACAAATTATACCTCAATGGAAATATATATGTACAAAAAACCTTATTATTTCCTTCGCAATATTTGTGTTAATATTCTTAAGAAACAAGCCCAAAATAGTGTTCAAATGACCCAAAAATGAAAAAAGCCCATTGAATAGGCCCATAAGAATCAGCCCATATCTTGTTTCAGTATTTTTTTTGAAAAATAATGTGTGGGCCTGAAGCTATTGGGCTAAGGCCTGCTAGGGTTCAGAAACCCTAGCAAGGCAGTCATCCATTGGGGGTGGCAGTCGCCGCCCCCCTTCTTTGCGCCAGGCGCCTGCAGGGGCCGGTACCGCGTCTCCGACAGGGGCGGCTGAGCGCCGCCCCCTTTGAACTGAAGCAGGCCCCGACTAGGGCCTGCTCTACTCCGACGGGGGGCGGCTGGGCCGCCCCCCTTTCTCCTGAACAGGGGCGGCGGATCCCGCCCTATCATATCCCGACGGGGGCAGCAAAGGCGCTGTGCCCTTTGATCCTGACGGGGGCGGCAGGGTGTCGCCCCCTCTGATCCGCGGCAGGCGCCAGTGGATGCCGACACCTGTTCACCTGACGGGGGCGACAGAGCCGCCCACTTGGTCTGCGTCGGACGGCGGCCGATGGGCCACCCCTGATCTAAGTTTTTTTATCAGGAAAAAATAGATTAAAACCCTATAAAAATGATCAAATACAAATTAAAAATCATATTTTTATCAGATCTACATATGAGCAGGCAATAATCTTAAGATCCAACCATGGTGGCTCTGATACCATTTGTAAGAACTAAAGATATAGATGTGCGTACAAACCAAATAACACAGATCTAGATAAAACATGTGGAACCTTAAATCTTTACCTTCTCTGATTAGCAGAAGCGTACATGAATCCATCGTCAATAGTCTGAAAGAGATACTGACGATAACATAGCGGATGATCTTCCAGAACAGTACAAATCAACCGTTGGAGAAATCCTATGGCTTTCTCCCGGTTTCTCTCCTAGCGACGGGCGTAGAAAAGACGACTAACTTAGTTCGTGTTGCTCCGGGGATCATGACATATATATATATATATATATATATATATATATATATATATATATATATATATATATATATATATATATATCTGTGTGTGTGTGTGCTAGCCTCCTTAGCCCTAGGGGGTTCCAACTCGACCCATCAACTAGTTGAAGCCCAATAGCCTCTACACACAAAGGCCCACGACCTACTTGACTCATTTAAGCCCACTCAACTAATTAAATGAGATCAATTATACAACTGGCTTTAATATAACAGTGTAACACATATATAATTATATTCGCATATTAGCCCAACGTTGGATTAATATCCAACTATGCTGGATAAGTTCCAACATATATTCCATATATTCCATATCACTGGCTACAACGACAGTAGCCCCAACACATTTATATTGGAAGGATTGTTGGGTCCACTGTCTTCGGGAATCCTGATTTACATGGCACTTGTGGATCTCATAGTTGTAGATTTCTTCCATACCAAGATGATTTCTTCAAATCCTCGGTTGAAGAAGGCTTCATACGCCGCTTTAACACTTAGATCTGCTTCAATGTCTTTACTATGGGAATAATTTCAGTAATGTGCCATATTTGTAGTACAGTAGTACATAGTTCTTTTCTCGACGGTGTCTTCTTCAGAAATCTACGGCCACTTACGTCGTCTTTTTTCCCTTTCTGGAAAAGATTGGATGAAAAGGCTTATTTTTGTATACGACTTTCTCACGTCGAGTCAATTGTATGTTTTACATAATTCCTTTTTCAAGCTGAACAAGGCTTACGTACCCTTGCCATTTGCTGAAACGGTGGTGTTTGTTTGGCAAAGATCAAATGACCTAGTAAACAGGTAGATTTGTGTTGCTTGTAGTGAAAGTAAGCAAGAATACTTGAGCAAAGTTTGTTTATGGTACCGAGCAAATAAATTTTCATGTAATAATAGAATTCTTTTAAGCTAAATTTCATAAAACTATGAAATTCAGTACGCAATAATAAACAGTAAATCCAAAAGATTAACACAAACCAATCAGAGACACACAAGACTTGGTAACGCAGTTCGGTGCGCACACCAACATCTGCAGGGCCACGCCCAGAAAATCAGAATACTCTATTAAAATAATCAATGAGTACAATCATTAATGTCGCGATTCTATTAGGAGGAACAACCTCCCCCTTAATACAAACCGTGATGGTTGGTCACTACCAACCCATGGAGTATTCTTGGCAAGCTCCCCTTGCGCGCAAGCTCCCCCTTCTCAACCGACTAGATCAACTTTTTTGATCCTACGTCTGTAGCCGCCGGCCTCCCTCCCGAAGTTCACACAAACTTTTTCCCAAAATTCGTAAACCTAGCCGTCCATGCTGCAACCCTAATAAACCTCGCTCCCCCTCAATCCGTGAGTCAATAAGGAAGATCTTCAATCATCGCAGCAGCAGATCGGCAACCCACAATTTTCGTAACTACATTAGGCAGGTGGTTCCGCATATCTTCAAGGATCCGATAAAAAAGGAATTGTGGGCAAGAATCTCTCTAACCGTCTCAACAATAAAACCGAGAGATATTAGCTTCCAAATATATCTTCAACAATATTCAAACATCAGAAAAACCAAATAATGTTAAAGATACGAAGCAGGGATCACGTGTTTCCATTGACACAGATCCCGTACTCAACATGCAAACATTTCTGCTATCCGACACAGCGTGTTGAACGTTTTGTTATAACATAATGTTCAACATCTCTTTCAACATTACCAAGATATGACGTCTCTCTTCTTCAAGATAATTAAGAACAGACAAAACAATATCTTAGTGCCACTATTGACAACACAGTCACGAACGATACCTAACAATATCCCCTTTTGGAATTTAGTGGCACAATATAACAATATCATATACGAGATTGGAGGAAGAATGAAGAAATCAGAAAATCAATGATCATAAAAGTTGGAGCCCACTTACAGTCATTATAGAGATCCACCACCAAAATAATATCCCCAAACGCCAACACTATTTTCAACATGCACATCAATATGCACCATCAATATCCAACATACAATCAAAATCAAACATCAACCAACAGACGACAGGTCACCAGACAACAGTCAACACAATTTCTCCCCCTTTGAGCCACTAAAAGCAAGCAACATACCTTAGTCGGTTCTACCTCCAGAGACCGCTCCCAAGGATTCTGAAGAGCCAGAAACGAGTTTGGACTTCAGTACAACTAATCTGTCCTTTAGCATAATTTTGTGAGCCTCAAGCAGAACTTTTTAACTTTGAAGGAGTAGCAACTGATCATCTACATTCTTCACAGCATTTTCAAACACATGAATGTCCACCAAGAGAAAGGATTGAGAGTCTTCAGAACAGGGAACATTAGGGGAAGCAGAAACAGACGAAGTCTGATGCACAGAAGTGGCAGGACCAGCAATCGTATGAGGTGGAGATGATGGAGATACACCAGGTATATGAGAGGCCAGCATGTATATATCATCACATTTGCCCACAACAGACTTGGCTGTATAGGATATACCGTCACATGAGATAGACAAATCAGATGCAGAAAGAGAAACTTTCTGAGCCAGGAGCATCATAGTAATGAGACAGGCATGAGGCAAAGACGAGGCCGGGGAAGATGATTCTGATAGAGACAGAATGGAGTCAAAGATAATCCTCCCTAAATTGAAGGGATGCTTAGTACCAATAGAATACCAAAGCTTGCACATATCCTTAGTTACCACAGAAATATTAGAAGTCGGGAGCCAGTTCCTTGTGGCAATCCTATATAACACGAAATACTTCGCAGTAAGAGACGAGGAGGGAAATGAGGAGGACCTGGGCCAACACTTCAGCTTCCCTGCCGTGACGGCATTTATGAATTTGTTGAAGTCATCTCCTGTGGACTCCCCAAAATTAGGCAAGGACTGAGGGCAAGTCCACTTTAGCAGCTTGATCAACACTGAGGGAGAAAAAGAAATAATCTTTCCTCTAACATAACTCTTGAAAGCCCAACAAGAAGCAGCATCACCAGATGACTTAGGTTGATTGGAGTAGAACTCTCGAACCAAGACATGATAGAAGGATTTGAGACATGTGGCAGCATAAAATAGGCCCAGATCTTTCAGGATGGCTACAATTTGAGTCTTGGCAAAAGAGGAGACATTCGAATATTTCTCTGGAAGAATAGATCTCTCTCAGTTGGATATCCATCTTTTTTTGCAGGCTTTATCAAAAAACAATCTGCTCAAAGCATCAGAAGCAGTGAGTGAAGGAGAACGAGAAGGACACGACTCAAAAGATACTTTTGTCCTCTTTGATGGAGAAGAGGAAACATGACTGAATGAAGCCGCACATTTTCTAGAAGCAGATCTGGCCTTGCGAGCAGGAGATGGGAACAAATCATCTTTTTAAGGGGTAGATTGGGAGACATGATCAATTTTATCTTGTTCTCCTAGCTCTCCTGTTGCATCAAATGTTGCAACATTCTGTGCAACATTACAAGAGGCATCCACTACTCGTGGTGTACATGAACCATTTGCAGTGCCTTCTTTAGCAATAGCCTCAACTGGACAAGGATCAATAGTAGTGACACCTGGGGGCATAGATCCTACACCAACAACAGAAAGATGAGGAGAGTCCTGAGCACTTCCATCCTCTGCCATAACTACAGAATTCTGAGTGAGACCTTCTTCAGTAACATGAAATAGATACTTCTCAGGAAGAACTTCCACAGAGGAAACATTCAACAAAGGACCATCTTCCTTTATGGGGGTACTCTCTTCAAGACAGCCATCTTGAGCACAGGCACTGACATCAAAACCACTTATATGACCTTCAATAATCTCAGGAATAGACTGAGCAGCTCCATCCACACGCATAGGAGACTGAGCAGGTTGTTCCCCCTCCATAGGTGGATCATCACGAATAGCATCTCCCTTGGGTTCAACACTACCCTTGGGTTCAACACGGACACCCAAATTCTCAGCATTCACAGGAATTGAAGAAGCTTCACCATCACAATCTGTTTTAGCCTTCTCAGCAGAGATGGACGATTCTGAATCAGAAATTTCTACCACACCAATTTCAGAAATTCTCACAGTGGATCTTCTTGGATTCCAGGTATGAATCATGATTTTGTCATCCCGAGGCACTTCCACACTAATCACTTTGCCACGAATCTTTTTATGCATGAGCTGATCAACATGGACTCCAGAAAGATCTAGCCACGAGAGATCCAATTTCTGCCCAGTCCTGCGTAGATGCCAAAACCAGTCCTGGACAGTGACAGGAACATGATAGTCTTCTTCCTCACGGGAATCAGACACCGAGGGTTTCCTCAAAAGGAGAATTTCCAAAATTGGGGAAAACGGCACAACTTTCCAATTCGGTACAGCTAGAGTGTGCATGTCTTGGAAAGATAATGGAGACGAAGGAGGAGGAGAAATACCAAAGGATGAAGCACGTGCAGTCCGAGAAGCTACTCCCTTCCGTTTGGTTGTAGGAGGAGAGGACGAAGATGCACTCCTTTTCGAAGAGGGAGTTCGGCGGGAAGAGCGCCGAGGGTTCTGAGAAGACTTCTCCTTTTGATCTCGCGCCATTCCAGAATCAGAGAGAGAATTTCACATGGAAAAATCAAGAACCCTAGAAGGAACGCACTGCGAATCTTGAAATTTCTGAGAGAGGAAAGAGCGCCGTGAGGGGTTAGAATGAAAATCGAAAACACAAATAACGGACCGATAAATAACTCCGGCCCATTTAACTAATGACCGCTCAATACCTCCTTATGTTGCAACTGATGTTGCAACATTACGTTCGACAAAATGACCAACATTAGACATGACACAGCCCTAGGGCCTGTCGCAATTCTTCAAATCTGCCAGAATCTAAGGGTTTTGTTAAGATGTCAGCTAATTGGTTAGCAATAGCAACATATTCCATGGTAAGTGATTTCTTCTCAACCAACTCTATGATGAAGTGATGTCGGATGTCTATATGTTTGGTTCTGGAGTACTGTACAGGATTCTTGGAAATATTTATCGCACTCTAATTGTCACATAGGATACTTAGTATCCCCTGCTCCAACCCGTAGTCTTTCAGCATTTGCTTCATCCATAGGAGTTGAGTACAACAACTCCCTGCCGCAATATACTCAGCCTCCGTCGTAGATAACGAGATGGAGTTTTGCTTTTGTTATACCAGGAGACTAAATTGTTACCCACATAAAAACATCCTCCTGTAGTACTCTTCATATCATCTGTATTCCCTGCCCAATCTGCATCACTGTACGTCGAAAGTAGCGTGTTTGTATCCTTGGTATACCAAATGCCATAATCCGCGGTCAAGTTGGAAACAGCCTCCTAGACTATGTTTGATGATAACAAACCCTACTGAACTGTTCTAATATGTATGTTAAGTGTGTCTCAGATCCCTATGTAGTGTGACAGTCATGTTTGGTCAGGTTACACATGTACGTACTCAAGTATGTTGAAATACAAAGCTGAAACTACATTTGGAAATAAGAAAGATGATCAAACAATGAAGTATAGCTATAAAACTCTACCCTAGAGTTAATCATAGGCTATAAACATCATGGGAATTTTTTCAGGAATTATGGAAATTGTTTGAAGTCAAAATACGGGGAAATACGAAGAAATACAGAGTATACAATGAAGAAATTTTTTCTACAAGTGGTGAAATGAGGTGAAACAATTCTAACATGTATATATGGGGATTTGGGATTTTTGAGAATTATTTCAGAATTTATTGGATTTATTTGGTGCCCAAATACTCAAGAATACATCAAAAATACACTGATAATTCGACATACGGTACTGTTGCAATATACGGCTTCATCGCAGCGCCATACCGATAGACGTGTCACCATTTGGACCGTTCATTCTGCATCCGACGGCCGCTCGAAGCGGAGCGACGTGGCCGCTTGCGAGCCGCTAGATCGCGATCCAACGGCCACCAACCAAGCGGACGAAGTCATCGATGGCGGGCGCAGCTCTCCGAATCCGCGGGCGACGTGGCTTCATCTCCACCGTCCAAGCGCCTATCAGACGGTGCCGACAGCAGCGGGTCAGGGTCAAAGCGGGCGGGTTCCGCATCACGAATTTTGACGAACACGTGGCGTATCGTCATACAATCCCGCTTGATCCAACGGCTGAGAGCTGTGCCAATAACAGGTTTCAGATCCGACCCGTTAAGCTTATTTTAAACTTGTTTTTCGCGGGTTTGGGTCCACTCGCACAGTGTCAAGATCCGTTAAGCTTAATCCTATATAAACCCATGTACACTCTTCACATTTTCATCAATAAGTGGAGTTCTAGAGATCTAAATTGAGCATCGTTTGCGGCGTTACGACCGTGACTTCATCCCCGACGTGCTGACACTGAGTTGGGCAGCCAGTTCCTCCTGTGCATCAAATGGCATCACGTTGATCGAGGAGCTTATACCGACTACTCTCACGGGGACAGCAACTACTTCCTCTACAGGACTCTGATGGACATTCCGAAAGAAGCGTTGCGGAGCTACTGACATGCTAAAAGATGACCACCAGAGGGATCTTCACAAATGAGTTTCTAAACTACTGATCTTATATTATTATGAATATGTTGTTGTATTTGTCATTGGTTTTTGGGTTTTACACTTTCTTCCGCTAAATTGTTTTGGGTAATCTGAGTTGTTGGGACATATCGGATTGGAAGAGCATCATAAGTATTGTTATCTTTTTTGGGCTTTGGTAAGCTAGGGTTAGTCAGAGTGGTTAGAGTTGGGACTCTAATCTTGTGTGACTGTAACTGCTTAAAGAAACAATTTTTAGTGATGTTGTTCCGGGGTGGATGTAGGTCTTGGGAGACCGAACCACATAAATCTTCTGTGTCATCTGCTTGCTCTGGTTGTTGTGTTATCTGCTTTACTATTGCTTCTATGTATTTGTTTTAATTAGACTTAAATATTTTTATCTAGCGATAATTTGGTCATCGGACTATTCACCCCCCTCTAGGCCCTATTTAGATCCTACGATTGGTATCAGAGCACCAGGCTTGACCATTTAAGTCTAGTTTACAATGAGTCTTTATGATTCAGTATTTGCTGAAGGTCAATCCACTGTCAGACCCCCAAAATTCAATGGAACTGATTTTGCGTACTGGAAAGCTAGGATGAAAATATATTTAGTGTCTGATGATTATGATGTCTGGAAAATTATTGCTAATGGATATACATCACCTGTTTTAACAATTGAGAATATTGAAATCCCAAAACCTGAGGATAAATGGGATGACAGTGATAAAAAATTGTTTTCATTTAATGGAAAAGCAATGAGTGCAATAATTTGTGCACTTGATAAGACTGAATTTAATCGTGTTTCCCACTGTTTAACTGCACAGGAAATTTGGCAAACTCTGGAAGTAACACACGAGGGAACGTCTCAAGTCAAGGAATCCAGACTAGCGTTTCTCAGCACGGAATACGATGGCTTCCACATGAAACTGACATGTGCCCCGGCTTGCTATCCGCAAATGGCCGGGAGACCCGCGTGGGGGTTTAGAAATTTGTAACCGCAAGCACACGGTGTTGTAGTGTGGCTTGGGAGTCGAACACAGGGAGGCGAGGTTGTGCTTGAGTCAAGTAGGACCAAAATCACACCGAGGGCGAGCTAGCCCGAATCGGTGGATGGTTGTCACGGAAAGGAATAAAGGGTATGAACAAGAAGAAAATAAACCCGGGACTTTGGTTTCCACTCCGACGAGTGACTCTCGCCGATACGGCCTACGGGTATGGATAGCGATCAGAATTAGGGTCTAATGGTGAGACGTTGCCTCTGAAAGTGGTACCGGCGTCCCATGGGCCCGATATTCCGGTCGGTGCCCAGGATGATACACCGGACTTCCCGGATTCGATCAGTGGGCACTCCCGTGTCCATTAACACTGATCGATCCCGAGAGCACTAAGCTTGCAACGATATCTCCCAACGTCTCATCCTGCCGCTCCCGCGTGCTAGGATTCAACGTCTACGCTATGGGCGTGAGCTACGGCTAGGGAGTCAACCGCCAAGTTTATTCCCCCTTGGCCCAACGGTCAAAGGCGGTCTTTTTCCCGCCGATGACAATGAAACACCCCGCGTAACCGTTAGATTCCTAATCCATATCGATTTCCTAACCCTATGGATGCATCGGGAAGAGCCCCCGAAGGGGTTTCCACCAAAATCCCAGATTTGGGAACTACTCACAAAAATTCATTGAAAAGCGTTCTAAATGAAAATTAACTGTTGGAATCATAATCGGACGATTGGAATGCGGAAGTAATAGAGTAATTAAGACAATACTAAAATTTGAGAAAGATCCGAAAACTTACAAAAGAGCAACAATTACAGCCGTCACAATAGGAGAAAACAGTAAAAAACTAGCAGCTCCCCCGTTTCTGGAACCCTAGGGGTTCTATTTATAGACTCTCGCATCACCCGATCGGTTGACAAGTCAACCGATCGGGTGACCCGTTACAGATAATGAACAGAAATAGGCGAGCTTTCACCCGATCATATGAACCGATCGGGTGAGTTCTTGGAGTGACCGGTTGGATCTTGGCGCCATCGGGTGAAGTGATCGGTTGGGTGCCCATGCCTTCAGCTCCTCATCATCAGCTACAGATGAACCGATCGGGTGAGAGTCACCCGATCGATTGGAATTCTGCTCGAAAAAAACAGAGAACAGGCCCCCGCTGAACCGGTCTGTTAACCGGTCGGGTGACTTCCATATGAGCTCCGGCTGAGACCGGGTGGTGCACGCGTGCATCACCCGATCGGTTGGAGATGACCAACCGACCTGGTGAGGGGCTGAAAGATGTATTCTTTGGCGTTTGACCCCCTGGATCACGCGTGACTCCTCCCGTTGCTCCGGGGACTTGAGATATCGTCGTTAAACGTCCCCTACACGGTCAATCTCCTACAAACATGGATAAACAAAGAAAAGTAAAAGAAAACGAGAAAATACAAGAAAACGAATAAAAGACGGCGGAAAAACACGGAGAAACACAAAAGAAAACGTGCGTGAATATACGAAATATAAACGCACGTCAGAAACCTACAGATATGATCAAGGACATGTATGCAAGATTTATAGACATCGTCTACAACTCAAAGGCACTTGGAAAGACGTACTCAAGTGTGGAACTGGTAAGGAAAATCCTTCGAGCCTTGCCAAGTACTTTTCGTCCAAAGGTTACTGCAATCCAAGAAGCTCGAGATCTCTCCAAATTGAGCTTGGATGATTTGATTGGGAACCTGATGTCCCATGAGCTGGAACTGAAAACCATCGAGTCACGGAAAAAGGGAGAAGCCAAAGCTGCTAAGTCCATAGCATTCAAAGGTGAAGAAAGCGACGATGATCTTGATGATGAGCAAGCCCTGATGGTCAGAGGCTTCAGGAGATACATCAAGACACCGTAGGGAAAGTCTGAAATGTCGAAAAGGTTCAATCGTTTTAATAAGTTTAATCTTTCAAACTTTTCTTCTAAACAGAATACTACTAAGTCTGTACAGTGTTTCAAATGCAGGAAAAAAGGACACTTCATGAAGAATTGTCCAACTTTCAAGGATGTCCCAACAGAATCAAAATGAAGATCACTTGCTGTGACGTGGGATGACGATGACGAGGATGAACCAGAAGAGGAAGTTGCTCACTCATCTTTATGTCTGATTGGAGACATCGATTCGACAAAATCGGAGGTACACAAATTCTCTCTACCCGAACATTTGAACATTTGTGAAAATATGGACTTAGAGATCAATAATCTAGAATCCTCTGTGAATCTTTAAAAGAAACCAACTTTGAATTACAGCATGATAATTTTCATATTTCACAAAATGAAGATAAAATGAAATCTGAGATTGAGAATCTTAAAGCTACAATTTCAAAATTATAAGGAAAAACTAGTTTGCATGAAACTCTAACATGTGAATCGTGTGCCATGCTAAAACTAGAAGAAAGTAAGTCCAAAGAAAGGATTGTGAGTCTTGAAAAGAAAGTTGAAAACTTTAAGAAAAATGAAGATGAAAATAAAAAGGCCTTTATAAGTAAAAGTACCATGCTTGTGAATGAAAACTTCTATTTAAAATCCAAGATCTCTGATTTAGAATTGAGTATTAAGAAATTTGGTTTAGGGAAGAAATCTCTCGACATCATTCTTGGTTATCAATCACATGGAAACAATAGACAAGGTCTAGGATATGGAAACCGTTACGCTGATAAGAAGATTGTTCACAATGGAACTGTTAAAAGGAAACCTGCTTATGCTAAATGTTATACATGTGGTTCTATTGATCATTCATATAGGAACTGTTTGTATGGAAACAAGAAAATCAAATTTAAACAAGTATGGGTTCCTAAAGGCACTATCACTAACCATCGTGGACCTTTTTGGGTGCCTAGGTCACACATGTCCTGTTTTTCTTATGTATATGTGCACAGCTTGGCTAAGGAACAAAAGTGTGGGTGGTATTTGGATTCTGGCTGCTCAAGACACATGATAGGAAGTTACGACAAGTTCCTTAGCCTCGTAAAGCAAGAAGGAGGAAGTGTTACACTTGGAGACAACGGTAAATGCAAGGTAATTGGGAAGGGTGTTGTAGGTAATGACACTGTTCAACTGAAGGATGTACTATGGGTTGAAAATCTTAAACACAACCTCATCTCTATTAGCCAGCTTTGTGACAAAGGTATGAACGTAGTATTTGATGCAAAATTTTGTAAAATCATTGATACTGTCACAGGTAATGTTTTCATTACAGCTAATAGGAAAAATAATGTTTATACACTTATTATTGAAGAACTGACATAGCTAAATGTTTGATTGGCAGGGAAGACGAGGCAACACTGTGGCACAGAAGATTGGCACATGCTGGAATAAAGTTGTTACAGAAACTGGAGAACAAAAATCTAGTAAGAGGACTGCCACATCAGAAATACGAGAATAGTAAATTATGCGTAGCATGCACGAAAGGTAAGCAAACTCGATCTACCTTTACTGGAATGAGAGAAATATCAACTACACGCATCTTAGAATTAATTCATATGGATTTATTTGGACCAACTGATGTTGCTAGTTTAAATGGAAAGAATTTTTGCTTAGTATTGGTCGATGATTTTTCAAGATTTACATGGGTTTATTTCTTAGCCAAAAAATCAGACTCTTTTGAAAACTTTCAAAATTTTTGCAATCAAGTTTTAAATGAGAAAAATCTTTCAATTATAAAAATTAGAAGTGATCATGGAGCAGAATTTGAAAATATAATCTTTGAAAACTTTTGTTTAGAAAAAGGAATTATGCATGAATTTTCTTCTCCTAGGACACCGCAACAAAATGGAGTAGTTGAAAGAAAGAATAGGACTTTAAAAGAAATGGCTAGAACTATGCTGAATGAGTATGAATTGCCTATGTCTTTTTGGGCCGAGGCAATAAATACTGCTTGTTATGATTGTAATAGAGTCATGCTAAGACCAATAGTAAAGAAAACTGCTTATGAACTTTGGCATGGAAAGACTCCTAATATTTCATATTTTAGAATATTTAGATCCAGATGTTTCACATTAAACACTGGAGATCAACTTGGTCCATTTGAATCCAAATCAGATGAAGGAGTGCTTATAGGATATTCGTCAAGGAGCAAAGCTTACAGGATTTATAATAAACGCACTTTGACTATTGTTGAATCAATTAATGTTAAATTTGATGAAACTGAGAACAATTCTTTGAATTGCAAGAAAACTGAAGGTGATGCAATTGCAGAGAATGATAGCGGTGCAAGGGACATTGCTGAACCAAGTCAAACACTAGAACCTACTGAAAAAGAAGAGAACCAAGAGGAAGAACCACTGAACAGAGGAGTGCTGAGATACAATCCAAATCATCCACCAGAACTGATCATTGGAGCACCCACGGCAGGTATACAAACTCGTTCCTCTTTTAGTAATCTTTGTGCTTTATGCATTCATGGGGATTTTATATCCGAAATTGAGCCAAAGACTATTGAATCTACTTTGATTGAGGAAAGTTGGGTAATGGCTATGCATGATGAATTGAATGAATTTGATAGAAATAATGTTTGGACTTTAGTGCCACGGCCCATAGATTATCCTATTGTAGGTACCAAATGGATATATAAAAATAAGCTTGATGAATCTGGAAGAGTAATCAGGAATAAGGCTAGATTGGTTGCTAAAGTTTATAATCAAATTGAAGGCATAGATGTTGATGAAACTTTTGCACCAGTTGCTAGATTGGAAGCTATAAGAATTTTACTAGCCTTTGCAAGTTATAAGAAACTTAAGCTTAAACAGATGGACGTTAAAAGTGCATTCTTGATGGGTACCTGAAAGAAGATGTGTTTGTTGAACAACCCCCTGGTTTTGAAAGTTATGATTTTCCACATCATGTTTTTAAACTTCAAAAAGCGTTATATGGTCTTAAGCAAGCTCCTAAAGCTTGGTATAATCGCCTTAGTGCTTATCTTTTGGAAAATGATTTTAAAAAGGGTAGTGCAGACAACACACTTTTTATTTTGCATGATCATAATCATTTTCTCATCGTACAAATATATTTTGATGATATTATTTATGGTGCTACTAATGATCTTTTATGTCAAAAGTTTGAGAAGGTCATGCAGGATCAATTTGAGATGAGCCTTGTTAGAGAACTAAAGTACTTTTTGGGATTCCAAGTCAAGCAAACTGAAGAAGGCATCTTCCTATCGCAAACCAAGTACATCAGAGAACTATTGAAAAAGTTTGGGATGGAGAAGGCAAAAGGAATTGAAACTCCCATGAGTCCCACGACGAAGCTGGAAAAAGATGAAAAAGGAATCGACGTGGATCAAAAGCTTTATCGAGGTATGATTGGCTCTCTCCTTTATTTAACAGCGTCTAGGCCCGATATAATGTTTGATGTATGTTTGTGTGCACGTTTTCAAGCTTGTCCAAAAGAGTCACACTTAATTGCCATAAAAAGGATCTTTAGGTATTTGATTCACACACCTTCTTTAGGTCTTTGGTATCCTTCATGTGGTTTATTTGATTTAATTGGATTTGCTGACGCTGATTATGCTGGTAGTATGATTGATAGAAAGAGCACTAGTGGAACATGTTTTATGCTAAGACATTCATTAGTTTCTTGGTCTAGTCGTAAGCAGAACAGTGTTGCTTTATCCACTACTGAAGCTGAGTGTATTGCCCTTGGCAGTTGTTGTGCCCAAGTACTTTGGATGATGCAAACCCTGTCTGACTACGGTTTGGATCTTAGAAAAGTTCCATTAAGATGTGATAGTAAGAGTGCTATAGATCTTTCTAACAATCCTGTTCATCACCCTCGAACAAAACACATAGACGTAAGACACCATTTCCTTAGAGATCATTTGGCAAAAGAGAATGTATCCATTCAATATATTTCTACTGATTCTCAGTTGGCAGATATTTTTACAAAACCTTTATCAGAAGATCGCTTTTATCGTCTACGTCTAGAACTGGGCATTATTGATCATGTTTAGAGTGAAAAATTTTGGTGTGCTTTTATTTTTTGTGTGGTGTGCTATAAAAAGGAAAATAAAAAAAATTGAAAAGGAAAAATATAAAAAGAAGGGGGAACTATACGGTCTATCTCCTCATTTTGCACTTTTCATCAGAAACAACTTTGATGCAAAACATATGCCTTATGGATTTTGAATATTATATTCTTAACAATGCTTGCATTCAAAGACTACATGCTTAATTAGGTCATATTCATTAATGAGTAACTAACGTTTTTCATCTTCAAATCACACTTCCACAGATCAAAATGTTTTTTGATATGTCTTTGTAATCTTGAATAAGAAAAGTGGTTGTTGGTGGAATGAATTATGTTTAACTAATGGGATATGATGTGTCAAGGCATGGGTAAAAAGAAGAGCTCTCATCAAAATATATATATACGTGTATAAAACGAATAACAAGACAAGTGCCTTATACACAGAGCTTCGTATGAAAAATGGATACGATCCATGTCCTTGATACTACCCTTGGACATCCAACTTATGCTATAAAATTCATTTTCTTAGCGTTGGTGTTAAGTACGTCAAGCACTGCCATTCCACATTTAAAAATCCTTATTGGTCATGTTTTAAAATTGGTAACTTGAACCCATATTACATGAGAAGGGGAAACTCAATCTTTGAAGTAAATATATTCAGTTGAAAAGTTGGATATGACAGGCTGTATTCCTTATTACATCTCCATATGTACTAAACTTTTGATCATCACACTTGAGCACGGAGATGAATTCTGCTAGTTATGATTTAGTGCTTATTGCTTATTTATTCATTGTAGTCATCGATGTATTGCTTTTTGCTCTGCTTTATAATGTTTAATTTTCCATTCATCATATGTTATTTTCTCTCTTATGCATTTTTGATGAAAACAAAGGGGGAGAGATATATTAAGATTGGGAATGGGAATTTAACACGATGTTACATGATGATCAGAGATAGGGGGAGATTGGGAATGGGAATTTAACACGATGTTACATGATGATCAGAGATGGGGGAGCATGACAATAGGGGGAGCATATTTTTGACTCATTTTGCCATTCATGCTCAAAATTTCATGCTTAACACTTCACACACTTCACAAGTTTTTGGTGTAATCTTAATGTTTGGTTTGTTCTAATCAAAAGGGGGAGATTGTTGGAAACAGCCTCCTAGACTATGTTTGATGATAACAAACCCTACTGAACTGTTCTAATATGTGTGTTAAGTGTGTCTCAGGTCCCTATGCAGTGTGACAGTCATGTTTGGTCAGGTTACGCATGTACGTACTCAAGTACGTTGAAATACAAAGCTGAAACTACATTTGGAAATACGAAAGCTGATCAAACAATGAAGTATAGCTATGAAACTCTACCCTAGAGTTAATCATAGGCTATAAACATCATGAAATTTTTTTCAGGAATTAAGGAAATTGTTTGAAGTCAAAATACGGGGAAATACGAAGAAATACAGAGTAAACAATGAAGGAAATTTTTGTACAAGTGGTAAAATGAGGTGAAACAATTCTAATATGTATATATGGGGCTCTGGGATTTTTGAGAATTTTTTTCAGAATTTATTGGATTTATTTGGTGCCCAAATACTCAAGAATACATCAAAAATACACTGATAACTCGACATACGGCACTGTTGCAATATACGGCTTCATCGCAGCTCCATACCGACAGACGTGTCACCATCTGGACCGTTCATTCCGCATGCGACGGCCGCTCGAAGCGGAGCGACGTGGCCGCTTGTGAACTGCTAGATCGCGATCCAACAGCCACCAACCAAGCGGACGAAGTCGTCGATGGCGGGCGTAGCTCTCCGAATCCGCGGGCGACGTGGCTTCATCTCCACCATCCAAGCGCCGATCGGATGGTGCCGACATCAACGGGTCCGGGTCAAAACGGGCGGACGCCGCAGCACGAATTTTGACGAACACGTGGCGTATCGTCATCCAATCCTGCTTGATCCAACTGCTGAGAGCTGTGTCGACAACGGGTTTCAGATCCGACTCGTTAAGATTACTTTAAACTTGTTTTTCACGGGTTTGGGTCCACTCGCACAGTATCAAGATCTGTTAAGTTTAATCCTATATAAACCCATGTACACTCTTCATATTTTCATCAATAAGTGGAGTTCTAGAGATCCAAATTAAGCACCGTTTGAGACGTTACGACCGTGACTTCATCCCAGACATGCTGACACCAAGTTGGGCAGCCAGTTCCTCCTATGCATCAAATGGCATCACGTTGATCGAGGAGCTTCTACCGACTACTCTCACGGGGACAGCGACTACTTCCTCTACAGGACTCCGATGGACATTCCGAAAGAAGCGCTGTGGAGCTACTGACATACAGAAAGACGACCACCAGAGGGATCTTCACAAATGAGATTTCTAAACTCTTGATCTTATATTATTGTGAATACGTTGTTGTATTTGTCATTGGTTTTTGGGTTTTACACTTTCTTCCGCTAAATTGTTTTGGGTAATCCGAGTTATTGGAACATATCGGATTGGGAGAGCATCATAAGTATTGTTATCTTTTTGGGCTTTGGTGAGCTAGGGTTAGTCAGAGTGGTTAGAGTTGCGGCTCTAATCTTGTGTGACTATAACTGCTTAAAGAAACAATTTTTAGTGATGTTGTTCCGGGGTGGATGTTGGTCTTGGGAGACCGAACCACATAAATCTTCTGTGTCATCTGCTTGCTCTGGTTGTTGTGTTATCTGCTTTACTATTGCTTCTACGTATTTGTTTTAATTTGAGTTAAATATTTTTATCTAGGGATAATTTGGTCATCGGCCTATTCACCCCCCCTCTAGGCCATATTTAGATCCTACAAATCCCACTGACATACCTGATAATCCTCTTGACAGCCGTGATATGTGACTCTTTATGGCAGGCTTGATAACGAGCACATACTCCTACACTGAAACTGATAGCCGGCCTGCTAGCTGTTAGATACAGCAAGCTCGCTATCATACTTCTGTATAGAGTGACTTCCACCGATTTTCCGCCATCATCCTTGGAAATCTTTTCAGTGGTGGACATAGGGGTGCGAACATGTCTAACATTTTCCAGACCAAACCTCTTAACAAGATTTTTTAGCATATTTGCTTTGAGAGATGAACAACCCATCCGTGCATTGTTTTACCTGAAGTCCAAGAAACAAGTTTAACTCACCAACCATGCTCATCTCGAACTCCTTCTGCGTGAGGGCAATGAACTCACGCACCAGTTGTTGTGAAGTGGAGCCGAAAACTATATCATCCACGTAGATCTGAGCAACAATAACATCTAACCTGGTTCTTTGAACAAATAACGTCTTGTCGGCTCCTCCTCGTTCTTATCCCTTTTGGAGAAGATATGTAGTCAACCTCGCGTACCAAGCCCTTGGTGCTTGCTTCAATCCATATAGATCCTTCTTCAACCGGTAGACATGATTCGGAAGAAATGGATATGCAAAACCTTTCGGTTGTTCAACATACACTTCTTCATTCAATATCCCATTCAGAAACGCACTCTTCACATCCATCTGATGAAGCTTGAAGTTGAGACTGCACGCAACTGCCAGCAGAAGTCTGATGGATTCCAGCCGAGCGACTGGAGAAAATATTTCATCAAAATCAATGCCCTCAACCTGAGTGTATCCTTGAGCCACTAGACGAGCTTTGTTGCGGGTGACATTGCCTTTCTCATCAGTTTTATTCTTAAATATCCATTTTGTCCTGATGACATTTATCCCTTTGGGTCTCTCAACCAGACATCAGACATCATTACGCTGAAATTGGTTCAGCTCCTCTTGCATGGCTAACACCCAGAAATCATCAATGATAGCTTCCTTCACATTTTTAGGTTCAACAACAGAGAGAAAACAAGCATACCCGGCAAGATCACGGTAGTTGACACGGCTAGTACCTCTTGTTCGGCGACTGTCATGAACATCACCAATGATCAACTCTGGAGGATGATTTCGTATAACCTTAGTGATTCCTTCAGAACCTTGAACTTCTTCTGTCTCATTCTGTGATATCTCGACAGATGTTGCATCCTGTGTTGCAACATTTTGTTCAACATTTCCTTGTGTTGTATCACTTGTTGCAACATTGGGTTCAACACGATCTTCCTCATCTGTGCAGTCTTCTTGATGCACCCTCCCTTCACTTAAGACTGCCTCTCCCTGATCAAAATCGTCAACCACTACATTGATGGATTCCATCATGACGTTTGTGCATTGATTTAGAACTCTGAAAGCATGACTTTTCGTGGAATATCCAAGAAAAATTCCTTTGTCACTCTTAGCATCAAACTTCCGCCTGGGAGTACGGTCTTGCAGGATATAACATTTGCTTCCAAAAATGTGAAAGTAAGATACATCAGGTTTCCTACCATTCCAGATTTCATAGGGGGTTTTTTCCGTTCTCGGCCGAAGATAAACTCTATTTATAGTGTAGCATGCAGTGTTGACAGATTCAGCCCACCACTTAATGTTGACCTCCCTGGCATTCAGCATCACACGCGCCATTTTTTGAAGGGTGCGGTTTTTCCTTTCAACAACTCCATTTTGTTGAGGAGTCTTTGGAGCTGAGAATTCATGTGCAATACCCTGAGCTTCAAAGAATTCAGAGAAAAATGATTCTCAAACTCCTTACCATGATCGCTCTGAATCCTGACAATTTTGCCAATGGTATCTCCTTTCTCAACTTGAAGGCAAGTACATAGTTTCTTGAAGGCTTCAAACGTGTCTGACTTTTTCTTAAGAAAATCTACCCAAGTAAAATGAGAAAAATCATCAACACAGACAGATATATTTCTTATCTCCCATGCTAGTTTCTGACGTGGGTCCGATCAGATCCATATGTAACAGCTCCAAGTTTTTAGAGGTAGTAATCATCTAGATTTTCTTGTGACTCGTCTTCTTTTGCTTTCCAAGTTGGCACTGTCCACACACACCCTCTTTCTTCTTGGTTAGCGTTGGTATACCACGAACAGCTCCTGCTTGAGATATCTTCATCAAAGTCTTAAAATTTAAAGTGACCTAGTTTTTGATGCCACTGCTCTGAAACGTCAGTAGTGATATTGAAGCACTTGTTAGGTTCTTGTAGAAGATAACAGTTGTCAGTAGACATTTTCCCAGTAAGAATGCATACATCATCTCTATTGAAGACTAAACATTCATCTTTAGTGAACCGGAC
The DNA here is from genome assembly GCA_030789695.1 of Scilla litardierei. Lineage (NCBI taxonomy): Eukaryota > Viridiplantae > Streptophyta > Magnoliopsida > Asparagales > Asparagaceae > Scilla > Scilla litardierei. Next base: position 572,442,832 of record CM061142.1, read on the forward strand.
GAGAAAGCCTTGATCACATAGTTGGCTTATGCTAATGAGATTTGCCTTCAAGTCTTCTACATGCATCACATCCTTCAGCTTCAGGGACCCTGTCACATCGAGGTTCCCTTTTCCAACCACCTTACTCCTATGACCATCACCACAGGTTAAATGACCTTTGTTACCAGCTGAATAGTCAGTGAGAAGACCCTTATTACCTGTCATGTGTCGGGAGCATCCACTGTCGAAATACCAAAGATTTTCGGAGAACGCAAATAACGAAGTGTATGCCACCATGCTGTACAACTCAGATTTCTTAACCCATTTCTTTGTTGTCCTTTTGCTGGGATGTCTAACACTTCTTTCTTCATGCCAGTGCTGCATGCAGCTGAAGCAACTCCAGCCAGTGTGCCCTACTTGCCTACAACAATCACGTACAGGACGCCTGGATGTTGAACTTTTCTCTCCTTCAACTTCGGCTCATGCCCTTTGTCCTGACCCAGTTTTTCAAGTTCTTTAGTAGTGAGAACATGCCTTGTCTTGGGAGCATGCAAATATCCTCCTCTGTTGTATCCAACCCCTGTGCGATCTCCTGAGACTTTTCCCATGTTGAGAATATCATCAAGCTTTGACTTTCTCGAGTTCCACTTGTTGAGGGTATTCTCAGCCTTCTCAGCTCTAAGCAGAGTTCTCTGAGACTGAGCTCCGTCTTCAGAAGTTTTGCCTTAGTATCATCCTTCTTACTTCTCAGTTTGGTGCATTCATCTTTCAATTTCTTGTTAGCTTTGCAAATCTCCATCCATTTGTTGAACATAGTCTGGTATGCCGACCGAATGTCTTCTTCACCAACATCTTCCTCACTATCACCTTCAGAGTCAAATTCACTGCTAAGCGTTGTACTTGATGTTTCAACATCCTGTTTCACATTGCTCCGTATGGTCCCCAATGTTGTAACTGATGTTGCAACATTACGTTCAACATATCTAGATATGTCATACTCAGACTGATCTTTTAGAGTAGCAGTGAATGCAACATAGTTACTAGTGATTGTTTCATCATCAGCACTTCCTTCAGAATCTTCATCACTCCTGGTACTGGCTAGAGATTTCCCTTTCTTGTTTTTGAGAGTGTTAGCACACTCAGCTTGTATGTGACCAAAGCCTTCACACTCCTTGCATTGAATTCCTTTGCCCTTGGTTTTTGACTCATACCTCTGAGTGGGACGACTAGTGGTTTTTTCAGCCGTGGGAGGATTTGAGCGCGCCATCCTATTGACAGGTCTGAGATTCTGACCCCTGTTGCTGATCTTCCTCATCATCCTACTGAAGTTCTTGGCCAGCAAAGCAATGTCTTCGTCTAGCTCCGACTCATTCTCAGATTTAGGAGTTTCACTGACCTTCGCCTTTAATGCCACCCCCTTTTCCCTTCTGTTCTGTATGAGATTCATCTCATAGGATTGAAGAGAACCCATGAGTTTATCCAATCTCATAGTGGAGGTGTTTCTCACTTCTTCAATAGCCGCTATTTTTGCAGAAAATTTATCAGGGAGAGATCTCAACGTCTTCTCTACCAGCTTCTTTTGAGAATATTTCTTGCCTAGTTGAAAAGCCTAGTTAGCTACGTCCCTCAGCCTACCGTTAAATTTGACAACAGTCTCATCATCATTCATTCTAAGATTTTCAAACTGGGAAGCAAGCATTTGAAGTTTGGAAGCCTTAACTATACTCGTTCCTTCATGAACATTCTGAAGAATGTCCCAAGCTTCTTTGGCATACTCACATGTGGATATCAGCTTGAACCGCTCTTCGTCAACTGCTGTGAAAATAGCATTCATGGCCTTAGAGTTTCCTAATGCCGCTCGAAATTCTTCTGGATCCCAATCTCTTGCCGGTTTGAGATATTCTTTGCCTTCTTTGTCTACTTCGATCGGTGGACTCCATCCTTCAACAGTGGCGACCCATGCCTTCTCATCCAGTGACTTGATAAAGGCACGCATCCGGGACTTCCAGTATGTGTAGTTTGTTCCGGTAAGTAGCGGAGGGCGTGTAACGGAAGCGCCGTCATTCGTATTCATGACTTGCTTACTGCAAACACAGGATCACACCTACTTTGACAACACAAAATAACACGGATGACCTGCTCTGGTACCAATTGAAATTCAGTACGCAATAATAAATAGTAAATCCAAAGGATTAACACAAACCAATCAGAGACACACAAGACTTGGTAACGCAGTTCGATGCGCACACCTACATCTGCAGGGCCACGCACAGAAAATCAGAATACTCCACTAAAATAATCAATGAGTACAATCACTAATGTCACAATTCTATTAGGAGGAACAACCTCCCCCTTAATACAAACCGTGATGGTTGGTCACCATCAACCCATGGAGTATTCTTGGCAAGCTCCCCTTGCACGCAAGCTCTCCTTGCTCAACCGACTAGACCAACTCCCTTGATCCTACGTCCGTAGCCGTCGGCCTCCCTCTCGGAGTTCACACAAACTTTTTCCCAAAAGTCGTAAACTTAGCCGTCAACGCTGCAACCCTAATAACCCCTGCTCCCCCTCAATCTATAGGTCAATAGGGAAGATCTTCAATCATCGCAACAGCAGATCGACAACCCACAATTTTCGGAACTACATTAGGCAGGTGGTTCCGCATATCTTCAAGGATCCGATAAAAAGGAATTGTGGACAAGATTCTCTCTAACCGTCTCAACAATAAAACCGAGAGATATTAGCTTCCAAATATATCTTCAACAATATTCAAACATCAGAAAAACCAAATAATGTTAAAGTTACGAAGTAGGGATCACGAGCTTCCATCGACACAGATCCCGTACTCAACATACAAACATTTCTGCTATCCGACACAGCGTGTTGAACGTTTTGTTATAACATAATGTTCAATATCTCTTTCAACATGACCAAGATATGACGTCTCTCTTCTTCAAGATAACTAAGAACAGACAAACCAATATCTTGGTGCCACTATTGACAACACAGACACGAACGAGACCTAACAAACTATCTTCAACTTCCTGACTTTTTTGAAGTATATGAAACTTTATCAAACTAGTATTATAACAATGTTAAATATATTTGTAAAATGAATTTTTCTTTCATGTATGATAGAAGGGTTCGGGTTGGGTCCTTCGGCTGTTGGACCATTTGATCGTCCAACAGCTTCCCAGCCGCTGGATCATTTAATTTCTTATCCCTTAAGTAACTTTGTTTAACACCGTTAGCCCTCCGCCCTCCCCGCAAATTCCCAGCGAACTTCTCCCACCTCGCAACTTCTCCACTCACAACTCCGCCCAACCCCCACATCTACCCTTCCCTGCGCTTCTCCCAACCCTCCCCTCCCCCCTTCCATGCGCCCCACCCTGCCTCCCCCCCGCCACGCCCCACCTCTACCCCCACTGCCTCCCCTCCCGCCTCCGTCCCACCCTGCTCACAACACGAGTTTCTCAACAAATAAAGGAACCTGCTTTTACTACTACAGATTTGGGCTTAGGTAACGCCACTGAGATCTTGTATAGCGCTTCTGTACTTATAGAAAATAAAAATAAATCAAAAATAAATTAAAAATCACTTAGATAGCTCTTTTTGTTAAAGCGCTATCCATGTAATATCTTATATAGCGCTTTTTATCAGCGCTATAGTACTAATCGTTACGTAAGCACTTTTATTAAAAATATATACATATATTTAATCCTTGCCCTAAATAATCCCCCCCCCCCCCCCGTCTCCTTCGTGGCGGCGACCTCCCCCTTGCGATCCCCTCTTTCCCTTCCTGCGATCCCGTCCTCCATTCAATCATCGCTTCCAAAGTACACGGCGGCCTGAGCCACGTCCTCCGCCGTCAGCACCGCCCCCCCTCTTCAAATTCGCCATCCCCCGATCCACTCCTCTATGTCCCCCCCTCCGCCCCGAAGAACCCCTTCGACATCGGCGACGCGATCAGGAACGGCGAGACGCAGTTCACCCTGATCCCGTACTGCCCTAGCTCCGTCGCCGCGTTCTTCGTCATCCCCACTGCCCCGTGCTTCGCCGCCACATACCCGTACGGCGCCATCCCCCCCACCACCGTGCACATGCTCCCGTTGTTCACTATGCTCCCCCTCGTCCCCGCCGCCACCATCGCCCGCGTCGCGTGCTTCGTCCAGAGGAACACCCCCTGCAGTTGACGCCGACCGCCCTCTCGAACTCCGACAGCTCGGCGTCCATGATCCTACTGCACGGCTTGTCGATCACCCCCGCGTTGTTGAACATGATGTCGAGCCTGCTGTATTTTGGTCAAACTCCTGCTCGTCAAACTCCTGCTCTCCAAAGGATACACAGTCCATGGGACCTGCAGAGACCCAGGTACTTTATGGGTTATTTTTTCACTGAATCATACCCAGATTATTATCCCACAAATTTGTGTAGGCGTTTTAAATTTCAAGCTATTCAGAGTTGAAATGAATTGTTTACTGTTTTTCTAGTAAGATTGATGTAATGATGTCAATTCTCCTGTTACCCTGAGCCCTTTTTTGAATTCTTTTTGCATTTTCTTTTGTATGCCGGGGCCTTTTTTAGGTCCTTATATTGGTGATATCTTGTAAAATTCAAGTTGGGGTTGTTCAATTCTATCCTTTGTAATAACATTGTTCAAAATTCAAGTGCATTCGGTTCAATTTTGGCTATAAACGCCTCAGAATCGGTAATTTAAGACCATTATGTTAATTTGTTTTAGGGTTTGAGAAGTTTGTAGGAACTATGGTAATTGCTATGATTTTTATGCTGGAATTAAGCAATTGAGTAGAGATGCTGTGCTGATGTATGGTTTTGTTCTCATCATTGAATGGACCAAAATAATGCTTCCGCATATGATTTTGTGTGTGAAAAACTATCATGGCTTAATCTTTTTTGTTTTGGCAGTTGGAATTGGGCTACAACCCCATTGGTCCTGATGGTGCCAAGTCTCTGTGTGAAGTGATAAAGTTCCATGGGAAATTAGAAACACTAAAACTTGGATGGTGTCAGGTAATATCTAGTTTGAAACTCGCCTTTCAGTTTCAATTCAGGTAGGTTCTGTATAGATCTGTTGCATTCTTCTTGTTTCGCAGATAGGACCAAAGGGCGCCGAGTATATTGCAGATGCCTTGAAATACAATACTACCATATCAACTTTGGACTTGCTGGCAAATGGACTAGAAGACGATGTACACAATTTGCTTGTCAAATGCATTGGAGATTTTGTTTGGATTTTTCGATCATTGAAGTTGATTTATCATCCTTCTAGGGCGCAGTCTGCTTGGCTCGCAGCTTAAGGATTGCTAATGAAGCTCTAACATCACTGGATCTTGGTTTCAATGAGATACGGGTACGTAAATTTTCACCTTCATACTTTATTTTGTTTATGAACATGTTAATGCACTTATTTTTGCAATCTGGGTATTTATAGACTTTTACATTTCAATACAGGACAATGGAGCTTTTGCTCTAGCACAAGCACTCAAGGCAAATGAAGATATTGCCGTCACATCCTTGAATCTTGCGAACAATTTCCTCACCAAATATGGGCAGGTAACTGATATTTTGGCATTACAATGTTGCGTAGGTTCTGTGTTTGCGCGCATGTTAACCATATGTACGTATAGGTTGCTCTTACCACAAGGCCAAAAGGCGGTGCGAGACAGATTGATTCGATGACCAAAAACATGTCAGTTGTTTGGAGCTTACGTCTTCTGGATGATACTAGTTATATGCAGACGGGTGGGAACTTTTGGTGAGTTCCCTCCTGTTTCATACTCTAACCAGTGCATGAATGTACAGAAACAGGTACTGAATTAGCATTTTCCAACTTGCAGGTCTCTCCCAGTTATTTCTGCATTGTTTTTGCTTCAACCAACCTACATTAAGTTGGCATTCAGGATTTTATCAGTGGGAGACACACAAATGTTTTACAACTTGTTCTATTGGCTTGAGATCATATACGTTAAATTCCACGTACACATAAATTTGCTTGATGCATGCCTTTCTTTGTTGCACGGAACATAAAGATAGATTCATCTTCAGGTCATTATCCATATGCAGCGGCCAAGGGTTGCTGCATTTTGTTTTGTAAACATTCTACTGTGGAGACTTCAATTGACAAGTCCCCATGTGTACATATCATTGAAGATGGGCTTGCTGCTGCACTGAAGATTAATAGGTTCGACGATGACGCAGTCGAGACGCAATCAGCCCATGACCTACAGCCTGCTATTAAAGGATGCAGCCACGGACTTAAAAGAAGTGGGTATTCTTATGTCTTATAAAATGTGCAAATTTTTCGAATACATCAACCATGCAGGGTATTGTGACATGGTTTTCTCGTACAAATTGTAGACTAAAAATCAATGCATTAAAGTAAGACAATACTTCAATTATGTTAGAGTCTTTGACCATGTAAACATGTCGAAATATTTTACAATTTGATTTCTAGACGGTTATCGGCTAGTAGATTAGATCGTGTGGATTTCCATGGTCGAAACTAAATTAAAAATATCTGCATACATAATGTGGAAGTTGTGGTGGGTTTGTTAAATGCTTGGTTAATTATGATATAGTTCAATTAAACATGTATAGGGCTTGTCGACGCTTCAACGAACTGGCGTCATGTAGACAGATGTTCTTAGTCATGAAGATTCTTTAAATCCCAAGTCAATGAAGTGTTTGTCTTGCCTTTTGTACTGTCATCATGCATTTGATTCTTACAAGCATTTGATTATTTGTGTGAGATGGAACTGAAAATGCTACAAGATAAGAGTTATTTGTGTGTGTGATGACACCTTGTTTTTTTTAATATTTTCAGTCAAGTTCCAATTTTGGATTTATATCTGACAAAAAAACTTAGGCCAAATTCCTAATTTATGGACATCAACTTCTTTCAACTTTTCCAAGATTAATTGGTATCTGATAGTAATTAAAAAGTTTCATTGGTTGTAGCTGAGGTGGCATCTTTTCATTGGGTGTCAAAAGGAAACATGTACATATCTAATGAAAAAGCGCAACGCAGCTGCAACTAAACTAATGGAACTCCTCAGTTACCACATGATAATCATTAAGCTCAGTTTTCAATATGAAAATAATATTCTTAACACCCCCTTATGGGAGAGACTTCAATTTGGACATCAAATATTTTTTTTAAATATCGGGACGTGATCATGATTCATATTGATTCATATCTAGATTAGACTATTACAGACGGACAAGATTATAAAATTTTTGTCATTAGATCATTATAGACGGACATAATGAAACATACGACAATGCATACTTATAAGACAGACTGGTCATTATGTGATTTGACTCACGAATTACATGGCTCTGATACCTTGTTAGAACATAAGTAAAATTGAGGAGGCTTACAACTAATTTTATTAGTAAATCCATAACTAATAATTTAAATTATATCTAACTCAAAAGCTTAAGCAAATAGATGGAGGCTCAATTCCTAATTTATAGACATCAACTTCATTCAAATTTTCTATGTAGGACTATTATTCTTGACCAATAATGACAATAGTTTTTAGTTTACTTCGTTCGTTATCTTGTACGTAGGAGGAAGAGAGTAAAGGGTTGGAACTTGGAAATATACCTTCGATATGTTCATCAGGGACACACCACAGAGGGATCATTAGACTCTACAAAAGAGGCTGGTTTAGAAAAATACAGAGAATATTACTAACAACCGAAACTTTCAGTCCAACCAAGTAGGTCTGTGGATGTGATACAGAGCTCACCACCAGTTGTCAACCCAACCGGACACATGGACAAAGTTCTTCGTTAACCTCAGTCCCAGAAAAAGAAGTAAAAATGGAACAAAAATGGAAAAAGCATACGTTTGTCCATAAGTGCTCCAACTAAACGTTTCCTAATGCTTGCACATTTTAAGGGAGCCTCCGCAGTAACTTATGACCCTTGGAACCAACGATCTAACCACATTTTGGACTACTATCTATAAATATTGTAGCGCCTTATGTATTGGAGAGTTAAATAAAATAATTTTAGCTGTTAAACAAGACAGTCGTCTCTTTATAACAGTACTAAAACAAAAAATACTTCACCCTGGACTCTTTCTCATTCAACCTTCTAGTAATTTTTGCAGAAGACCACAAGGACTTAGCACGAGGATAAGAAGTGAGATATGTAACATGTAAGGTAAATGGCTTACATCTCTTGGTGAATCAAATTTATCCATTTCAGTCTTTGCCTTGAAAATGCACAGACAATATTTTCCCTTTTTGCAGGGGCTAAGATTAATGAAGTCAATCATTCTGTTTGTTGGGTTTAATTTACTGGAGCATTCTCGGACCTGGCTTTAGATCCCAAATCAACAGTGACTTCCTGAGGTTAGCTGAATATCATGTTCCTTGTTTATGCGAACTGTTTGTAAGAAATCAGTTTAAACTAGAGAATAATATGCGCTCTTTTTATACCTTATGTTTATGATGCAAGTGTTATATACAGGTCCACAATTGTACAATTTTATGAATCAGCAATAGCTTTCTAAAGTCATCTTTGATTTATCCTCTTTGAAATTTTGTTCCCACACCACCAAAAAAATTATGACAAAGAAAAATAACTTTCTAAGTGATATGATCTTGTTGGCATGCATATAATTAGAGATCTGATGGCGAAAATATTTTTTTTATGTGCATTCTCCTGCCATGTTGAACCTGCATATGTGATCTCTCTTTGTACTGTTATATGCATCTCATTGGATATATGAAGTAGTCAACCCTGCAGACTTGGGTTTTTAATTCACAAGGCATATTTGCATAGAATGGACAAATTTTAGTTCTAGTAGGTATGTTAACTTATTTAAAAATTATCATCAATTGTCTTTTTGGTCAATTTACGTTAAAGGTTTTTTCTCATTGTAGTTTTCTGGATGTACACATTTGATAGATGTGAAAAATAGCCATATTCAAGAACAACTCTGTTAGACGCCTCTTATCGAAACCATCACCAGTACCACCTGTATAAATAAGACAGTCCATGAACTGTCCTTATACATGCCGAGTTCCATACCCGTGGATTCTTCCCATGGTCCCAGGCATCCCATGTGCATTATCATCTATGAAATGGCATGACTCAACGTACAGACATGGTTTCTAGACAGTCACATGTGCAGTAGTTGTGCATTGCTCTGAATCATCTGTATGTTATTCAATATAAAAATTGGAGTAATACCATGTAATGTTTATGTTCGGGGCTCTCAATATCTTTAGAAAAAGAATGTATGCAGATGTGAAACCAAATAAGTTGCACATTGTTTGCTGGTAATGAATATGAAATCTTCTCTGTATCTTTACATGTTCCTTTTTTCCACAGAAAATTCAACTGCATAGTCCTATTAATTTCCAAACAACTCTTGCATGTTAGTTTTATTGCTCCTCTTTTTTTTTTCTTTATAGCCGACTGGTAAGGAAGTCATCTTTCGGGTTGCTTTGTTTTGTTCAGGTTATGCCAAAACAACCAGGATTCGAGAAAAGAAGGGACCTTTACATGCTTTATCATTACCTGAACCACTATAATCTATTTGGTTATGGTTATCGATCATTAGCCATGTCAAGCATAGATGGTTGTTTAAGGATTTTGAAAGTTTAAGCCAATCCTTGAAGTTCATCGCCATTTCGTGTATGCGTCTGCTCAAGTTCTGAACAGTCTGCATCTTTGCTCATGTAAATTCTTGTATGATAATTGCAATCGTATGTATATTTCACTACAACAAAACTAGTCATTTACAACTTTCATGAGACAACGTTTCTATTTTGGTAGTTGTAATAAATATTTACCACAACTTTTTTTCTTCTGAAAGTTGTAAAAAATATCTATTACAACTTTTTTTTCGTGGCTAGTTGTAAAAATGGTTATTACAACTTTTTTTCGTGAATAGTTGTAAATGTTAATTTTGATACTACAACTTTTTTTAACCTGAAAGTTGTAAAAAATGTTTATTACAACTTTTTCTCGTGGATAGTTGTAAAAAATGGTTATTACAACTTTTTACGTGAATAGTTGTAAATGTTAATTTTGATACCACAACTTTTTTTCTCTGAAAGTTGTAAAAAAATGTTTATTACAACTTTTTTTCGTGGATAGTTGTAAAAAATGGTTATTACAACTTTTGTTCGTGAATAGTTGTAAATGTTAATTTTGATACCACAACTTTTTTTCTCAGAAAGTTGTAAAAAATGGTTATTGCCTTTTGGTGTCTTAATGAAACTTTCTCAATTACCAAAAAAAGTGTGTGCTGCTTTTGTTTGGTTCATTGGCTAAATTTGGTGGATTTTTGGATGGTGGTACTTGTACAAGTTGTTCCCTTGGTTCCTCCTCATGTACATTTACGTACCGTACCCACTACTAAAAAATTGACTTTTGTCAACGTTTTTATGCCGGCGTTTTAAAGAAACGTTGGTAACTGTCTATTACTGTTGATTAACCTTGAGACCTTGTTTGGTTGGCGAGAAGAGGAAATAAAGAGAAAGAAATCAAATGGAAAAATTGCATTCTTTTGTTTGTTTGTAAAGAAAAGCAAAGAGGAAAAAACAGTAGGGCGAAAGTGGAGGAAAAAAGCGATGAAAATTTTCCATCCCTTTTATTTCTAAAAACCAGAGGAAAACGCCGGAAAAAAGGTCGGGGTGTTCGCACGCTCGCTCCCTATCCTCATCTGATCATCATCCTTCCAGTCCTTATAGATCTCCCTCCTCACTTACTCAATCCTCCTCCGATCTTTGTAGCTCTCTCCTCGTCCCTTCTCACCGCCCCCAATCCAAACCCTAATTCCTCTCTCTTCTCCAAATCTCGCTCCAAATTCCCTCCTAGAACCCTAGAAGAAAACCACCTGAGCTCTGCGTAGCGTCCTACGCCCTTTAAAATTGGCATCTCGTCAATTTCTCCCTCTTTTTCTTCCCCGATGGGCTTCCATCTCGTCCTCACCCCTGCTCTCAGCTTTCGTCGGCGATGGCAGAATCCAGACATTCGTCTTCATCCGTCCGTAGCAGATCGTCTCATCTGAGAGGAGATTCTCGGCGTCGCCGACGGAGGGTTGGTTATCGAGAGTCTCACGGATAGCTGGTACCCGAATGGCGGTAGGGGACGAAATCTCGCTGGAAGAGGGCAAGCATCTGACCCCCCAAGGTTTGAGAATGAGCCGTGCATTTTGTTGTTTTATAGTAAAAAGTTAATCTTTTTACTATATCTTATGCTCCTTCCTTTCACTTCATCTATAATTTAAAATTTCAGTTTTGGTTATTTCACTTAAAATATTTTGTTTAATCATCTTATGTATTGGATTCATCAGCTCGCTTTATTTCTAGAGAAATTGCTTACATTCATATTGAAATATGTTTGAATGTCGGCATATGTGCAGCTTTTGGTCCAAATCTGATAATTTGCTTTGTTTTTAATTGAATTTCATAAACAATTTTGCTTTACTTATTGTAGTTGATTGGTAATTTTCCTGAGTGTATGTTATGCTTCTTGATTGTTTGTGTGATTTTGCACATGTACGCAGTTTGCTCTTTTGTTTAAGATTTAGGAATTACCCAATAAATTATATATATATTAATTAAAGGGTTTGCCGGATGCCCACCCCTAACTGTACGTAGCCTGGGACAGAGTTACGATTTTGTAATGACTGCCATATGCTACCGAATACAATTCGAAAGTGGAGGGGTGGGAGATCAATCTTGGCGATGCTAGGAGGTTCCACTATTTTAGAGACTCTGGTTCTTATGGAGACTATTGGCAAGGGTTATGCTTGAACATGAGCGTAAGTAGACAATCCGCATAGGGGAGACTAAATATTGTATGCAAAATCAGGATGGTCTTTACCATTTGTTCAAACTATCAGCAATTTGCTGGATAATTAGTCAAACCAAAAAGATATGGCTAACATGTGCAGAAAGGAAAATTTTGTTTCTTTCTCATCGGTGGGAGATTTCAAGTGCTTGAAGATCCAATGGTCATTCCTGCCACGTTCATACTCAATACGTCAACATTTCTGAGCTCCACTCAAAGTTGATGGATCATATGCTTTGTTTTCACGATGGCGTTATTGCTAACTCCACGTTACTCATGATGGATTTATGATGGGGTTTATCCCCTTTTTGCAGGAGATTATACTGCCTACTTTTTTCACTTTTTTCCTGTTGGTTATACATGGTGTTCTTGCTTTCTTTGCTGTGGTGGGTCTATCTAAGGTTTCTATTGAATCTTCACCTATGCTTGTCATAAAATTAATACGTCAACTGTTCTTTTTCTATTTATTGATTCCAATTGATCTTATTTGTAAAACTTATGATCATTTTGATAGCTTAAACTTGGATCTTTCTTCAGATTTGTTTAGCTTGTGGTCTTCAAATTGAAAAAGTCAGCAAAGCCACAAACATTATATACATGACGGTCTGTTTCTATGCTTGAAATGCTTGTAAAATCACAAATATATGGGAATTCTTGCTGTAAAATTGATCGAAGTTCTCAATTTTATTATATAATCACAAATCACAATGTGTTACTTGTGACTCTATGAGATCACTGTTCTACATATATTAACTTTTCCTAAATATATCTATATCACAATGAAAGTGCTACATGAGTCTTAAATGGTAATTGTGGATCACATATTCGACTTGGGGGACATATATTATCAATTTTCTGTAATGCATTGCAAAGAAATTCGTGATGTGTATGAACTCTCACTTGCAAGGCTTTTGAATATTTTTCACCAAGCCATATGAGTCGGATGATGATGATCTTACTTCCTGAAGCTGGGTTTGGAATGTTTTTGTTTTGGAGCTTAGGTATGAAATATAGACAGCCTTAGCTTAATATTGATATTGTGCATGTAGTTATGTTTATTTTTGTTTTTGAATTGCAGTTTTTTTGCAAAATGCTCAATTCCCAGGCATCACAATTTAAGCATGTATCTGATGTTGCTCAGATACATGGAGTAGAATGCGGTGGTGTTTCACTTTCAAAGAAATGCAATTGACAGATAAATTTGATAAGTATTAGTAATTGTTGGATGTTCTTTCATGTGTTCTTCTATCTGATGGCAAAGATGTTAGAATATGGAGGTGGGAGAGACAGAAAGGTGTTACTATTTACACATTCTATTCTTTTGGAGACTATTGACAGAGTGCAGTTTGTATGGCAGTAAAAATATGGTATTGTGATTTAGAATATGTAAGATGTCTTTGGTTCTGCTGTTCCATACTGATTGTTTACCCTTTTTGTGCAAAACTTGGCAATATGATATAATAATAAAGGAATTTTCATAGGTTTAGTAATTAACTAATAGTTCATTCAATTATCTTATTCTCCGGCATTTTAGAGAATTTGTTTGTAAGAGTTTTCAAATATGAGTTTTTATTGATCATGATTATAAATCCCACTTAGACCTGATGATAGCAGTCATATTCAAAGTGAATTGACTTTTGACATGTGCAAGAGCATTTAAAGGTTAAGATCTGATGATGGCTAGTATAGGCTGTTGTATTACCATGACCTTTTGAATAACAGGGCCATGTAGCATTAATTCTTGTTAAGTTGCTCTTGTCCGTTTGCCATAACAAGTTCGGTGAGTACATGTGAATTATGAAGACTAGGAACCACAGAAGAAATAAATTAAATCTACTCCAACTTCTTGATTTCCAGCACCTCCTATGACTTCAAGCTCTTGCAAATCTGTGTCTAATGTCATGTTATGCTATTTCAGGTGTGATTATAGACATTTGCAAGGATGTTCCGGTCTGGCCAGGGCGGTATCTACTGGACGGCGGAGGGCATCGCCGCTACTTCGGACTGAGGACGGCAGAACTTCGGGTTATAGAATTTGAGTGCTGAAGCCAGAGGGAGCACGAGATATGGACTCGAGTGGTATCTCGGCTGTTGACCATAGTTAACAGCGACAACGGTCTCAGGAAGAGTCCCATTTTATTTTTGAACAATTATGTTGAACTTTTGGCAAGTTTAAGAACAGATGTAGTATCACCTTGTAATGGAGGAAGTTAATGTTCACCTTGTATTGGAAGAAGTTAATTTTCAGGTGTAACTTTCTAGTTTATGAATAAAGGGTTAGACGTATTTGTCTATGTTATTATGTGTGTGTGTTCATCAAGATGTGTACAACTACTATAGGGCGATTTGTAACAGCTGCAACCGCGTATATTTTTTAATTTTGTACCTTTTTTGCAACGTTTTATAACAGTTGTAATAAATGTTAGACAACGTTTTATAAACGTTGTAATAGAGTTTTAAGCAACTATATAAACCAGTTGTAATAGAAGTTTACACAACCTTTTATAAACGTTGTAATAGAAGTTTACACAACTTTTAAAGAAAGTTGTATTATTGTTTTACACAACCTTTTATAAACGTTGTAGTAAAAGTTTACACAACGTTTACTAAAAGTTGTAATATCGCTTTACACAACTTTTTATAAACGTTGTAATAGAAGTTTACACAACTTTTAAAAAAAGTTGTAATATACATCTATTACAACGTTTGCTTACAATATGCAGAAAAAGTGGTCTAATGAGCCGACCCTATTACAACTTCGCATATTACAACGTTTGTTAAAAAGTTGTCTGACCCCTATTACAACTTTTTTTAGAAGTTGTCAATGACCATTTTTGTTGTAGTGTTTTGTGTTGAGTATGCTTGTAAATCCTTGTATCAATACATGCATCATGTGATTGTCAAATTAAAGATGGATAAGCCTCACTGTAACCCAAAATTTGAATCTTTAATCTAGGTCTAGTATGTTATGGAGCTATGCTTTGTTTTGCTCGATAATATATGGAGCATGTGCCAAATGTTACTTCACTGTTTGTCTGGAAAAATGGGTCGTGTCTCTCCCTAGGGGCACCTCTTGCCGCATGTTGTGGAGTTATTGTTGCATAAATAAGAGTTGTTGCTGCTTTCTAGGTCATACGAAACATCAATTGGGAATTTGTTTGATTTTTTATTTTTTTGAAAAAAAGTTAAGCATTAGCCACGGCCAGACCGTGGCTAATGCGTATTAGCCACGGACTGGCCATGGCTAATGTTTAATTTTTTTTTAAAAAATAGTAAACCACTTAGTTAGCGCTTTTATAAGCGATATCTTAGTAAACCACTGGGATAGCGCTTATAAAAGTGCTATCCAAGCTACCATAGCTGTAGCTTGGATAGCGCTATCCAAGTATAAAAAAAGCGCTATGCAAGCGTTTTTCTGTAGTAGTGTTTCTCTTTTGTAAGTTGCTCATTAGAAAATGGAAGCCAACACATCCACACCCACAAATTGAAGATCCAAGTTCTCATAACCTATCCGAGAACACGTTGAATTTTGAGGTGCAATTCATCCCAACAAAAAATCCAAAAAACCAAATGCATAAATACTTGTTCAAATGCATAAATATCTGTTCGACGTAACATCACAAAATTGATGGATCGAGAGGCATTGAGAACAAAGATACAAAACAGTACAGATTTCGCTGTGGTCAAACGGGCCGGAGACGGAGAGCATCGGTAGCAGAGGTTGTTGTGGTGGGGTGGAAGCGGGGTGGTGCAGAGGCAAGAGGGGAGGCAATGGGACGGAGGTGGGCGGGGCGGATGCAGGAGGGGCGGAGTTGCCAAGGTGGGAGTGGAGAAGTCACTGAACAACTTGATTGGAGGGTTAAACAGTGTTAAACAAGGTTGCTTAAGGGATAAGAAATTAAATGATCCAGCGGCTGAGAAGTCGTTGGACAATCAAATGGTCCAACGGCCGAAGGACCCAACCCGAACCCATGGTGGAATTGCATGTAGGTCATACTAATTTTTTTATTTTAAAAAAAATTGAAAAGAGATAATTATCCAAAAAATTACGAGAAAGAGCAGTGTAACAAGTAGGTCCCACTGAAATTTAAAAAAATTTGATAAACTCATAAACATAGTAGACATGTTGCTCCAAAACAAAAAAGGGGAAAGAATATGCAACCTTAACCCAAAATGTGGATGAAGTTGTTATAACTCGATAACAAAAAAAAACCATTCTATCATATTTTACCTCATCCTCCTCCATCTAACCCTGTCTTTCTCCTAGTCTGTCATCTAATACTCTCTCTTTCTACCTAAACAAAACCTTTTCATCCTTCATCCTTCATTGATTACTGTAAGCGCATGTGCGTGCACACACACATACCCCATGGCTCGCACCTCGTCACTCGTCAGCATATCGCCCTTTGGTTCATGGACCCATCATCCTCATGCCTCGATTCTCTCGCCTATCGTCCCAACCCCTAAACCCATGCATATAGGCGGTAATTAGGTTGTAGGTTATTTGTTTGAGGGGGAAAAAAATACAAAATGAAAAAAAAGGAACCAGGAACACGTGCAAAAGTTTAACTGATCGTCTTTATCTATAGCCGTCTCATTTGACTTTTCTTTTCCCAGCTTTCCTTTTTCTCCTTCCTTTTTTCCAGCGTCGACATGATCACAACTCACAAGTCTTCTATAGCCGTCTCATTTGACTTTCAGTCATCGCAGAAAATTCCAACCTCAATTAATTATTTGTGGAAAAAATAGGAGCGATGGAGACTTCGTGCAGGTCTTCGAGTCTCGACCATGAAAGTCATCCCTATTCCCCGTTCAAATAACAGGCCCTGTCCTCCATCCATATGCAAGCCATTGTTCAAACTGACTGACCGAAGAGCTTACCAATGACTTCTCCTCACCATCTTCTCCCCTTCTATCTCCTCCTCCTGCTTTCCTTGCTCGCGCTTTTCCCCTATGAGTGCTGGGGAGATGCCGACTGTGACCGGCACCAGAGAAATTTGCTCCTCGAGCTCAAACTGGGCTTCAACGTCTCCTCCCTTGATCAGCTCCATTCGTGGCGAGCAGGCTCCAACTGCTGCACGTGGGAGGGCGTTACTTGCGACTCGGTGTCAGGTCTGATTACTGAGCTCGACCTCGGTGGCCTCCATATCGAAGGGGAGATTGATTCCAGCCTCTTCAAACTCGCCTCCCTGCAAAAACTCAATTTGGCTTACAACAAATTCAATCAAAGTCTTCCGAATCATGAGTTCGGATTGCTTTCCAGCCTGGCGAGCTTAAATCTCTCGCATGCCGGGGTTTTCGGCCAAATACCGGTCGGAATCTCAAGGCTAACCAATTTGGACCTTTCATACTGTGAGTTCACCGGAACGATACCCACTTCGATCGCCAACCTCACTCAGCTGAGTTCTCTGGATCTCTCAAATAACCATTTCATCGGTTCGATCCCCTCGTCCCTTGGACAGCTTCAGCATCTCAGGTCGCTCAATTTGAATGGCAATTTGCTTTCAGAAGAAATTCCAGGGGCCCTGTTTCTTCTGCCTGCATTACAGGAGTTGCGCCTGCGTGGGAACCAACTTTCAGGACAGCTTCAAGGGTTCTCAAATGGATCCTCTCTGCTGGAAGTTGTCGACTTGCGTTATAACATGTTACAAGGAGAGCTTCCGAGGTTTGTTTTCCAGCTCTCTCGCCTTACATTTTTCATGGTTTGTAGCAAATAATTTTAGCGTAGAAGTGAGATTTGATCAGTGTGGCATCCTTCATAATTTCGAGCACCTCGATCTGCGGGCTTAATGGAACTTTTCCAAGGGAAGTTTTTCTTCTCAAGAATTTGACCGACATCGATTTGTCAGAAAATTATATGCTTTCCGGGTCGTTGCCAGAATTTGCCGATGAGACAAAGTTGGAAAGCTTGCTTCTCAAGGCCACGAATTTTTCTGCACCATTGCTGCGTTCTTTAGGGAAGCTGAAATCTCGGATCGATTTGGACCTTTCAAACTGTCAGTTCTCAGGAACGATACCCACTTCAATCGCTAACCTCACTCAGCTGAGTTCTCTGGATCTCTCATATAACCATTTCACCGGTTCGATCCCTTCGTCCCTTGGAAGGCTTCAGCATCTCAGGTCGCTCAATTTGGAAGCCAATTTGCTTTCGGGAGAGATTCCGGGTTTCCTGTTTATTTTGCATGCATTAAAAGAGTTGTACCTGAGTTGGAACCAACTTTCAGGACAACAAGGGTTCTCAAATGGATCCTCTCAACTGGAGGATGTCTACTTGCATCATAATATGTTACATGGAGAGTTACCAAGGTCTGTTTTCCAGCTCTCTCGCCTTAGAGTTCTCAATGTTGCATCAAATAATTTTAGCGGAGAAGTGAGACTTGATCAGTTTGGCGTCCTCCAGAATCTCGAGGTCCTCGATCTTTCATATAACAGTCTCTCGGTAAAAGATGAAGGCGATAATAATTCTCTCCCACTTTCCAAGTTCACCAATTTAATGTTGGCTTCTTGCAATCTGACAAGAGTTCCAAGTTTCTTAAGATATCAGGATGAGATAGAGAGCATAGACCTTTCAAACAATAAAATTCCTGGAGCCATACCGAGCTGGATATGGAGAATTGGAGGTCTAACTGGATTGAATCTCGCTGGCAACTTCTTCACCTCTCTAGAACCCTTTCTGCCGTATTCCAACATGAACAATTCAATGGATCTCGATCTCCACTCGAATTTGCTTAGCGGGCCGATTCTGCTGCCCCGAACAAGTTTCTTCACACTCGATTACTCGAACAACCAATTCTCATCGTCCATCACATCCAATATCAGCTCGTATCTACTCGACGCTACCTTCTTCTCCCTTGCTAACAACAGCCTCACAGGAGAGATTCCACCATCGATTTGCGACGTGAGCAATCTCAAAAGTACTTGATTTCTCCGGCAACCACTTCACCGGTATGATCCCCCCTTGCCTCTTAGGAGGCAACAACAGTCTTGTGGTGTTGAACTTGCAGGGGAACAAGCTTGGAGGACACATCCCTCCGCATATTGGTAAAGGATGTAGCCTAAGGTCATTGCATCTGAACGGCAATCATTTGGATGGGTAGCTACCTGATTCTCTGGCTAACTGCAATGATCTAGAGGTTATAAATCTCGGGAACAATCACATGCGTGACTCTTTCCCCTTCTGGTTGACGCGAATCCCTTCACTCCGGGTCATTGTTATGAGATCTAACGAATTCTATGGGCCTATCGAACTTCATTCCCGCATATATCCAGCTAGCTTCAGCTTGTCGAGTCTGCAAATATTCGACATCTCTTCCAACAACTTCAATGGCAGTCTCCCCTTGCTTTTCTTCATGAGCTTGGAGGGAATGATGGCCCCCTCGGGGCGAACCCCTTCATCAGTGGTCGACTATCGATACTCGGGGCCATATTACTATCAGGACAGCGTCACAGTCACTAGCAAGGGTTCAGACAGGGAATTAGTAAAAATATTGACCATCTTCACATCCATCGACTTATCAAACAACGCATTCACGGGCGACATCCCAGAGGTTTTTGGAAAGTTACAAGCCCTCAACGTGCTAAACTTGTCACACAACTCTTTAACAGGCCTAATCCCCTCGGCATTTGAAGACTTGAAGCAGCTGGAGTCATTGGACCTCTCAAATAACCATCTCTCAGGCGAGATTCCGCAACAACTGGCTTCCCTGACGTTCCTCGGTTACTTGAATCTCTCCTGCAATGATTTGGTTGGGAGAATACCCCAAGGGACCCAGCTCTCTACCTTCTCAAATTCCTCTTTCGGAGGCAATGAAGGGCTGTGCGGGATGCCTTTATCGAAGCAATGCCTCAACGTTACACCGACAGTCGAGCAAACAGATCCAGCTTCAGAGTCTGATTCAGGCTATGCGATCGTAGTGGCGTTGTGTACAGGCATTGGCTACGGTTTAGGCATAGCGATTGTGCTTGTGCTTCCAAACGTGTCTTGGGGACGACGCATTTCTCCCCTCGTCTCTCGGGCTTTGGCAAGCATCAATGCTTGGATTCTTCGTACTGCAACAAATGTGAGGAAGAAGCTAATGAAGGCGTTTACTTAAGGCGACGGAGTATCACATCATCTGCTGCATTGCTTCACTGGTCCCTTAAGCTTCAGTTCTTTTTTTGTGTGTTTTTGGTTTGGTCTTTATTTCTTTGTTTTTATTTTTATATCGAATCGGTATTACTGTTTGTTAAGTTCTTATTGTACTATCTCAGCTTATATGATGATTTAATACTTGGGGTGTGCGAATGAAGACCATAAGTTGAACAATTTTTTATTTTTTTTATTCATATATTTTTTATTTTCTTATTCTCTGTGTAGGAGTACTACTCCAGCAGACAATTGGACACTTGCTATGGATGGGGATGAGAACGGGCTAGGCCAGGCCGGGCCAAATAGATGCCCAATTTAAATGGGCGGGCTTTCGGGCCGGCCCAAAGCCCATACGGGCTTTTTTTTAAAATGTCCAAACGAGTATAAAGCGGGCTTTGAGCATGTCCATTGTGCATATATTTATTAGAAATTTATAGAAAATTACATAATAATTACCGGTACCAATAAATACCAAAAACAGTATCACACTTTCAACACCAAAACTCAAACTCATCCCTACAACTTGTACATAATAATTACCAACATCATCAAAACCAGTGCAATCATTTGATTCATACAAGATTATACAAGATAAAGTGCATTAAATTATTTGAATCATACAAAATTATACAAGATACAGTGTATTGAATCATTTGAATCATACAAAATTTTACAAACGTATTCATAAGTTAATCACCATGTTTAAATACAACATTGAATCATTTAAACATGTTTTGTATTGTTCCTTTTCAGCACTTTTTCTTTGTTTGCAGGAGTAGGGTAGCGTTGAGATTTGCAAGCAGGTTATGTGCTTACAAGTACTACTACATCTCTGGCAGCCAGTGCCAGAATATCAGCACACGAGACGACACCAGGGCATGCGGCCTCGACGGCTTGTTTGGCCTTGTTGAAGGCATCGAAACTGTCGCCAGCGAGCGAGAGGTTGTCTGCTGCATCTTTCTCGGCGTCTCCCCTCGGGAATGAGATCAGGACCGAGGCATCGCATCCCTGCAATTTTCAAGATTTTGCACAAGTCACGTTGTGTTCTTGGGTTACATGTAAACATGAACACTTGCTATCCTATCCTAATATAAATGTTGCTTTGCTATTGATTGTAGTTGGTTTCATTTCTTTTTTGATGTACTAACATATTTGAACTTCTAATTTGATATTTTTGAAATATCTCTAAAACAAAAAATGAGTTATATGATCAAGAAAACATATCATATAAATGAGGACATTTTGGCCAGTTCGTCTTATAATGACATTTCCTTCATATATATCAAGCAACACTAGAGAAGAACGACAATGTCCATGATTAAGAGCTCTGTGGACTTACCTCAACAAAACAATCATGGAAGAAGAGGCTCAATGTCGCAGGGACTGTGACGAACGTCTGCCTTATCTTCCTCATCACGGCCTGTCTCACGATCCACTCCACATTCGGGCACAAATGCTGATAAAAGTTCTGCCTTAGCTACACCTACATTTTCTCTCAACTCTCAGCAAGTCCACATATTTTGACTGCAAGATCAATAGCTCACCCGGTAATGTACTAAGAACAGTTGGGCAATACTCGATCATTCAGTTTATCGCAGTGTACAAAACTGTAGCATTAAGTTTGCATGTTTCACAAACCAACATGAAGCGCTTTCTGCACCTCAGGACGGTTGTAGTATATCCTGGAGTAGCTCTCGGTGCATGGATCGTATGATCTCAGCATCCAGGGGCGTAACTACCTTTAGGTTGCCCTGGGCAGCTGCCCAGGGTAAGATGTAATAAAACCCCTTTATAAGTATTAACAGCTTGGCTCGTTAACTTAGTTGATTTTAGGGTTACATTACTAACTTGAAGGTGCATGTTCGAGACCTGCTTTGAATTAATTTACATTTACAAGAATTTTTCTCTCAGTTGCATGTCCTAGACCTGCTTCGAAGTATTTTACATTTATATAAATTTTTCTCACTCATAAAATTGTAAATTGGGATTTGCATAAAGAACATCTTGTATAAATCCTTTAGACAAAAGGGGATGTTCCTCACGGCTGTATCCCATGTTTTAACGTCTACTCAGCCGTGGGATCCACCCTAAAAAAGACTCACCGCTCCCACCGTATTTACATTTACGCCCTTAGGCCTTTTTACTGTATAATCCACAAGGTTTTTTACATTTTAACACCTGGATTTTCCACCTTTTACCCCTCGACATACAGATACACACAACCACACTTCTTACTCCTTTTCGGTTGCGCTCGTGCACCGCATCCTTTTCGTAGCGGTTTTTACGACGTGCACTATGTGCACGGGTTATTTCTATTTCCTTTACAAAACATTGCAATTTGAGTTTTTTTCGTCGTGCACTGTGTGTACGGGTTATTTCTATTTCCTTTACGAAACATTGCAATTTGGTATTTATTTTAAACTGAATTTTGCATTGAATTTGGTATTTATTTTAAAAATGTTTTAACACCTTTCTTTGATTTTTTTATAGAGATTTCATGTCTTTGTTTATATTTTGATCTTAGTAAACATTTATTAGGAATGGTTTTTTCATTTCCATTTCTCAACATTACCATTGGTTAATATTATCATTATGGGTGGCATCAGGAGTATGCTAATTATTTCCCTGGAAAAAATTTCCGAAGAAACATCCAAAATAATTATGATTATTTTTGATTAGTTACATAATTAACTAAAATCACAATCATACTTCCATCATTACTGAAATTGCAACAAGGTGACCTCCGTTTGACATGACGCTCGTGGTAGAAAGTCAATAGTATTTTTAAATAGTACTTTTTGTATCATCTTTATTTTCGCCCAGGGTTTAAAAAAAATCCTGGTCACTCCACTGTCAGCATCCAAGGCTGCGATAGAAACGCGTACATATTGAGCCATAGTAATAAGTTTGTATTGAGGAAACCAACCCCACATCACAAAGACATGAGGGGGAGTAAACTGGAGGATAAAATCAATGGAGATGTATAGTTTTCCTCTACCATTAGAATTTGCCATATGACTGTAACTACCAACACATCATGCTATCTATGCTACCAGCATCCTGAATCGATCATCAGTCAGTTAAAGAGAAACTATCAATCAGCCAAGCAAAGATCACCAATTTTCACCGGATAAAAATCAATGGATCTTTTTTCAGAAGAGAACTAGGACTGTATAGTTTTTTGTTAGTAATTAGCTAGCATACACATTCATTTAGAGCCAACATTCATAAAATAGTGAACATACTCCACTCAAAACCGGGAACAAAATTTCTGACATCAAGCAGACACATAATTTAGAAGAAGTAATATCTATAATAACTATAGCCCTGGTTTTAAGATAAAGCTTCCTTTGTGACTTTGTCTACTCATACAGTAAGGAATGTAGAAACAACAAATTGATTCATGAAAGTCATCTAATGCTAGAGTGAGGAAATCTCTCAACCCAATTCACCAGACAATCATATGAATCCATAGCTGCAACACAAACCAATATCATAAAAGTTTGGATTTTAAAAAGTTTGGAAAAAGATTAACGATCTACCTATTTTTCATCGCCTCCCATGGTCAGATCATTCGAAGTGTTCGAATACAAGAAGCCAACTCCAACCGGCAAATCGAGGAACAAAAGGCGCATCATGGAAACAAAATAAATTCCTAATGAGATGTACTTGCATTCAATAGAATACAATTGAAATACATGAAATATACGATAAAGTATGTGTACATTTGATACGACCATTTTAGAGAGACCCACAAGCGAGCGGCCCAAGCCCACGCAGGAAGAAGAGGCCTCCCCAAAGGAGTTTGGGCCAACCATCGAAGACCCTTATGAGGGCCCGCCAGAGGATCAGCCACGATCGGACGCGTGCCAGGTCAGCCCACGACCGCGAGAGTCAACCGCTCCCCAAAACACTCCCCCTTAATGACCATTAATGGACCCCATTAACCCACCTTCATGGCACATAAAGACGCCCGGAGGGAGGCGGATCATGGGGGTGGAATAGGGGGCCGTGAAGACGGGACGATCGTGGGGGAATCCCTATATAGGGACTCGAGGGAGGAAGACGAAAGGGCCTGACCCTAGATACCACGATACAGAGGTATTATAGTAAAAATACCTTGCTTTCCACATTGCCTTCCCTCCCATAGCTCTGTCCAAAGATACGCGTACCGGCCTCCCTGCGAGCCGTATCGGTCCCGCCGAGTATCTTTCAGATCCGGTCTGACTTAGGCATCAGAGGGGACTTGGCCAGAACCAATGTCTGGCCCCCCTGACGAGCTTCTTCGTCTGTTCAGGTCGAGCAGATCCCAAGGCACCGAGGCTACCGCTCAGTGCGGAACTCACTGAAGCAAGGCGCACCAGCATTGAGCCCGCTTGCCCCCGACGAGCATCCCCATCCACCGAGACTAAGAGACAATCAAGGCGACGTAGCTACCCCTCCGCACTTGACTGATTGAGGCTGAGCGCTCACCTAGGTGCCGAGGCTACCCATCCGCACACCGCTGACCGAGGCCAAACACCCCGGACAAAGAGCCTGCTCGTCCTCGATCCCCCAAGCATGCCATTTCCAGAGCTGACGTGAGGACCCACGCAACCCTCCTCGAGTACACGCACGCTTGGCGGGACCAAGGGATTTCAACCGATCCCTTGACCACGTTGACCGTCAAATCCCCGGTCAACGATCCAGTGATGAGAAAACACCCGTAAACATCTGGCGCCGTCTGTGGGAACGAACACAAGCCCACGTCAACCCACTGAAATGGAACCAGTCTGCAACGGCCTGGGGCACATGCCCCCATCCACGAGGAGGGCGATTACGTCCCCCCCGAGAACCAGCACAGCCACACCACCGAGAGGACGGGCGACTCCCGCTCGGTGACCCAAGAGCAGCTCCGTATCTTTCCCCAGGAGACCAATGCCCACCTCCAGACGTTGGTCGCCACGATCCAACAGCTCGTCGGCAACCCGTTCATCCTGGGAGATGGGATAGCGGGGGCCCTCGATCATGTAGAGGTCCACCGGCCTTTACTCTCGGCTATGGTCACTGACCACGGGGATGGGGGAGCCAACCCTGAACGGAGATTCACCCTACCGAACTTAGTCCCAGTGCGATCCCTCACTCCCACCTCGCTAGGGGAGGGGGCGAGGTGGGTCCCAAGCAAGTTGGAGATGAATCAGCTACGGCCTCGTCTCGGCAACCACGCTCAACAAATTGGCGATCGACCGATCATCGAGCCATTGGGGACCGACCCCGTTGGAGTGAAAGTCC
The DNA here is from genome assembly GCA_030789695.1 of Scilla litardierei. Lineage (NCBI taxonomy): Eukaryota > Viridiplantae > Streptophyta > Magnoliopsida > Asparagales > Asparagaceae > Scilla > Scilla litardierei. The sequence goes on from CM061142.1 coordinate 572,468,051, forward strand.
CCATCGCGGAACACGAAGGAGTCTAGAATACCGACGGGAGAAGAGAAGCGCCCACCGACCAACTCCCGTCCCGAGCTCGGCTGGGATTCGGGTGAGCCCACCGCATGACCCCGTTTGCTTGTCGCATCAACTCGACCTCTGTGTTAGCACGGGAGGGCGTCTGGGGGGATGCCAAGGGCGACCGTTGCCCATTGACCAGAAGGATAACTGAAGCACGGGTGCCCTCTAGATTCAAGGTGCCGACCTTGGAGAAGTATGACGGCACGGGGGACCCGGAAGACCACGTGATGGACTATGAGGGGGTCATGGCGTTCCAAGGAGCCGACGACACCCTACTATGCAGAGGCTTCTACTCCACCCTCCAGAAATCCCAGCCGACCTTGGTACCATAGCCTCCCCAATCGTTCCATCGACAGCTTCGAGGACCTCTTCCAGCGGTTCTGCAAATAGTTCATGGCCGGACGTCCGGTAAAACCGGACTCAAAACTCATGTATCATAGCCTCCCCAACTGTTCCATCGACAGCTTCGAGGACCTCTCCCAGCGTTTCTACAAACAGTTCATGGCCGGACGTCAGGTAAAACCGGACTCAGAACTTCTGTTCAATGTGGTGCAGGGTCCAGGAGAAACCCTGAGGCACTACATGCGTCGCTTCAACGCGGAGAGACTGAATGTGGAGAGCTGTCCCGAGCTGGTCATGAAAACGGCCCTGAAGAAAGGGCTCCGGTACATGGGCCTGAAGAATTCATTGCACAATGATCCTCCAAAAGACCTCACCGAGGTCATTGCCCAGGCGGAGCGCTACATGCTGACAAAGGAAGCGCTGGCCGCAGATGACGGAAGTCATCCAACAGGGGCTTCACAGGGCTCCAAGCGGGACGAGAGCGAGCACCGTGGCCCTGACGAACCTCGGCAGGAGAAGAAGGCCAAAGGAAAGCAGCGCCAGGGAGGAGCCACGACCCCCCAAGCTAAACACCGCCCCTGACGTCGTCCTTGCGCATGCTCAAAAGGAGGGGCGCTTTAGCAGGCCGTCTCCGAGGATGAAGAGAGGCGGAAAGGACGAGAAGAAATATTGCAAGTACCACAAAGATAATGGCCATGACACCGACGACTGCTGGCACTTGAAGAAGGATATAGAGAAGCTGGTCAGCCGAGGCCAATAAAAGAATTTTTTCGACGACTCAACCGCCGCCCTCGGGGAAGGGACGTCCAAGCAGATGGACAAGGGAAAGAAGGTGAATGTGGTTCAGGCGGCTATGCGCATCATCGAGTGAGTGGACGGGACAATCAGCCGTAGCCTCGCCCGGGCAAGATTAGCTTGCCTTCGTCTTCCCCGTTTTATTTTCCTCCAAATGTACACCTAGGTTCAAGGAATGAAAAGAAAACCATGTTAGTACAGCTCTGCTTTTTCTCATCGTATCTAGCTTAGTGATCGACCGCGGAGCAATTCGGAAATCACCCCCAGGGAAGACTTGTTTTACTGATCGGACGGAAGGCTGGGGGCAACTCCCCTAGTGGGCCGAACGCACGGATCGACCGTAAGATTGGGGGCAACTCCCCCAGCGGGCCGAAAGCACGGATCGACCTTAAGGCTAGGGGAAACTCCCCCCAGCGGGGCGAATGCACGGATCGACCGTAAGGCTGGGGCAACTCCCCCAGCGGGCCGATCGCACGGATCGACCGTAAGGCTGGGGCAACTCCCCCAGCGGGTCGATCACATGGGACGACCGTAAGGCTGTGGGCAACTCCCCCAGCGGGCCGACCCCTCGATTTACCGTAAGGCTGGGGGTAGCCCCCCAGCATGTAGATCGACCCGATCGTCCTTAAGGCTGGGGCAACTCCCCCAGCTGGCGGGTTCATCGGTTGGCCGTAAACCTGAGGGTAGCTCCCCCAGCTGACTAACCGATCTGATTGACCGCAAGGCAGGAGGCAACTCCTCCAGTGGGCCGATCACCAGGGCCGTCTATAAGGCTGGGGGCAACTCCCCCAGCAAGCGGGTTCATCGGTTGATCGTAAGCCAGATGGTAGCTCTCCCCGCTGACCAACCGACCCGATCGACCATAAGGCTGGGGGCAACTCCCCCAGTTGGCAGATCAATGTGGCCGTCCGTAAGGCTGGGGGCAACTCCCCCAGCGGGCCGAAACATCGATTGGACGTAAGCCTGGGGATAGCTCCCCGAGCGGCCTAAACGATCCGATCAGCCGTAAGGCTGGGGGCAGCTCCCCCAGCGGGCCAATCCCCCGACCGCCCGTAAGACTGATGGCAAGCCCCCCGTAAGGCAATCATCCGATCGGCCTGAGGATCACGAACGAAGGGAAAACCACAGCAGGCGTAATAGCAGGTCGGCCGAGAACACCCCCAAGGCACTAGTCTATCAGGCCGACCAACATGGTGTCCCGAGGATCACCAGCCCACACGACGAGTGATGGGGGGACATCAAGGGATCACCCCCCTAGCTGGATCGAACACGACTGTGGCTCAAAAGGCCAAGAATCTTCCCTCACTATGAAATAGCTCAATTAGTAGAGGGCCAGAAATGGAGACAACCCGAAAAATAGTCGACGGGAACAAAAGTGCTGCACAGGAAAAATGGCATGAGGCTAAAAGGTACAAAGACCCACAAACACTTCATAAATTAACCCAAAAATTGTTCCATATTATAGGGCAAGGGGGAAGGGAACAAAGATGGAGGAATGTCGCCTAGGGGGCCGGGTCCCGTGAGGAGGCGTCCTCTGGGACCTCGCCTTGCTGGAAGCGAGGAGGCTCTTCGGGTCCAGGCAGAGGTCGGGGAAGCGACTGCCGGACACGCTCCTCGAACCTCTGAAAAGAGTCTCGAAAGACCCTCATGATCCTAGGGGCCAGAGGTCCTTGTAATAATCGAAGGCCTCCTTAAGGGCCTCCGCAATCCGCGGCCTCAGGACCCCCTCGTAGCCCCTTTCCACCTCCTCGACGAGCCGGATGGGATGCGCATGACGCAGGGCTCCCAGCTCGTCCCTGAGCTCGCCCCTCTCCCAACAGAATGCTTCTTCCACCTCCTGGGCCAACCTCTGAGCGTCGACCAGGGCCCCCTACAGATCCAACACCTCGGAGGCGAGCTCATCCACCCGACGCCGCAGATGGCGAACTTCCATGCGGGCTTCTTCGGCCGCCACCTTGGCCGCCCCAGCCCTCAAGCGCTATGCGCCAAAGACTCTTTGAGGTTGGTTGCGTGGGCCGTACGGCACTGCACCCAATGGCCATCACAGTGGCCTGCAAAACAAAAGAGATAAGCCAGGGGAATCACGAGACAGGATTGGGTGCAACAGAAAGACCAACCTGCTGAAGCTGTCAGACTAAAGTAACCGCCAGTCGGTCGGAGGGAGCCCTATCTAGAAGGGAGTGGTCCCTCGGAAGGACGGAGCTCTGCGCCAGCTGGGTGGCCACGGTTCGGTCAATAAAACCTGAATCACCAGGCGTGACCTCGGGACCTGCCTGGAGAGTCAACAGGGCGCCCCGGCTCCGGCCAAAGGTGGCTAGGCTGAGTCGACAGGGGCGGCCACCAAGGCCAGCGGGAGGGTCTCACCTGAGACGACCGATGCCTCGGGAACCACGGAGGGGTGGACCTCCTCGGTCCTCCTCGTCTTCTTCTTCTTCTCGTCGGCCCCCCCCGGTCTCCGGAGGGGGGCGCTTCTGCTCCCTGCTGCGACCACCCATGGGCGTGCGAGGCGCCAGGCTAGAGCCCCCATTGCCTCCCTCGGCTCGGATGGGGCAGGAAGGATCGGCAGTCGTGGTCTCCCCCATGGGGGATTCC